>PVKB01000033.1:348113-968757 GCA_004027205.1 Ctenodactylus gundi
TTTTTTTTTTTTTTTTTTTTTTTTTTTTTTTTTTTTTTTTGAGACAGGGTCTCACTCCGCGGCCGGCCCAGGCTGGCCTGAGCCCAGGCCGGCCTTGGACTCAGGGAAATCCTCCTACCTCAGCCTCCCAAGAGCTGGGATTACAGGCGTGCACCACCATGCCCAGCTTATGTGGTGCTGGGGAATCCAACTCAGATACTTAGCGCTTGACTCAGCACTTCCTCAAGTGCTTTAACCGCTGAGCCATTCCTCTGGCCCCTCTGTCAATCTTTCTAAAAGCATCATAAACATGTAACAAGTCTGAATCTAGACATGGGGTAAATACCAAGCATATTAAGCATGAGAGAGTCCTTGGACCGGAAGGCACCCGTAAGACTCTCCTTCGATTCCTATTTGCATACCCATGTTAGAACAACCCTCAGAGAAGTCAGAGTGCCACGATGTAGGACAAGGGGACCCAGGATCGTTTCAGCACCCAGAGAACAGAGCACTTTGCACTGCAAAGCCTTCTCTCCCTTGGCAGATTGAGCAATAAGGACAGAGCTGTTCACACAGCTGGAGAACACTTCTCACCAACGTCACTTCTGTGTCCTCTCATCTGTGGCATAATTATCACTTGAATTCTAGTCCCCTGACATCCACATGTATCTTCAAATCATACCTTCATAGGTATCATTCGGATACCTATCAAATAATCAGTATTAATTCTTGGCTATATTTATGCCAGTGGATCAAGTAGGAATTTCCTTTACAGAGAGTATACACATCAGGCATCAAAACTGTGCACGGGATATCTGATAGAGAAAATGAAGACTAAGAACCAGAAAGAAAAACTCCATGTGTCATGGATAAAGAGACCAGCATTCACCATGAAGAATCAGAATGAGAAAGCAATTCCGCTGCTATCTACAGAGGGATGCTTTGTGGTACCAATCAGAAATTAATATGGAGCTCCAAATGATAGATCAAGATGTGTCTCTTCGATAACACAACAGTGCTCAAAAGAAGATTACTGTTAAGGTATAAGAGGCTCTGAGCCACTTTTCTGTGGTCGGGACACACAGTACTGGGTACTGATAATGTTAAAAGAGAAATTGAGCTCTCAGTCTACATTAGTTCAGCCCAAATCTGCCAGAACACACAACAAAAGGGTGTGACATAGAGAAGGTAGCCACCACAGGGACAGAGGGGAGGGGCCAGGGACAAGAGAAAACACTTCCCCTCATGATCTAGCATCCCACTTCAGTCCAGTCCCCACATCCTAAGAACATTGTATGGTACTGAACTTACCAATGGAGGAGCCTTGTGCCCCATGATCCAATCTCCTTCAAAACACCGGAAACAGAAAAACAAAGTGAAACAGGGGGGTAGGGCGGGGGACGGAGGGACAGGAGGGTAAGGGGAGGGACAAAAGGAGAGTGGGAAAGTCTTTGCCACCTTGACAAGATATGTGGAAACGTTTTAACTGTAAACCATAAAAAAGATATGAACGACCCCATAACAATTGGGCAGAACCATGCTCTGTGGATAGTAAGAGCAAAGGGGCAAAGAAACACATGTTCATTTTCTTTTTAAACGTGGCAACTTTTTAAACAACAAAGAAATGTCAGAGATTATCACAGAGAAAGAAGAATGATTGTTATAATTAATCAAAAATTTTAGAAAAAAACAAATCTGAGCTGATTTGGCTCTGCTGACAGGGAAAGTGGTCTCAGCTTTCTACTCAGTCTCTGGTCACTCTGTTATGCCTTTGCTTGGCATCTGGCTTTGCTAATCAGGAGATCTCGACTGTACTGGCAACAGCTCAAGTGAGCCATAAGGACGAAAATCATAACACCAGCAATTAATTTCATGGGAATTATTTGAAATTGTTTGCCAACTATCAGAAACAGCTTAGAATTAGGTGCCAGAGTTAAAAGAAATATTCAGATAATTAAAAACCTGATTCTGATACAGGGTCCCATAATCGGTTAAGAATCAATAATATATACTAATTATATAAGTGAAATCTGATAGCCAAATCAGGAAAGACAAGTCAAATGCCATCAAGTCTTAGGCTGTGGAAAAGGGCAGCTTCTTAGCTCTCACTGTGACACTGTCCACCATCATCAGGAAGACCATGTCATTGGGCTTGCAATCAGATTGCTATGCAGATGTTGCACAAAAATAATTAAAAATTCTAATTGGTTTTTAGTTGGCAGAGGGTCTGCCAGATGTTACATAGTGATCCTAGGTCATTGTTCCTTTGTTAAAAATTACTGTGAAGCATATCAATTTACTTATAATAAAATAATAGCTATGCAATTTAAGGTTTTCTCCTTCCAATACTTGACGGAATTTGTCGAGTTCTGAAAAATATCCTTTAGTAAAAGCAACACCAGATGAACTATTAAAGAAAAAAAATAATTGAAGAGGGAAGGGAATAAAATGAGAAGAGCAAAATTATTCCCTTTGACTGTCAAAACTGAAGCCTCCTTATATAAACTACTTATACAAATTTTCTAATGCATGTGATTCAAAGAGGCCTTGACTTTCAGGTTTAATTTGTGCTAGCTTTCTTTGCTATTTCACTATCATTGTGTAATTTCCCCACTTTACCCAGCCACACAGGTTTTTGTTTTATTCTTACTCAACTGTTTTCTTTTCTCTCCAGAAACCCACTGCCAGCCATTTTCTAAAGCTTGTCTTACTCAATCTTTGTGCTGCTGAAATAGAAAAACCAGCTTTACAGCAACATCAACCTGAATCCACTCACACCATCCCGATCTTCCCAGGCTACAAATTCTTTCTTGCTTTCACCCCATTTGCCACCCAATAAGGACCCCACAATTACATAATCATTTGATTCAACAAGCTCTCAGCAGCACTAGCATTATCTCCCACGCTCTCTATTCCCATCAGTAGTACATCTCCAACAATCCTTAGGCTTGCTTCAAACCAGCACAGTGTTCTCTGTTTCCTCCAGTATTCACGTGGGCTAGGGGCAGATTATTTTAAAGACTCTGACCTGATTCAAATGGGCATTGATGGCATTTGAGACTGCAGTATTATTGGTTAATTCTTACTTCTAAGACATTTCTCTTCCTTATCTTATAAAATTTTGTCTCTGTGGAGCTCTTACTTCTGATTTTCAGTTGCTGAAGATCCTGGTCTGTTCCTTAACCTCTCAACTTCTACTTGCTCAACTACACAGCCTTTCAACAACTGCTTTGGAATTAAAACCAGGGGGAAATGGTTTGAATTAGTAGACCCACCTATTTAGGTTTCGCTGAAAATCAGATGTTGATTTTCATGAACCTCACGACTTAAGTAGCTTCCCCACACCTTCGTATGAATACGTCATTTTTTGCTTAGGTTTCTAATTTTCAGCAAAAAAAAAAGAACTTTAGAAATAACACAGTTGCATTGTTCAGAGAAGAGCTACATTGTGTTTATATTTACTCAGGAAATGGGTCTCCCCCGCTAGAATGTAAATTCTTTCAAGTTCAGTATACTGGTCATTGCTCTCTCCCAAACTCTTACAGTATAGTCTGCAGTGCAACTTCTAATATAGAGAGTTTGTTATGAGGAAATAAGTTAAAATAAAACAGAAAATAAAATTGAAGAGCAGAAAAGGTATATAAATCAACAACTGACACTTCTATAAAGTAACATTGACAGCAGTTCTAGATCTAACACTCTCGCCACAGAAAAGTATAAGCACTGTTAAAGCATCACATCATAGCATCACTTCAAAATATCACCAAATGTGTTAATAAGAAATATTTGGTCTACAGACCACAAAACAACTACTAAGTTTTTAAAAATCTTTAATACAGAAGTTTATTTTGTAATTATAGCATCTTTATCACTGTACACTCAAGAACTTGACTACAAGATTGAATCTTGGCTCCATCCTTTAGTACTGGTTTAATCCAGGAAAAGTCTGTGGTCTATATTCTGTTTCTTAATCTGCAACATGTAGTTAGAATTAATTGTAATCTAAAACTTACATGATTGCTGTGCATATGAATTAAGTTAATAAATGTTAATTTCTCAAATCAGTCCCTGACATATAAGATACATTCATGTTAGGAGGTGGTATTTGTAGTTACATCGAGAATCGTGTCTTTAGGGTATTCAAGCACTGCAAAAGCACACTTTACAACTTCTCATTCCCTCTCAAAATTTACAAATAAATTAAAATATTTAAATATTTAAAATATTTCATGTACGTTACTTCACAGATATTTACTGATTTTAAAAAATCATTTGACCATTAATCATGCTTTGTCAACCTGAATGAATTAAGAAAAATATCTAGCCAGTCAGTGAAGTGCAGTTTTGAATGTGTAGATGATTGTCACGGTGGAAAAAGAGCCATCCCAGACATGGGTGGCACCCACCAGTGGACAGAGTAAAATAGGCTTGTTTCACCAGAGCTCCTGTTTATGCTTCCTCTATAGACAATGACCTCAAGAGCAGCCTGCCACAGGTGACTCTATACAGAGCCTTCATGCATTTGACCTTGGATTAGCATTATATCCTTGAGCTCCTGGTTCTGGGGTTTCCGTCTTCTTGTCGAAGCAGTCCATGGATCGCCCAGCTGTCCCATGAATGCACAGACATTTTGGACTCGTGTGCCTCTTCTCTCTCAGATGACCATGTGTAGCCTTGTACTTCTGATGCTGTAAGCCTACTTAACAAATCATCTTACCCAACTTTCTATATGTAATTACTATGCATTCTGTTTTTCAAGATAAACCTAATGCATCTCATTTTTAAAATATTCTCATTCAAATGATGGACTAGACACATACACTGCCTTTGGTTTCTCTCTGCCTATCTTTCAGGCATTCACGAAACAACAGAAAGAATAAAAAAAGTGTACACTCATACATGTATAAAGAAGGAAAATGGAATAGGAAAAGCAGATTATCCTAATCAGAAGGAGTTATAATTCACTGAATACCAGAAAAAGTTTAAAGTAGAATGGGTGTTATTTTCTTTCTAAAGAAAAGTTCACTTTCCTTCTATTCACCCCTAACTGGTACACAAGGAGCACAGGAGGTGCTTGTTTGCCAGTCTGCATGGTCCTCTACACACATGACACATGTAGTCAGCACAACTATGTAGAGGTTCCTAATGTCATGCCCAAAGAAAGCAAAACTTAGCCACATATATAAATTCATTTAGCCCCTCATAAATAAGTATATGGAAAGTGTAAACAACAAAGAAGATGACCACAAGAGACAACAGAAAGACAAGATTACATACTGCCATAAACTGATAACATACTGCTACAAATTGATTATATACCGCTGTGAAATGGATTCTTTATAGATGGCTAGAAAGAAGCAATCAAAATGGGAAGGGAGTCTTCACTAGATTGGACCACACTGGTACCCAGATCTGGGACTTTGGCTTTTATGACTCTGAAAAAAATAAACTTCTTCTAAGTCACCAAGTACACAGCATTTTTAAAATGACAGCCAAAGCTAATAAACATGCAGCTAACAAAGAAAGCAAAAGTAATTCAAAGTTCAGAAACAATTATAATTAGCACTCTCAGATTCAAAACATTGAGCACATTAAAAACATTGTTAATTAAATAAAAGAACTACAGAGTAAGAAAAATTCAAAGAAATTTGAACTACAACCGTGAAAATAAAAATAAATCAATAAAATTACTGAAATAAATAAATGATTCCTCCCACTACATAGAAAAACTAAAAGAATGTAATATCTAAAAGAAAAAAAGAGAGATATACAAGATCAATTTAAGAATATCATTGCAATTGGCTAAATATTTAGAAAAAAATTCCTTACCTGTCTTTAACAATAAATTTATTGTGGCAAAAAATGCACATGGCATAAAGTTTAGCATTTGTTTTGTAAATACATGGATTTCAAATTCTGTAACACATTAAAGACTTGGAGTTTGGGGAATCAGTGAGCATCTGTGTTCATGCCTAATTCAGTGGTTTGCCCCTTCCTAACTGACCTTTACCTCTCTTTCCACCCTGTCATTCATGCCAGGGCCTTTTATGTCTTATTTTTGTGCATTTCATAAGAGGGACACCCATACCCAGTCAGTTTTTTGTGCTTGGTACACTTCACTGAGTATTATTGACTCTAGGTGACCCCATTTTCATTCGAACACTTCACATCTGCCTTTTTTTTAATGGCTACACTACTAAGCATGTTCCTAAAAGAAAGAAAGTCAACATATCAATCAGACACATGCATACCCATGTTTATAACAGCACAATTCACAATTGCCAAATCCTGGAAACAACTACCTTTCCATCCACAGAGAAATGGTTAAAGAAGATGTGATACCTATACACACTGGAATACTATGCAGCCATAAAAATTATCATAAGATGATATTAAGATGTGGAGCCTTTGGAAAGTGACTAGAAGTAAGGTCCTTCTTGCCCTTATCTGAAAAGACATCAGAGAGCTATTGAGCAATCTGAAACAGGGACAAGATGACCATAGATTACAGGTACGAGATTGGTCTTCACCAAGCATAGAATCTCCAAGCATTTACATCTTCACTTTCCTAGACTCTAGATTGATGAAAAATAAATATTTATTGTTTACAAGCTATATGTTTATGATATGGTTTATAAAGCTTGAGTCTACTAAGATAGTCTCCTCTTTCTCCAAAGAAAAAGAAAGGAGAAAGAAAAAGAAACAGAGAGAGAGAGAAATAGCACAAACTTTTCATAACTAAGGACAGGAGTGTTAAAAAATAAAGATCCCTACAAAAGGCTAAAAGAACTGCACATACTTAAGTATAACTGGTTAAATTTGAGAACATGGATCAATAGAAGACAATAAAACAATTTGGTTTCCTTTGCAACCTGCTGGAAAAAAAGCAAGCTCGCATTTTATTCCTGACCAGCAACTCTGAATGCCATAAGACAATGGGAAAGTTTCTGCAGCATTCTGTGGAAATAAGTTTTGAGTACTGAATTTGTTGGTCAGTGACTATCAATAGGAAAGTCAAATAAAGGTATGGCAGACCTGTAAAAATTCAGAAAATACACTCTCCACAATTCTTTAAATTACTGCAAGATATTTTTGTTCAAGTAAATGAACACAGAATTCAAGAAAATGGAATGGACTGGTGACCGAGCTGCTCAGTCAGTCAACGAGAACACGAGAGGGGGAGTTCGGATTGAAGAATACCGAACTCTTGAACGGGTCGCTGCAAAAGACGCTTTATTATTTACATCCTCCCTTTTATACCCTCCTTGCCATCCCACTAGTCAACAGTCACGTGTTTCCACTCCTGATGGAAAACAAACAACACTTGGTCAAACGAACAAACAAACAACAAACAACAAACGGTCAAAACAACACCCGCAAACGGTCAAAACAACACGCAACTTAAGTCTAGTAAATAAGCAACACCTGGAATTTCACATGGTACAAATGGTAAACAAGCAAAACAACACGTGATTTAAAGGAACTTGGCTGAGTCCAGCAATGCTGAGGCTCTCGGGCCCTGAGGGCCCCAACAGACTGGTGTAAATTAGAATTCAAGAAGTACAATGTAAGACAGTAATAAAACTAAAAGAAATTTCTGGTAGACATGTGGTCAAGGGATCTAGTAAGAAATCATTTCATATTAGCAGGTTCAAGACACAAGACAATGGAAGTGCCAGGAGAGAACATAAAAAAATAGTTTTCTTATAAAAATAATATTAAAACAGACAGCTATAATTCTTAGAAAACAGAATATGATTTTAAAACTACTGAGATAAAGCAAATGAGAAGATAACCTAATTCTCAACAAGACATGATAGTTACAATAAGTAAGCTCTTGATTTTCCTGCAATACGTGGGCAGCAAAATTTTAGTGTAGATAATGAATTTTGTTTTCTAAAGCATAAACCCAACCACAATTTCTATGGAATCACATTTAAATATTGTAAATTCTGTTCACTAAAACAATTTCAACAATCTATACACAGCAAAAAGATTATTCTACCTAGTATACTGTAATACAAAAAGTTTTGAAGTACTAGAAAGTTAGACAAAATTTTGTATATGGAGAAATATTGGAGAAAATGTAATGGATACTAAATTCTTTATCATTCAATATATGAGAGGTATATAAAAATAAACGGGTCTAAACTAAGGCTGATCTTTTGCTAATTAAATTTATAAAGATTCAATTAATAAAGTAAGAATTCAAAATAAACACTTAGGAAGTAGGATGTGGAAAAACAACTAAGAAAATTAATACTTACTGTACATTATGGAGAAGCAGCACATTTTCAGAGGAAATATATCAAGGAATATGCCAGAAACAACTATGTTACCAAAAGAGTTAAAAATAGAGATAGTCTAAAAAAACTGTATCTAAGTGTATGAATTAAAAGTGACTGTTTTAATCATTTACTTTATTTTTCAATTTTATTAATTTTTATTTCCATGTCCACATATTAAAATTATAAAATCATATTTCTCAGGTTTGGTAAACATGTTTTATTAATATTATTACATATCTATGTGGATTCTTATACTTAGGCAAGAATTATTACAAATGTACATATTCCTGACAACGAAAAAAAACATATGGTGGGCTTTGTCAGTGCAAGGTTTTAGGTAGAAATTTGCTTATCATAGTCTAGCTTTATTTTTACCCTAATAAGAAACATTCCAATGTTTTATGACTCTATTCTAGATTCAAAATACTTCATTATATTATAAATTTTTCTGGCTCCATGTGTTTTTGCTTCTAAGTTTGCTTAAAATAAAAACTGCAGGTAGGAGGGAGAAAAGAGTGATGCTAATAAAGCTTCAGATCTGGGCTGCCAAAATGCACACAATTCCACCATCATACTCCACACGCAATTCTGAGAAACATGAGTCCCCACCAAGGTGAGGTGGAGTACAGGCAGGTAGTATTTTTAACTTTGATCTCACTTAACTTTTAGAGTTATTTTAAATATGTAGAAATTGTGATCCAAAAACATAAAAGGCAAGAAATACCTATATGAATTTTAAGTAAGTTATTAGAATAATTTGCTTAAGGTACTGATTATTACTCACAAAATTCATCTTAGAGTAAATCTCATAAGTGTTCCATTATTGAAAATGAATGAACTTTGGTCTCTGTAGGAAGAGCAATATATATTTCATAGAAAAAAATCTATGAATCCTTAATGCAATACCCTTTGGGGTACTTATATCTTTAGATAAAAACATCCAATAAAAGCCTTACAAAGTTTTGCATATTTTTAGACTTTTTATATGCCTTTCATTGTGAGAATAATTAAAAACAATGCATACTATAATTTTATAAATACATGCAGAAAAAGATCATAAAATATAACCAATGTAACCAAAATAACTTGTGGTTTACATTAAATCTGTAAAAAGTAGGACAAGAAAATATAAAATTATGAATTTATATAAACTGGCACTTAACCGTCAACTTTTTCTCAATGAATTTCTTTCTTTGGGTTTTCCTAAAAACTTATTGTAATTTCCCACAGTGATTTGATGCACCTGAAACTCATTGCATTCATACATTGAAAACTTACATGATTTCACATTGTCATCACAAGGTTAGAAGTTTATACACTGTTGATCTTCTAAATTAAAATGATAAGAAACACACTGCTATTTCATTTGAAAAATTGTATAGATTCTCAGGTGATTCCCGACAATGAGTATTATTTTGCTTTAGAAAAGACAAACTTAAAAACTTAGAAAACCACGATTCAGGAAGACAGCTATTACTTTGTTTTTAAAGAAACATTTAAAAAAAACTACCTTGTTCTCATCCTTGTCATATTTTGTTGAAAGGATTAAAACCAATGTATTTATATCTTGAATATTTCATTCAGGTTTTGTTACTAAAAACTAAGATGGTGTTAAGGAATACCACGTCAGTGTTGTCTATATAAAAATGCTACTATGATCATGTGCTTTTTAAATTTTTCATCACAAATGTATATTGGAATAATTCTGAGTAATATATATGAAGTAAGAATTTCTTCATAATATTTCAGGAAAAAAGATAAGGAGTAGATGAAAGTATTAAATTTTACAGAGCTGATTGTGTTTGCAACAAAATAATGAATACATGAAGAGTCATTTAAAACGTTACTCCATAGGTTTGTAGAGATTTCTATAAGAAAATAAATAATTTAAAAATTTCAAAAATCAACAAATTTGAATAGTGAACATTAAACACTCTGAATATATATTTCTGATAGAATCATATTTTATTGTTAAATACTCATATTTGATTATGCTTAATAAAATTATTAGTATTAGTTGACCTTATGAAAAGAGTTTTTGCTTTCTTTTTTGAGATAGCTCCTGCTATGAACTCCTGGAATTAAGATTAAACATCCTGCTTCAGCCTTCTGAGTATTTGACAATCTTAACTCATACCACTGCTTCTCACAAGACTATCATTTTTTAATAGAATTTACCTTTCAGAGAAGTTTTAGATTCAAAATAAAATGCTACAAAAAATTCATGTGGGTTTTATTCTATATAGTTTCTATCTTCAAAAATCTCTATTACATAACTAACATACAGAAGGTGTTCAATGGTTGAATGAAATACTAATAGAATAGTGATAAACATAGAATTATATATATTTAAATATTTGATCAATAACTATTATTAACAATAATAGCTATGTCATATAAATCTTTCAATGTTCTGCTTATTATAAAACTATCTTTCCTTACCGATTTTCCAGTGAATACTAAAGGACATTTGAGGCCTAAATACATTATGAGTTTATCAGTTTCATAATTTTGATTTAGAGAATTTTTTAACACAGTGGTTTGGAGGAATAAAAGAGGCCTCACTGGCTGAGATAGTTTCCAGTTACTTCATCACTCACTAATATGATTATCACTCATCCAAGTATGAATATGTCCATCAGAAATCAAATAAGTGTATAAAAATATAATTGATAAAATATTAATTCATAAGACCACTTATCTGTCATTCTGTAATATTGCTTTCAAAAGAAAATGTCTTATATTTCAAGTGGGAAAAATATATATAGCTCTAAGAATTGAAAACACAGAAAGTACTTATATTGAAGATTTTACTTTATTCTCCTGATTAAAATAAATTTTGTAAAGATAGAATAGCACTCTGTGAATACATAATCATTAAGAATACACCATAAAGGTAGTTAATTCAGAGAAAATTAATTTAGCTGTGTTAAATTATGTCAGTATGCAGTTTGTTGAATTTGAAGAGATCTATACAAAATGTAAATTCATTAAAGTATAATCTATCCACTTTAATTTATATTGTGTCATCTGTAAATTCCATTGTCAATCAGCAATGCAAAAGTTTTCAAGATATTCTACATTTAGTGGTCCCATAAGCCATGGACACATAATTATACCTCATAAGAATATAGGATAGAAAACAAAATACTTAAAGGGATTACAACTTCTCAGTTTTCAAAACTGTCTCAAAATTCTGATCCTTATATTATAGTGGGACTGGAGGATGCACGAATGGTGTATGTGTTGGTCTTTATAAGAAAACAACAGCAAAATAGACTGAATATGCACGAGTTATTATGCTCACTCTTGACTATTTTCTTCCAGTGGAATATTTCTGGTTTCTAACAAAATATGATCATGAATGGTATTATGCGGTAAATCAAGGAGATGGATAAAATGAAGAAAGGAAGAAAGGAAACAAGCATAACCAGTACTATAAATTGTATAATGTGTCTAAGTGTCTCCATGTGTGAGATACTTCAATAAACATTCATGTTTGATGAATAACAAGATCTCACCAAAAGACCTTTATTCTCTAATCAATAGTAAAAACTTAGCAAGAAAGATTTTAAAGCAATAGTCATTTAACAAATACATGCACTAGTTCTCAGCTGAACGAGGGATCTGGGATTGTAATGATAAACAAGCACATCCAATGACACATTTATTACGACTTTATATTCAGTATTTGTTGCTTTCAAATTTTGAACCTTTCTAACAAATACTTCATGACTGTATTAACATATGTTCTAATGTTAGATCGTTCCTGAATTCTCAGAGGAAATATAAGTTGGCTTTCACTTTTCATTATTTAGGGGTCTAGGCTCTAGGATCAGAAACCAAACTGATATTAGCTTAATAAAAGGAGATGTGCTAATTTATTTGAGGAAGACATAAATCATGAAATCAAAATATTCTGGAACAATTTCTTATTCCCAGTGGCCAGATATCTGTAAGGTGTCTAGGCTTTCTTTACAACTCTTAATATTTTTTCTTGCTCATTGTCTTGTTTTCTTCTACAATAATCATGCTATTAAACCACTGAGCTATTCCTCCAGTCAGCAATTTGATTTAAATAGTCATATATTTTAACTATTAAAAAGTCTCAAAAGAAGCCATCAGTTTGACATTTCACTGGTAGTACACAAAGAAAATCTGTAATTAAATATTTTTGAGTAAGATTATAAGGAAATTTTAAGTATGGCATAGAAAAACTACTTAAAATCTAGAATTGAATTCTTGGTATCTCAATTCTATATTATAGTTTCTATCAAAATAGTCTTAATATGCAAAAAATACAAATAATACCAGTCACATTAACATTGAGCTCTCTTTTAAGACATATAGACCCCAAATCTAAATTCAAACCCTCAAGAACATAGCATATAATCTTAAATATATCAGAAAAGTTTCTACAGATAGTGCTAAAACAGTTCAGTGATAACTGGAGAAAACAAACTGTCATTCACACTTTATCTAATAAATCAGGAAAAATGATTAATTTATAACATATTAAAATTTCAAATATGAGGCTAGAGGAAGTGTTTTGTGACTAGGATGCTTGCATAGCACCCAAAAGGCCCTAGGTTTGATTCTTCAGTTTCACACAAAATTTAAAAAACCAGCTAAGTGTGCTGATACACACCTATAATCCCTGTACTCCAGAGGCTAAGGCAGGAGGATTGCCATGAGTTTGAGGCCACTCCAAGCTATATAGTGAGTTCAGGACCCGCCTAGACTACACAGAAAGATCCTGTTGCAGCTTTTTAAAAAATCAAATATGCAGTCCTAAAAATACCAAAAATAAATTGGAGAATTCCTACAAAATTTTGAATATAAAAATATTTTATAATATTTAAGTAAAATTATAAAGACAAGCTAAAAAGACTATCAAATTTTGAAAAATATTTACAATTTGTAACACAGGAAACAATTCTGTCATTCATGAAGAGCTCCCAGGAAGTGTTAAAACTAGCCCCACCCCCCAAAGAGAAGGAAACATATAACCACTGAGTCAAAAGAAAAAGAAACACAAATAATGAATTATAAATGACATAATAAGAGAAAAAAATTGAAGAGACTTAACAACTCTATTACCCTACTGGTACAAATCAAGACTCTTGAGTAAGTATTGCAAAGAATTTAACTCTCTCAGTTGTTAATTAGGGCAACACAAGGTTATACAAAATAATAATTTGAGATAAATTTGGAAATACTAGCATTCTTCAAAATTAAAAAGGCCTAGATCTTCATATTCAGTAATTTCACTTCTGGTTCTTTTACATATAGATTTAGATGTGTTAAACATCATAAGTATATATCATTAATTGTGGTATTATATTTTGTGTAAATGTTTGATATACATCAGAGACAGATTAAACGAATAGTGGTACCTCATATAACATGAAGATGATAACTAGAGGAGAAACTTTTTCATTTAACAGTAGACAACATCTCCAAATATAATAAGTAAAATACAATGTAAAGAACAACTTTAAAATATGCTGTTCTGGTACACAAGGATGAACATATTTATGTTTAATCTTTTTTACATGGAATAAAATTTTCAAAGACTACATAAGATCATTATTTTGAAGTTGAATATGAAGACTGAAAGGATTCAGGATAATTACACACATATACACACAACTGCAGGATCATGTCACACATACACACACACACAACATTTGGAACCATGGGAGGATTCAGGAGATAGATACATAGATAGATGGATAGATTGATTGATTGATAGACAGATATGTAGATACACACACACACACACACACACACACACACGCACGCACACACACACACACACACACACACACACACACACAATCTGAAGCCATGTACCTATCTAACTTAACTCCTCATAGATATGAGACTAGGAGACTAGGATAGGACTGATTTAAAAACCAGGGCAGAGTGTTCCAGCAGGGTCAG
Source organism: Ctenodactylus gundi (assembly GCA_004027205.1). Taxonomy (NCBI): domain Eukaryota; kingdom Metazoa; phylum Chordata; class Mammalia; order Rodentia; family Ctenodactylidae; genus Ctenodactylus; species Ctenodactylus gundi. Next base: position 362,327 of record PVKB01000033.1, read on the forward strand.
GGGAACAAACGTGAGTTTTGGCTCCCCCGCCCCCAACCCCTCTAAACAGCCAAGGACACATGAGCACTGTGAGAGCAGGAAACTCCTCATTCCTTTCCTTATCTTCAAAAGACAGTAAGTTTAACAATAGGCCAAGTGTATTTTTTTGCAGCTGCATCTGGGTCTCTACAAAAAGGTAAACTGCTATATACACAAAAGATAAAACTTTACAGAAGGTCTCACTCCACCACCTTGAGCTGGGAATCTCAGTTGAGACATCCCTCTCTTAGCTCCCCTCTCAAGTTTCCTCTCTCAACTCTTTCTCTCTGTCTACAATAAAGTTCCACCTACTTTGTGTCTTTCTTTGGACTGAGTTGACTTTGTTGTTTTTGTTGTTTGTTTTAGGTTTTTTTTTTGTTTTGTTTTGAGACAGTGTCTCACTCTGGGGCCCAGGCTGGTCCTGAACTCACTGAAGTAGAGGCTGGGCTTGGACTCACAGCTATTCTCCTGTTTCAGAGTGCTGGGATTACAAGTGTGTGCCACCACGCCCAGATTATCTTGGGGAATGAACTCAGGTACTGAGTACTTGACTAAGGCAAGCATATTAACTGCTGAGCCACTCCTCTAGCACCTGAGCTGTCATGTTTATAATCAATGTGAAAGCCTGTAAGCTTGGACAACTGAAGAAATGTGGCACTGTCTAACAATCCCCATATTAAAAATATTCTTTATTTAAAAGTGCATTTTTATTCCATATGTTAAGTATTATGATTTAAAGATCGAACCACATTGTTCTTTAAACACAGAATATGAGGTTACTATATGTTAAATGGTTTTATTATTTAGTAATAGAACCAAAAGGTATTGACATCAGACAGCTCTTTATAATGAAAACACAACCTCATAATAACTATCTGCAAGATATTAAAAGAAAATAAACTATGAACTTCAGCAGACAAAATACATATTTGCTTTCAAAGCAATGCTCAGCAAAGTATTTGATATTATTTCTTTTTCAATAAAACAAAGCAAAAAACAAAAATGAAATCCTCTTTTTACTGGGAAAAACTGTACTTTGTGGATCTTATCCATTTTATCATTCCATGACTACAAAAAGAGATGCTGCTAACATGATATTTTATCAATGATGCTGTCATAGGAAGGAACTATATCAATGATACATTAGCTTATCTTCCAATAATGATTTTTTAAAAGAGCCCTGAGGTTATTACTTAAATAGAGAAAGTAAATGAAATTTAGTTTGAATTCTGAAGGGAGCTCTGCAGTAACATACATTATTGTAATCTATGTTCCATAAGTGAGGTGCAATCTATTCCTATTAGCCTCAGGTCTCTTTCCTTCTCTCCTCCAGCTTCACAAACAAAGAAATATAACCACATTATACATCTTTTTCGATAGCAATTTAAATTTCTAAAGGGTATTTAAAGTACACATTCATAAAACTGTACAGGCATGGAAACTTAAGGAGTGATAGATCCAGGAAGGGAATTAGAACCTCCAGTAACCATCACAAGTCACGTTCATATTTCTAAGTAATTTCTTCAGTAATTCATTTGCTTCTTGTTTTTGAAAGAACATCAAACAAAAGAAATGTTAAGTGCCGAGAAAGAGATCACTCTGAAAGACATATTTCAAAATATCTTTGTCTTCTTTTGTCTCCTATTCTGCCTTGTGTTAGTTTCATAGCACATATGATCAGCTTCAGTTGTCATACAATTGGTGGTTTTTTTCTCTTACTTACAGGAACCAAGTTCCCCATGTCTAGCACAAAGGGTAGTACTTAGTAACATTTGCTTATATTATTATAATCATTATTATTACCATATGTTGTTATGGGTGTACAGTCAATCTGAAACTTTTATGGAATTCTTCCTATGTGCAGAGACTAGTTTGAGCAGTATGAAGAAAGCACACGGTGAAAAAAATGTGTCTGGCTACTGCCTCTAACACAGCGAAATGGTAATGAAGCATGGGCCAGGAGCGCAGCTGCACGCACGATGTGCAAGGTGAGTGCCGAGGCTTATGTCACTGCAGTCTGCCACATAAGAAAGTTGAAAGGGACGGAAAGATGCTGATGACTTGGCAGAGAAGCAGAAAAACCCAAGTGCTTATGAAGCAGGGATTGAAAAAAAAAAGGGGGAGGGGGGTTTCCAGCATGATACTCAAGGCAGAAGAACTGACGACTAGCTCTGCTTAAGAGGCAAATATCCCTAATAATCCTTATCCCCATCTCTTCATCCACAGAAGAGCTGCAAGGAATGACATCTGGAGAAACTCAGCCATTAGGGTTCAACACTCACAGCTTTGTGTTACCTCAGAATGCGGCAAAGGCAAGATGCCACATGCATTAAAACAGAAAGGAGAATGCCACATTCTATACACAGAATAGCACCCCTAGGCCCTTGCTGAGCCTGCTTTTATTTGTTGAGACAACAGAAGTCAAACATATTTCTGCAATTTATAAAAAGGAAAGTCGTCCTTTCCTTGAAGAAAAGACCTACAGACATTAACACTGGAGTATCCTAAATAAATCAATGGTTTTTTAAAAAATTAAATGACACAAACTCCTCCATTGCAATCCTTCTTAAGAATGAATAGTGAAGTAATTATCACCTAATGTAAAAGGCAAGAATCCTCCATGAAAAATACAAAACAAATAATTGAATAAATAAAAAGCACTCAGGACAAATAGAATGTTACACACAGAAAAATATTTTAAAATTCCAAAATTAATCACAGATCTAAGTGTAAAACTCAAAGCTATAAAACTCTTGCAGGAAAAATAGGAGAAACTCTAGACATGATTTCGGCAATGACTTTTTAGACACAACACAAAAAAAGCAGTAATTCGAGAAAAAATTATAAGCTGCATTTCACAGAAATTAAAATTTTTGCTCTCCCAAAGATACTGTGAAAAGAACAAAATTAAAAGCCAAAGACTATGAGAAAATTTTTATGGGAAACATAAATGACAAATGACTGTTATCCAACATACACACAATTACTAAAATTCAGTGGGTGCATCTTGAGATTACAATGCTGAGTGAAATTAACCAGACGTGAAAGGTTCAATATCATGTGGTTACTCTTACATGGAAAATCCAGAAGACACTCAATTTAAAGATAAAGTGAAGTATCTATGATAAAGAAAAGAGAAGTAGAATTCGTAGAGGTGGGAAGATGATCTGGAGGTGGAAAAAAAGGGAAGGTAGGGAGGGAGAGGGAAGTAAAAATGATTAAGATGCTATCTGTATTTTTACTAAATCCTCAAAAATCCTCATGATGAATGTAATTATCAATAAAATTTTCAAAAGAATCAGTGATAAACCAGACTTTAATCCATAATTCAGAAAAATGCTATACAAATGAAAAACAAGTACATTGAAAAGATTCCACACGTAGTAGGTCATCAGGGATATGCAACTTAAACACTACTACAAAGTATGATTCCACTGCACACCTGTTGGAATAACGAAATTTCAGTTATTTATAAAAACCATCAGACACAGTTGTTGTAATACCCAAATCTCTAATGACAACACCTGTTATGGAGCAAGAGGAGTCCTCATTCATCACTACTGGAAGTGCAATAGTATCCTTACTTTGAAAAATATTTTGATGAGATTATATATATATATATATATATATATATATATATATATCAATTTAAAACACAGTTTAAAGCTAAAGTACTGTGCAATACAATACTTCTCTTCCCTGACATTTACCCTAAGGAGTTGAAAACGTAAGTTCAAACACAAATGTGCACATGGATTTTTATAGCAGTTTTGTTCATAATTACCAAACACGGATGCAATCACACTCTACTACAGTCAGTGAACAGACAATCAGACAATGGGATAGTGTTCACCATCATGAGTAAAGGAGACATCAAGCCACAAAGTGACACAGAGGGAACTCACATGCATACTACTGGGTAACAGAAGACAGTCTGAAAAGCTGTATGATGTGTCATTCCAAAACCATAACATTTCAGAAAAGGCAAAATTATGGAGGCCACGAAGAGGTCAGTATTTGCCAAGGATGGAAGGAGGAAGAGATGCATACGGGTTTACTCAACAATCAAAGGGACAGAATTCATAGCTCAGATAAATCCTCACACAAAGAGGAAGTCTTATACTAAATTATATGTGAACTGGAATACAGAGCAATGAACACCTAAGGGGAAGAATAATAAAAGTAATAAATGAAAATCTCTAAGAGTATCTTTTATTTAGGAATGAGAAAAGACCTAGACAATCCTGAAAAAGAAAGGATACTAAGGGGAAAAGTTACTAGATTTTAATAAATGAAACTGAGTCGGTTCATCTGATGAAGGGCATGACCTACAAATTAACCCACACAAAATTGAAGGAAGTCACTTGCAATATCAAAAGGTTAGAATAGATCTATAACTAAAAAAACAAATTCAGATGAACAAAAAAGATGAACAGTGAGAGTCAAAAATAGTAAGAGATATGTAAAGAACTTTCATAATGTGGAAACAAAATGAGATACAGAAACTCACTAAATTCTTAAGAATATTCTGATTATTTCTTCTTGAGTGAGCTTTGGTAATTTGTCTTCCAAGAAATGTATCCATTTTAAGCCACTGAGTTTATTGGCCTTAAAATTGTTCTTAATATTTTTGGTTACTCTTTAAATGTTGATGGAATTTGGTAATAAAGCCTCACTCATTCCTGATAGTAGTAATGTGAATCTTCTATTTCTCTCATAACTCTGGCTAAATGCTCACCAACTTTATGAATCTTGTCAGAACCAGCTTCTCATTCCATTTCCTATCTCTGCATGTCTGTTTTCCATTTATTTGATTCTTTTTGTTATTATTTACATTATTCTATTTATATTGGGCTTAATTTATTCTTCTATGATGCAAATATTTTAATAATTCAAGTAAACTTAGAAAATGCATAGTATTGAGTAAATGCAGAAAAACAATTTAACAATTATAATCAGTAACACTGTCAACTATCAGAGACATACAGCTGGATCATCTCATGTTTTCCTTTCTTGTTTGCATAATTTCACAGAAAGTATGTCTTGTCTTTTAATGAGGAATATTCATTCCTAGTACGTTAGTTTATTTGTTTCTTTTGTTAATTATGATTATTAGCTATGATTAAAGCATCATAATGAATGATATCAGTGAAGGAACATTATTGAGGAGGTTGTGCTAACAACATAGTTTATTGATAGCTTTTTACTATACAAAAAAGAAGCAAATAAAAATTTACTAGTAATGGTAACACTGTGTTTCATATTTTTCTTTATTTTACACTTGGACTGGACATATTTTTACTCCATATATAAATTTTAACATGTAGACAATGCATTTGTCTTAATAAATAAAATATCAAAGAAAAGATTTCTATGGTATTTATTTTCATGAGTTAATATAACAACAAAAAATTAGAAATAAAAGGATAAATAACCACAATTACCATTTAAAAGGGTTTATTGTGCATTAATTTAAATAAGATAAGCAAATTTTAAAAATTTTTTATAAATTCATATGTCTGAATCAGTTCCCATATAAAATATTAATCATCGTTATGTTTATTTATAAACCTAGCAATCTTATCTGTATAGTTTAAAAGAATAAATGAATCTAAGGTTTAATATTAAGCACGTGACTATGAGAGTAGACAGACAACAGCACCTAAAAGCACTAAGACAGCCTTAAGAACGTTGCCTCCATCCATTCTCCACTCCTATTACATGTCCACCCTGTGTCTGGAAGGATCCCATCGGTATAAGTTAAGTTATGAATAAAATAACTCTTCAACGTTAAAAAGCAATTCTTTCTCAGCACAAAGAAGATATAAATTATTCACCAATTTTAAAGGAGAGGAACAAACCTTATTGTTTCTGTTTCAGTTGTGTGTTTGTAGAGGTCCAGCGGTCTTCATCATTATTGTACATCCTGCAAGGATCTTTCTACTGTTTACTATAGACACGCCAAAATCTCCTTTCATTATCAACATTTTGATAATTATATATGATGGCAATTTCTACCATCAATGAAGGAAGAACCAGAGTTGTATTCAGTCCCACATATCTTGCACTTGATGTTGTAATTCCTCAGAATCTGTTTTGAATTCTATACATTTGTGACTTAATTCTTCATATGTTCAGTAAGGCTGTTTCCTGAATATTGTCCTAAAATTCTACTCAGAAATATTTCCTCACAGCTCCCTTTCTAACTTTTTCTTTTCTGTAAATGAAACAATCATGGAATACCAAGTAGATCACGGAGACTACAGCACTGATAGTCTCTAACGCAGAAGCAGTGAGCATGTAACAACATTCACTGCACAGAGGAAAGCCAGCCTCGAGTCTCTACTCCTATGAGCACACAGAAAAACAGGTACCAAATCTCTCGCTAACCTTTTATTTTCTCTCTTCGTGCTCATGGGATAGTGCAAGTGCCATAATCTTCCTGTTCTCATATCTGAATGTGTGTGGCTATAAAAAATAGAAGCTGAGACATAGTATCATATTTTTAAAATCACAGCACTGGCTCCTATAAATGTAATATATAATTATGTGGCAAATCACTGAACATTTTCCAACTTTACATATATTAAAGAACTGCAAATGAAATATTTAAAAGATGAAGTACTGCTTTTCATAATATATAAGCATTTCTTTAAATATTAAGATCTTCCAATTTCTCTAATTGACTGCAGAACTTTATTTAGCAAGGCAACTAACTCAACTGAGAAAGTTAAAATAATAAGCGATGAAAGTAAACAAGATAATGGGTAAAGAAATAGAAAATATTTATTGATTTGTATGAGGATAGGGTACACTAGCCATTTGGAGGCATAATATATGTTCAAGAAAATAAGCGGTTGTTATATGCATGGGCATATGTATCACAATATGTACTGTAATACTTGCATTGTAGTACAGATACATACATACATATATATATATATACAAATATATATATGCATTTTCAAGATCAAGAAAGTATATCTTCAGACATTCTGCAATATATTCAGTTAGAAATACAATGATTTTTTAATGTAGCTTTGTTGGATGTAAAATAATAGTAAAGTTTCTTTTGGACTTGTGATTTAACTTTATTAGTAAATCAATTTCACTCATTTTGAAACTAAAATATTATATGAATAAAAAATTATTTTCTTCACTTATCTAAATCATGTTAAGGTGATGATAACACTAAAATATTTCAGGACATTAAAAATGTCATAACAAGGTGAAATTAGATGGCTCATAATGCCAAATTTAGTACTTTGAATTCTGGTTTTAGACAAATTGTTTAAAATTACAATATCATTAACTTTTTAATATCAGTAATAATCTGAAAATAATTTTCATTAATAGTATACCTATTTGCTTAATCAAGTTTATAGCAAATTAATGCACCTAATGATATGGTATACTAGCAAGGAAAGTTATAGTATTCACTTTTTATTTGGTTACAACTCAATGATGCTCTAAGTTATTCTTTTTTTACATAAATTCACAATTCTATAACACATTAGAAATATAGGCAAGGGGAATCGATGGCTGTCTACACCGATTTTGGCATATAAAGGTCCCAAAATGTGAGAGAGGGTAGAAAGAGAGGTAATGGACCATTAGAAGGATGAACCTCTGAGAATGGGAAGAAAGGCAAAGACCAAGGGTAAGAAGGTAGGAAAGAAAAGATAAATGATTCTTAGAGAAAAAAGTCACTTAATCATGCAATATTTTTACTTGAAATTTTACAATTGCCAGTTGTGTTTGGCAAACACGAAAATAATTTCACTAGATGCAAAGCAGTAAATATTTCTATAATAAAAACTTAGTTTGACTTTGTCATAAACATTAGTAATAGTTGTATTAATTGAAGATGTATGAGAAACGAGTGTTTCCAAACATTTTCTGTTAGCTCCATTTTATTTTGAATTTAGCTATAGTATACCAATGCAAAGAGTAAGCTTTAGATACCGTCATCACACGCTATAATTCCAAACAAAATACCCAGAGGAGATTTGGCTAATGGCCATATAGAGCGATATCCTATCGCCACAGGTCAATTATCTCTAGATTCAATAGTGTTATTACATCAAATCAACAATTCTACTGAGACATGATGATGTTATCACTAAAGAGTAGACTGAACTATGAATGGCATGTAACTTATATTATGTAAGAAAACTTTTTTCTCACCCAAAATTCAATGAACTAACACTGATTGTTCAAACACTGCCTGACAGTTCCAAATCACAGATTCTCACCTGAAGAAACACAGCTCTCTCTGAGACCACAAGGGTACTTTTAAGTTTAAATTAAATGGAATTTATTTTTATAGACCAATCTTACGTTTTCTCTCTGCTGGGGAAAGTGTTTCAAAGTTCTAGCTCATCCAGTGAGACTCCAAAAATGAAGTGATTTGTCCTAAATGATGGTGATGATTATGTATGGATGCCTGTACATGTGACAATAAATACAAGTTTCATAGTTTGTCACAACAAAGCACTTGTGACCGTGTAAAAGGTAAGAAGTAGGTTCTGTGGATTTAACTTAAAAATGTAAAACAGCTTATTCAAATATATAAACAGTAAATTAGTCAAAATAAAAAATAATCAGGAAGAAAAACAGTAACTGTAGAATACTTTGATTTCTACATACTTCTTATGTAGCCAGTCACAATAACTAAGTTACTCAAAGCTAATGATGGTGTGATTTTATTTTATTAGAAAAATATTATTAAAGGCAACTTAGGCTTCTTATAACTGTGTAGAAATTTACCTGTAGAGAGTTATTTAAAAAAATGTTGGGGCACAGATCTGTGATTAAAGCACACGCTTAGCATGCACAAGGTCTTGGGTTTGATCCCCACATAAAGATTAGCCATTAGTGTGGAACACAACTGTAATAATCCCAGCACTCAAATGGCTAAAACAGGAGGATTGCTGAGAGTTAGAGGCCCTCCTGGACCATACTGTGAGTTCAGTACCTGGACTATAGAGAAAGATCTTGCCTCAAAAGAGAGAAAGTGAGGGACACACACTCACACCCACACACCCACACCCACACACACACACACACACACACACACACACACACACACACACAGAGAGAAAGAGAGAGAGAGAAGAAAATAGTCATAAAATATTTCACCTTGTGGACACCTTGTGGACACAGGAAGATCTTAATCAAAACTTAACATAAGTTCTTAAGAATACATACAGCAAGTTTGGTATACAGTTTTAACTTGAAAATAAATCTGTACTGTCATAACTTACCAAATCTTAATAGAAATGATCAAAAGAGATTTGAAACAAGGAAGACTCTGTGTTACTCTGGTACCTAGAAATATGTATCATACATGTCATTCAAGAAATGTTAGGCTATTTGTATGCATTTGTGGCCATACTGAAGAGAGATACTAGGAGCCATTGTGAAATATATTTTCTGAGAAGTTCACTGTAAGATGCTCACTTACCATAAGCTAGAATTATTTATATTGCTTTCATTTATTTTGTGGTTATTACCTAATTTGATAAAGAAGAGCTCCACAAGATGAAATAATGCTTTTCTCAGAATGCCATAACTTAGCTCAGTATTCACTGTATAAAGTAAATGAGCACAAAACCAAGAGAATGGACAAGCCCCCTGACACTTACTGAATTAAAGAAGTAATTGTAAGTAAGAGTAATCAGAGGAAGATCTGCCAAGGAAGTAAGTGAACTACACCAAGAAAAGACTGTCCGGTTATGTCAAGCAAATGTGCACAGCCCAAATACTAGAGAGCAGGCACTGAAGACTGAGATGGAATAGACTATAAGAACCAAGAAGCAAAACATGAACAAAAATGATGAGTTGTAGCCTGTGAACCAAGGTGAGGACCAGAAACACCACGGGAAAGGCAGCTCTGCCACAGGAACATCTGAGACCATGACGCTGTGGACAGACATGGAGAGAGAAGACAGTACCCATCCCTACTGGACCTCAGTGCTTTCTGTGACTCCAACAGTGCATTTGCAGTGACCTCACACCAAGCAGGTCTATCACCATACCTGAGGGAGTCTTTCTGTATCCACCCACAGAGGTTTTAAAGCAATTTTACAGAAGTATACCAGTATACGGCCTTTTTACACTAAAAAAAAAAAAATGCATATAGTTTAACCTAACACAAGCCAAATCATTATTTCCTCAGCCAAATTTGAGTAGGCATCAGAAGAAAAACATCAAAAATCTCTCCTTTTGAGAAAAATGTGAGCTACAGAAAAGCATACATCAAAACTCATCAGGGAAAATTAAAACTTCATTAATAAAATCTAATGAACAAAACTTTAAAGATACAGATACACATAATTAACAGAAAAAAAGCAGAATTGATTTGGATGCTCCTTAAAGCTTCTTTATTATAATTCATTACTGATAATTATAAAACTATACTGATTTTCTCTTTCTAATTCTCCACAGCAACCCCATAAAGGGTGGTTAATTATGTATGTTACATATAAACAGACTGCTGTCAAGGCCATGAAAAAAATTGTTCAAGGTTACATAGACAATATGATGGTTTTATTAGCCTACCTTCTTAGAGGCTCTGAAACATTTACTTATTAATATATAATTATAATGTATAATTATAAATTAACACTCATTCACAAATACCTGTTCATAAATACTTAAAAACTGGCAATTAAAATCAATGAGAAAGTAAAAGACTCCAAAATAATTAGTGTTCTAGTGTTCTCAGTACAGTTAAATAATACAGAAAAATAAATTTAGTCACATTTCATACTATACAAAATACACGTGAGGTTGATATTTCACTATTGAAATAAAACTACAAAGAAATTACGTGACTCAGAATGAGTATAAATGCAAAAGAAAGCATAGACATAACTAATAATTTTCATCTCAGACATATTCATATCTAGAAGTTACATTTTTATCTTTCTGTGTTTTCTTATTTCTAATTCACATATTTAACCTTGCATTTAGGTTCTTGAAGAATAAAACAGATTTACATAAATATATTAATATCTTATATATTATTTCCATAATACACTATTTCTAGATGGCTTTAAACTGATCGACAGTCTTGTCATCAGTTGGTGTCACATTTTTCTCATTCTTGGCATGAATGCATGAATGGTAATATTTTTTTAGATCCTCAATACACTGATCTTACATATTTGTAGTCTGAATATTTTTAAACTTCTACAAATAAAAAAAACCCTTGACCTTAGTTCCAACAAACACCACAGATTAAGTAGTTAAATAACAGAAGTCTATCTTTTTCACAATTTTGGATGGTCAAAATCTAAGATGAAGTGCTAACACAGTTAGTTTCTTCTGACCCCCTTTCCCTTGACTGGTTTCTCTCTTCTTGCTGTTTTTTTTTTTTTTTTTTTTTTTTTGCCCTATTCTTCCTCTGTGTATCTGTGTTATATGTGAGTTACCATGGTTACACTGCACTTCAGCACTTTGTAAGCATGCATATCATGGCAACATCCCCTTCCATATTTGTTCTTCCCCTTTCCCTTATCTATTTGGCTCCCACTATCACACCTGTTTGGTTCTATATAATGCCTGTATTCTGGGTTTCTCATATTAGAGAAACCATGAGATATTTTTCCTTCTGACTTTGACTCACTTTGTTAAGCATGATGGTTTCAAATCGGGTCCATTTACTTACAAAAGCCTCAAATTTACCTCTCTTTATAGAAGGGTAGTACTGCATGGTGTCAAGTTTTTTCAGCTTCGTAACAAAAAATATTTCAATATCTTCCACAGTTTAACTATTGTTAGTAGTGCTGTAAGCACGGGTAAACATGTATCCCTATTATATGTTGCTTTTGATTCTTTTGGAAAGATATCTGAAAGAGCTATCACTAGATACAATGGAACATTTATTTTCAGCCTTTTGAGGAATCTTCGTGTTGCTTTCCATAGAGGTTGTATCAGTTCACAGGCCCACGACCAAAGTAAAAGGACACTTAATGCAAAAGAAATAGCGCCAAAAATTAACAAATAGGGTTCTCTCAACTTAAAAAAGCTTCTGAACAGCAAAGGAAACTATCAACAGAGTGAAGAGAGAACTGACAGAATGGGAAAAAATGTTACCACCTATATCTCAGATAGGAGGCTAATAACCAGAATACACAAGGAATTGAAGGAAAACTGACCTCTCAAAATCAAAGATCTGATTTAAAAAAAATAGGCAACTGAAATGAATAGGCAGTTCTCAGATGAAGAAGTTCAAATGGTCAGCAAATACATGAAAAGATATTCAACATTCGCAGACATTAGAGAAATGTAAATGAAACCATCACTAAGTCATCATCTTACCCCAGTGAGAATGGAACATTAGCAAGAAGCTAAACAGCAACCCCTGCTGGAGAGGTTACGGGGGAAAGGAGCCCTTTTACTCTGCTGGTTAAACATCAGTCAGATTAGGTTGGGGCAAGCTAGATTAATTTATTTCACCTTAATTACAACATTACAGTCCTATCACCAAATACAGTCACATTCTAAAGTATCAGGAAATAAGGACCTCAACAATTTGTGAAAGAACATACTTTAGCTTAAACCAATAGCATGTATGGAGTTTTGACAAATATAAACCAATGAAACGAATGCCTCAAATGAGTGGTAAATACTAACAAAACGCTTTAAAATGCCTTATTTTTTTCCTTTCAATTTTTATTACTCTCTTTTCATGGAGACAATCATGTGTTATTGCTAATTCTACAGATTATTCATACCTGTTGTTCTACTTCACAGAAGAGTACAACTATAAAAAATGCTACTTTGTACCTCTTGCCTCAATCAATCAGTATGTTTTTAAACATCTCTTTATTGTGAATACACAGTTCATTATCTTAAACGTGAGTAGCACTTGAGTGTATGAATATATCACATATTTTACACATTTTTATGAATTGAGACTTCAAGAATGGGTTATTGTAAAGAATGTAACAATGAACATTTTTATAAAAGTCTTTTTGGCATTTATTTTCAAGTATTTGGAGTAAATATCCACAAAATACAATTTTCTGCATAGTAAAATAGATGGGTGTTTAATATCTTAAAGAAATTATCAACCAGATGGATTCACAGCAGAATTTATTAAGTACTTCACGGAAGAACCAACTCCAATGTTTCTCAAACTGTTCCATGGAGTTGAAAGAGAAGAAATAATACCAAACTCATTTCTGGAGGCTAGCATCACCCTAATCCCAAAATAAGAAATAGACTTAACCAGAAAGGAAAATTATAGATCAATCTCCTTAATAAACATTGATGCAAAATTTCTTAGTAAGATTCTCACAAAAGAAATAGCAAGTAATCAGAAAGATCATACACCATGATCAAGTGGGTTTCACTCCTGGGATGCAAGGCTGGATCAACATAGGAAAATCAATCAATGCAATACATCACGTCAATAAAAGCAAAAAACAAATGATCACCTCTAATAATGCAGAAAAAGCCTTTGATAAAATGCTCTTCCATAATAAAAACTCTGAGAAAAATAGGTATAAACAGGCCTTACCTCAAACTGATAGGAGCCATATATGCTAAACATACTAAAAATATAGCACATGGAGGGAAACTGCAAACATTTCCTTTTAAATCATGAGCATGGCAAGGCTGTCCACTCTCAATACTCTTATTCAACATAGTCCTTGAAACACTGGCCATAGCAGCCAGGCAAGAAAATAAAAATAAATGGACGCTATCTGCATCAGAAAGGAGGAAGCTAAACTATCCTTATTTGCCGATGATATAATTACCTACATAGAAGACCCCAAAAACTCCACTTTGAAACTCTTGGAAATAATAATCAAATTGAGCCAAATCGCAGGCTACAAAATTAATACTAAAAAACCAATAGCCTTCCTCTACACGAACAGAGAACTTACTGAGAAAGTGCTCAGAAGAGCAATTCCATTATATATATATATATATATATATATATATATATATATATACACACACTATGTTACACTGAAGAAAAGAAATTGTAGAAGACATCAAAAAATGAAAAGACAACCCTGTTTTTGGGTAGGCAGAATTAATATAGTTAAAATGACTATATTTCTAAATCTGATATACAGATTCAATGCAATTCCTATTAAAATAACAACAATTTTTTCACAGAACTTGAAAAATATTCTAATATTCATATGGAACCAAAGAAGACATAGAATAGCCAAAGCAATCCTGAGTAACAAGACTAAGACAGGAGGCATTATGATTCCAGACATCAAGTTATACTATAGAGCAATAGTCATAAAAACTATATGATACTGGCACAAAAACAGACAGGTAGACCAGTTAAGTAGAACTGAGGATACACAGACAAATTCAAAAACATAACTGAAAAAAGAATGGTGCTGGGAAACTGGACATCAGCATAAAGAAAAATGAATCTGGACACACACCTGTCATCATGCACCAAAATTAAATCGAAGTGGATCAAAGACTTAGATATTAAAATTGAAACAAGACACTAAAAGCAAAAGATGAGTCTCTATTATTGATAAATGGGATCATATCAAATTAAAAAGATTCTTCACAGCAAAGAAGATTATCAACAATGTAAAAAGATAATCAACAGACTCATAACCTCGGATAGGAGGCTCACAACCAGAATATACATGGAACTGAAGAAAAGGAAACCCCTCAAAATCAAAGACCTCATTGAGAAATGTGTAAAAGAAGTGAAGGGGCAGTTCTCAGATGAAGAAGTTCAAATGAAAAGTACATGAAAAGATGTTCAACATCCTTAGCCATTAGAGAAATGAAAATCTAAATATCACTAAGATACCTTCTAACTCCAGAGAGAATGGTGTATATCTAGAATACACACAGCAACCTGTGCGGGAGAGGTTGCAGCAAGAAAGGAACCATCCTGCACTGCTGGTGGGACTGTAAACTGGTACAACTACTACAAAAAATAGTATAAAAGTTTCTCAAAAGATTAGACATAAATATCCCCTTCGATCCTGCAACACCTCTTCTGGTAATTTTCCCAAAAGATTTTAAAACAGCATATAACAGAGAGATATGTATACCCATGCTCATAGAAGCACAACTAACAATAGCTAAAATATGGAAGACACTGAAATATCCATCAACTGACCAGTGGATACATAAATGGTGGTATTTATACACAATGGAATATCGTTTATCAGTAAAGATAGGTTAGAGGCTTTTGTAGTTAAATAAATGCAACTTGAGAACATCATGCTCAGTGAAGTCAGAAGGAGTCAAGGTTAAATGTTGGATGGCTCCTATAACACAAAGATAATAATTTAATAGAAATAATTGAGCAAAATAATGGGAGTTGGAGAGTAGGGGGGAAAAGGTGGGGGGGTCGAAAAGGGAGAAGGTAAGGATCTGTAATTTTGCCATGACATGTTTCTGAAGAAAATACTCAAAATCAATATAGACGTTATTATGTACTGCATTGATGCATGTCAATAAAATGGTGAGAAAAAATAAATCACCAACCAGTTTTCCATAGGGACTGTATTAAAATGGATACTATAGGTGCAAATATAAAAGATGACTGATTATGACTTTAAATATATTTCAAACAAATTTACATACACATAAATATAACCAGTTGATGACATCCGAGTACTGACAGTAATTGTCTATAATTAGTAGGACAATACATATTATTTTTGTATATTTCTCTTATTTTCATAGCTTTCTAAAGGAAATACAGATGCAACTTACATTCAGAGGATAAATAAGAAGGCTTCTTGCTATAAAAAAACTGGAAAAATAATCCCACATTACATTCTAATTTCAAAGACAGAAAATTTTGCATAAAACTTTTAAAATGTATATCACAATAAACTTCTCAAATTCAGTAAAATTCAGTAAAAAACTGGCAACTACTGCAAGGAATTCATAGGAGAATAGAATGGGAACTCTGTGGGGTAAGCATTGAACTCCCAACCCAAGAACAGTACTTGTTTGTCAGTGAAGATAAATGTTTCTGCCTTTCAGCCTGAAAAGTGTCAACTTAACTCTACCACTCAATAAAAGTGATGTGTGGCGCGGAATGCCAAGGCACAAGAGAAGAGAAGCGATTTGAATGTTCAGCCAAGTCTGAAAAACACATAGACCTATATTAAAAAAAGACAGCCCATATATATTAATATTGTATACATCTATATCTGAGTTATGTAATGTATATATGAAACACAAGTGACAAGTTTTCATGTATATTCTTATATACATATATAAGATTATTTTGTGTACATATGTTAATTTCATATTTAGTATTGCACAGATTCATAAAAGGTATATAAAATGTAAATATACACTGTAAAATTAGAAGAAATTATGTTCTAAAAATAATTACTGTGGCTGCATTCATAGCTGTAGAAATAGTTAATCAGCCAAAATATTTAAATAGTTACATAGTTTCATTCTATAGTTTATAGGAAATATGAACATACATTTTTGTATAAAAGAATATTGTTATAATACAGGGTCAATGTTTAACTGATACATTAAGCAACTATGCAAGATGACAGCACAGTCATGGAAGTATTGTATAGTTTAGAACAGTAAATGAAAAGGAGAAAAATAAACAATTTTAATATCGGTAACTAAGAAAATAAAAATCAGAATTTATTATTAAAAAATCCAAGTTTTAGAAATTCCGATGAGCCCATTATAACACACAAGCCCCATTGAATTTGTCTTCATAACAAAAAGTTTCCTGGAATCACCAAATCCCTTTCAAAATCAATTTTTAAAAACATAAGAATATGTAAAATTTAAAAAGGATAATCAAAGACATTCTTCTTATAACTCAGAGCAAAATAATGTGAAAATAAATGTTTCCTAAAAATTGTTTTTTCAAAGTATTAAGTCATAAACATTTATATTTTGATTATGATTTCCAAAAAGAAATCAAGTACAGTAAAAATACTATAATAATTAATATAATTCTGTTTTGTTCTCCCATCTGGAGATATTCATAAGTGCACTCCAAATTTCAGACATAATATATATAACTTAAAAACCAGAGTTGTAACAAGAATTTTATAAATAGGTTCCTTAAAAGAATATCCTGACATTAATATTTTCTTAAAAGCAATCAAGAATTTTAATGGAACACACACCTGTAATAATCCCAGTACTCAGGAGGTTGTTGTAGAAGGACTGCTGTGAGTTCAAGGCCAACCTGGGATACATAGTGAATTCAAGACCAGCCTGATCTACAGATTGAGAACCTGTCTCAAAAAAATCAAACTTTGATGGTATTGCTCATTATTTAGCTAAAATGCTCTTGTCAAAGTCAAAGACATAATTATACACAGATATGTGGATAGCCCCAAGAATGATATTTGTCTGGCCCAGTATTTTGCAATTTTATATGAGTCTACTGTGATATAGGATCAACAATGATATTTTTATTATACAGTACTTTCAAAAATGGCATAAACCTATAAGAAAATAAGATCAAGAAAAATAAAATCACTATCAATGGATTAGAGTTTTTAAATTTTGGGGGAGAAATAAAGGCAGATTACACATTTTAGTATATGAAATAGAAAAACGAAACTATAATTTAGAATACATTGAAAAAGTCTGCATGAAAACATGCATATAACGTTAGTCACTGGGCTTGAAACGGACACAAATCACACACAGGTCTGGATGGCTGAGGTGGGGAGGGAGTGGTACAATCTATGGATGAATCTACTCCATCATACACTGCCTCTCTAGTCACTCTCCTCTCTCCTTCATTCCTAAACTACAGACATCAGGCAGCTTCTGCCAGAGAATCACCTTGCGCGCGCACGCGCGCGCGCACACACACACACACACACACACACACACACACACACACACACACACCTCTTCTCTAAGTCAACAGAGCAAAGCCAGGGCTGGCCAACTATATGCTACAGCTTAAAACTTTCCATTCTGGCCTTGGAGAGTTCCCTAGGATGTTCCCAGATTGAATCCTGAGCATTCTACCCACCTAGAAAGATGGTGATGACATGCTGAACATCCTGGTCTCAAAACTTCAGGTACAGCTGAGGAGAACACAGAGAGAACACTCAAGCCATCCAGGACACAGCCAGCCAATCCCAAACTGGTGTCTATGAACAGGCAATCTAAGCCAACAGTTACGCGAAAACCAATAATATGAAACACAGCTAAACAAAACAAACACAAACAAAAAGAAAATTTGATCATTAGGAAAAAACAGAAAATGTTTCATACATTATCCATTAAGTAAGAAGCCTATGGTAAGAAAAAAGTGACAAAACCCACAATTGCATAATTATTGTGATTGTGAAAGAAAATTAAAGAGAGGCAGTGCAGTAATACATGCTTGTAACCACAACACTCTGGGAGGCTGAGGCAGAACAGTCACAAAGTTAAGTCCACCCTGGACAACACAGTGACTGAGCTGTCTCAAATCTATGTGTTTCTATGGACAAGTAGTAAATGGATGCAACCTAAGACCATTGTGCTCAGTGAAGTCAGTAAGACACAGAAGGTTAAACATTAAACGGTTTCTCTAATATGAGAAACCCAGTATACAGTTACGTAATCGAATTGAACAAGGGATGGGGCAACTGTTGGTAGGGCCAAAAAGGGAGAGGGGAAGGATTTTCAATGTTGACACAATATAAATGTGCACAAAATACTCAAGTTCACTGTAAACATTATGTATCACACTTAAACATAGTGATAAAATAGGAAAAGAAAGGGCTAGGAATGCAGGTCAGAGGAAAGGGCCTTGATTCATTCTCCAATACCACAAAAAATAGGAAGAATTAACATGCAGAAAATACAGCATATGAAAAAGAGTAACATTTGTAATGACCAAATAATAGTAAAGAACAGAAAAAATAAAGTTATTAGATAATAAGGGGGAAGAATCTCATCTGAAAGACTTGCAAGGGTTTGCATCATCAAATTAGGAAAATACCAGATTAGCACCATATTTATTGTTGAAGTGAAAAAAAAAATAACTAAAAGAAGTAAAAAGAGAAAGAGTTCAAAGGAGTAAATTCTGGGAAGCAGCTTAATAGAATGAATTTTGGATTATTTTCTATTGTAAATCAACCTATTCTATTAACACTTGATTTTAAAGTGTTTGCATCAATTCTGAAATTTTTAAAAAGAAATTTTGAAATTTTAGATGTGTAGTATTTGCTGATTTCTATGTTAAATCGTCCAGTAGCTACTCAGCTGGTGATGTTACCTTTGTCTGACATTCCCTTGAGTACTTTCTGAAATGCCAATTCAAAGGTAGTAAATTGCCTTAGATTCTCATTGTACTGGACAGTCTTTATTTCACTGTCAGTTTTGAAGGATTATTTTGCAGCATATCATAATCAGATTTGGCCATGGGTGGGGGTGTTGGGGATCTTTTAAAAGTGTACTTACAAGATCTGCTGTTTTTTGATGGATGTGCTGAAAAATTTCAAGTAATCCTAATAGGCTTGCCTTTATAAATTACTCGATATTTTAATCTAGCAAGGTTTTTTTAGTGTTTTATTTTGTCTTGAATTTCTAAAATGTTGACTATGATGTGTTGTGGAAAGATTCTTTTCTGTTCATGACTATTTGGCAGTGTTTAATGCCTTTTATTTCCATTTTGAAAAAATTTCTGCTATAAGTTCAGTGAATTTTTTGTTTGTTTCATTGGGGTCATCCTCTAATCTTTCCTTAAGAACTATAATTGTTAGATTTTTTAAATTTCAAATCATGTAACAGTTGTTGGATCCAGCTTCCATGATGTCTTGCTGTTTTTAGGGTTTCCCTGAATACATGATCAACCTCAATCCTGTCATCTAGTTTACCACGGTTTTTCCATAGACCAGTCGATTCTATACTATACTCATACTTTTAGTTCAGTTTTATAATATTCAAAATTTTTCCCAATTCCCTTTTGTAATCTCTAATTCTTTATAAAAATAATCATTCACATCTTCCATTTCTAAATTCTTTAATACAATCAACTGCTTTCTTTAAATTTTTTGAATATATTATTAGTTAAGTTCTCTCTGTTTATTTGCATTGATCATCTTATTCATTGGCTTATTTGTTTCTTCTTTGATCTCTAAATATTTTAATCATTCAGGTTTCAGATTCCTTTTCTGAAACCTCTTCCACTTTCATGCTTGTGAAATCATAAGTTACCTAGCTAAAAACTTTTTCATTGAATTGGATAGCTTGTGTTTGTTCAAATCTTAACTATTGTTAATAATGATTTCATTTCATAATTATATATGTCCTCCATCTTGTGGAAAACAAGTCTCATATCATGGATATATTAATTTGAATTTAAAAAATCAATACTTATAACTAATAAAATTTGGAAGAATTTTAAGAGTGTTTTAAGATCCTTGATGCTGATAACTGAACTATTATAATTCATCACACTAAAACAACTTTTGCACAGCATCTGTGATTAATTTAGAAATATGTGTAGATTACTTATATTATTAAAATAATTACATCCATCACAGTAAAATAACTTAATTGGATTCCATTTTAGGAATGCATAATAATTAATTATCTAAGTCATTAGCACAAGTAGCATAAATTTGTATCTTCAATATAATAATTCTAATATTTTAAATTGTATTTCATTTTACTTCAGGTCTCTGAAATTTCGAAAGTTAAAAATTACACTGACATTTTGTTACTTCATTAATAATAATTTCAATGAAGTAAACCATACTTTTTAATTAAGTAAATTATGGTTATCATCTTTTATTATCTTTACAGTTTCACACTCACTCTGTTCTAAAGTTTAATTGAGATTAAAACATTTATTTATAAAATAAAATGAACTACATGTGGCACAGTATTCTGAATAAATGCTGGCAGGCCAGTCTCTTAGCTCCCATACAAAAATTCACAGATCTAAATGAGGAAATAACCTAATGAATTCTTTTAAATAAAGTAGGCTAAATGTATCAAGGACTACCTACTTCCAAAATTAGCATCTTCATGATCCACATAGGCTAGTCTAATTTGGAAATGCTTTCCGCCTGGGTTCTGTGACACCACTGCACTGTGATCTTACTTGCAGATTAACTATCTAGTATCTCTTCAGTTCTCCTTCCTTTCTTACATGATCTCTAACTATTGCTAGATATTCAATCCTCCATACAGGAATTTGCTTTGTGATTAAATACACAAGAAAAGAGTCTATGACTCAAAAAGTGGGTTTCTTTCTCTCTACAGCAATTTCATACACAGGAAGAGATCTAGCCCAGGTACAGACAAAGATGATTTGAGATATCCCTCTGTTGGGTAGTGACAAACCTTAGTGAACACTGCCAAACTCCTTGTAGCTCTTTCTCAAGATTACGTGACTAACGTCCAATAGTGTATAACACTCCCAGATCTGGTCACACAGCTTCCTAAGCAATAGTCCATTCTCATTTTGCCCTGCTTATAATCTACAAGGACATGTGTTGAGGATGTAAAAGTCACAAAAATAGAAATATCTTAAATCTGTCGTATTCCCTTGGTGAATATTTGGAGAAGAGGCATCAGAAAAACTATCCAGATAGAAAAATTCCCATTGCTAGATTTGAGTGGGAAATAAAATTTTATTGTATCATTTCCTAACTTCAATTTTCATATGGCAATGCAGAAGATAAAACACTGGAGACAGAGTTACAATGGAGACTTCTGGAAAATTTAGGATCTCACCCTCAAAGTGGTAGATTCACTGAAAATAGAATCAGCCACAGCACATGAACGTGTTAGCTTTAGAAGCAGCTAATGTAACAAAAAAAAAAAAGCACAGAGAATGTGTATACTAGTTCCTTTTACAAAGCAGCAGTCCTTTAGAACTTGCTTTTTAATAATAAAGGGATAAGTTATAAAACAAAGTTTCTCAAGACAAAACAAAATATGTATCTATAATACTGCAGAAAAGAGTCATACAACAGGTAGCATTCAACCAAGCAGAGATTTAAAAAGAATGAGCTGACAATGGTACATCTAGACTCCACTAACAACCTCATCAGATTCCAGGAGCATCCTGATGCCCCTAGAGAAGTACCACTGATGATAAATTTAATATTATAAAAAGAAAGCTGAGAATATACAGAATTATCATCAAGAGGTTGGAGCTTTTCATTCTGTGGGGAAAATGCAGGGGTAGCCATAAGACTTGGTTTGAGTATTGACATTTCCTTAAAGGCACTGGAGATTCAAAGCTTCCAGGAAGTTCCCAAAAAACACAGGACGTTCTTGGAAGGGATGCCCCATGTCCTGTCCAAAAGAAGTGGACAACTCATAATGCGACATACTTACTTCTGGAAAAATTCTGGTAGGATTCTGTGAAACTTCTACAGTCGGGGTGCTCCAAAATACTGTAACCTTTGCCTCTTGATTTATGCAGTTACAACACCCCCCTCCTATGCAAAGGTCAAGTCTCTTTCCACCATAATAGCTAGAGCTACAGATTCTACAAATAAAAATGTCAGTTCATTAAGAAAGTTGATGTCATGCATAGTAACTAATTTCCTTTACTGTGACAAACTACCTGAGTTATGCAACTTACAAAGAGGGAGAAAGAATTTTATTACCCCACAGCCTTTGGGCCTAGGACCACACAGCACATCATGGCAAGAGTGCTTGGTGGAGCAGCCGCCCACCTCATGGCAATGCAGAGGCAAAGAAAGACACAAGAAGAGGGAAGGGACCCAAGAACTTTTGGAAGGGCATGCCCCTAATCATCTTTATCCCCATTCTTAGCCCCAGCAATCAAGGCTGAACCACCTCCCTATAGTGCTGGGGTTGGGAACTGAGCCCTTAATATGTAAGGGTTTGGGAGACACATGCAAATGATAGCACCAAGTAGTGTTAATCAACAGCTCTCAATTTTGTAGCATTTTCCTGTAATCATTATGAAAGAAGTCCTTCACATGGTCAGATTACCTAATATTGGACAGATTTGAAATTCTGCAGCTTGAATACAGAGAACAATTTGCCAGGGTAGTATGATTTGATAGTGCTTAGCTTGTTTCAAGTCTCTCTCTCTCTCTCTCTCTCTCTCTCTCTCTCTCTCTCTTTCTCTTTCTCTCAGTCTTTTCTATACAACATATTTTTCTAGGATAGTATCAAATTTATACAACACCTTGTCCAAAGCCTAATTATTTATCATTAATGTTATTTCCTTTCCATTTTGCATTCACTTCTGCTTTCACTGACTTTTCAAGGATTTTGAAAATTAATTTCATTACTATGGCATATTCTAAGTGTGACCCTTATATGTAGACCTTTAGAATGCTATAAGGCAACCTTGGTAGAAGATTAATTTCATTATTATGACATATTTTAAGGGTGACCCTTATATGACTATTATTGTAATTTTTATCTAATCAAGCTAAAATAAAATTTGTATTTCTCTGTCAAGAATGCAATATTTTATTGTTCTCACAAAATGAAAAAAGTGATTTTTTTCTAAACATCATAAAGGAAATGAAGCTTAAAACCAAAAGATTGTAAGTACAATGTTTTAATGAAATATTTTTAATGTCAATGTGATTTTTACCTCATTATTTATACATTAGTTTTTCTCTTTCATATAACCTTAACCTTTTATTTCAGGAATAAAAACAGAGTAAACATAAGACCCTGAGGAAATACACTACTATAATTTTGAAATCTACAAAGTGTCACTAAAATAAGCTATGCTTTGGATCTAGAACGCCCCCCAAATCTCAAGTATTTAGATGCTGTGGATTGCCGATAGATTTTACATGTTGTTGGGAGGTGGAGGCTGAAAAGAGGGGCAGATTACAGAGGGAACTATGGATCACTGTGGGGTGATACGCCACTGAGGCTGTGGCCTGGACGGATACACTCCTGCCTTGGCATCTCCCGAGACAATGGCCTTTCCCTGCGTGATGCCCCGAGCAGCTGTTCTTCCTTCTGCCATGCTGCTTTTAGCAGCTGCCCATGAATAAACCAGGATCTCTGAACTGTGAGCTAAAATAAGCCTTCTGACCCAAGTTGTGGGTTTTAGGGACTGTGTCTCAGCAACAAGAAGTATCTAAGACAGAAGCTGGCACCAGAGAAGTGGGGTCATTGCTGCTGACTATATGGTTTAATGGCCTTTGGAACAGTTTTGCAGGAGAAATTTGAACAAGTTTGGAGGTGCTGACTAGAGAAAATTTAGAATACTATAAGGCAAACTTCATAGGAGATTCTGATCTCTGATCTCAGCACCAAAGTACAAATCAGAAAGGCCAAGTTCATGAGGTTTCAGATGGGAAGGAGGACTAAGAGAAATTGGCCTAAGACCATGTATGCTGTGATCTAGCAAAAAGTGTGTCAGTATTTTGCAGCTGTACTGAGACTTTGCCTGTAAATGAGATTAAGAGTTGAAAGTTATTTAATCTGCCCAAGGAAGTTTTGTGGCAGCCCAATGTTCAGGCTGTTAAGTGGGTTCTGTTTGTTGCTGTGACCCAGATCTACAATGAAAAGTGGGAGAAAATGGCAGGTGAAAGAGATATAAATAGTTTGCAGTTTTGCCATAATTACAGGGGCTACAAATTTGGGGAAAAAGAGCACATGGTTGCTGAAGAGATTAACATTAAAATTAAATTCATATCAAGGCCATAGGAAAGATGAGCTGAGAGTACCTCTGGAATCAGTAGGACTTTACTCTGAGGAAGATCAAGCGTGCAAAGGTAAAAGACTGTTCTCAGAAGAGTACTCGAGTGTTTGCCAGATTCAGTAGTTCCAGCACTGCTGAAATACTGAAGTCAAAGGTTCCTCTGAGACTCAAGGAAACTCTGAGTGTGAGTTTCGTGAGTTTCAGGTTCAGCAACCTGAAGTTTAACCATCCAGGAACCTGGAGACTCCTACAGCTATGGCCCTAGACAGTCAGGCTACTGTTTGAGCTAGTGGAAGACCCTGGCATCATCTACATGATGCTGGTTTTACAGGCATGCAGAATATAAGATTGTGGAGTCATGAAGGTTTCCACCCCGATCTCAGAAGGGAAATGCACCCCTGAAAGGAAGTGCATCAAGTTGTGAACGTGAAGCTGAAAGTGAAGTGGAGACCCTGGGAATTTGGAGTTGCAAAGGTATGGATTGTCTGCAGAGGAAGGCTACAGGCTGTGAGCAAAGCCAGCACAAAGGAGGAGCCATGAAGGTTACAGCCAGAGGTAACATCTCAGAGGTGGGTCTCCAAAGCCTCTGGAGCTCACATCTTACCACAGTTTGTGCTGGGGCTGAAAACAGAGCTAACAGGATTTCCCTGCGATATAGGATTTAAAGTATGCTCTACTGGATTTTAGTCTTGCTTTGGTCCATTTTCTTTCTATCCTCCTACACCTTCCTTTTAGAATGAAAATATTTACCCTGCACAATCGCATCTTGGAAATACTTAACTTTTTTTTTTAATTGTCACCAAAACACACTTAAGAGTTTGCTTTAAGTCTCAGAGGAGAATTTAGACTTCAATTTTTCTGCAGTGCTAGAACTGTTGAGTTTGGCACCACTTAGAGATGGTCTAAATGCCCTTTGCATTTTGGGGCCAGAGACAGAATGTTATAATTTTGATCTTAAATGTCTTCCAAAAGTCTCATATATTTGGACCCTTTGTATTATCTAAAGATTTTACCTGCTGTTAGGAAGTGTGGCCTGGTGGAGATGGGGAGATCACTGAAGGTGTGGTGGATCTTTCTGGGTGGAATCAATAACTGACAGCGTGACCTGGAAGGATATACTCCTGCCCTGGCTTTTCCGCAAATGCTGATCTTTCCTTATGCAATATCCCAAGCAAATGTTCTCTGTCAGACCCTGCTGTCATGCCACCATTGCAAGCCAACAATGAACATGGACTGAGGCTTTTGCACTGTAAGCCAAACTAAACGGTGTTGGCTATTTCATCAACGAAAAAGGTTATCAAGACAATAATTTCATCTTTCTTGTCAAAAATGTTAATTTCAAAATATAATACTACAAGGTATTTATATTATAAATAATAGACAGTGTGCAAATCTAGCATACTACAAAATCTTTACTAAGAAATAAACCTTTTCCAACATGTTAAGGTTTGCTGTCATTGTCAATAACTTCAACTTAGACAAGTAAATCATACTTTATACTTCACAAAATGGTCTAGAAATAAATCATTATTTCCAAAGCTAATATAGCAATTATAAAATCTTCCAAAATATAAGACTCATAAAATATTTGTATCATTGACATTTTGATACTCATTACATTTAAAGCAATGTTTATAGACATTTATAAAATATATAAAATGTAAGGTAGAGTAAACCCACAAGGACATAGTATGGTTGGCTGGCATTGGTTTTAGAACCTCCCACAAGGCCATAGCACGTAGATGGTACTTCTCCTGTTTTGCTTAAATCATTTTTAGATTGCTTTCAATGGGAAATATTCTATTGGGAGTAGTTTTTACTACAGTGTTGTTAAAGGGAATATGTAAATGAAAAAAATTGCACGTGTTAAATACAGACACAGCCACCTAACTGCATTTTCATGTTTAATTAAATTTTCAGATGCACATCTCACAAATCAGAGGGTCATTTGTATGATATAAATGTACACCATCTCTTGAAATAATTTAAAAATAAAAATAAATACACAGTTTCAAATGTGAACAGAAATAAATCATTATTCCGCAACTTTGTAAAGAAAACAAGTTGTTCACATATATATCTCATTACAACTGTGGCGGTTTAGTTCTTGACTTCGTGTATTTGGAATTGATATCTATTATCAATTTCTGCAACATTCTTTAGATCTCCATTCTATATAATATATGAGATGTAAGTGAAATTAAAAGTCACCATTGTCAAGTAGAAAGATCTATTTATGTTTATATAAAACATATGCTGCTTTAAATGGTAATGAATATTGGAAAATCAATAATACAAATATTTTCCAGTGCTTAAATCCTTTCTTCAAGAGATATAAGTGTTTATTCAGGCTGTGAAGCAAGTCTGAGGGGAAATAAACTGTAGAGCAGCGAGCACAATGGCATGGACAATTCTGAAGGGTCAGAAGTTTTTGCCGACATAGGCAAATCCGTGTTGCACTGACAGCTGGAGCACAAGGTCAGGTTGAAAGTCAGTGGACCATGTGCTCAGAGGCTTGTATACACATGTGCATCTTCAGTATCACTCAAGCGTCAGTCAGCCAGAATGCAACCTCTTTGGCCTACAGCTTAGAATTTTCACATATTGTCTGTTTTACCCAACACGCTACCTTGTTTTCTTTCTCAAATATTTATAGAATGTACAATGGTGGGTTTTCCCACATTTTTACTAATATATATATATATATATATATATATATATATATATATATATATATTATACATACTCATGGTTACATTGAGTTCAATGTTATAGTCCAGCAAGTTGACATTATTTTAGTATTTTCAATTATTTAATTTTCTTGCTTTTAAATTGCTTCCTTTTTAAACTTCAATTGGCTCACTGTATCTTTAATTCTTTGTCTCATTATTTCTACCTAATACATTATTTCCTAACATACAGTTTTGCATTTTTACAAAGAAAACATCTCTAATTATCATCATTTTTACACTAAAAAGAAAAACAAAAGAAAAGAAAAAAGCCCTCTAGTTTAATTTCCTTATTTTTTGGCTTCTACTTTCAGATTTTTAACTTATTCATATATTTTATTTTAATATGACCCAATTTTTTTTCTTAAAATTTCTCCTTGACTAAAATTTAGGTGTATTTTATACTTCTATCACCACATCTAATTTATCTGGTTTTAAACTGAAGTTTTCACACTTTGACGATTCACTGCCATTCAGTATTTAACTGTATCCTTCATCTTTAAACTGTCCTTATTTAATGACTCCCTATATGTGAGGGTAGCGATGTGCTAAGGGACAACGGCTTGTCAAGGAGGAAAGTGAGACTCCCATCTATCCCGGATTCCTCCTCATCATTCCCACAGGTCCCACAGATGGATCCCCAGTCTTTCCATAAAGATTTCTCTGAAAGGAAAAGTCAATCTCCTCTTAAAATATTCACATGGCATTGTGGGTTGACCCAGGCCCAAGAGCACAAAGAACCATGAGGGGCAATGATAGACGTTGCGTCACTTCACTGTCACTTCTGCTCAAGTGTCATCTTTTTAGCACATCTTAAGATAGTATGTCAATGTGGTATTTTTTAAAAATAAATGCAATGAAGAGATCTAAAAGAAAGCATTTGAAAACAATGTGTTGTGCACACAGAGAAGGTAGTAAAAGGGTCAACCTTAGCTCTCACTTTCCTATAGGAATCAAAACTCAAACACCACTATCCATCTACTCACGTAACCTCAATAAGGGCAATATCTTCCTCTGAGGAGGCAAAAACAGCTCATGGGGGACACTGAAAGAACATTAGCTATTACAATGATCTGTGGCTTTCCCAAAGTCCAAATTACATAAACAGACTTAGTGTAGATCTCTACTATTAAAATTTCATGAGGCATGGGTTATGATTAGAAGAGAAAGTCTAAGGCTAATAAAATAGCTAAAATATGTTAGAAGAGTCTTTAAAAATGTTCTACTCATGCATATTCTCCAGTGCATGTAATCTGACTAAAAAAAAAAAAAAAAAACAGAAAGTCTCCCATATGTAAGAATTGTTTCAAACACTCACCAAAAAACTGTTTTACATGCCAGTTATGTTCATCAGCTACACTAGAACTCACTACATTACTATGAAAGTAGCTTTGTGCCTTCTGGCAAAGAAGCCATAGCTAAGAGGAGATTCATGTGCTCATTTGGGCTAATAGGCATTTACAATATATGAGCTGGTAAAAGCTAATGAGCACTTGTGGGATTTCATTTTTTGTTTGTTTGTTTGTTTGTTTGTTTGTTTGTTTGTTTGTTTTTCCTGTACTGGGGATGAACCCAGAGAGGAGCCTTGTACATATCAGCAGAGCACTGTAAAACTAAGGAACATCCTCAGCCTCTGCTTTACTGCTACAAAACTATCAGGAAAATCAGAAAGAGAGACAGAGGAAGAGAAGAGGAAGAAAACAGATAGGGAAGGGAGAGAACAGAGAGAAGAACGGAAGGGAGGAAGCAAAGAAGAGGAGAAAGGAGAGGACATAGACACAACATAGGTCAGTTTCCTGAATTTTATATCCAAAGGTTGGTGGATGAGTGGCCATCATGAAGTAGTGACCTCAGCTCAGCTACACAGAGCAAAACCACACAGCTGAAGACACACAATTATGAGAGATTATGTAATGATTTTGGTTTGAACCACTGAGATTTAAAGAGATCTGTCTTTTCAAACCAGCAGACTCCCCTACTGGGAATAGGTGGAATATGTAAGCAAGGACAAGATGAGGAAAGTTGCATGAACCTTGTTGAGAAGCACAGACTTTCTGTGGTAACGGGCATCTTGAAGGTCCCTTGGAACAAAGCAGTGCAGGAGGGTTCAAATTAGACAGATTAGGTGAGACTCAGGAACCAGATCCAACAGTTCTAAGACAAGCTGCCTCTAAGGACATCAGACTCTTTACCAAGAGCTAAGCACTGTTTGACACACTGAATTTCCCATCTACTGTCTGCTTTCCCAAGATTCTAAGTGAGGATATTAAGATAGTATATGTCTTTTTCAAAAGATGGCTACTAAAATCACCAAAATTATGATGCTTCTCAGGAAATGGCTATTATAGCTTAATATATATTATGAACAATAAGCTATCATTTCAAGTTTGATTTGCTTTTGTAACATTTCCGCTAAATATTTTAAGGCATTTCATTCATTCACCTTTATTATTATATTAAATGTTCATCTAACTTTTTAAAATATACTTTGACAATGTGAAACATACATGGACAATTTTATTCTCCTAATTAGAGTTATTTAATGATACTTCTTAATTTCTTAAGTTAGCCTTATTGAGTTAAATAATCTTTAATTTTTTATATCTTAAACCTCATATGATGAATTTTCTAAGTACAACCTATGGCTATCACCGAGTGCAAATACTCTTTACAAAAATGGTAATATTTTAGCCTGAAATGATTTCCTAAAATGATGAAATTTTAACCTGTGGTGATTTCCTAAAATGATATAATTTGGTCACTCTACTTAAACCTGCAAGTTACTTAGTATTAAGCAAATATTTATATACGTAATACTTACAATGTGCTACATCAGATAATTGACTTATACATCATAACATCCTTTTAAGCTAGGTATAATTCTGGTTTTATAAATGTAGAAGTGGGAGTCAAATTATCTAAAGTCCCTGGCCTAAAGCAAAAAATAGAGATAAACAGGTGAAGGATTTAACCCAAAGTTACAGAATTAGGATGGATTAGGTCCAGGACTTGAAGACAAGCCAGTTCTTATCAGTACTTTTAATTTTAACATTAACATATCTTGGTATCTAAAGTTACACCCTTTAATTTTTTAAAAAAATAAACTAACTGGATGGCTAGATGAAGTAAGTAAATGTTCACCAATAAAACGGGTAAATAATATTACTATACTTGGCCAGAGGAAAATAGCTCTGTGGTAAAAGCCCCGTAAGCACTGAATACCGGAATTTTATTCCTCAGCACCATGTAGGCCAGGCAAGCTAGGTGTGGCTGTGCCTGCCTGTAATCCTAGCACCTACGAGGCAGGATAGCCAGTTGAGTTGAAGGCCAGTCTGGGCTACATAGTAAGCTCAGAACCAGTCTGGACAACAGTGTGAGACCATGCCTCAAAAAAATACATATATATATATATATATATATATATATATATATATATATATATATTATCATATGAAGGAACCTTGAATGAGTATTTAATGATAACGATTTGTGAGAAATCTTTAACATTGTAATTGGGTCAACAACTCAATATGCATTTATTGTGATCATTGTAGAGAAACATTCAAATTTTTAGAAAAAAATGTTAGCTGATCACTATATTAGAGACAGACTAATAAGCTATTCAAAAGAACAATATTATTTAGCTTATTATTTCAAAACTTTTGGTCTTAACTGAGTGGATTTTAAGTACAGCAATATAAAGTGCATTCTTAAATATGGACCCTAAAATAAAAGGCACAGATTTTGAAAACCAAAAGAGACAAAAATTAATAATGGGGGGAATGGAAGATTAAAGACAGTCTTGACAAGTTTAGGTGGGGTGTTCAAATAAGTAATGGCAAGATTTGCTAGAATAATTTTTCATATTTTACTCAGAATTGTTGCATATATTACTGAAACAGAATTGTGTGGCTATGTGTGAATATATTGTAATTTAAAGTGTAAAATTGTTAAAGAGAACCAGAAGTCCCACCAAGCAACTGTTCTGATTCTGCACTATAAATATTCACCTTTTCTTTGGACTTGCATTTCCTTTTTCCTCATTTTATTAATATGTATTTTATCAATAATTCATTAATATATCTAAACAATACATAATATTTACACTGGACTTGAGTACTTTATGCACATATATATCATGTCAAAATTAAAGTCCCTTCCCATCCCCCTTTTTGACTCTCCCACATTGCCTTTCCTTTTCTACTATACTGCAAGCAACAGGAAATACCAATATGTGATGAAAAAAAAAGACAGAGTAGGAAGTGTTTCCCATATTTACTGGAATATTATTAATAATACGCTGTCACTCCATGGAAATAGACCTGTCTCATCATAATAAATATACTCCACAAAAAGCCTTTTGTACAAAATAAATGTCTGTATTTTTCAAGAGCCAAACTATGTCCTAAGGGAGAGACAGCTGATTTCATTTTTTATCAACTTTAGTTAATAGGTGAGATTTTATGCATTGTTGGCACTAGACATAATTGCTGTATATAATTATAATATGTCCAGCAATGCCTTCTTGTAGGTCACTGTGGTTATTACTATAGATCCAGATAATTAAAAGAGAATGAAACATGGTTATGGCCCCAGAAGGGCAACTTTCGGGCTCTCCCTGAGTCTATGACACACTGAAATCGGAAATGCTTTATACAACATCTGTGACCAATGTAAAAGTCTTTCCATAATTTTAGATGTAAGTTCAACAAATCAAATAAATCAGACACCTTTTGAAAGATGACAGCTGAAAAAACAAAGCAGTGTCTAAACAGAAAAGTTTTAAAGTTATGTTAAGATGAAAGACAAAGTGAAAGAGGGGAGTCGGGGGGAGGAGGAAGGGTGGGGTGGGTAAGGGGAGGGACAAAAGGAGAGTGGGAAAGCCCTTGTCAACTTGACAAGATACATATGTGCACAAAATGCTCAACTCCATTGCAGACCTTGAATTTTGCACATATACATATCAATAAAATGTGGGGGAAAAAAGAATATATGCACATAAGTTGTCAGTGAAAACTTTATGTAACAAGCCAAAATCAAATAATACTCCTACTCTTAGTTCAATTTATCAATAAAAATTTACCAGTATTGTACTATTACCTTAATAAGAGGAAAGTAAAATGAGTAATATGTTGTCAAAAAGAGAGATATGTTTAAGGGCACTAGGACAATCTGAGATAAATGGAAAATCAAATCTTATTATTTAGATGATGTGTTTATTAATGGGAACACCATAAAAATAAATAGTTATGTTTACATTTACTGTAAATTCATATCTTTTTCTTAAAAGTTAATGGCATAAATGTTATTATGTCATTATTTAATAAATGCTAACTACTTTAATACTTCAACAGTAAATGATAAAACTGCTAAAATGTATATTTATATTAGAGAAAATGTTTTAAGTTGGATACTACTTTTAAATAATTATTACGCATATTTTACCTGTATATAATTATTATCCTGTGGAAATTTTTCTTGAAGCTTCAAGAAACGCTAAGGTCTTTCTCTTTGAAAATTCAAAAACTGAAATGTACACTTAGCTATAATGTGATGCTTAGTTATTCAATGAAATGTAAACATCACAAAAATTATCATCAAAGCTTATAATTAACATTTAAAATATTAATAAATACCTCTCATTATAAAAAGATACTTCATGTCAAAAAGGTTTTTTGGGACAGGGTCTCACTCTATAGTCCAGGCTGGTCCTGAACTCACTATGGAGCCCAGGCTGGCCTTTCACCCACAGCAATCCTCCTGCCTCAGCCTCCCAAATGCTGGGATTACAGGTATGCACCACCACGCCCCGGTGATGTGGTACTAGGGAATCAAACCCAGGTACTTAGCGATTGCCTAAGGACTTGCTAGGCAAGCACTTTAACCACTGAGCCATTCCTCCTTCCCTCAAAATTTGCATTTTAAAATACTATTTGTAACCTTGTAAAATACATATAATTTAAAAGTAGAACAAAAAATAAATCTTTATATGGACCCATGTTATGACCTATTTTTTTAACCCTAAAAGCTAAGTGGCCATTCCATTTTTAGTGGCAGTTTCAGTGGTAAGAATGGAACAGTACTGACACGGGTCCAAGGGCTTGCCAGGGGCACACACAGCTTTGCTCCCACCTCATCCGCTGTTCTCTCTAACTCTAACTTTCTTTCTAGTTCTCTGTATATCTTACTTCCTCACATATAAGGTGTAATCCAAATATCAGGATTTCTTACACTAAAAGACACATTGCCACCAATGTCCCCTCAAAATACCCTCTTGTATTTCTGTCTAGGTAGTTAACTGTCCAGAATAGTACCTGAGGATTGGTCAATAAAATGTTTTGAATGAATGCATAATTGTGAAAGTCACTCCAAGCTTTCTACTTTGAAAAAAAAAATTCCGTTCATCTTGTACAGTCTAACTCATGCAATTTCATAACAACTTAGTTCATTAGTGTAGGACATAATAGCTTAATAAAGGCTGAGGAACTCCAAGCAAAGACACTCAGGGAGCTGCACTTTAATCACACAGCTGTGAAACTTGAAAGCACTTTGATATCAGGCGGAAGGGGCAGAGAATCCCACCAAGAGGCCTAGGAGCCACCTCTGAAGTGGGGTCCACCACCTCTGGTGGGTTTCAGTCCTCTGCTAAATTTACTGCAGAAGGCTGAAAAGGACGATCTTCTACTGGGATCAAAGAAGAGGAAAGCAGATGGTTGGCATTTACCTGTCTGCCTCTGCATACCCGTCATAAGCCATGAAAGAAAGAAACTAGAAATTGGTCGTGAACTTGACGGGAGAGTGAGGAGTAAAATACCAGTAATGCTCTGGAGGAACTGCTTCTCTGAGGAAGTGGCATTTGTGATAAGGAAGATAGGAATGAACCAGACATGTGAAAATTTGAAAAAAAAAATAATGCCACCAAGATACAGAAGAATAGCACAGAGTAAGTGTAAACAGTAAGAGTCAGCACGGCACGTCTTGCGGAATAGTGGCAAGATCTGTGTGACTCACGGTGTCAGGTGAGAAGGAACAGGACAGCAGGTGGCCAAAGAGGAAGGCTGAGTCTCACCTTGTAGAGTTTGGGGGAGCATGAGAGAAGTTTGAATTTTATTTTAAAATGGGGAGAATATTATTTTACCTAAAGAAAGACCTTGCTGTCTGATTTATATTCTAAAACATCTATTTGGCTGTTGAGAAGTGAAGGGATTGTTGTGGAATAAGGCAAAATAAATTAGTTCACTTTTGCAACAGGATACATTAACAATGATGATTTTAAGGCAGACAGAAAACAAGTGGGGAAGAAATTCAAATATATTCTAGAGGAAATCCCATACTGGTAGATTTCATGATAAAAATTGCAAGGTTAAGAGCATGAGAAATCAAAACGATTCCTAGACTCTAGCTTGCATAAGTTCACACACACAAAGGTGGTGCCTTTAAAAACTGCCCAAGTTCAGGAGAAGGTCAGATTTTCTGAGGGACCACAATTTTTTGTCTTGGGCATAATAATTTGGAGAAGTCCATTATGTATTCAAGCTCAGAGACATTTCAGGGGTCCACATATTCCTATATAACAAATATTTAAAGCCATACATAGAAGAAACCCCATGATAAATTAGCCGGAGAGAAGATACAGCTGTGAACTGGAGCCACGGGGCAATCTATCCACTGAAAATCTGACCCCATGGTAGCAGCTCATTGAAAATGCACTCTGCGATGAGTCAGTAAGGATGCCAGGGTGCTTTGTTATACAACAGAGAATGCTGGGGCGTGCCATCATTCAACAGAGAATGTCCGGATATGCCATCATACCAGTGAGAATGGGAAGACCACGGGGATGCTAGATCAGTCAGCACTTGCATCAACAAGTTAGTGAAAAGGTGCTCATGAGGAAAGCCAGAGAATTGGTGGGGTGTTCTCTAGACAAGACAGGAAAAAAAGTAACTAATGGGAGTTACTGTAGGACATTTTCCAGGTTGATGGAAACCATCTTATAAAAAGAGTAGGACATGTAGCTAAATCAGCACTTAAAAATGCTCTTAACAAATCTAATTTAAAATCCTTCTGATTACTTGACCTATGAAATTGTACTTTATAAAATGAAAATTAGTAAGACATTAACAATTTTTACCTTACCTACATTTTAATATTCACTTATTTTATTATGACCTCATTAGAAAAATAAAGTGAAAAATACAGTTTGACTAATGTTTTTCCAGAGGAAAGACAATTAGCAAATTCTGCACCTAAACACAATCTATCAATAATTAGTTATTTTAATAAGATTTAATTTTTTAAATTTCATTTAAACTTATAGTAGTTGTCTTTGGCCATGCTTTTAAAGAGGAGGGAAAAAAATAGTCTTGGTCTGAATTATAGGTAATATAATTGTATATTAATGGTAAATTGTATTCTCACTTGTAAAAAGTACAGATTATTTCCTGAGAAACTTTTTAACATAATTCACACCTTTTGTGTAAAATCTAACACAAATTTTTTTCAAATTTCTCTTATTCTCAAGGTTTCTTATGTGTGTGTGTGTGTGTACATGTTTGTATGTTTGTTGTATGTGTGTATTTAAGAAAGACAGAAAGACAAATAACTGCCTTACTGAAATATGAAAGAACTGAGTATGCCTAAAGCAAACAAACCATTTTAGTCATAGTTGCTTTATATAAATAATTATATGTTTTCTATTACATTTGTTATTTTTTATGTTAAAGAATCTATATGCCAAGAGTAAAGGACTTTCAGATAATGATAACTGATAAATAAAAATAAAGAAATTTATGATCACTTGAGAAACATTTTTTGAGGGTTGGGGGATGCAGCTTAGTTGGTAGAGCACTAGTCCTGAAATCAATTCCTAGAGTCACTAAAAAAAAAAAAGAAAAAAAAATGGTACCAGTAAGCATTTTATTGAAGAATTATTAAGCACTCAGACACTGGGTACATACATGAGTACTGAAGAGGGGGTCATAATTTTGGTGTAACAGTAATGTAAATAACAAAAATTTCATAAGACATTAAGATTTATAATGAATTTTATATAACTGCCAGCTTAGCTCTAGTCAGATAGAATAAGAAGAAAGGGCAAATGATGGGAAGGACACAAACACAGAGCAAAGAACAAATGGTGACAGAACAGCAGAAACCGAAACAAGTTGGGGTAGAGGAGGCACGCAAAAAAAAAAAAAAAAAAAAAAAAAAAAAAAAAAAAAAGCAACGGGGAAATGGCCTGCCCCAAAATCAAACTCCCTCTTCCTTTGAGGTAGGTAAGCCTGAAAGATAAGTGATTGCTCTTTCTGCTACTCACTCATTTGTCTACTGCCAACACATAATTCTAGGCCTTTCTCTCCTAATGGGCTAACTAATGAAGATTATGACAGAAAAATTATTCCCTGGAGTTACAGTAGTAGTTATCAGGGCAGCTGTCTTTCCAAAGGCTGGAAATAAATTAAGGTAAAATTCAGATTTTTTTTTTTACTAAGAGCTAAACATTTCCCTCTCTCTCTTCCCCACGTTCACTTAATAAAAGCCTTCCCCTTAACTTCTGTTTAATCATTAGACTGGCCAGTTCTTCAGTTTCTCCTTGAAAGATGCACACTACGCTCACTGCACCCCACTGCTTGGAGTTCACAACCACATCCAAGTTAAAGCAGCACTACTCCCATCAGCTAAAGCAGTTTCTTACTAAACCTCTTTATATAAAGCAGTTGTGTTTGCCACTATAAGATAATTAAATATTAGTTAAGTTGATAAAATATGAAAATAATAAATAAAATTGCTGTTAATAAAAATTAAACTAACATTCTAAAAAAGCATAGAGGTCATTTTCTGGGTGCCTTAAGTGTTTTTTGGATTAATGATGATGAGTTATTGGCATAGATTATGCAAGAAACATGCTATAAAATTCCAACCAATAGACACTTTGAGAAAAAGCCATATCCCTTCATCAAAAGACTAGAATATCATAGTACATCTAGCTGAATGAAGTAGGAAAGGAACACACACATGATTATATTATTTTCAAGATCTTCTTTTACATACTAACAGATCTTCTCCATTCATTATCCTACTGATTTTGGTCCAAAGCACTGAGATTGTATCTGTTATATTCTCAAGAAATATTTTATAGGCAATATTCTTGTAACCAGAAATAAAACAAATGGGTTTCAGGAAGTAGACTTCACAAGCCTTAATATCATCAGGAGCAGACAAACCATCACAAGTGAAAAAGTACTCACCAGATGAGAAACTTTGCTAAGGTATTGGAGCTTCTGAGTGCCTCTTGCTAGGTAGTAGCTATCCTTATATACAGTAGGAGCAATTCTAAAACCGTGCTGTGTATTTTTGTACAAATCATAGCAATCTTTCATCCTTCTTTTTTGTTTATTTATTTGTTTATTTTATTTATTCTGGAGAGCAAGCCCAGGGCAGTCATAGTGAGCTACATGCCAGCCCACTTTTTTAAATTTTTGACTTTGAGACAGGGTCTCACCAAGTCTCTAAGTTGCCCTAACTTCACTCAAACTTGGAATCCTCTGCCTCAGCGTTACGAGTGCCAG
Source organism: Ctenodactylus gundi (assembly GCA_004027205.1). Classification (NCBI taxonomy): domain Eukaryota; kingdom Metazoa; phylum Chordata; class Mammalia; order Rodentia; family Ctenodactylidae; genus Ctenodactylus; species Ctenodactylus gundi. The sequence goes on from PVKB01000033.1 coordinate 400,261, forward strand.
AATTACAGGTCTGAGCCACTGGGTCTGGCTAGGTTTCTTGAAGAACAATTATATATAGTTTAGATTATATGACCAAAGGCAAGAAAACAATGCTATTTACCTAGAGCATAATAAAAATTAGATGTCCATGATTACCAACCAAACTGATCACTTGCTAAAATTTAATTTGCCACAGAATTATAAGATTCATATAAAGATTCCAAACAGAAATACATTCTTACAAATCTGAATAGTCTTACAAACGTTATATGATTTAAAAATAAATTTTCATGAATATGTATATGTATATTCATGTAGTAATATATTCAATAAATGCCAAGTAATAATTTTTGTCTTTGAGTCAATATGATTACAGTTGTTGAAATTTAAAAATCAGTGTTCTTAATGGTTAAAGGTACGTTGGTAAAATCTATATATAATACAAACAAATGAAATAAATAATTGCTGAGGTCTCATCTTTAAGATAGTCCTAAAGGCCTCAATAAAGTGACCTGTGCATTATTTTAGGCCACACCTCTAACCTCTACAATAATAATACACAACAGTGCCCTTAGTCTGTACTGCCACCAAGTGCCTAATCCAATAAATTCTAACATTGTTGCAGCAGCTATAGGAAAATTCTTTCACTATTGAAGTAGCAATTTGAAAAGAGGCTAAAAGCAAAACTGTGAACATGGATAGCTACAAGGTCACTGCAGTTTAGACATGACAACAAAATCTGAAAGGCATTCATAAAACATTAAGGATCCTACCAGCTCACAGGAAGTTCATGAAGTCTAAAGATGTTATTCAGCTTGTAGTCCAATTTTATTGGTCTAAGATTTTTCTTGCATAAATTCAAATCTGAATTTGGCTGCATAACTAGTGGAAACTCTGAATCCTAGAGAAAACATAAACAAGAACCCTGTGGTAAACATCCAAATCACTTTACAAACTGATATTGTCTTAATGTTAAATTGTAATATGAATATTATTATATTCTCCTGTACTCTTACTAGTCTTTCATTTTCTACTTTATTTTTTTTAGAAAATATACAAAAAAGATAAAATTTGAGGTAGGCATATATCGACTTCCATGCTTAATTTTAATCCTAAATTGCATGATACCTGTTAAAATTTGCTTGAAACATTTCCTTTATGAATTTCAATGATGTGCAGTATAGCATTGTCTTTTCTGACTGTCAATTGCCATTCAACCCCCGGCAATTGTCAGCAAGCACTCTTAAGACATTTTACAAAATAACACTTTCTGAGAAGTGATAAAGCACTCGCCTAATCTATATAAGATCTTGATTTCAATCCCTAGCACTAGAAAACCTAAGCAACTGTTAATTGATCAATTACTTAGGGTTTTAATTTTTAAGTCTAAGAAAACTGAAGGCATTCACTTAAGGTAATAAATTTTCACTAAAAAAGAGAGAAATTGCATATGTTAGCATGAATATGTGCCTTTGTTGGTCACTTTCCTCGCCACCAAGTAAAGTCCAAAATCACTAAGTCCATTTAAAAAATAAGTCAGTCTTCAGTGGAAAGGAGACATGATAAGAATAGACACTCAACAAATGGGTGAATTAACTGCTTAATGCTAATTTTTAAAAAGAAAGTAATCAATCTCTTTTGTATTTAACTCTAAGATTTCCATTAGAAATTAAAACATTCACTTATTTATTTTAAAATACTGTAAGTGTCACCTTATTTCAAGCAATATTCTAGGCATCTTAAATCTATTGCTGAACAAAGGAAAGAACAAGTCTTCTCCTGTGAAGGTAATGTTCTAATTGATTTTTTAATGTGGCCTCAAAGTTTGAAAATGATAAAACCAATTTTCATAAACAAGACACTTTTCTGATTAACAAAAAAATAAATATTAGCATAAAATTTGCATTTTATCATATCACAAATAAAATTTAAAGTATTCTTAGTCTCATCACACAGTATAATTAATAGTAACATTTCACATGAGTATTTAATTTGCTCTCTCAGTTTTTACAAAGTTGGAACCATGACCTATTATCTACTCTCTAGTCTTTGATAATTTTCATATTATTTGGTCTGATCTGATAAAATGACAAATGCCATATTTTATGTAACATTCCACTATTTTGATCTACTTTACAGTTGCCAACACTAGAATAGAACATTGGCAAACAGCTTTCTACCTATAAATCTACCTTCACTCATTACCTCTTTATAGCCAAGTTCTAGAAGTATAAATAAATAAAATAAAACAAATATTTGATAATAATCTGAAACTTCTTCACAGATTGCTTTTTTGAAATGTTGTACTTGTTTATACTCTGCCAGTACAAATCAATGCAATTCATCACACCCTTGGTAATAGCATACACACACCGGCCACACATACACACACACACACACACACACACACACACACACACACACACGTTCACATACACATGTTCACATACACACAACTGTAGCCCATTCATTCAACAATTAGGTCTCTTGACTAATGTTTAGTATTTCATGGTAGATATTGATTTGAGTCCTTATTGATTTGTGTCACTAAGCAAAATAGGCAAAATTCTCTCTATTGTACAGCTTAAATTCTACCAAGAGGACACAAGGACAATTAAAATAATAAACATGTAAATTAGAAGGTGAAAATTATATTAATAATATTGTTGCTAATCACATATGTAACTGTATTTCACTTTCATTTCTGGAAGTAATAGGTTAGGTTAAGCATTTTTCTAATTTTCTTTTCTGTGTGTCATTTTTTCTAAATTACATGTCTTTTGCCCATTTTTCTAGTGTTGTGGTAGTTCTCCATTCTAATAACACTGCTTGGGCTAGAAATAAAGAGTAAATCATGTTGGAAAATATATTAGATTAAAATCCTATCATATACAACTTTGACTCTATGAAAATACCGGAGCCCATGAACTTACTATATATACTTTTATTAATAAATAGTGTTAAATTATTATATAAAACTAATCAGATGAAGCACTTAGTATAACTTAACCAATCATCAATAGGTTCTGTCACCTATTTCTATAGCTGAAGAAAATAAGAAACTATAGTAAAACTGTTCAACCATTTAAAAGAAGATTTACAAAAAGAGCAGCAAAGCCCTGGTAATGGCATTTCTACCCACACAGGAATATCTCTGCAGGACTCCTAGATCACCCAGCCAATTGGAAAACATTTCAGGAGACAACAGCCAGTGAGTGGGTAGATAAGATCACTGAAGTACAGAGAGCATACACAAATAAAGACAACACATAAAGAACAGAGGAAGTAAACATCAGCCTTAAACTATTCTTCCAAGGCAGCCCTTACCATGTTCTGGTGTTGATAAGGGACAACCGGAGGACAAAATTAAACTCTAGTTAGTGTGCTTTGGCTGTTCAGTGATTCTCAACACTGACTACACATTGCAATCACTGGGACTCTTTTCAAAAATACATATATCACAGACCAGTTGAAAATTAATTTTTTATGGGAGTGAGGTTTTGATAGTATTATTTTAAAACTACCTATGTGAAATAAGAGTCAAGACTGAAATTCATGGCTTTCATTAGCACTTCCGCTCCACTACAAATGAATGTGCCATCTCTGGCATACTAGTCAACAAACTCTCAAAGTCATATTTTCCCATGTGTAAATTATAATCAAAATCATATTTAACACATAGGCTGCTATTAGGATTAAGTGAGACAATCTCTACAAAATCCCCATCATTTGCTTGAAACCTCAAAAATCCTTAATAAGTGTAAGCTACTCCTGTTGCTGTTGTACGTGTTTCTGTAATGTGTAGTATATGTTAATCTCAAATAGTGAGGAAATTATTGTTTCATATTATATTTATTGATTATAAATAATTCTGCATTAATCAAATTGCAGGTTTCATCATCTACTGGGATACTGAACTTGGCTTTAGCATAAGCCTACTTGTCAGAATCTCAGGTAGCTGCTGGATCTGCCTTAAGTATCTCTGTCTGTTCCAAGACCAATAATAATACTTCTTGCTGCACAAGCCAGTTGGAATCATACAAACTGGCTGTGTGTATTCAAAGGATAGAAGACCAGGTGAGCAACTTTTTCTCCATTTCAGCCACATATCAATTAGGCATCTGATGTATCAATCCTTGTGGACAAACCAAGCTATGTATTTGGGCTTGTTCCACATGATGATCTTAGTACCCAATTTCTCTCAGGTCCTGTGTTAGCTGCTCCACAGGGCCCTCCCTATCTGTCTTTCCTTTCCATTGAGTTATCCCTCAGGAGAACTATCCAAACAATTTTGAATAAACATGTAGTGTCTCCTCTGTGTCAGATACGATGTTAAGTACCAGAGCACAAATATGAGTAAAATACATTCTTCTCACTCCAGAAAGACACAGTTCTTATTGTGGTTTAGATCTGGAATGTCCCCCAAAAGCCTCATGTATTTGGATGTTACGAGTGACTATGGAACCATGTGCTATTGGAGATTGGGCCCTTCTGGAGAGGTGGATTATGGGCATGTGGTGGTTTATAGGCGTGTTGATTGGATTACAGGCATGTGGACTAAACTACAGGGATGTGGTGAGTCTTAAACCTAAAAGGGGTGGAACACTGAGGGTGGACCCAGAAAGGGGACAGATCACTAGAATAAGACCTGGAAAAAGTATATGCGATTTGCTCCCTTCCTCTGGGACTTGACTGGATTTTATTTGGTTTCCTGTTGTGAGGAGCTGCCTCCTCCTCCACCACCATCATGTGCTTCCACTGCTGTCAGTTACTCATGAATAGACTGTAACCTTCTGAAACTGTAAGCTCAAATACATGTTTTCCTTCCCTTAAATTGTGGATGTTGGGCATTTAGTGACAGTGATGAAAAAGTAACTAGGACAGTTCTGTAAGAAAACAACAGAAGTGGAAAACCTTTATCAATGAAATAAAGCTAGAGTAGAAATATGCAGAAAATTTTAAAGTGAAGAAATTAATAAACCTACTGGAACAGAGGAAATACAATCATCAACAACTGCACATACTATGATATGTTAACAGATGATAGGTAGATAGATAAATGGATAGACAGATAGAGATAGACGGATAAATGTACGCATGAAGCCAAAAGAAAAAGAGAAGCCATATTACTAGAGATAACTAGATCAGAGAAGTGACAAAAATCAGCAAACTTCACATAGTCAGTGAATGCATTAATGGAAGATATCAAATGAAAATATTCTCATTTCCATTAACTCAGAAATAATATGAAATACCTAATTAAACACCAATTAGGATTGTGCTAAGCCTAAGAAAAACATTTACTTTATTCAGACATATATAGTATGATGTATAATTCATTATAGGTATATTTTTTGGTACAGAGTCTCCCTAGGCTGGTCATGAACTCACTGTGTAACTCAGGCTGGCCTCGGACTCACAGCAATCCTCCTGCTTCAGAGAGCGCTAGGATCATAGGTGTGTGGCACCACCACACCCAGTTTATGTGATGAGGGAGTAGCAATCCCCAGGCCTTGTGCTTATTAAGCAAGTGTTTTAACTGCTGTGCTATTCCTCCAGTCTCTCTTACAGATATTCTGTGAACTCAGAAAGTTTATAGATACAGAGAAAGCCTGTTGATTTAAACATTTAATTCAAATCAAAATTTCAATATGAACCAGATGTAATGGCCTATGACTATAATCTCATCACTGCAAAGCTCAGCCAGGAGGAACATAAATTCAAGCCCAGCCTAGGCAACTTTAGCAAGGCTGTCTTAAAAATATTTTTGAAAGAGGTGGGCGCAAGAAATTTTAAAAATAAAAATAAACAAAGGGATGAAAATGTAGCTCTGTACAAGGGCCTTGCGTTCAATTCCCAGTACCACAAAAAAAAAAAAAAAAAAAAAAAATCCATGCGAACTTGAGAGCTTATTCCTTGCAGTAGCTAGCACTGCTCACAGAGAAATAATGATGTTTAATTACTGGCCTTTTGCTGTAGTTTCTAAAAGACAAAGTTTAAAAATTAATGATTAAGGATAAAATTTTCAAAGTAAATGCCTTGTTGAAACAAAATTTAATGTAGGTTTTCTTTTCCTGTCTTAATTTCCCATGTGGAGAAGAATTTGCCAGGAAAGGAAACATTTTGTTCAGGCTTCTCTGCCTCCATTATTTCACGCTTCTCTCAAGTGGTCCATAACCTGCCAGCAGCCTCACACATCACTACCCAGGGGTGAGTGACAGCTGACATTATTAGCTAGACTTGATTGAGATAAGTGACATTCACAATCTATGATAGCAACAGTGAGCTAGCAAAAGCCTTCCTTGTTTATCTATTTGCTCAATTTTTGACCTTTATGTTTGTCTGGATTATTGTGGCTGAGACTACAGGGAGAAGGATTACACTTGCAAAATGCTGTTCTCTCAGAAACATATAGTTATCTTTTAAGTTTCTATTCTGTAGACTATAGACTCTATTATATCATATTACTACTCTACAAGACTACATAAAATAAATTGGTTTAACTTTATTTTATGTTACCATGGAGACATTCTTTACTTTGACCCATACCAAAATATACTATAAGAAAAAGGACTAATAAAAATTCAGCGCACAGGCATAGACTATCATTTGTAAATTTCACAACTTCATCACGTTTAAAATATATTTATAGATTACTATTTTTGCACCATAAAATAATAGAACAAACACAAGTGATTCAGTTTTTTAAAACTTAGAAAATGTTTGATATAGTATTAATATTTACAATAATTTTTAAAATGAATATATTATCTTAAGAAACACTTTTGGAATACTATTGAAGGCTAACACAAGCAAGGACACATCTTAAACTATCACAAATAATAATATTATTTTAAAGTAATTTCAGTCAATTTCATCATTTCTCAAAGCGCAGTTCCCTGACCACAGCACCAACATCGGCTGGTAACACACTATAAAAACAAGTTCTCAAGCTCCATTGCGGTGATTTGGATCTAGAGTGTCCCACAAAAGTCTCATGTTCCTATGAATACTGTGTAGGGTTGGGAAGTGGGCCTGAAAGGAAGGGGCAGGTGCTTAGAGTTAAACCTGGAGGGGCGTGTGCTTGTTCTGTCCTTCCTTTCCATTGAGTTATCCCTCAAGAGAACTATCCAAACAATTTTGAATAAACATGTAGTGTCTCCTGTCTCTGTACAACCATGCTGTGAAGATCTCTGCCGCTGGAGCTCTGGCCCTGGCCCTGCTCCAGCCCTGCCATGTGCTTCCATCATTTTCCTGCCTCCCGCCTGTGAATGGCCTGTGACCTTCTGACACTGTAAGCCAGAATAATCCTTTCTTCCTAAGTTGTGGATGTTGGTTATTGAGTCACAGCGATGAGAAAGTAATTAAGACACCTAGTTCACCCTAAGCTCATTAAACCAAAATCTGTAGGAAAGTTGCCCAACAATCTGTTTTAACCAGCTCTCCAGATGATTCTGAGTTTTGTTAAATATGAGAATCCATCTGACCAACAACCCATCATTCAAAATCAAACTGACTCAAAAGGCACATCTGTAGATAGATTTCTTGCAATAATAAGAATTTGAGGTGAGATAGATAGATAGATAGATAGAGGTAACTATCATACAATTGGGACCAAAGAAAAGGAATAAATTTGGGGCTTTCAATACTTAAATAAGTTGTATGGTATCATGTGAATATTTATATTAATATAATGTGGATATAGATTATTTGATTCATTGTACCTTTTGGTTTATCTCACTGAAATATCATCTAAAAACTTAGTAAAAAACTTTAAGGAAAAACTTTTAATATTTGGAAAGAAAGACCTATCTCTTTCATATATACAATTTCATTCCCATAAGTAACTTTACTTAAAACTGTCAATGTATTATGACACAAGGTGAAAAACACAAGTTTATATAGTTATTATCAACATTGAAAGTAAATGTTACCATATATCCATAAATATGCACCATTTCACATCCTCCATCACTTCTGCATACTACATATCAATGATTTTTACAAATGAAGAAAGACAGAGCTCAGAAGGCTGGCAAGGCTGGCAAGCCAGTGAGTCACTGGGTTCACCTTGAAAAAGGAGTGAGAGTACGGAGAAATTATAATCATGGTAAACACAATAAGACTTCAAATCACTTTCATACCACAATGTAATTATTTAAGGGTCATTTATCACCTATATTTTACAAAATTTGAATAAATTTGGCTAAAACATTTTAGCCCTTTTCCAACCAAATTAATTAAGAACACCAAATTAAAATCCAAGTTTGTTTTATTATATAATGTTTTTTCAGCTCTTCATCAACACCTATATTTGTACAATTAAAAAAAAAACAGAAAAGAGTACAGATATTTAAACCTTTTTTCTTTTTGCTTAATAGTGTGGTAATCTTTGTGAACACTACAATGGTTTAATACCTCTTTGTCTTAAGTTTTAACTTTTTTTCACCTTCAGATTATAATAGTTATAGCTACTTATGACCATTACTTGATTCCTATATCCTGCTGTCTCTAATCTACTGTAAGCCACGAAATAATGAAACCAGATCTATTAAGCATGTTATGTTAACTATGCCAATAAGGTTCTGTATTAAGGCTTTCTACAAAGGAGCACCATGATTTTTCTTTTTTTCTGAATATGTGTTAGCACATATATGCAACATACAATGATTCCATTGAACTTTGGGAATCCTCACATTCTCTGTTTTCTTTGGGGAGTGAAATTTTGTCTAATAATTGAGGCACCCAGAAGACTCTCTATGAGATGTGGTGAAAATCGGTTTAACTATTTAGGAAGAGGTAATAATATTGTATTCTACTGACTTGCAAATTAATTCTAGATGGATTACAGTTTTCTCTCCAAAAAAATCATAGAGGACCAAAAAATATAAAATTTTCTATGATATCTGAAGATTGATGCCCCTTTTAAGCATATATTAAGAAAGAAATCATTAAAGTAGTTTTAGTTGATTATATGTTTGAACTTTTAAACTAAAGTCAAGGAAAATTTGCAAGAAAAAGGTTGGTAAATGATAATAATGATGACAACAACAATAATAATTGAATTACACTTCACACAGATTTTAAAATTAACCAAAAAAGCAAAATCTTTTACAAGAAAAAAGTCCAAGACACATAAATACTTTAAACTAGCTAACAAATGTGTTTAGTGATATTAACAAATAAATACAAATTAAAATAGCAGTAGCATAATGTTACTTGCAAAATTTTGAACTAAATTATAAATGAGGAAATTTAAAAGTACATTTCTAGAGATGTTTTCATGAACTTCTGACAGTAATATAGATACATACTTCTAGAAAGAACTGATAATATATATCTAATTTTTTTAAAAAAATATTTTCTCTCAGTCCATTTCTATCTAAAAATTCTAGAAGATTTTCAGATCAATGAGGTAAGATGTATAGCTTAACGTCATTTATTGACCGATATCTATAATAATGAAATGCTAAAAACACCTAAATGGTCCTAAGTTGTTTAACTGAATCACAAGACATCATATATCAAGATGATAGGACATGACTTAGAAATTATAAATTTTATTCACAAAGAAAATTGACAGAGACAGAAAATACCTCACATAATAGAGAGGACAGAGGTATCACATATTCACACACACACTTACAATAAAAAGGAAGTACAGTAATATACTACATAACATTTTGGTCAATAATGAACGGCTTATACAACAACTGCCCCATCAAATTATGATTGAGCTGAAAAATTCCTATCATTGATTGACAGCAGCCATTGCAATGTTGTGGTGACAGGTTATCCAGTCCTGGCCTGCTGGCTGAATGCGGCCCAGCAGGGTTTTGAACAAGGTCCAACACATATGTGTACACTTTCTTAAAATATCATGAGATTGTTTTTTACTTTGTGGCTTTTTATATTTCAATTATACACTTCTCAAGTACCAACTTTGTAACAATCGAATAGAGTAACCAGTGTATATTAATTACATCCACAATATTAGAATATTATTTGTAATTTGCATTACAATTGCAAACAGTTTGGTTAAAAGAAACCAAAATTAATATAATTAATAAAATGAAAAGCAAGAAGATTCTATTGTAATGTCACAAGGAGTGAATTTTGAAAAAAAATTCAAGTCTGTATTCCATGTGCATCCAACCCACGTCTTATTGGCCTTCTGTGGTAGTAATATGGCCTTACAATATCTTACCTTTTAACGTTACTACATGACTTTTAGCAGTATTGCTTTGGCTCAGCTTCACTGTGCTCCAGCAAGGACTGGGCGACAGCCCTGTGTTGCAGAAAGAAGGGTTCAGTGTCGTGCTAACTCCTTCTCCTGCATCTGCACACATGCGGCTGAAACTCACATGTACCAGTATATCAAAGTTATATTCCTTCTTGTAGTTTGGCAAGGAACATACAGAGATTTCTGACGATATTTCAACCTCTCTAAATCTTTATATATCTGTGATGAGAGGCATTTATTGTTATGCAAACCTGCAAATGTTCCTATTTATGTAATTTCATAAAGTAAGTTAAATACTAAAACAAAAGCTTGCTACTTAAACATACTAACTATATTATCAGTTTTATTTCTAGTCCAAGACCATTCATTTTCACTGACTGCAGCCCACTCAAGCCAAAAGATGAGACTCCCCTGTTGCTGAGAGGCGTACTACTCGTGTGCTGTGATAATGCTGTGGCCAAGAAACTTACTGGACTTCCAGCTGTATAAAAGTATAGCACAATTATATACAGGATGTAACATCTGCAAATTGCACTAAATGATCTCCTAGTTTATGTATCTTCTACACTATGTTTTTTATCATTGCAGAAAAATCATGTCACCTGTAAAAAATGTTTTATTATAAAATACTATGCCATGTAATGCAAAAAAAACGGTAGCCTCATAAAATTCACATTCACCAAATATCTTGATTGTATCAAGAGGTCATATCAAGTGCTTGACTTACTCCCTTGGGTTGTGTAAGTACACACTAAAATGTTCTCACAAGGACAAAATTTCTTCAGGATGTGTCTCTCAGTTTCCATTTTTGTCATTTAGTAACACATACCTGTATGTCATAATAGTAATAGCAACTAACTCTGTAAACTATTCATTTTGTGTTCATTTTTGTATTTTCAATTTTTTCTGAAAAAAATCAATGTTATTTTTAACGTTTGGAGTAGCATGGTATGAAATGCATATATGACAGAAAATAGAAGAAGAAAATATTTAAAGGGCCATGCAAAGCATGTAACTTAATAGGTTAACACAATTTCCTTTTCAGCATAAATGGAGTTTATTAACAATTAAGTTCTTGTCCACACAATCCTGAACTCTAATCAGAACCAGACTCTTTCTCATATATTATAAAATCTATGTGAGGAAGTAGTCAAACATTTCAAATTACATGTTCCATTGATAGTTTATAATTAACTGAGAAGGACTTAATTACATGAGTTCCAATTTTATTAGCTATTAAAAATAAACATGAATTTAGAAGGATCATAGTAACATTCTATGTCATAAGTCTCTTTTCCTAGCAAATAAAAATATGCTTATAATCTGACTACTGTCAAACCCAACAAAGAGCAATACCAGCAGCTCATGACACTTCCTTCAGGTGGGACCATTTCAGCACTGGAAGATTTAGTAGTGTCCAGGCTATTCACAAATATCAATGGGCTGCCTTTGTGAACCAGGTGTATGGCCACATGATTTATACCTGGCCAGTGAAATGTGAGGAAAGGCACCAAAAGACACTTCTGCAAGCAAGCTTGAAGTGCCAGCACCTGTGTCGCCCTGCTGATAATTCTGAAACCACGGGTTGAGCTCTCCTCCTTCATCAGCCTGTGTTTCTGAGTGACTAGGAGGAGTAGGGTCTCTTGGCTGACTTGTATCACCATTTACTGTGGGAAATGTCCTGGTATGTTTGAGTTGTGTTTCATGTAATCAATAAAATTTCAAAATGGTCTAGAAGAAGACCATACATATTACTGGTGGTAATCCACAAAAATGTATAATTTTAATAATACTCTGACACTTCCTTTACTTACAGTAATCATCACAGTCTCGGCCATAATACAATTATCTACAAAGCAAATAATCACACCTATGTCCTTCTATAGTGTAGACCTTATCTGAGAAATGGGAATAATGATCTGATTCATTTGTGTTCCTTCAGCTTAGGTTTCCCTTCTGGGAATGCAAGAAATACCCAATAACTTTTTCTTCACCATACACATTTGCGGAGGCTCAGCAAAACTGAAACAGAATTCAGGAAAGTCAGGGGTCATCACACAGGATCTAGTTACTGCTTGTGGTTAACTATCAAATATATAGGCATTTATTTGCCAACAGCTTTAAATAGGTCAGTTCACTGCTGAAAACTATCCGAAAACAAGAAAAGTAAGTATTTGATTGAAAGATGACAAAAAATCATTAACTGAATGATCAAAAAATCAACATCAGGGACACTTGCCAATACACGTTCCAGAGTTCTGGTTAATTTGGAATTTAAGGCAATTCTCCAATCACTGGCTTTGAAAATGGATGAAGACATTCAAATTCTTTATTTATTAATTCCCTTACCTAGCAGCCTGTAAACCAAAATTGATAGAGGTGGAAATTTCAATGGCTTTTAGATTATATCCCTCTCACTATAATTTTCATTTAAAACAAACAATTGTGTAATCTCTATGAAGCAGAGACCAAGAGCAATCCTTACAAAGGTTAAATTTGCCCAAAGATATATCAGACCTGCTACAAATTGCTGAATCGAATGGCTTCTCTCGTCGCACTGAATGCTTAATATATTCTCTAGCTGGCAGGTTTCCAAATGAGAATGCGCACACATATTTTGTAATTGAAATTGCAACACAGCTCAGCTTTCTTATCCTGACTCTAAGGCTGCTAAATTAATAATTGCAATTTGATAAAAATATTAACTTGCTCAGTTTTCATTTTGATAAATGTTATACAATGATGCAAATATGTAAGAACTATTAATTATATGTTACATGTAAAATGACCCTGGAAAATAAATTATAAATTGTACTGAATGCTATAAAAATCACATATATGTGTAGCAAATCCAAAAATACTCAAAGGGAGTGTAAACAAAGAGGCTGGTGGACAGTGCAATGCTCAGAGGCCGAGGGCCACATCAGTGACGCGGGGACTGCCTTTGTCAATGTTGGGCAATGAAGCAGTGCCAGACCATGCTCTAAACACAAGTCAATGACGGCAGTAGCTTTAAAAAATATCATGACCCTGATTTCAACAGATTTCCAAAATTAAAAATTTATACTTTCACCTATTAGAGTTAAGGCATTTCTCTGAGTAAATATCAAATATGTCCCGTTTAGCTTCTCTTCACTGGGATCAACTGCTTCCCTTCAGCAAACACAACGAAAACTTCGCTGAAGCAAAGTTAACTTATTAGAAGTATTGGCTGACACTACAGTAAGACAAAGAAAAAAAAAAAACATGAACACTAATGATGCCAATGCATACAAGCCTAAGTACTAGACACAGTTGGGGTGGTGAAGTTTGTGAGGAATACGTGAATGTCTTGCTTGAAGCACCAGTTGTCACTTTTTCCAACTAATGGTGGGGATAGAGGAATGTAAGCCCAGTTTTGTTTTAATTTTGTCTCCAAAATAGTGAGATACAAATACTTAATGACTTTCTTAATTTACCAAGTACTATTCCAATTGCCTAAAATACATTAACAAATAAAAACAAACATCCCAGCCCTCATATGCCTTGCAATATCTTGGATGGCAGATAATAAGCATTAAAAATAAGCTAGTAAGTCCCATAATACATTTAAAGCATAAATTCTCTGCAAAAGAAAACAAAGATGGAAGGATCATAGGGACTAAACATGTACTGGGCAGGCAAAGGGAGAAGTATGTGAAACTATATATGGTGGCCTTGGGAGGCCTCAGAAGGGTGAAACTGGTCAGACTTGAGGGCAAGGATTCAGTAACCACGATGCTAGTTACAGGAAGAGCATTTCTGAAACAGAGAAAAGCCAACCAAAGACTTGAAGAAAGATAGTATTCTCACAAAACAAAAAAAAAAAAAGGAGACCAGTGTGACAAGAATAGAAAGACAAATACATTTTAGGTGAATTAAATGCATTTTTAATGTTGACAGTCAATTCTTATCACAAGTATTTGACACAGATTAATCTCAACATTGGGAAAGCCAACCAAATAATGTCTATACACTGCCAACTATCCCTATCCCTGATATGTAATTCCTTAAACTTACTAGAAATCCTTAGTAAGATTATTTAGAACTCTTTCTTTTAAATAACTAAAGATTCCTAAAGGTATTAGGATGAAGGGATAAGAAAGAATGAAATCTTAGTCTTAGCTTCCTGCTGCTCCTACTAACAGAGTGGGAAAAAAGCAAGAACTATCATAGCAGTCAAATGTTTTCTATCAGTTCACTCAGAAAACAGGTATTAATGGCAAATGTTATGCTAGATGCCTGGAGATTGAAGGATAATTAAGATGCTTCATGATCTAAAAGAGTTTACAAGTATTTAGTGAGAAATTTGCTGGTGAATCATCCTTGGGAGTCACATAAGAAAGTATGATTTATAAATACAAAGCAGTAGTGTTGTCATGTTCACAGATTCTAACAATAATCCTTGGCTGTTAACTTTCCACATGGCGATAAACTAGTACAAGCAGTACTCATATTTATGACACACAACATTGTTTAATCTTTCCATATGGTAAAACTTACGACAGCAAAAGAGCTTGAGTAAGTTGCTTATTGAAGTCAGAGAAACCTGACATAAATTATAAAATTTAAGAGTAGTAGTTTCTCCCCCTTTAAACTTTATATGACTTCAGAAACCTACCCACCTAACACATTACCTCTTCCAAATACACTCAGGAATTTCTTTTATATCTATCTTTTCAGAAAGAATTAGATTGGAAAACTGTCCACTTTCTAAGGATTGGGCTAAGGTTCATTCATGATTGATAATATCAATTAAAATGATGGAATACTATTTCTTCAGTTGAAAGTAACTCCATGTTCTATCTGCATGGTTATATCGGCTCTGTTAAAAAAAAATAAATGCTTCATAGGAATTCTACATCCCTACCCCAAGGACAAGGGTTGAGAAAAAACCTGCTATGCTACCAAAGGTAACAATTTATTGTGTTTAGTGCTTTATTTTCTTGTCCTAGCTTTGTACTCTGCCACAAGTCCATCAATTCTTTAACATGATTTTTGGTAGCATTTGGCAAGCTGAAAAGTGAGTCTCTTCATACGTGCACTACAAGAGGCCATGGCAGTTTGCTTATTTGGTGAGCATGGGTCATAATCAACACTTTTAGGGAATAATTAAACTCTTATTTTTAGACTTTTTTTCAATGTATTATTTGTGACAGATGACCAATGTTGGCCAACAATTTCTTTGGCCTGTGTAAGCAGGGACAGTTTAGTCATCAGTGGGCAAATACGTTAGCTTAGTCACAAGGAGACTACAATTATACACACACATTAGCCCCTGCAGTACAGAGCTGCTCCAGAGTCCATAGCTGTCTTTCTCTTTTATTCCTTATCTGTTCCTGTAGCATTTTAACCTTTGCCTAAGGCTTATTCTCATATATACTTGTTGGCTTCATCTAATTGTATCTATTTTTTCCATAAATATCTCATTGTCTAACCCCAACTTTCTTCTGTTCACTCCTAGTGTGAGATAGCTCTGAGAGGGTAAAAATACCCAGTGACTACAGTAAAAGAGGTAGGCAGAAAACATGGTATAAGGAAAGACAGAAGAACCACAGGCCTAGCTGGCCTGCAAACATTCCAATTGTTAGCTATCTTCTTGATACATTTCACCTCATTATCTAGGAGGCTTCAGAGCTAGGAGTCAGTGTGGACAGAGCCCAGCACTTGAAGATCCAATAAGATTGCATTTGATAACTTGTCAAGAAAGTCTTTGCCTACCCCTATGTCTTTTAGAAATTTGCCTAATTTGACTTCTAGAAGGTTTAGTGTTTCATTTTTAATGTCTAGGTCTTTGATCCACTTTGATTTGATTTTGGTGCATGGTGATAGGTGCATGACTAGATTCATTCTTCTGCATGTGGATGTCCAGTTTTCCCAGCACCATTTGTTGAACAGGCTGTCCTTTTTCCATTGTATGCATTTGGCCCCTTTGTCAAAGATTAAGTAATTTGGGATGTTTGGGTTTGTCTCTGCATCTTCAGTTCTGTTCCACTGGTCTATCTGTCTATTTTTGTGCCAGTACCAAATTGTTTTTACAACTATGGCTTTTTAGTAAAGCCTGATGTCTGGAACTGTAATGCCTCATGCTTTGGTCTTGTTGCTCAGGATTGCTTTGGCTACTCTTGGTCTCTTTTGGTTCCATATGAATTTAAGAATTTTTGCAAAAGAAATTATCCCCATTATTAACAAATGGGATCTTGTCAAACTAAAACATTTCTGCACAACAAAGGAAACTATCAACATTGTAAAAAGAGAACCAACAGACTGGGAAAAAATATTAACCACCAACATCTCAGATAAGAAGCATATCACTAGAATATACAGGGAGCTAAAGAAAAGTAAGCCTACCAAAATAAAGGATCCTATTGAAAAGTGGGCAAATGAAATGAAAAGACAGTTCACTCATGAAGAAACGCAAAAGGCCAACAGATACATGAAAAGATGTTCAACATCTAGCCATAAGAGAAATGTAAATCAAAACAACGCTAAGATACCATCTCACCCCAGGGAGAATGGCCTACATCAACAAGTCAAATAATAATCAGTGCTGGCTGAGGGGAGAAAGGAACCCTCCTGCACTGCTGGTGGGAATGTAAATTCATACAACCACTTTGGAAAACAGTATGGAGATCTCTTAAAAGACTAGAAATAAATATCCCCTTTGATCCAGCGACACCCCTCCTGGGAATATTTCCAAAAGAGCCCAATACAACATATAACAGACATATATGTATAACCATGTCCATAGCAGCATAACTAGCAATAGCAAAAATATGGAAGGCACCAAAATACCCATCAACAGACCAATGGATACAAAAACTGTGGCATTTATACACAATGGAATACCATGCATCAATAAAGTCCAATAGTGTGGAGGCTTTTGCAGGTAAATGGAAGAAACTAGAGAACATCATGCTTAGTGAAGTGAGTCAGAAGCAGAAGGTGAAACATCGAATGGTCTCTCTGATATGAGAGTCCCAGATCACAACTCCTTTGGAACTTAAGAGTAAAGACAAAGTGAAAGAGAGGAGTAGGGTAGGGGAGGAGGGAGGAAAGGGTGGGTAGGGGGAGGGATAAAAGGAGAGTGAGAAAGCCCTTGTAACCTTGATAAGATACATATGTGCACAAAATGCTCAACTCCATTGTAAACCTTGAATTTTTCACATATACATATCAATAAAATGGGGGGGGGGGGGGAAGATTGCATTTGGGTTCATGTCCAGGGCTATGTCAGCTTCCGTCACATCCGGGGTTTAATCCAATCAAATCTTCAGATTTTTGAATGGCCTGGGAAAAGGTGTGGCTGCTGTGGTGGTTTTATATCTTCAAAAGAATCTCAACATCTCAACAGGTCCTTGTGATTTTTTTTGTTGTTTCTGTTTAATTGTATTGCAAAAGCAGCTTCCATATCCTGGGGAAGTACCTAGGAAACTATTATCAAAACTCACACATCAGAGGTGTTATATACAGGAAAGCTAGCAGGAAATTAATGTATTGCTTAGCCCTGTGAGCTCCATGGTGAGTGATTCTTAAATGGACAAAGAGCAAGTGAACAAAGAGAGCTTACTTAGTATTTCCTTTGATAAGAATTTATTTCACACAAACGTTTGGTCTCTGTGATTTTATCAAGATTTCATGATGGATCCATTGGTAAGAGGACAAGGGTTGGGAAAGAACCTGCTATACTACAAGGGTAACAATTTATTGTGTCTAGTGCTTCATTTTCATGTCCTTGCTTTGTACTCTGCCACAATGATTCCTAATTGTCCCAGAACTGTACATTTTATAGAAGAAAAGTGCTTTTACACAGACTTTCCACAAACCTATGAGGTAACATAAAACAAGAATAGCATACAATTCCTGGCTTTCTCTTTATTATCATATCTTACACATAATAGGCACTCTCTAAAAGCCTATTTAGTGAACAAATGACCCTCCAAAAACTCAATGTATTGTTGATATTTCAGAACAGTCAACATATTTTTCTGAGGTAGGGGGGCAGGAAAATAATATTATTATGTATATTTTTGTGCATGAATTTACATAGAAATTTTGTTTATTTAATTCAATCACTAGGTGATAAATACTATAAGAGGCTGGAAGGAGACATCATTCATTTTTGTACTATAGAATGGTAATAAGTGTGAAAAAATTAAGTAGGTCGATAGAGGCATTACTGATTTATTATGACCATGTAACACTATATAAATACAATTTTAAGACATTTTACATGTCTATCTTTGCAACATCTTTCAGAGATTCTGATTCAAGTTCTGTGTACGTGTGTGTCTGTATGTACCGAACTTAATAAACATTCATTACATAATCAAAGATTAAGAAGTGATAATTTAAGAATATATGTATCCCAATTATGATCAAAATTAACAAGTCATGGTGCCAAAGGCTGCCTCATTTCTGTTACTCTCTCTGCAACATTGGCTGGGATGTACACAACAGTAAACATTTACCCAGAGCCAGCTGGTTGCATCCACTGAACTGGGAAGAAAAAGAACTGACATGGATGTATCTGGGTGTGATCTAGGGATATGGAACACTTAATTACAAGCTCAAAAAAAATCTCAGTCTTGCAGACAGAAAATGTGAAGAAGATGGCAGCAAACAACATATATTAATTCAAAGCTGGACATTTGAAAAATCAGAAATGGCTACCACAGATATAGCCAAAGAGAGAGAGAGAGAGAGAGAGAGAGAGAGAGAGAGAGAGAGAAATAAGATTAAATGTAAATGAAAAAATCACAGAGAATAGAAGTAAATAATGCTGGAAAATGAGAAAAGTGACTGTCAAGAGCCCATTAAGGAATGGGATGAAATTCTAAAAACTGAACTTCTATGTAAATACTGAGGGCACTGGAATCTCTGAGCAAGAATATAATTCTAGAAAACTAATTTTTCAACAGATATACTAATTTATAATTCTCAATGTAAGCGTTATTAATAATTATAGAAGCATAAGTTTACAAACATTTCTCCTTAGTGCAAGAAAATGCATGGAGATGAGCCTGGAACTTGAGGATCGCTGCTTCCTAAAGTTCTGGCTTTGGTCAGATAATTCTGGCAGAAAAAGCGAACGCTAAGAGTCACAACACAAAGCACTAAAATTGGAGCTGCAGGTCAGCCCAGAGACGGGCTATGGTAAACATGTTCAGACTCCAAGGTGAGGTGCTCAGGAATTTCCTCCAGAGAATGAAAGTGGACTTGATGCACTGAGACTAAACAAAACCTTTGGATCATCTCAATCATGAACAGGGTTAAAATGATATGGAAGAGACTGTGCTTCTAGTACTGTTGCTACAAGACAACAGCATAAATCTTCTTTAGATCAGAAATTGCCCTTTCACTTCTGAACAAAAAACTGATACTTAACAATGAAAAAAAAAAGAAAGAAAGAAAAAAAGAAACAGGGCCTGGAGAAATAAATAGCACAGCAGTTAGAGCACTTGACTAACAAGAGCAAGGCCCTGGGTTCGATTCCTCAGCACCATATAAGTCTGGCATGGTGGCGCATGCCTGTATCCCAGCACTCAGGAGGCTGAGGCATGAAGATTATCCATGAGTCCGAGGCCAGCCTGGGCTCCATAGTGAGCTCAGGAGAAGCCTGGGCTATAGAGTGAGATCCTGTCTCAAATAAAAACACGCAAACAACAAAGGAACAACAACAAAAACATAAAAAAACAGACACATGAAATGTAAGCCAATATGACTGAAGCATAAAACAAACTATGAACATTAGAAATTCATCCACATGTAATGCAGATAAAGAAAACTTCACAGATTTTATGAACTGGAAAGTTGAGCTAAAGAAAGAAATGCTGTTAAGTCAGACCTGGTAGCGTAGGCCTGTAATCCTAGCTCTATGGGAGGCTGAGGCACAAGTTTGAGCCCAGCTTGGGTAACTTGGCAACTAAGTAAGACCTTGTATAAAAATAAAAATAAGAAAATAAGCAGTGTATATAGCTCGGAGTGAAGGTCCTCAGCTTGATCCCCATTTAAAAAAAAAAAACTTCATTGATATAGAAAATATTTAGCAGATACAGAAAACAACATATTACACAAAGAGAATAAAGTGAGGGAATGAGGGAGCCTGTAAAAAACATCCCAGAAGTCCCAAAAGAAAACAGAAATAAAATGTGGAAGAACCAGAACATGATACGGCAACAGCTGGGAATTTTCCAAACAGTACGAATCATCAACACAAATTCAATACACAGGACAAACCACACACAGTATGTATGAAGACAAAACAATAGAACATGCAAATCTATCACCATTCAACTGCTGGAAATCTCAAATATAGTTAATTAATTAATGACTTAATTAATTAAAATAGCATTGCAGACAGAATGAGCTGGAGAATGTTTAACGAGTTAGGCTGAAATTTGTGAAGTATTTTAACTCATCATCTAGCAGGAAAATCTTCTTTGTTGGAAGCTCAAGATGCAGAAATTCATGAGAGAAACTATGAGCTAATATATCTCAAAGAAAATCAACTCCTTCCAATAATCATAAAACCT
Source organism: Ctenodactylus gundi (assembly GCA_004027205.1). Classification (NCBI taxonomy): domain Eukaryota; kingdom Metazoa; phylum Chordata; class Mammalia; order Rodentia; family Ctenodactylidae; genus Ctenodactylus; species Ctenodactylus gundi. The sequence goes on from PVKB01000033.1 coordinate 421,036, forward strand.
GGTGGAGTTTAAAATGTATGCAAATGAAAAATATGAGAACTGTAGAACACTAAAAATGTAAAAGACAAAAGTAATAAGTTCCTCGAGAAAAAAGCAAAATTTGTATCAGAGTATGATGAGTAAAGGAGTCCAAGAGTAATTTCTAATATGTTTATTAAGCAAGCTGAGAAATGGAGTACTACTAATAATAATATTTTTAAAGACAATAAAGGGAAAATAAAAATATAAAATGGAGCCCAATGTGGCATCTAACTGCACTGACTATAAATAGAGTAAATGCTGTTATTGAAATAGGCTAACCAAAAAAAAAAGCAAAATTTAGGTGTATGCTATTCAAGGTACAAAGCAAAATGTATAAATACAAAACTGAGAAAAGTAAAATAACAAAACTACATGCTATATCAAAACAAAATCTGGTCTGGTTAAATACCATGAGAAAATTTTAATTAAAACAAAAGAAAAGGAACACCAGTGATAATAAATGACTCAAATCATCGAGCAGGTATAGCACCCTACAGTTTTTTCAGGCTCGGTGTGTAAAAAACAATCGTGTCTAGGACAACATCCCCCAATATTTTCTCCAAGCAAAATGCAGAAAAGTGTAATGTACAAGGAACCACAAAAAAATCCAACTTGCGGCATAATTTAGACAAATACAAACTCTACCACACATGGAAAAAGTGTTTCATGCTATAAAGCAAATTCTCATGCTGCTGTTCCATTTCAAATCTTCATAGAGGAAGAAGAGGCTGAGAAAAACTACATGGAAAGAAGAAAGGCTAGAGAGGGATAACCACCTCCAGAAATAACCAGTAATTTGTTTTCTTGGCAAAGGATAGAGATGACAAAGAAAACTATTAGGAAGATTTGAAATAGCATTAGAAACAAGCTTTCATCACCATATTTTAAAGGTTTAGCCTAAAAGAGAAGATCAAAAGTAAAGGGAGACATGTTACTTGGCATAGGAATGGGGAGAAAAATACACTTCAAAAAAGGAAAAAGAAAAACGAAAAATTATCTTACTGCATAAAAAATGTGAAGTGAGTCAGAAGCAGAAGGTGAAACATCCAATGACCTCTCTGATATGAGACCCAGATCACAACTATCTCATGGAACTTAAAACAAAACACAAAGTGAAACTGGGGGTAGGGCAGGGAGTGAGGGGTGGGTCAGGGGAGGGACAAAAGGAGAGTGGGAAAGTCCTTGTCACCTTGACAAGATATGTAAGGTGCATAAAATGCTCAACTTCATTGTAAACCTTAAATTGTGCATTTATACATATCAATAAAATGGGGGAAAAAAGAAAAAAATATTACAGGACACGTGACACCAAAAACAGAAAAATAATGAATTAATCCACTGAAGCAACTGGTTTTAAATGGATGGCATTAGTGATTTAAGAATCTTGGAAACAACATCAAATCAATAAATATTAATTGAAGAAAGAATAATCCATATAGTGTTGTTAAAAAAATAAGAAAAAAAAGTCTTGGTTACATCCACACTGAAGAAAGTATCCACACAAACTATCACGAAGCAGAAGAAAGTATTCGATATAATTCAAAAGTGAATGAAACAGACTCCAAAAAGCTCTCAAAGGCAAAGCACCATCAAAAGGAAATTGAATTGTTAAAAAAAAAAAAAGACAGAAATGGACAGTGTCTTTCCTTATCTTAACAACAATGGAAAGCCACTGACTTTGTGTTACAGAAAAGAGGTACATTTTGGTAAAAATCACTCTGTGTCCAGCATGAATAAACTTTGTAAGAAAATATTACAACACAAAGCTGACTGTAGAAATTATAGAAGTTATTGGGTTTTAGAAGATGGAGATATAGATATTATATATATATATATATGATATACATATATAGATGTTCAGTAATGAGTTGAAAAAAAATAAAAACAATTTTATGATAAATTGGATGTAGGAAGATACCATAGCAGAGCGTCAAGATAGTCGTGAATGTACTGGCTGTTCACAGAGCAAATGAGAACATGATTCACTGAAATAGGACCCAAGCAGGGTTGAAACTCAGCTTGAGGTCATAACATGGGTTCATGGAGTCTCACATGCCTTTGAGCCACCCAAAATCAGGGGTCCACTGAACAGTTAGCTAAATATATCCAGATTTCGAAGAAAATAAATGTGCTGAAAAAGTGAAATCAGGAATTTGTAGGCAAGAAGAAATGAAGTGGGAAAACAAGAGTGAAGTGCTGGTTTCCAACTCTATCAGAGTTAAATTTTTTTAATTAATGTCCCATTTCTTTATTGAGATGAAAAAGTTTCATAACTTACTTATATACATAATGAGATAACATTCAGGAAAATACTTTACAAATTAGAAAATTACTTCCCACTGGTTGCCTTCCAGCTGATCAAAATAGGAATTGGATGTGTTGCATAAAAGCAATAAAAGAAAGTTAAATGAAATATATATCCCTTTTGTCTAATTACCACACAACACAATAATAATTACAGACATAATTATATGTCAGATCCATTTTACTTCCAGTTTTAACTAATTCCCAAAGTAAAGACTTCAAATGTGATAAACTATAATGAACTTTTTCAGAGCACAGACTTACTTGCTTATTTCAACAATGTAGGAAATTTGCATTCTCCAGATATATGAAAGAGATTCCTGTGTGCAAAGAACAATGTCATTTAAATTTGTAAATAGCCAGCTATACACTGGCCAAACTAGGGCTGGAGTGCAAATTCAGCGGTAGAATGGCACTGAGTGCCATACACAACACAGAAACATAAGTAAACTAAATTAAGATTTATAGAGTGTTTTGCTAACTCAAGTTCCCAAGTTTCTCTGGACATGTGAAATGAAATAATAAGGCAAGACTGTGAGATTGGGTTACAAAGTAAAGCTCAGAGAAGCAGAGTTAAGTTGGGGATCTGCAAGTCTCCAGTATTAAGACAGCATGTGCAGAAGCATTTAGGTCACCTTCTTAGTGGGGTTTGTGGTAGAACAAATCAGGTTTCAGAGAGAACTAAGAGGTGAAAAATTGATGAAAATATTTTTTAAAAACAATTTAAAATGTAGAAAGACTTTAACAGCCGCAACAATATAAAGTCTAGTCATGTTCTGAGCACCTGACTAAATGCTTTGCAGACATTTTATTATTTGGCTCCATAAGTAATTTTTAATGGTATCTTATGATCCTGGTTTTATAGATGAGAACACTGAAGGTCAGAAAAATTAATTTTCCTAAGTTCCCAAAGTTACTAAGAGACAGGCCTGGGCACTGTGATCCTAAATGTCACACTTTTCTTCACAGTGTTTGAAGGCTAACAGGATTTTCAGAACAATTTGTAAAACACTAGAAATCAAGAAATGTAAAAACTTTAGACCAGTACTACAAAGAGTGATAATTTAAGTAAGCATTTCTATAAAATAAAAAGAACTTAATAGTGTTTAGAAAGACACAGTAAATAGTACTTGAAAATGACTATTATTCCAGGGAACAACTTGCTATTAGTAAACTACATGTTTTCCCATTTTATTAATATGTATAAGTGCAATACATAAAGTTTATGTTGATCTTGAGTATTTTGTGCATATTTATATCATTGCAAAACTACAAATCCTTTTTCCTCTCCCTTTTCGAACCTCCCAACTCCTCCACTTCCCCACCAGTTCCCATTATTCCATACAATAAGTTCTAGTAAATATTTGTGAACTGGGTTTTCAATATCAAGAAAACCACTGGATATTTCACCTTCTGCTTCTGACTCACTTCACTAAACATGATGACCTCAAGTTGCCTCCATTTACCTACAAATGCCTTCAACCTATCTGTCTTTATACAGGAGTAGTATTCCATTGTATATAAATACCACGACTTATGTTGGTCTGTTGAGTATTTGAGTGTCTTCCACATTTTAGCTATTGTTAGTTGTGCTGCTATGAACATGGATACACATGTATCTCTGTCATATGTTGTTTTTAACTTTGGGGGGGAAATTTCCAGAACAGGTAAAGCTCTACCAAAGGGGATACTTATTTCCAGTCTTTTGAGAGACCTCCATACTGCTTTCCATATTGCTTGTACCAGTTTACATTCCCACCAGAAGTGCAGGAGGGTTCCTGTTTCCCCACAGCCTCGCCAGCACGGATTGCTGTTTGTGTTCTAGATATACGCCATTCTCTCTGGTGTTAGATGTTATCTTAGTGGTGTTTTGATTTGCATTTCTCTTATTGCTATTTTCATTTATTGGCCATTTGAACTTCTTCATCTAAGAACTGTCTGAATGTAAACTACATATTCTTAAATAAAGAGAAAATGAGTTCATGAAACTTATGTTTCTAGGTTTTTATTAAATATTCCTACTTAGGGTGTGGGTAATATAAAGTACAGCACGTGACACAGTAAGTCTTTCCAACCTTCAAACAACTCAGGAGGTAGTTTATTGGATAAGACAATAATGCAAGTTTAATGGGACAAGAGGAAAGTAGTTCAATCATGCCATTTTAAAAAGAGTATTTTCATGTATCTAACATTATGTAAATATATGATGAGTCTGCAGAGTTACATATGCCTAATATCTAAATACCTAATATCTCTATTATTGTTCATATCAAAATCAAGTAATTTTAACCACATTCAGAACAAAGAAGCAGTCCTTAGTGTGGGTGTCGGTGTCATTCCCTCCCCTAACCCAGTGCCCCCATCATCCACTGACATTTATTCTCCCTTTCTCATGTTTGAAAACTACTATTTTCATTTGCCTGACTTCTTCATACTCACACCCTACACATCAGTGAGGAAAGAAGGAAATGTGGTTGCTTAATTCATTTAACATTAACCAGGTAATAAACAATGGAGCTTAGAGTATTATTCTGCTTTCAGATACATCTAATTTGAAATTTAAGAATGACTTTAGCTCTCAGCTATTGTTAGGATTTAGACATAAAATGTCCCCCAGAAATCTCATAGACGTACTAGGTGAGCTTTCGGAAGACATCTGGATCATGGTGGTGCTATACTCATCAATAGATTGCCCCAGTAGAGAGTTTATAACTGAAAATGCACAGTTACGAGCAAAGGTGGGAGGGCCCGGGGGTTGTTACGTGGAAGGGCGTATTCTTGTATTTGGCTTCTCTCTTCTCTGCTTTTCAGTTGCCATGAGGTAAAAACATTTCCTCCACCATGGTCACTCTGCCATGACATTTTTGTGGTTTTGCCTTAGAGTTAACCAACTAAATACTGATCCTTTTGCAACTACGAGCTAAAACAATCTTTTCTCCTTTAATTTGAAGGTGTTGGATATTTTGTTCCAGCAATAAGACAATGACTAATATAGTCACCAAAGCTAATCAGCACATAACAGGAAAGAAAAAGGACGTAGAGAGACAGTGTAACTAAATAAAAGGTGAGCTGATTCCAAGACTGGCTAATATACCTGTCCAGGATAGCATAGCTAGCACATAACATTCGGCTTATAAAGAGAGCCTTAACATATATCTTAAAGATTTTTAACATGGGCTTTAAATGCATATTTTGTATTTTTGTTGCATGAATAAACATATATTTAAAATGTTTAGTTTAATGCTGTCAAGTGAGTTGAGATTCTCTTTCCTGACATTTCATACAATGTAACACAATTCTATCAACCTTTTTAGATTTAGTGTGTGTAGATTTAATGTTAAAAAAATTATTTTGAACTCTATGTGGAAAAACACCTAATAACTAAAAGAAATAAGCATTATCATTAAAGTGTGCTTATACTTTTGATTTTTGCTATCAGCTCTTAATGATTTCTGCAGCTACACAATAAACAGGGTTTTTATTCTCCTTTTGGTACTATTTCCCTTAAAATCACTGTCCAAAAAATAGCATGCATTACTGCCTAGATGAATTTTATGTCCATCAAGGGAAACAAAATTTTCACTGAATATTTTAATAACACTCACTCTCCATAACATCAAGCATTCCCCAAAATCCATAATGAAAAATGCAGACAAGATTCTCAGTTTTGACAATTAGAATTAAGATGCCACCAAAAAATATTCTTATGATTTAAGATAGCAATTATACCAGGGAAATAACAATATTGTATTTCTGTTCAGGAGTCCAATAGTGATCATTTGAAATTCAATATTTAACTGAATTTAAAAAAAAAAACTTTAGCTATTCATGCAGGAAGCAACATAGCAAAATATCCCAGCACCTGTGGTCTTTTAAGACAGAATATGTACACCATATTTAATCTTTTAAAGAACACTTGATGATCTCTGGAGATGACGATAGTACAAGAAGAGGTTATAATACCTGCCTGCTATTCATCAGGGCAAAAAAAAGAACAAAATCACTATGACTGCAATTAATCAGTGGTGCTAATATATTACATAGATTTTGAGAATATTTTTGATGTATAAGTTGTAAATTTTCTCAAATCTGTATAGATTAACAAAAAAGCAATTGTTAAACACAAGAGAAAAAACTGTTTCAGCACAATTTCACAGTGAATATGCTCAAAAAATTCCAGATAAATCCAAGATACAAATGTAAAATATAAATCATAAAAATGCTTTAAGAAAATTTTGGTGATCACTTTAAATAATCTTAGTTTAGAAAAAATTTGAAAATATCAAGAAGTTCAAAAAAATAAGAGAGATGAATTTGACAAAACATAAAAGGTTCAGGGTGAAAATTAGCATAATCCAATTTAAAACAAATATAGAAAACTTGCAAAAATATTTGCAAAAGAGAAAGTTAGTGTCCTTATTCAATAAAGAACATGCATGAATTATATAGGTGGGAAATAAAAGGCACGTTCAGTCATTTCATAAAATAAGAACTGCAAATTGCCAATTAGCATACCAGTACTTTAATTATATGCTACTAATCAAAGAAATAATGGTTAAATTTATAAAAGCAAATTTTCTTTTTCTTATCCTATTGGTAGACGTGATAAGTACAGAAAATGGTAACAGGCTTCTTGATGCTGAAATGCATTTCAATCTTCTCAAACGTTTTCAGGGCACATTCTCAACATTAACTATTTCTCTGCAGAGACCTGTTTCCTTTCATTATAGTAAGTACACCACCAGCTTTAACATATTAAAGTACTATATCATAATGTGAAATAAGATTTTTAATTATAAATATGTCATATTTAATGTAACAATCGAACACTGCATAGGGTATTAATAAAAATAATATACATCATATTGACAGTATAGTAGATATGGAGATACAGAACTTTCACTGCAACAATTTTACACGTCAGTATTTGAATGCAAAAATCTTGCCTTAAGTGAATCTTTTATTTCTGAGAAAAACACCAGACATACCATGAAGGTGAGGGCCACAATTTTTTTTCTTTTCAAAGCCTTTCCATAGCCACCTAAGACCATGGCAAAGAAATGAATTTCATTTAAGAGCTGGATTCCAAACCTGTCAGAGATTTCATCTTCTTAAACCCAGAGGTTAGAAGAACAAACCTCGAGCAAAACCCTTGAATAAACCCTTAAAACTTCAGATCCTAAAGTTCAAGTAGTTTCACACAGATATCTTTACAAGCTTTGAGAGATAAAGTATTTCTAGAGTGGGCTCTCACCTGTATGAAACAGAAGACCATCCAAGCATATAATGGTACCTAGAGCCTGTAGTGTTAAAGGTAACAGCCAGCAGAAAGGAGGACTAGCGAGAAGTTAGTCTTATGTTAACAAACAAGGCCTGCAGAAAAGGCGAGAGGTATTAGTTACCACAATCTATAATACTATATCCATTTTGAGGTTAAAGATCTGAGATCAAATGCTAGCCCTCGGTCATGGATAAAGACAGGAAAGACCATCCACATAAAGCTTTAGTCTGGAGGAACCTTTAACTTCTAAGAAACCATTAGAACCCTCCATCTTGGAGTCAGAAATTAGAGAACAGTATGCTAGTGTCTATGCAGCTGAAGGAAAAGCAGACTCAGCTGAAGTTGCTCTGATATCTATTTCTATTTTTCCTACAAATACACCACACAAATGGACTGGTGATTCTGTACGCGAGTGAGTATGTCAGGAAGCACGAATACAGGTAATGCTCCCATTTTTGGAAATGCGATGATTAACTTTTGAAAAATGATCTTAAAAGGCTAACAAGTTAATAAAACTAACCTAGAAGCCACTGTATTCCAAACATAGATAATGACTAGATATCCATAAGTATATTAACTAGTTAAAAGAACTATACAAACCTCATGTTACAGAGAATGATTCAGTATATGCCTGGCTGTATAGAAAGACATTAAAAAATTATTTAATTCCTTCAAGTGTCTTAAGGCAAAACACATGTATTTGTATCTTTTGTTGCTGTGTAAATTCTAAAGTCCCTCTTGCCTTTGTACGGAAATGTCTGTGTCTGTCTTTTGGTTTGCAGTAACACTCTCATGAGTGATAACACACTTACTGTTGCTTCATGCAGCAACCCGTTTTCCTCTGTTCTCTTTTTGTCAACTCAAAAATGGGTAACATCAGTCTCTAGAGAAAAATGCAGCATAAAAATTGTGAGCACACACTCTAGGGATGCTCTGACAGTGTCTTGTGATAGATTATTCCAAACAATTCCTACCGGTGCTCTTATCTTTTATCAGTAGATCAAACGCATCATTTACCCAGCATTCATTCTCCAGGAAGAGTAAGTTCTAAAAGAAAGCAATAAGCATCCCTTCTGTTTTGACATGCAGTGTAAACGTCGGGAAGATAGGCCACATGCTAGGCAATAATAAAACTGAAAGACAGCATAAATGAAAATTGTAAACCAATGGATACATATTCATCTTATCATGTTTTAATGTTTGACACAGTAAATATGTAACAATTTTTATTTGTATTAACAGAGAAGAAATATTATCACTAGAGATAATTATTAATGCACACTGTCACATATTTATCTCCATTAGAAACATGGAAGAAACTACACACAATTTGTTCTTTTAATGAATGCTCTGGCATGAAAAAGTCCCATGAAGCATCCAACCTACTACATGAGTTCAAACAGGATTCATCCTTAGCATGTCTAGCTCATAGTGAACTCAAAACAATACTAAATTATCTTTAATTCTGATGTTTTGTGTGACAGTGAAAGCACACTTTCCATTCAAAAGCTATCATCTAATATATCAAGTCACATTGAAGCCCAAATGACAAAAAGCAGCATGCATACATGTAACATGAGGGTTTTTTTTTTCCCAGACAAATGTGACCAAGCTCAAAGAAGAAAAATAAAATGGGGTGTGGGAGATAACATGTTTAATTTCAAAACAACATGCACCTTTTAGTTTTTACTGGACATAAGTTTGCCAATTCATAAATACCATGTGTGTTACAAATTTCTAAAACAAGTCATTCCTCTAAATAAAGTCCCTTGAACTGTATGTGTGTTTGATTCCCATTCGGTGTTACTAAGGTAGCCTTCGTTACATGCCTAGCAATAAAGAGGGAAAGATGTGTAGAACTAGCACAGAGAGCACACTGGCTGAAATGACTCCCACAGACTAAATAAAAGGCCATAATCCCTCAATACAAAGAACACAAAGAGGTGCTGAGAAATGAGGGTGATTGGAAAACGTGGAATGAAGAAACAGGAGAGAAGACCACAGCCCGTAATGCTCACAGAGGACTTGAAGCCCAGGGCATCTAATTCGATTTGCATATTCGCAGAGAGACTAACACTAGGAAAAAAACAGGCAGGTTTTAGAAGAAACACGAGAATAGGGAGCAGACTACTCTCCTGGCCACTAAGCGTCTCCTTCTCCCCTTATTTCTATTGTATAGCATGGCTAGAAGCCTGGCATTCAGACCACATGAGAAAATACGTCCATTCTAAAGACAGATGATAATGCTAGGAAAGAGGTAAGTGCATGAATGACTGATCAATGTAGGTGTTGGCATTCCTGAGCAAAGCCTCCTGAATTCTGGCATTCAAAAGCCCCAGAGCAGGGCCAGCTAACCATTCACTCCTAACACCTCACACTTCACAGAGAACATACCAACTGATTTATACATAGATCTAGTTAATGATATATATATATATATATATATATATATATATATATATATATATATATACATACATACATACATATACATTATATTACTATATATAGTGTATGGTGTATATAGTGAGGCAAGACCTTGCTCTTTAGTTTCAACTGGTCCTGAGCTCACTATGTAACCCAAGTTGGCCTCGACCTCACAGAAATTTTTGTTCTTAATGGTAAAAATAAAATAAAAAACTAAAGGCATTTATCATTTTCCCACAGCAATGGACAAAATATTTTAAATTAATAAAAACAAGGTTCTTGATAAAAGGGTGCATTTAAAGTCAAAAGATAACACAAAAAATCTAATTATCCCTAAAGAATATATCGTATTCATTATGAAACATTAAATAAAAATGGGAGGTCATATAAAACAGCAGACAGCAAGAAGTGCTTTGAAATCAAAGGTATCATGTCATTCTCAAAACCAAACTGTGAGTAGAAAAGAAGATGAAAAATGTAAGAGAACATAAACAAGCATTACTACCCAAGAGGATTAATAAATAAGAGCTCCAAAAAGGCCAACAGACAAAAATACACAATATATTTTTCTGAGTCACAGGATTCCACAAGTCAAATTACTTTATAGTAAATTGAGCTTAAAAAGAAAATAGAATAGCAACGAGATTTATCATAGTAAGATTTCAAAAGTCAAGACACCTAAAAGAAATGAGAATTAAATTGGTTTCTGACTTCCCATTAGCAACAGTCATTACTAAAACATAACAGATTAATTCATTCAAAGTTTTATGGGTTTTTTTTCCTATCTAGAATTTTATTCTCAACCAAAATTTAGGTTAGTATGAATTGCCCATTATGTTATGATGTTACTTAAGGCAATACATTAGCAAAATTAAAGTGAAACAAAATAAAAGGGAAAAACATGCACTCATGAAAGCAACAAATAAAATATCAGGATAATATGTGGGCATCAGACCTGGACAGCAACCCTTCTACACAGAGCTGGAGGGCAGAATGACCTAGGAGGGGGTCTCCAGTAACAATCTCAGAAAACTTTATGGCACAATAAAAGAACAGGATATATAGGAAGGAAAGAGCAAATAAAAATTTAATAACCAGCAAATAAAGTCAATGTTCAAGTATAGAGCAAGTAAATATAATGAGAACAGAAAATATTAATAACAGTCTTCAAATGAGGAATATAATAGATTACAGGAAACAGAGATAAGTATTTAAGTACAGGAAAAAAAAAACACAACTTCGTATAGTAGTGAGAAAGATCATTATACATCTGAGTGAAAATATTCATTGAAAACAGTGATACATATATTGAAAACTAGCATCTGGTTTAAATTTCTGTGTTCATTGCAAGGTAAAATCAATACACTACCCTTAGACATTTTGTGTTCATAAAGAAATAAGTCAAAATGTTTATCTGCACTCCAGTATGGTTGGTGTTTGTGTATACCCACCTTTACCACTGAGATTATGTAAAATAACATTATGGACAATGTAAGTAGCCACCAAAAGCATCAAGATCTCAGGAAATTGTATCTTTCACAAATGCAGCTGCACAAAGTGGCCATCTCTTCACTTCTTGAGGAAGTTTTAGTGTTTAAGTAGATATTCTCAAAGACTAGACACAAAGGGAACTCTGTGATGATGCACATTTTTAATTAAACTTTTAAAAAACAAATGAAAATTCTCTGAAAGTCTTTGGATACTTTGTATCTCAAGTTGTCTGGGCCCGCTGGACAGTTCAACGAGGTCCTGCGGGGGGGGGGGGGGGGGGGGGGGGGAATGAGAAAGGACAAGAGACACAAAGGAGGGAGACAAGGCAGGCTTTCTGATCAAGTCTCAAATTTTATTTTTCTCACATGAGCTTATATAGGGCAAAATGGGGAAGGGGAATAGGGTTGCTAGGAAACCTGTCTGCGTAAGCAGGCAACTAGGTGGTCTAACTCTAAACGTTCCGTTCCATGTTAGGAAAGGTCATCTGTACCTTAAAATGAGTAGTGGGAGAGAGTTCATTCTTATATTAGGAAAGGCCACCTGTGCTTGGGAGCGAGTCACAGGCATCAGAAGATAAGACTAAGTACAGGTATAGGAGCCAGAGGTTAAACAGTCCTTGGAAGAATGTGGCCTATCAGACGATCTGACCAACAGCTTTAATTACGGTGGATTTGAGCGCTTTAATTACAGTGGATTTGAGCCAAGATAGAGTCACCTATGTCCCAGATTCAGGGTGGCTCCCCACATCAAGTATTGAAATTTATATCAAGATGAGACAGTGAATAGTAAAAATTAATGCTGACAACTTAAAACAGTGTGGAGAGGTACCAAAAAAGAAAGAAAACATCCAAAACAAAACTAAAAAAATAACCTGGCATGTGGGAAAGTATATAATCACGACACGTGAGCAGCTGTGTGCAGGTAGCCTAGAAGAACTGGCTGACCCTCATGATTGTGCATTACAATTCGGGGACGTGCCCCATGGTGAAGAGCTGCCTTTTCCTTCATTTAGGAAACAGCGCTCCTTGGAGAACACACTCCCCTTCATTTCCACATGGTGTTGTTCTTGAAGTTCGTCTGTAACCTATATAAGCATTCTCCATATTTTTCCACCCTTGCTATGTCTGCTTCTATGTCTGGGCACAAGGAATTTCATCTTATAGGTGCTTTCACACAGAAAATTTGGCAGAAACAATACCAGTGATCAAAAAGCAATATTTTAGTGAGTATTCTTATCCCAGATTGCACAAAACTATTTGTGAGCCAGTCAGTGATTTCACTATCTTCTTCAGGCAAATTTGGGTTCAATGCATTAAAAGCTCACAGAATTTCATCAGAAGGAACACCAAAGCAGACACCACATTTCTGAACTGAGGGTTTTCATCATTGCCATATCTCCAGGCTAATTAATTTCTTCCCTAGAACTAGGCTTCCTGCTTTATTGTAGAGTATTTTCTTTTGTGAAAATGTCAATTTTCAGGATTAGGGCATTCTGATTTTGAACAGTTGAGGTTTTAATATTTTGAGATTGTGAGTTTGGTTGTCTTAGATTTTAGCTAATTTGATGTCTCAGGATTTTAACAATTGAAATTTTGGCATCAGAATTATTGTTTTGGGGATCATAATAAGTATCAAAAGAATGTATGTTCACAGAATACTATTTGATTTTTCAGAAAAAATACTTAATCATAGTAATTAAAACGCAGTTTATTAGTGTTTATTTTTTAAACTACATATAGACAATGCTATAGTTTAGATACTTAATGTCTCTCAAAGGCCCATATGTTGAAGTCTTGGTCCCCAGGAGGTGATACTGGGCCGTGATAAAACCATTACCAGTTGGGGCCTAGAGGAAGACTTTCAGGTCTCTGAGGTTATTGTTCTAAAGGGGATTACAGAGCCCCACTCCCTTCTCTTCTTTTTTTTTTTTTTTTTTTTTTTTTTTTTTTTGTTTTCCTGAACCTGAGTCAAGCAGTGTTTGCTCCGCCACACCCTCCCACCATAATGTGCTGGCCTACCACAGTTATAAGTTAATGGGGCCACCTGATCATGGGCTGGAACCTGTAAAACAATGAGGTACAGTAATGATTTTTCCTTATGAAACTATTAGCTCAAGTATTTTGCTATAGTGATGCAAAGCTGACCAACACAGACAACAAAAAAAAAATTTGAATATTGGTTAAAGATAACAGTCTAAATATCAATTCTGAAAAATGTGAAAGCATAACTGAAATTTATAAAGAAACAGAAACAAAGAAAGGTCAAAGAACGGGAAGTGTTAAAAAGGAAAGGCACCAGAGATTCTTACACAGCTCATGAAGTAAAACAGGATCACACAGCTCATGGGTACTCAAGTTGGAACTTGAATTGGGATTTGTCAGTAGCCACACCACCTCACCACTGCCTCTTAGGATTGGAAGAAACCTCCAGGTGTCCTTTCTAGTGAAAACATGTTTCCATCTAGAACAAATTCAGTCGAGGGAGGCAACCTTCTTGGGACCCCTCCCAGAAAGTGGGAGCTTTTGCCCCTCTACTTTTTGTTTCTAAGTAAAGAGCAGTTACTTTATTTTAAAAAAAGAAGAAGAAGAAGAAGTAGCAGCAGAAAGGGTGACTGAAAGTTCCTAGCACATAACACTAATAAAGTGTTAGTAGCTTCCTTCTTAACTGTGCTCAATGATAGGCTGCAAACAACCCTGAGTTGCTAATCTAATTTCAGTAAAACAAAATCTAATAAACCACTTGTATATTACTGTGCCATTTTCTTCTGTGTTGGGACAGCCTCGAAACGATCATGAGAACAACTTTACATAATATAAACTATTTTTCATAATATACTCTCTGTAATGAATTATAGTTCCCACTCACGTGAATTATTTCTTTCAAATTATTTTAAGAACTTGAAATAGAGGAGGGCACTAAGAGAAATCTAAGAAATCAAAACCTTAACTTGAAGATGGGAAACATATCTAATTAATCACGCCTTCAAAATAGTCAAATCAAGATGAATATCAATCAGTACTAAAACAATACCAGGTTTTGTTTTATAATAAAAATATACGGTTTCAGTAGCATGTCTTTTTACTAATTCCTAACTACTTAAAACACGAAGAACAATGAATTCCAAAGTTTGGTCTTTGCCAAAAAAAAAGAAGTCATACTATAAGTGTTACTTAAAGCATGTTAAATAAATCAGGTATATATGTATATGAAAACATGATTTAGGAATAAGTACAACGTGCCCATATTATGCAAAATATGGTCCTATTTTTGCAAAGCCAAAGGAAAAAATGCTTATTTAGCCATGTATTTAAAATTGTATATAACATGAATATTGCCAACTAAATAAAAACCTGTCCAATCAAGTAATAATAATAATTACTACAAAGTGGTAGGATTATAGGCTTTTAGTTTCTTCACTGTGTTTTTCATATTTTCTAAATTCTCTGCAATGACAACGTAAAAATTTTTTTATTAAAAAGAGAAATGTCACTAGGATTTACCAAAATTTACACTTAGGTCAGCATGAGTTAAGTTTTTCATTAGGTAAGTTATAACCACCCGATATCTGTATAAGACCATGGGGCACAGAGAATTCTACAGTTCAAAAAGGAAGGAAACAGGTCTGTTTCCCTGTGCAGTGTATGCTTCACAAATGTAAATGTAATTCCACAAGTATATGATGCTATGTTCTCTATGAAAAACTGTGAAAATGTGAAAACAAAAAGCATAAGAAGCTATCAAAAGTCTCAGGATTTATACAACTCTTATGGAACTTAAAACAGAAAACAAAGTGAACCAGGCAGGTAGGGCAGAGAGGAAGAAAGGGGTTGGTAGGGGGTGGGACAAAAGTAAAGTGGGAAAGTAGTTGTCACCTTGACAAGATACGTATGTGCACAAAATGCTCAACTTCATTGTAAACCTTAAATTTTGCGCTTATACATATCAATAAAATGGGGGGGGGGAAGTCTTAGGATTTATATAACAGCTGTGGTTCAACATCAGAAATTCACTGAAGTCATGATTCAGGGAATATCACAGACTTACTGTCCCACAAACTGGAGGACTAATGTAAGTGAAAGAAAACAGAGTTGAAAAAAACTGGGGAAAATATTTCTCTTAGCATTTACAGCACTACAGTAACATATCTTTCCTGAAACTGGTTCCCACCCTCTCAGCACCCCTTACTTTCCCTTACCTCTCCACAAAGCCCACATTCTTACTGGTTTCAGGTGGAACTTAAGTGTTGTCTTGATTTACATTTCTCTGAGAGCGAAAGATGCTGAACATTTCTCATGTACTTATTGGCCAACTGCAATTTTTCTGAGAACTGTGTATGTATGTCAGATTCTTATTTTTATTGGGTTACTTTGTTGGATCTAATTTTTTCAAGTTGTTTGAGAATAGTCCTCTTGGTAATAGCCCTTGATAAGTCTTCTGTCTGAGGACTAGCTGACAGACTTCTTTCCCATTCTGCCGGTGCTCTTTTCACTCTGTTGATTGTTCCCTTTGTAGTGCAGAACCTTTTTAGTTTTGTATAATCCCACTTGTTGATTCTTAATGCTAGCCCATGTGCTTTGGATGTTTTATTGAGAAAGTCCTATGTCTTCAAAGGTTTTGCCCAATTTTTCTTCCAGTAAGTTTATCGCTTCCATTTTAATGTCTAAGGCTTTCATCCATTTTGATTTGATTTTGGTGCATGGTTAAAGTTGTGGATCTAGTTTCATTTTTATGCATGAGGTTAGTTTATTTTCCCAGCTCACTTGTTAGAGAGGTTACCTTTACTCTAGTGCATATTTTTGGTACCTCTGTCAAAGGTCAGGTGGCTGAAGGTACTCAGGAATGTTTCTGCACCTTCAATTCTATTCCTTAGATTTGTTTTTGTGCCAATACCATGTCAGTTTATCACTGCTGCTGTGTAATATAATTTGGTATCTGATATTGTGACACCTTCTACTTTTGTTGCTTAGAATTGTTTGGGATATTCTAGGCCTTTTATTGTTTCATATAAAATTTCAAATCATTGTTTATGTTGGTATTTTGATTGGGATTGCATTGAATCTGTGTACCAGTTTAGGTAGTTTGGCCATTTTGACAATGTTGGTTCTACCAGTACAGGAACAGGGGGATATCCTTTCATTTTTTAAAATTGTCTTTGAGTTCTATGCTCAGAGTGCTATGGTTTCAATATTGAGATCCTTCACTTGCTTTATTAGGTTGATTCCTAGTTATTTAATTTTTTGAGGGAACTATAAATGAATTTTTCTGATCTCTTTCTCTGTATAGGAATGCTACTGATTTTTCTATTGATTTGTCCATCCTAAAACTTGGCTGAATATGTTTATTAGATATAGGAGTCTTGTGGTACAGTTTTTGGTATCATCTATGTAAAGCACCATATCATCTGCAAATAAAGATACATTGATCTTTTTTTTTTCCTATGCACATTCCCTTTATTCCATTGTCTTGGCTGACTGCTCTGCTACTGGTTCGAGCACTTTGATAAGCTGAAGTGGTGAGGGTGGACAACCTTGTCTCCCTCCTGATTTGGAGGGGGTGGTGCTTTCAGTTTTTCTCATTTAGGATGATGTTGGCTCTACGGCTGTCATAAATTGCTTGTATTAGTTTGCCGTAGGATCTTTTATACCTATTTTCCCTAGAATTTTGGTCAAAAAGGGATGTTGTATTTTGTCGAAGGCTTTTCCTGAATTTAAAGTGATCGTGGGGGTTTTGTCCTTGCTTTTGCTAATGTAGTGAATTACATTAGTTGATTTGCATATGCTGTACTGCCTTGTATCCTTGGAATGAAGCCACCTTGGATGTGGTATATGATCTTTTTAATAAATTGTTGCATTCTGCCAGCAAGTATCTTATTAAGGACATTTGCAACTATATTCCTGAGAGAAATTGGCCTGTGGTTCTTTCTTTGTTGGGTCTTTATCTGGCTATAGGATCAAGAGGATACCTGCTTCCATGAAGGTACTGAGCAGTATTCCCTCATTTCAGTTTAATGAAACAGTTTAAGGAGCATTGGTGCCTATTCTTCCCTGAGTTCTGATAAAATTCTACAGTGAGTCCATCGGGTCCTGGGCTTTTCTTTGTTGGTAAATCCTTCATTAGTAAATCAGCTTCATCCCTGATTATTGCTCTCTCCAAGGTGTTTATATCTTCTTGGCTCAGTAATGGTGTATCATACATAATAAAGAATTTATCAATATCTTCTGAGTTCTTAAATTTGTTGGAATATGGCTTTATGAAATGGTTTCTTATAGTCCTCTGGACTTCAACAATGTCTGTTGTGATTTCACATTTTTCACTCCTAATTGTATTGATGTGTGTTGTTTCCTTCTTTTGGTGAGTTTGGCTAGAGGTTTATCAAACTTAATTATTCTTTTGAAAAACCAACCATGATTCATTGGTATTTTATATTTCTTTTGTTTTAATGGCATCGATCCCCACTCTGATGCTTATACTTTTCTTCCTTCTACTACCTTTGGATTTGGCTTATTCTTTTTTCTCTAGGACCTTGAGCTGAATCATTAGATTGTTTATTTGAGATCACTGGTTTTTTCACATGTGCACTCATAGCTATAAATTTTCCTCTTAGTACTGCTTTCATGGTGTCCCACCAATACTGGTATGATGTGCTTCCATTGTCATTTGTCTTTAGAAAACTCTCGATTTTTTTCTTGGTTTCTTCAATGATTTCTTGCTTTTTCAAGAATGTATTATTTAATATGTGTATGTGTAAAGTTCCCATAGTTACTTTTCTTATTCATTTCCAGTTTTAGTTCATATGATCTGAAAATATGCAGGGAATGTATTCAATTCTTTTGTGCTTACTGAAGCAAATCTTATGTCACAGAATATGGTCCATGTTGAAAAAATGTTCCACATACTTCTAGGAAAAAGGTACATTCTACTGAAATTGGATGGAATTGTCGATAGACATCTGTTAAGTTAATTTACTCCATGGTGTGGTTTAGCTCTGACAATTCTTTGTTGACTTTTTTTGAGAGTGAAGTATTGAAGCTCCCTAGTAAGACTGTAGTGGGGTTCAATAGGACCCTCACGTCCAATAGTTGCTGTTGTATGTAAATGGGTGCACCTACATCGGGTGCATATATGTTGATAATTATGAACACTTCCTGTTGAATTGCTCCTTTTACGGGTATATAGTGTCCATTCTTGCCTCTTCTGATCAGTTTTAAAGTCTGCAGTGTTTGAGAACAGTAAAGCTACTCCTGCTTATTTCTGGACTCTAGACACACGTAGTATTAGTTTCCATCCTTTTACCTTCAGTCTGTGTGCTTCCTTATGGGTGAAGTGTGCCTCTTACAGATAAAAAAAAAAAAAAAAAAAAAGTTAGGGTTTTGTCTTTTGATCCACTCTGGCAGTCTATGTTTTTGATTGGTGAGGTAAGACCATTAGCCCTGAGAATAACTATTGTAAGAATTTTACTGAGTGTTGTCACTGTCCTGTTCTTCTAGTGTTGGTTCTCTGATTATTTTTGTTATGCTTTCTTTTTA
This sequence comes from Ctenodactylus gundi, assembly GCA_004027205.1. NCBI lineage: Eukaryota > Metazoa > Chordata > Mammalia > Rodentia > Ctenodactylidae > Ctenodactylus > Ctenodactylus gundi. Next base: position 440,086 of record PVKB01000033.1, read on the forward strand.
TATATTTCCTCTCCTCTATGTTCTTTTGTACTGCTTGTCTCTTGCTTTCACTAAGATTTCTTCAAGTACTTCATACAGTGCTGGGCTAGTGGTCTCAAATTTCTTTAGGGTTTCTTGGTCACAAAAAATTTTACTTTTTCAATTTTCAGGAATAATTTTGTTGGATACAACAGCCTGGTTGACATTTGATTTCTTTTAAAGCTTAAAAGATTTTTTTCTCTGGGCTCTCCTGGTCTTTAAATTTGTGTTAAGTCAAATGACTTTGTATTGTTAAAATACTGTCTTTTTTTTTTCTTACTACTTTTAATATTTTTGTGTTGAACTTCTGAGGTTTTCATTATGATATATCACGGCAAGTTTCTTTTCTGGTTGAGATTCTTTGTTGTTCTATATGCTTCTTGCACCTGAAAAAAAAAAATCTTTTTTCCTGGATTCAGGAAATTTTCTTCCATAATTTCCATGAATAGATTTTTAACTTTGGTGCTTACTTCTGCTCTTTCTTCCACACCCATAATTCTGAAGTTGTTTGTCTCTGAATCATCCATCAGCCATTATATTTAACTACTTTGTTCATTTATAATTTTGGAGTTGGGCTTGATTATGGTATTTGTTTTCTTGGCCCAGTCTTCAAGTTCCGAAATTCTGTCCTCACAATGTTTGAGCCAACTTCCCCTACTTTCAAATAAATTTTTCATATCATGAACTTCAGCTAGATTTCTTTTCATATTTTCCACCTCTCTGTCAAAATGTTCCTTCATATCTTGTATTTCTTCATTTACCTCAACCAACTGTTTATTTGTGGCTTCTTTATCTTCAGTAAGCTTTGTATTCGTTAGGACCAATATCTCTTCAGTAAGTTCTGCTTTAAACCCACTGGTCATTACTTTCTGAAAGACCCAGGCTAAACAAACTCCATGACAGGCTTAAGACCCACCAGAAAAAGCAAGCAGGCCTGAGTTCCAGTTTCCCAGAAGAACAACGCAGTTACATGAAATACCACAAGCTGCTCAAGGATGAAGCCAGCCTCGGGCCACCCTTAAATTAGCCAATCTGAAAAGTTTAAAAACAAACACTTTTGCTCTTTTAGGATGACTGGGCAGATGTTGAAAAGAACATACATTGTCTAATATACGGTCGGGCCTTGACAACAACCAATTTGAAAAAAGGTCAGGAAATGTTGCTGACATTCACATGGCAGGAGTCACATTCCTACAGCTAGAAAAACAGGGTCTAGGAGCCATGGATAGTTGCTTAATGTTAGTTAGCCAATTATATTGTAATAAGAACATACTTGCCTATTGTTTATTTAATAATGGAACTGCAAAGTCAGAAATCCCACAACCTCTATTCAAGTCTGATAAAAGCCCTGCTTGTTTGCTGTTCGGGGCTCTCGGCACACATCCACTGTGTTGGTGAAGTCTGAGAGTCTGAGCTTAAGCCTGAATAAAAGTTTCTTGCTTTGAATACATGCCTTTGTCTCCTGGTGGTCTCTGGGGATTCTGTGATCTGGGCATAACACTTTTATTTCTTTAAGAATATCCTGTTTCAACTGACTGTTTGCAGAAACAAACTCATCTATTTGCCTTTTTTACTTCCGCCCCTATAAGTTACACTATTTCAGGGCCCATAACATTAGTTTCTGGGGTGTCAGGAGTTTGTTCATATGTCCTATTGCCTTGTCTTCCCATCATTCTATTGTTAAGGGGCTTCATTTTAGTGGCCTAGATAAGAGATGTCTTCGAACATGAGGGTGTGGGAGGTAAGCTTAAAGAGCTGTGTTGAGAGTAGGCAATGAAGGGAGTATGTAGTGAGTGAAGGGAGTGGGCAATGGGCAATGAGGGTTCAAAGCCCCTAATGTTTCTTGTTCACCCTCCCAGCCCCCTCAGCAAAGTTCTTCCATCCATTTTAGATTCCCTCCCTCAGAGCAGGGTTCTCAGCCTCTGTGGTGCTCCCACTATCACCTGAGCTGCTCACGAGGTCAGCAGCCTTTCTCTTCTCTCGACAACAGTCTTTTTGTCCACCCCCACCCCCCCAATTTCTTCCTAGGCAGTTTAAGAGTGTCCCAAAATCCCTGATGTGGCCTTTCTGTGGCTTCTTCTACCCTAAATACTTGCCTTGGCTTCTTTTTAAAATTGTTCCTGCCTACATTACTACCTTTTTTGACGGTCAAGGGCTGCTTCTCTCAGGACGATCTAAGGTCTGGGAGACCTTTTCAAGGCGAAGCTCATACTGCATTTACAGTTTTCCACTACCCACAGGCTAGGGATACTAGCTGTTGTCAAATCCCACATCTCCTAGATCTGCACTTACTTTTGTCTGAGACTCCTTGCTCTGAGCTTACCTGCCACCAAGTGCCAGCAACTCATTCCCTATCACAGTTGGCCTGGAGTGGCTTCATGGGTTGTTATTTTCTTCAGATTCTGATGTGTTTGTGGGGCTTTTAACTTTCCAGTAGGCTCCTTTCAATTCCTGAGGCTCTCCTCCTTTTCTTAGCTAAGTTAAACAGGCAGTTCTTAATTATAGTATCAACTTTTTTGAATGAGTCTACAAGGAAACATTGAACAGTTCTGTTACTTGGCCACCATCTTGCTCAAAAAAAAAAAAAAATCTCTCAAGTAATGTGTTACATGGATGATTTCCTTTCCCTAAAAACCAAGAACCCAGAGGTCAGATGTCACTAAAAGTTCACTTCCATATTCCCCATAACCAATTTAGAACTTTGCAAAAGAAGTTGGTTTAATATTAATGGGGGTTGGTTATGCCCAAATATTGTTCCTATATTCAAAATATTAGAATGTTTTTACTTCTGACCTTTTCAGCCTAACCAATTTTTAATGTGGCAAGGAGCCCAGTTAGGATCATAAAGGTGATATACCAACTGATGGATGAAGAGCTTTACTTTCACATACTTCACAAAACAATATTCTTCTGCCTCAGTAATCCTAGAGCCTTGTTCTATGCAACAAGGGGCAACTTCTATAGTTTTAATTTTAACCCTCTGAAGTTATTCAAACTAGCCATCCTAAATTTCTCACCCAGACAGGTCTTTCTTTTCTTGTGAAAATATTAATAAAAGCCTCTGAACTCCACTTCCTCCCTTGTATCAGTTTTGTGCCTCCGGAAGACCTTGATATTTATCCAATATGTGGTAGCATGCAAGGCCTCCTTTCTCTAGTGTTGAATATTATTAACTTTGTTGTCCCAAGGCTTTCTTTTGTCTTCCCTTGTAGCTGCACTCAAATAGCTATCACAAAAAAACACAAAACTTCCCTCCTGTTCTATCTTGGTAGAAATAGCAAATCTAAAACTTCCAGTGCCCAGGAGTTGGTCTCCTTTATCAAGAAAAGACTCCACCGATTTACTATGACAAATTATACAAATATTTATCTGAGTGATACTATATGAAAAAGAAGTCAAGTAACACCAGTAAAAGGGCCATATATATGAAGACATTATTTATCCTTGAAGATGATCTAGATTTCTAGTAACTAACTTGGTCTATTACCTACTTTTGGCTTTCAAACTAGGTTTATGAATACTAGGACTCTACCCCCAAGCCTTGTCTCACAAAACTCTGTCCCCTAATATAGTTTGAGAATCTATGTGTACAGCAACTTGTAACTAAGCAACAATTTGATTGTGTGTGTCTGTGTGTGTGTGTGCGTGCATGCATGACAGAAAGACCCACCCACAAAAACGCACTCAAGAACTGACTACCACAGGCAAAGATGTTATTTTATCCACCTAAGATAATATAAAGTCTATTCCAAATATTTGTAAACAGCCAGGAGCATATTTCAGGCAATTTCAAGCCAGTAAGTTCATTATAAATGATGTTTTGTCTACTGGATTCCAACTCAAAATGTGTATTTCTCTGGCCTTTTATTCTCTCTTGTCATCTCAATATTCAGACTTTCATGTTGCCAATAATTCCTTGCTGCATGCTTAGGTCACCCTATATTACAGCTAACTAAATCCACTATCCTCTGCAAAACACTCTTTCTGCTTTTTGTCTTAATTGAAACCAGACTCACTTTTAGAAACCCTATTCCTTCACAGTAACCAAAAGACATTTATTTCCCCTGCCAAACAAACTGTGAAGTGAGTTTCTCCCTAACCCCAGTCTCCTGTGTCCTGGAGTTATCAACTGGGAAGCACTACTTGGTTATCCCACAGGCACCCTATTTCCTTAATGTCATAAACCAATTAATAATCACTCCTCTAAAACCTTCACCACAATATGTGTCATTCTTATATTCCAGCTAACTGTAACTTTCTTAGCAAACCTATCCCATCTCTCACCTTAGATTACTACATTTATTCCTAACAGCATCAATGGTTCCAGTTTTGCTTCGCTTTGTCATGGGCTGAAAAATGACTTCTAGAAACACAGACTGAAAATACAGTCTCCAGGGAAAACTGACGATGTAATTTAGAATAAGTCCCTAAATTTTAAGCGTGGCTTCAAAGGACTTGTATGGCCTACCCCCACTCAGCTGTCCACATTGCATATTCCTTTCATGATTCTTGCCACAATGATTCTTAAACCTGATGCCAGAGGCTCTCACAGCACAGCTTTGGTCAACTACCAACACTGCATTTCCTTGCCTAATTCCTGGACACACTGTAAAAAGCTCTGAGCCGAGTTCTAGTTCATGTGGTACAACAGACCCTATCCTTTTTCTCTCTACCTAGTGCTCTACTTAACCCATCAGGCTTTGGCTTGGCTGTCACTTTCTGGAGAAAGCCTGTAAGCATCCCTCCACATCTGGACAAATCACTACATCTGCTGTGCTCTTTTAACACATTATACTTCCTTCACTGAAGTTTTGCTAATTACCTCAACTGCTAGACTGTAAAGCAAGAATTTATACCAAACACAGACCTGAATTGCATTTGCCTTATTCATTTCTATGCCAAAGTCCACCAGTGCACAGTATTACTTCAAAAAAAGATCTTACTGGGTAGCCACATATTACAGTGTTACATCCAATTACTGACACAAAAAATAATCTAAAACTATCTTCAATCCCTGAAATAAATGCCATTTTCTTAGTTAATGTACCATTTCCAACTTGATTTTGTGTCATAATAGTAAATGATACCTGAATATTTAGAGTGATGATTTATTTATCTAATGAAAATATGGAGTCATAGATGAATATTAACTTATCATTGTACAAAGGTTTTTTACTATGAGAAGAAATGACCTGCTAATGAGAAAAAATAAAGGACAAAATATTGGCTTACAAACATAGACAGAAGGTCCTAAGAAATGTGGTAAGTTTTCAAAGTTATAAATATTTTTTAGTTCAGTCAAAAACTACAATCTCAGATAGTTAGGAGGCTTTTGCAGGTAAATGAAGACAACTTGCGACCGTCATGCTCAGTGAAGTGAGTGTGAAGCAGAAGGCTAAGTATCAAATGTTTTCGCTGATATAAGAAATCCAGGTCACAATTATGGCATAGAACTTAATGTGGGGAACAATGGGAACTAGAGGGGAGTGAGAGGGAGTGAAAGAATCAAAAGGGAGAGAAGAAGAATCTGCAACTTTTCGAGGATATGTATGTGTACAGAATACTCAAGATCAACTTAAATTTATGTATTGCACTTATACACATCAATAAAATGAGGAAAAATACAATCAGTGTTCCAATCAAATGCACTTTTTGCTATATTACAAAGAATGGACAGTGTACTCTCCTAAGAATGTCACAGTGATGACCATTACATATAGAAAGGAAGAGAAAAGTAAGAATGAAGAAATTAGAGCTTAAGGTCTATATAATGTTAGAAGGATGTATATCAAATAGTTTTTTCATAGTTATTGTTTATTTTTCATTAAACTTAAAAAGAACTGTTTGGCTTCCTATTGAAACTGCAGTATTTAAATGAATTAGGAACATCAAAACAAAGAAATTTCTCACTTGTGACACAAAATTACTCTTGTGTTAATTGTGTCATTTTGATGTGGAAAATGTGTCTCCCATTTGTTTTTATATTCATTTGTTTTAATATAAGAATTTGGAGGCCATAAATCATAATCTAAATTTATAGTACCATAAAATGAAATTTATATTTTAGATTAAAAGAAATTAAAGTTTCAAAACTTTATATTTCCATCCAAAATAATTAAGATTTATATATAGCCTACAGTAAAAAGAAGACAAATTCAGATATTATTCTTTAAAACTACAATACAATGTTCAGATACTCTACCAAAATAAACTGGATTTTTTTTAAGTATAAACTATTTTAAGTATTTAATGCTAAAAGAAAATTAGTATTTGTCCTCTGATAGTCTTACTTTCAGAACATAATTTAGTTTGGACATTCAAAGTTTTAAGAATATCAATATATAATATAAAAATAGTCAAAAAGTATAAAACCTAAGAGCATAATTAAGTAAATACTGTTACTGTTGCCTTTGTTCAAAGAAACAAGGTAGAGAACTATACATTAAAGGAATTGAAGTTGGTATACTGTTGTCTGCAACACATCACAATTTCCATGATGAGGTAAGTTAAAGCCAATAATACAAAGAAAGGTACTAAACCCACCACAAAGTATTCTATGGCAACTGATTTGGAACTCTAACTGTTATGTACTTTATGTCATACCAACATATCTTTGTGTCTCAAAGTGGCTCTTTTTTTTGGAAAAAAATTGGAAGATAAAACTGGAATGCATAGTGTGACCTGTGGAGGGGAGGGTAGGGGGAGGGACAAAAGGAGAGTGGGAAAGCCCTTGTCACCTTGACAAGATACATATGTGCATAAAAGGCTCAACTCTATTGTAAACCTTAAATTTGCACATACACATATCAATAAAATGGGCAAAAACTGGAATGCAAATTTAATGATATATATTTAAATATTTAAGAGGTTTTAGTAAAAATCAGCAGCAGGGATATATTTTCTGTTTCTGCAGAGTATCCTACGGTGGGAGGAGGAACACAGATACCACAGAATGAGGAAAATTAGATGTCTAATATTTTTCCCTAAAATGTGCAAGGTTACCTCATAAACAGTAATTGTCTTGCTTCGATCTATGACATAATAAAAAGATGCTGTTTTGGGCCAAAGAATAAAATGGATGCAGATCACCTCTATTAAATGCTAGTTAAAATGTTCCTCATATGATCTTACAGTTACACAGTGGTATGTTAAAAAGATCATGTAAAATTTACCAGCTTAAACTACCATGTGTTATTATAATTCATTGTTGCATGGGTTGAATGGGTTCAGTTTGGTGATTATTCTATAGTATATATCATTCATTTTAATTATTCAGTGTTTGAGCTGAAGTCATATGGGGCATCTTAAGTCATGTGCCTGGTACTTCAGATAGCATGACTAGTATAGTTAGCCAGATCTTTATGTGTCTTCTGCATGTGGTGAGAGTCCTCAAAGTATGGTGATCTCAAGAACATCAAACCTTTTTTTCAATTGTTGATTTCTACCAGAGGAAATATTTCTGAGACCAAGGCAGAATCTACAATTTTTTTCATGATACACCCTCAGAAGTCATTTGGCATCAACTCAGTTACAACGCACTGGTCACACAAGACTGCCCAGACCTACTATAGAAGGACAGCTGATTAGTTCTGGTGCCCAGGAAGCAAAAAAACAGGACTAGAAGGAAGGCACAAGAGAAGCGACATAGAACCCAAGACCGTGCTTCCATGAAACACTGAGACATTCCCAGGTAGATCCCAAAGCCAATTAAGCTGACAATCTATCCTGCTTTGGCTATTTTCCTGCTGCTGTTAAGAAAGTATCTACAGCTTAAGGGAAGAGATGTTTAATGGGGGAAAGTCACGGCAGATGAAAGATGTTCAAGCCAAGATAGCCAGAAAACATGGGCAGAACACCAAGAGGAGCCTGGAGCAATACACCTTTTATGCTGTTAGTGACACACCACCACCCGGCCTGACCTCCTAACAACATAATAAGCTACTGAACTCATTAATGGATTGCTCCAGTAATGAATACAGTGGTCTCATGTTCCACTGATGTTAGAACCACACGAAACTTTGGGAGAATTTCAGGTCTAAGCCACACTTTCTGCCTTTGGCCTCAAAAGATTTATATGCATCTTATTACATGTATTTAGTCCACCTGTAAGAGCTGCCAAAGCCAACTCTTTCAGTGCTGCTGAAAAGTCCAAGTTTAGAGTCGTCTCAGAAATGCAAAGCAAATACTTAGCTCTTGAGACACTCTATAACTCAAAAAAGAATTAAAGACATCTAACATACAATGGCATAAGGTAAACATTCTGGTTCCAGCAGAAAGAAATAGGAGGACAAAAAGAAATGGCAACAAAGCAGAACCTAAAAGAACACATGTTAAATCTTGTAGTTCTATGGCCACTGTCCATAGTAAGTAGTGGTAAGATGTGAACTCCAAAGAGCTTGGGTAACCCAACCGAACAGCATTTCTGTGCAGGCCACATGGCTTCTCCTGGGTTGGCTCTACACAATGCCTCTGGATTCTCCTGGCCGACAAGCCAAATTCCTGGGATCTCCACTGCAAGCTGTGCCTCTTTCTCATGGCTTCACATAGTACCCCCACAAGAACACACTACCAGGCTTCCTGGCAACCTCATAAAATCTGAGTCGAAGTCTCTGTTACTCCACAACTCTTGCCCTTTGCATTCTTAAAGAACAAGCACCTGTGAATGTCTCCAAAGTCTGCCCCCAACTCAAATACTAGATTTCCTTGTGTAATTGCTGCAGCGGCCACTAAGTGGCTCACGGTGAATACAGGGAAATAAATGCTGAGAAGCCAATTCCCTAAGTGGCTTTTTCTCAAGCAGGCATTCTGGGGACTCTCTTCTAAAATAGAAGATTGATAGTTTTTCTTCCTTGAGCCTGCAAAGAGTGGGGTCTTTCTGATTCATAAGGCAGCTTCATACAATCTTTCTTATTGTCCTAATGCAATGTACTTCGCTTATTTTTAACGGCAATCTTTTTTTAGGAACCATGATCCCCTTTGCTATAACTTTGCAAGTGCTTCCTTTCTGATGATACTGCAGACTTTTCACACTGCTTTTTGCTCCTAATGCTCACTGTAGATCTGGCTAGAATCTACCATCAATAACACACAACAGTCTGAATGCTGGACTATCTTCAAGTTTCCTCTGCCAGAATAATTAGTCTATTTCCTTTAATCTGTCTTTCACAAAGTGTCAGTACATGGACAAAATGAAAATTAATTTTCTGCCAGAGCATAACATGCATGGCCTGTAGCACAACTGCCAATGGAATCCTTACTCCTGAGCCTGGCCTTGACTATCTGGTAAAATTTTGGTCTTCTGAGCTCTGAACAGCATAGCACATCAAGTACTGCTCACAACATTCTAGGACTCCTCTAGCCATTATCTCCAAACCTTACCCTGCAAACTGGTTCCGACAGCTTTCGAACCACACATTCAGGTACAATCACACTAATGACTCCACCCATGCTACAGATTTTCTGTAACAGTCACTATCTCCTTACTGAGACCAAACACTCAACACCTACAACTTATCAAAGAGGTTTAGTGGGGCACCTAATTTTGGTTCATGGTAATCTGTCTCCAAGACACAAAGTATGTGACAGTATTTTAGAATAAGATGGCAGACAAAAGATGACCAGCCAATGGCATCCATAAGGCAGAGACAGAGTAAATGGAAGAACCCAAAGCAGGAAGACACTCTTTCTGGCCATATTCCCAAGGACTCACTGGAACCAGGTCCTTCTCTTATTAGCATATTCAGCTAGTAAACTCATAAATGGGTCAATCTACTAATGAGTATAGGACTTCCATAGTCCAATCACCTTTCAAATGCAAGAGGATTTGGAGGTATAGTTCACATACAAATTATAACATACTCTAACTGCCACATCCCACCCACCACCACATCATACCCAAACACATCTCTTTAAACCACACTTGATCCTTGGGCTAGAGGAATGATACAGTTAAAGTGCTTGCCTTGCAAGCACAAGACCCTGGGTTCAATTCACCAGCACCCCATAAACTGGACATGGTGGCACATACCTGGAATCCTAGAACTCATGTCTCTGAGGCAGGAGGACTGCTGTGAGTCCAAGGCTAGTCTGGGCTCCCTAGTGACTTCAGAACCAGCCTGGGCTACAGAGCAAGACCCTGTCTCAAAAAAAAAGACTTAATAAAAAATAATAGCAAGTTCATAATCCTTAACATAATATATAATACAACTATCCTATGGACAACACAAATGCAAAATTCATTCCACAACATCTCAACAATTGAAGTATTTTTCAAAACCTCTAAGTCTGTGAGTTTCTGAGACTCAAAGCAAACTCAAAAGCCTTGAGTCTCTTTTTAAAAATGTTAAAAAGTAACAGAATCCCAAGGTAACAATGCAAACAGTAAATATTATCTTTCCAAAAGGTAGAATACAGAAATAGAAAAGAATTGACTCAAAGAAAAACACAAACTCAGCAGCGAAAACATTAAGTCCTGTAGTTTCATGTTTGTCACAGCTTGGGACACAAAGGTATACAATCTGAGCTCTAAATGCCCTATCCCTGTGACGCTGTTGACCTCTCTCTTGAGCACTGATGACATTCTACAGTCTACATTCCTGACATCTCTGACTTCCGGCTTTTCCACTGAATCTTAGGTATCATTATCTGTTTGATACACTAGCCTCACAAGGGGGATCCCTGCGTGGGCATTTTTGAAATCTGGGTGAAGGCTTTCCTGAACCCACAGCTTCCCCATTATTCATGGCAATAAAGCCAGCATCACACACACAATGACAAGGACTTCTGCCCACTTGAGCAATGTCACACCCCTCTGGATCATGGCAGTAGCAACTTCTGAATACCTGGATGGCTGAACATAGTCACAATAACATAATGAATCCCAGGGAAGCAATTTCCTAGGAGACTGCTCTCCAGCAAGAGTCCCACGGCCTAACTCCTCAAAAGTATAAGCTTTCAAGGGTTTATACTTCTGTGAGACTTTCATGAGAAAGGTTTTGGTGACTTCTGAGATACCATAAAGACATCTTTCCTCTTGTCCTTGTAAAAAGTACTCATTTTACTTTTAGTGGCACTAATGTTTTCAGCAGTCACATGTCTTTTGATCTCAAATTTACACATGATGTTTTTGGGGACCAAAATTAGTATTTTCCAATTTTTCTGCTCTACTTTTGCTTCTGATTTTCACTATAAACCTGCCTAAAAGCAGAGGGCAGTACCCATGCCAAAGCTTGAATGTTGGATAGCCTTGAAATTTCTTCCAATAAATTAATGAATCCAATGCCTGTAATATCTTACTCTCACAAAGCCTCAGAACATGGGCAAATGGTGGGCAAAATTTCTGCCAGTCTGTAACACACATGGCCTCTAGCTCGATTTCAATGGAATCCTGTTCCCAAGTATAATGTCTTAAGCCTGATCCTTACTATCTGCCTCCTTATCAACATTCTAGTCTGGTGAGCTTTCAATAGAATCACCCATCAGCCTGTTCCTATGGCATTTTAAGGCTTATCTTGCTCTTATCTATCAACCTTCCTAAACTCTTGAAAACCAGGTCCAAAGGCTTCTAAACCAATTGGTCAGATATAGTCACAGCAATAATCTCATTCTAGGCACTAAATTTTCAGTATCCATGACATTCCCACAACTAAAACAAAGCACTTAACACCCAAAATTTACAGGAGGAAAGGTTCAGTTATGGTTCATAGTTTTAGTGTGTTTAGCACACAACAAGTTGGTTCATGGACAGAAACAACATGGAAGAAGGGAAAAGTGTAGGAAAGTTGTTTTGTTCATAGTGGCCAGGAAACAGAGCAGAGGAAGAGTACCAGAGAGGAACAGGCAAAGAACAGGACAAAAGCCTCAAGGCCATGCCTCTACAACCCACCCAGACACATGGAGAAGTATGTTCCACCAGTTCTCTGGTTGTATTCCAAAGCCAAATCAAACTGACACCCCACTCTAGTCACCACAACCCTGGATGTAAAGAGTAGGTCTTAAATAGTATTAAAAAAAATCTTCCAAAGCAAATAAAAAGGGACTATTCCCCATTCTATTTAGTTATGCCAAATTCATAAAAAAGACAGTACATTATGGAAATGAAAGACTAATTGTCTTTATAAAGTAGAGAGTATCCTAATAAATACCTGTAAAACAGAACAAAGGGTATATATATGAACTAATACAAGGGAACAATTAATTTTATTCTAGGAATAAAATAGAATATTTATTTTGAAAAATCAGAATTATCATTTGCATACAAAATATCAATAAATAAAATCATATCAGTAGCATAAAATTTAATGTTCAATCATAATATAATCTTAACATACATAGGATTTTAAAATTTGCTACTTTTTGATCAAAAAGAATTAGTACATATTCTTGAAAAATCATGAATTTAGAAAATGTGGCAAAATGGGTCCACTTTTAACCTGGTAAAGAATATGTATAAAAATCAACCAATATCGTTCCTTCAGTTGAAACATCAGAAACACTTTCCCTTTAAAAAACAAACAGGATGATAATGTCTATCCTAACCACTTCTATTTAACTAGAGAATGGGTTAAAAAAAAGATATTTGAATAGAAAAAGGAAATCACAATATTCCTTGTTCATGGGATATCATTATTTATAAGGATAACCCTCCCAAAACTTACAAACTATAAAAAAAGGAGATTAGCAAGGTCAATGTACATTAGACCACCTGACAGGAAACAAGCACACATCTGTACAGCAGCCAACAGATCACCTTTCTTTCAATAATTCATTTACTCAAATACAAACATGAAATACTATTTGCCATATATGTTTGGTGCAAGTTATATAATGCTGAATAAAATGATAAAAATCTGTTTTCATGAAGCTTACATTCTAGGAGGAAGAGATACAGTAAAGGAGTTAGTAAGTACCACATATAAAGATATGTGAGGACATGTATAAATAAAAAAGATAAAAACAGGTAAGAGGCAGGAAGTCTTAGAAAATAAACACTAAAATTTAGACTGAGTAGCTATGGAGGAGGACATGTGCATAAGGAAGTGAGCTAATAAGCCATTATATATCTGAGGGGAAGATACCCACACAAAAGAAATCTCAAATGCAGAAACTCTAAGGCAGAGGCTTATCTAGAGGGCAGGAACTCTGTGCAGCACCCAGATATGGCAGTGTGTATCTGTAATTCCAGCTCTGACTGAGGCTGAGGTAGAATGGTAGGTTCCAGACTTAGTGAGACCCGGTCCCAAGAAGAAAAAGAAAAAAAGAAGGGTTGGAGAGTGAAGGTCCTATGTTCAATACCCAGTACACACACACACACACACACACACACACACACACACACACACACGTGTGCGCACACACAGGAGGCCAGCAAATGAGTAAAAGAGGGAATGGGAAAGTAGCAGAAAAAAAAATTGCAGAGTCGTGAAAAAGAGAGCATTCAGGTAGGACCTCAGTTATACTTTAATCCTGAGTAAGACCAGAAGGCACTGAAAAGGGCTACCACAGATGTCACCGACACACATGCTTTAAGATCAACCTGGCAACTATCTGTAAGACTGCCTAGAGGAAAAAAAACAAACAAAACAAAAAAACCAACAGTAGAGGCAGGTGAAGAAGTTTTTTCAATAATTCAAGATAAAGATGTTGTTGGGGACAGGGGCCGGGGAAACTGTGATGGTGGGAAGAAAAGAGAGAAGTGTAAATATTTTTCAAAGCTGTAACCAAAATAATTTCTTTTCATATGAAACGTGAGAACAGAGAGATAGAACGAGTCAAGGGAAATTACCTAAGAACGCCTCCAAAGGCCTTCTGGCTAGCAAATGTACCTGTTAATTATGGTGGGAAAAAACAATAGAAGGTGCAATTGTAACTGAGAGATTGATAACTAACTTCAGGTATGAAGTAGGCAGTTGAACACGTAAAACAAGAGTTCACACATGATTTCTCAATAGAAGACATAAACTTTAAAAATCATAAACAAGATAAAAATGTGCACCATACAGATAGAAATTAAAATGAAATCACACCTAGGGAGTGATAACATCAAATGGCAAAGTGTTTCAAAACTTTAGCATGCAGGATATAGGGAGGCGAGAAAAAAAGCAGTAAAGTAAATAAAAAATTATGGCAGCTATTGGAAATATGAAAGCCTAGGAAATGACAAGGAAAGTAAGACAGTAGGGATGGAGGAAGGAAAGGATCACTGGAGAAGGAGCTATCCAGAAACTGAAGCCGCACAGTATTGGAAGTGTCATCCATGTAAAGCCTTAAACCACAGAGTACTGCGACAGGAAATAGTTGTAAAGAAGTGACAATGTCACATCGATTCATTTTTTAAAATACAAAACATGAGGAGAGGAAAGCTGTATAAAATTAAAAATATAATGAACATGGTGAGATTTAAGGGAGGGTACATTTGTGAAGCAGTAATAGAATGGGACTTTGTTCAGTAACTAGAAGCAAGGAAATATTTACCTGACTTAGGTCGAATGTCATGGTTGAGTATGAGAGAGAGAGACCATTAACCCCAGTAGTGCTCAAAATCTAAGTAAGCTATGAAGACCTTGAGCTGGCTCATACCAGTGCAGGGAGTTTACCACAGACATCAGGTCCCAACTTATTCAGAAAGATGAGACCATAGTTGGAATGGCTGCTTTATACCTTTAAACATACATACACACACACGTGTGTGTGTGTGTGTGTGTGTGTGTGTGTGTGTGTGTGTGTCTCTGTGTGTGTGTGTCTGTGTATCAATCACAAGAACTGGAAAACTCTACAAATCCAATGTTTTTTTTTTTTCTTTTCCCAAAATGTTGACTTAGCTTTTGAACAATTACCTGAATTCCACTGCTGCAGGAGAAACTATCAGTAGGGGAAAGTTAATTTCCATTAGCATAGAAGATAGAGAATATTCGTAGAAGATAAAAGTATAAAGAATTTTGCTGTCCACTAAACTTGAGTGAAACACAGGAGAGTGTGGGGTCAGGCAGATGGAAGAATAGTTAAGTCAGCAAAGTAATATAAGAAGCCTTAGGAAGATTAAAATTTTGGAATTGTGGCAATAAATGAAAAGCTAAGAATATTAAGCACTTTTTTGTGATGACTGAAAAAAATTATAGATAAAAGATGAAGTGTTTATTGGAAGGAAAAGAAGTTTAGAAGAGAACAAGAGCAGAACTGTTTCCTTCCTGGTTCAGGAGCACAAGGCAAGATGTCCTGTAGACAGGTGGTCTTATACCGCGTGCTCCTGAGCTCTGTTGTCTCTTGTTAGTGGTGTCCCACAGAAGTACAGTCCTATTCCAAGTTTGAGAGTTTCCTCTCCACTCCTTTCAATGAGAGGCTTGGAGATGGACAACGGGCTCATCTTTCACTGAGCTCATGAGCTCCCTAATGATTTCTGTTGAAGGAAGCCTCAAAGCCAAGAAAGGAACAAGTTATTTTCTAAAAGACAAATTTTACAGTAGCAAGATTAAGAAGCACTTAGAACTACACTGACAACAAATATGTATCAGATATGTATGAAGAAAATTATGAAAATGTTAGTTTTTAAAAGGTTTGAAGAAAGTCAAAATGTACGGGACAATCAACTGTTCTGCATGCATTGGAAGACCCAATACCATGCATAAAAGATAACAGAACCTCTGTATTGTTCTATAAAATCAAAGTCCAATGAAAGCTGCAAGAACAAAATCTTTAAGGGATTTGGCAAGCTTGTTTTAATATTTATAGCGAAAAAATGTTTACAAATACCTAAAACACTTCAGAAGAATAAGAATAAAGTTGGTGAATTGCTTAGAGATATGCAAAACTTATTAAAAGCTAAAACAACTTAAAAGTGCGGCACTGCCACAGACATAAGCAAATTCTCCAATGGAAAGTCTAGAAGCAAAATCACATATATACAGAATTAAATGATAAGCTGGTACTGTAGACCATTAGGAAAATGGAGAATCATAAATATTGTGCAAGGACAAACAATTAGGTGAATGAAACAAAATATATTTGGATTACTACTACATTCTATGTGTAAAATCAATTTTTAAAAAATTAAATATTTAAAATAGGCAAAATTTTATGGAGAACCACCCTGTGCAGACCAGATTGTACAGACTCATCTCTTCCTCTGCTCTTCCAGGCTAAGTGGAGCTGTGAACCTTGGAAATTATGCAAGAGATAAAACGAGAAGAACTTCAAAACTGCAGGAACAGGAAAGTGGTTAGGGATGCCAGTTTACTTAATAGATTGGCAAAAATTCAAGAAACCTGATAATACCAAGTGCTGAGAAGCATGTAAAAATTCAAATGAGGGTTTGCAATTGTGTCCAACCGATTTGGAGAGAAAATGATACTATCCAGTAAAATCTTTATCCTCACTCCACGTCTAGTTAGTATCCTACAGAAAATTTTCCACAGATTCCCAAGAAATGTGTACAAAAATATCCATGGTAATAAAGTTTATTAGATGAAAAGTTTGGAAATAAGCTGACAGAATAAGAAATAAAAAATAATAAGACATCAACTATGCATGCACACAATTACAGACAGCAACAAGGAAGAATGTTAGAAACAAAGCACCAAACCAAAACGCAAGGTGCAGAGCCCTATATGCACTGTATTTCAAAACTTCTATTTTTTGTTACACGTATTTAATTTAGATATTATATTTTGTTCAAGTACACACAAGATACATTTCAATTAAACATATACTTATTGAATATATTCATTTTGAACTGTGGTATTTTTAATAGATAAATCCATAGTTTCATAAAGATATTTTAAAATACTTTATACATTGATGAAGTGTTTTAAATGTTCTAAATCTTGAGTATTTTCCCCAAAATTTCATTTTTATTTTCTAAATCACTCATGATTGTGTCTTTATAATGCACAATAAATATATAGTACAGTTTTAAATCTAAGAATAATCAAAATTCCTAATTGCTTTTATTCTGATTCAAATTTACCTCTTTTTATGTTAGTGGAACATGTTAGTATAAAATATAAGTATTTCTGTTTATTTAATATTCAACCATGAAAAGCACTATGAACAAGTTGGCTTAATGCCTCCCTATTTAGTATGACATGGAATTATTGGTAATCATTCTGGTTAATATATATCCTCAGAGATTTTTTAGATGAATTACTGAAACTGTTGAGGATATTCAACCATTACTTTTAAACTGTTAGTATTAAAATTTCCATTTGTACATTATCTGTTCTAGTTTAGACATAGACTGTCCCCGAAAAACCTCATGTATTTGGATGCTATGGATTATCTAAGGACTTAGGGTGCAGTGAGGAGGTGCGGGTCCCTTAGGTGTGCAGGATTACTGGGCCTGGGCATGGGTTGGAGTAATGGCATGTGGCCTGGAAGGATATATACTCTTGTCACAGCTTCTTACTCCTCAACCCTTCCTCCTGTGATGCCAGGGAACTGTTCTGTGCCAGACCCTTTGCACCTTTGCCAGCCACCCATCAATGGACTGAGATCTCCTGAACTGTGAGCCAAAAATAAGTCTTCCTTACTTAAGTTGTGAGTGTTGGGTATTATGTTCTAGCACTGAAAAGGAACTTAGACCCTATCATAGACTCTCCATATTTTCAAGCCAAAATAAATTCAAAGCTAATTTCTTTTTTTAAAACTGTACATATGAGAAAAAGAATTTATAATTATAACAAAAATATAAATTGGATTCTTGTTTGGTGCCAGAATCACAACAATACTTCAAGCAAAAAAAAAAAAAACTAATGCTAGCTGCATAGTAGTCTTCAAGAATACTAACTGCAACAAAACTCACCACAATAAGAGCAAGGCACTAGCACTAAAGTGATTAAAGCTTTTGAAGTGTGCCATTATTATGTCAGTATGTAGAACACAACACAAAGACATATGTTGTCATACCAGAGTTGAAGGGAACTTTCTTTCCTCTTCATGCTCTCATATGATGATGGATAAAGTATAATCTAATTGTAAAATTGTGGAATATTATGAGAAAGATATTAAACAAAACTCATTTTTTCATTAAACAATTCAAAAAATAGAAAGCACCTGAAGGTGAGAGTTTTAGAGTTTTCATGAGCACACAAAGAGGTTTCATACATGAAACAAAGGCTGTGAACACATAAAATGCAAGAATGAGCTGCTACAATTCTCTAGTCTCCATATTTGAGTTTGTATGTAATTTAAAATGGGCAACTATAATCAAGAAAAACCATTGTTCAACTAATCATGGCATTATGTAATGAAATAAAAAAAATAAAGTCATGAATCCCTAAGTCTTCAAAAGACTTCTATGACTTCTATTCAATGGACTTATATCGTACTAAATATAAAATATCATTTATCTTTCTCTGGCAAATAACCTTTTTAATGAAAACACTATCCTTGCTTGACTATAAATTCTGTTATAGGCATTTAGAAATCTCACATCTATTATTTCATCGATTCCTGACAAAAAGTCTTCATGAATATATCATTTTTTCTCAGTTTATAGAGAAAGAAGAATAGATAATAAGTAATGTGCCCATGCTGTTCGGGTAAGAAGGGGTATATCAGAGTTTCACATACAGATTGATTTTCAAAATAATCCCTGCTCTTGAAACAGCATCTGCAAAGAACATGTCACAGCATATTAATAGATATTACAGTGAAAGAAAATAAATTCTGAAATACAACATATATTACAATAAGTTATAAAAGAACTAAATGAAGGCTAAAACTATTCTTTTGTTCCCTTTATGACATATTACATATCATTTTTAAGTATCTGAAAGAGGTAAGATAAATGGACAAAAATGAAACCCCAACTATAGCTTATAAAAATGCATCCACAGCTTATGAGAAAGCTGTTATCTGAAAAACTGCCTTAATGGTATAATTAAACTTAAAAAGACATTCTTATATTGTTTCGCTCCACTTGTCCTAGAAGGGAGGACTGAACAAAAAGATGCAGACAAGACACACACACACACATAGGGGAAGACTGCAGCAAGGAGACTGCACTCTTTATTTTTATAGGTCCCTAATCCAACCCCCTCTCTTACTCGCTGACCTTTACCCTAATTTTGCCTTGCATCTCTTATTAGACCACCTAGCTTTGTTATCTAATCAAGGAACCTCAAAGTCTGCCGTAGTCTGCTTGCATTTGTTTGCCACAAGCCAAGAGAGCCCTCATTTGCAAGAGACCTCTAGCCTCTCCCGTGTGCAGGCAGTGGCTCACCTTGGATGGCAAAACAAGAACTGTCTGAGACCCCAAGCCCTTCCTGTTTGCAGGCAAGGGCCCATCATCTCAGACTGTAAAACAAAAGACTACCTGAGATTCCAAATCCTTCCTGTTTGCAGGCGAGGTCTCTTCATCCCAGGGGCAAGAAAAAGATATCTGTCTCCATTGAGAGAACAGAGTCAAACTCCAGACTAGTTTGATTATTTAGGCTTTGGTGGTCTGTGTCTTTAATTCTTGGTTCCCTTCATTATATAATATATGTTATTGACTAATTTATTAAATTACTTAAAATAAATTATTAATGGCAATTAATAGCTATTTTAAGAGTAACATCTAAACTTCAACAAAAGTTTTGTCTTATAATAAGCTCTCAATAATTGATGTTCAACAAATAATTCCACTTGTTCCCCATTAGTCTGCATATTCAATACACAACTGTTACATTGAACTTGAGAATTTTGTGTACGTATGTATCAAGTCAACTTTATGTTCTTCTATATCCTCCTTTCCTCCACCTCCCACTCCTACCTGATACCTCCTGACTGCCAGAATCCTGCCTATTTAACTCTCTTATTTATATTCTGGATTTCTCATATTACAGAGACCATGCAATAATTGGCTCAAGATGTATCCACGTACTTACAAATGACTCAAATCTGTATGGCAGAATAGTATGCCACTGTGCGTATGTGCTCAGTTTTGTATTTATTGATTTAGAAATTTATTGATAGTTATGCTACTATAAACACGGGTTTACATGTATCTCTGTTATATAATGCCTTAAGTCTTTTGGAAAGATAACCAAAAGATATATCTCTAGGTCAACTGGAGTATGTTTTCAGTTTTTTGAGGAATCTCCATTCTGTTTTCCACAGTGGATACACCAGTTTACACTCCCAACAACAATATAAAAGATTTCCTTTTTCCTGCATCCACACCAGTGTCTACTGCTTTTTGAGTTCTTGACAGAAGCGATCCTCACTGGGGTGAGATCAGATCTCAGCATTGTTTTAATTTGCATTTCACTAATGGCTAAGGACATTGAATATTTTTTTTCATGTATTTGTTGATCATTTGTATATCTTTTTGTGAGTACTATTTAAACTGCCTATTTTTAAACATGTCTTTGATTTTGAAGGGTTTACTTTTCTTCAGATCTTTGTATTTTCTAGTTATTAGTTCCTTATCTGAATTGTAATTGGTAATCTTTTTTTTCATTCTTTTGGCTCTCTTTTCACTTTGTTGACTGTTTCCTTTTCTGTGCAGAGATTTTTAATTCGATTTAATCCCAGTTGTTAACTCTGGAGGGTGTTTCCTATACACCAGGCAGTCTACTGAAAAACTATTTGCCCACACCTCTACCTTTAAGAGCTTTATCTATTTTGTCCTCCAGAGGGTTTAGTGTTTCTATTTAAATATGTAGATCTTTGATATACTTTAATTTGATTTTAACACAATAAGATAAGGGTAAGCCATTCCTCTACACATGGATAACCAGTTCTCCAAAAACCATTTACTGGAAAAGCTATTCTTTCTCCATGGTATGTTTTTGGATACTTCATTGAATAGCTGATAGTCGAGGATACTTGAGGATGTCACTGTATCATACATCAGCTCTGTTCCTTTGGTCAAGTCTTCTGTTTTAGTGTCAAAATCATACAGATTTTTATCACCTTGCTTTGTTATTTAAACTGATATCCAAAATCATGATGCCACCTGTTTTTGTCTTGTTGCTCAGGATTTCTTTTTCTGTTGTGGATCTCTTTCATATCCATATTCTGGATCTTTTTTGGTTCCATAAGAATTCTACGATTGCTTTTTCTAGTTCTGTGGTAAAAACGTAACGCTGCCGATATTTTTCATGAAATGAATCTGTGCATCAGTTTGGCAGCACAGCCATTTTCACAATATTAGATCCACCCATCCAGAAATAAGGAATACCTTTCCATTTTCTAAAGTCCTCGTCCATTTCTTTCTTCAGCATAATGTAGTTTTCACTGTAGAGGTTCTTCACTTCCTTATTTAGGTTTTTTCCTAGGAATTTCATTTTTGGGGGAGCTATTGAGAACGAGATTATTCTTCTTAGCTCTTTTTCTGTAGGTTCATAGTTTTTGTAGAGGAGTCCTATTGATGTATTTACATTAATTTTGCATCCTACAACTTGGCTGAATTTGGTAATTAGTTCTAAGATTCTCTTGATGGAATTCTGGGTATCTTCTATGTAGAGGATCCTGTCATCTGCAAAGGTAACTTAACATCTTCCTCCCAATATGTAGTCTCTTTACTTCATTCTCTTACTTAACTGCTGTGGCTAGGGTTTGGAGTACTATATTGAAAAGGATCAGTAAGAGAGGACAGCATTGTCTTGTTTCTGACTTAAGTGAAAATGCTTTCAATTTTATCCATTTATTATAATATTGACTATAAGTTTGGTGTAAGTGGCTTCTATCAGTTTGAGGTAAAGGTTATATATACTTTCTATCATCAGTTTTTATCATGAATAGATATTGGATTTTTTTCAAAGGTATTTTTCTGCATCTATTGAAATGACTGTGATTTTTGTCCCTACTTTTATTTTGTGATGTATTACATAAATTGATGTATATATGTTGAACCATCTTTGCATCCCTGGGATAAAACGAACCTGGTCACGATGAATATTGTTTTCAGGCATTTCTTGATTTCTGTTTGCCAATACCTCATCGGGGATCTTTCCATCTATATTCATGAGAGAGTTATCCTCGTGTTCTCTTTCCTTGTTAAGTCTGCTTTCAGTGTCAGGATTAACACTATCTTCAAAAATCAGTAAAAATGCTTCTTCCTTTTAAATTTCACTGAACAGGATGACAGGTACTGCTGATAGTTCTTCTCTAAAGTACTGGTAGAATTCTGCAGTGAATCTGTCCAGGCCTAGTCCTCTATTTGCAGGTAGAGACTTCATCGTTGCCTCAATTTCCATACTGCTTATTGATCTATTCAGCATTTTTGTGACTTCTTAATTAACTATTTGTATCTTGTATGTAACTAGTAAATTGTCCATTATTTTTCAAATTCTCCACTTTGTTCAAGTATATATTTTCAAAATAGTTCTTTGTAACTCTTTACATTTAAGCAGTGCCTGTTATAATTTTCCCCGACTAAATTCTAATTGAACTGATAAATGTTATATTTCCTCTGAGCTTTTGGTTAGTTAGAGGTTATCAATTTTACTTATTAAAAAAAAACCAAATCTTCGAATTTTTCATCTTTTGTGTTTTTAGTTTCAATTTCATTAATTTCTAATCTGATCTCCATAAATTTTTTTCTTCTAGTACTTTTTGATTTAGACTGTCCTTGATTCTCTAGAACCTTGAAGTGCATCATTAAAATTTTATTTATTTGAGATTGCTTTCATTGTGCCTAATAGGTTCTGGTATAATGTATTTCCATTGTGGCTTGACTTAGAAAGTTTTTGTTTCTTATGTGACTGTTCAATATAAGCTAGTCGACTTGTATCTGTATGGTTTCTGTAATTTCTTTTGCTTTGATTTCCAGTATTATTACAGTATGGTCTGCAAGCATATAAGGAATTATTTCAATTCCTCCTTATGTATGTAAACATGCCTTATAGCCTATGATTTGGGCTATGTTACAAAATGTCCCCTGTGCTTCTGAGAAAAAAAAAAAAACTATTCTGTTTATGTTGTGTGGAACACTCTGTATATGTCAGTTAAGCTAAACTGTTCCACAAGATGATTTAACCATAATATTTACTTGTTATTTTTTGTCTAGTTGACCTGTCTATTTATGATAGTGGGATAATAAAGTCCCCTGCCATAACTGTGTAGAACCCATGTATACATTGGTTTCCAGTAGTTTTTGTTTTCCAAAATTGTGTGTTCTGATGTTGTGTGTGTATATATTGGTAATTGTGACTTCTTCATGCTGGATTATTTCCTTCACCTGTAATATAATGTCCATTTTTGTCTTTTCTGATCTTTTTGAAGTGAAATCTGCTATGTCTGGGAATAGTATAGCCACTCCCGCTTGTATTATGAGTCCAGTTGAATATAGTATTAATTTCCATCCTGTTGTTTTTAGACTACGCATTTCTTTGTGGATAAAATGTGTGTCTTGCAAGCAAGAAATTAATGGTTTTTGTTTTTCGATCCAATTTGCCAGTCTGTGTCTTTTAATAAGAGAGTTGAGACCATTAACACTGATCATTATCACAAAGATATAACTGTTACCTTCTGTCATCATTATGATGCTTCAGTGTCGACTGCTTATTCTAAAATATCATCAGATCATTCTCATCTTTTTCATCTTTCCTTTCGTTGGGATCTTTTGTGTTTTTAGTCTCCCTATTTCTAAGATTTCTTTAAACATTTTATACAATGTTGATCTAGTGGAAATAAATTTCTTCAGATTTTGTTCATCATAAAAAATATTTAAATTCTCCATCAATTTAAAGGGTAATTTTGCTACATATGTCAGGCTAGGCTGGCATTTACTTCCTTTCAATATTTGAATGATTTCACTTCAGGATCTCCTGGTTTGTGCTGAGAAATGTACAATTATTCTAATGGGTTTCTTTTAGGTTACTTTCTGTCTTTCTCTTGCAGTTTTTAGTATTCTCTCTTTGTGTTGACTGACTAGAAGTTTAATTATGATGTTTTGTAGAGAAGCTCTTTCCCAGTCAAGGTTATTTTATTTTCTATAGGCCTACAGTAGCTCCCTGTTAATTTCTTTTCCTAGATTTGGGAAATTTTCTGCTATAATTTCATTGAACATATTCCTTATACCTGATCCACTATCCTACATTTTCACTTGCACTCCCATAATTCTAAAGTTGTTTCTATTTGAGCCATCCATTCAGGTGTTACATCCTGTCTCTTTCTTGTCTTTTCTATGATTTCTGGTCATCACTTACCATATGGTCCAATTGGTCATACTTATCTTCGAAATAATCTGTCCTCAAAATGCTTGAATCATTGACTTTCCATGTTTTCATGTGAGTTTTTCACATCCAGGAATTCAGTTTGGAATCCTTTTCAATCTTTCTACTTCTCTATTGAAATGTTCATTTTTTGCATTGCCTAGTTTACCTCTTTATTTGCATCTCCTTTATAATCATGAAGCTTCTTATTTACTAAAATTGTTGTTTATTTGTAAATTCTATTGGAAGTCACTGAACAGCTCTTATATTTACTTAAGTATATATTGTTTGAGTTTTTGGTCACTAGGTTCACTTGTTTTTCCACTTACTTTCTTATAGATTCTGCTACTTCAGAGCCATGATATCAGTTTCTTGGGTGTTTGGCATATTTGTGGGTGATTTATTGCCTCATTTTCATATGGTTTTCCTGCTAAGGCTGTAGATCAGACTGCCAAAATTTCTTGAGATTATTCCTTTCCTTATAACATCCTTGAGTTTATACAAATTTAAAAATTTGTGCCTTTATTTAGCATGCTCAGCTACTAATTTGGGGGGTATTCTCAATGGCCAATCTTCTACTGTTAGGCTAATCTTCTCCACATTTAAGTAGAGGACAGTATTGTATGTGGTCTAAGGATAAGATAATTCTTGATATATATTGGAAATCAAGATCAGTGTTTATGTCACCATCTACAACATAAAGATCTACAATAACATTATAATCTAAGGCCAACAAATTATAGATGAAACCAAATAAGCAATTTAGAACTAAAATTTTTCTATCCTTAATGTTAAAAGGCACCGTCTACACCGTTAATGTACCTATCCAAATAAACCTAATATTGATTTATCAAAAGCTTCCATTAAAGTCAATACTATTATCACCATCAATAATAGGCCTTTACATTGCTTACCTAGGCCAAACCAAACTACCAGAAATTATCAGTGTTTAATACATTTCAATTGTTCTCCTCTCTTTAGCAGTGGGACAGATATCAGTGTCAAGGGTAAAACTTAATATATGCTGGCTATTGACATATTCTAACAATTTCCATCTCACACAAGCATTCCACTCTTAAGAATAGAAATGTGAGCTACATTCTTAATGCAAGTGTCTGTACAGATTGTCTATTAATTTATTAGAATAGTTTAATAAAATAACTTAATATTACTATTGATAACATTGAAAAAAACTATTTTAATGACCTACATCTAAGTACTATAAAATTATTGACTCCCAATAGGTCAAACCAAATCACTGTAAGTTATAAACATTTAACAACATTACTAATAAAAATGGGGGAAGTGTGGAGAGAGCAGACTGAGATGAAGAGCAGTTTTCAAAGTGTGATGGAAAACAGAATCGTATGTATAGAACAGAGAAAAGCAGAGCAGCAGAAGAAAGCAGATAAACTCAAATGGTAGAAACAAATGTTAAAAACAAGAATGCTGAGTGAAAAACAGAGAAAGCATTTCTTCAGAAACTATAGAAAAGCTTTTCAAAAGGGACATAAAAAGCTACTCAAGTGAAAAAGAAATACAAAAGTAACATAAGAAAAGCAGAAAGGAGAAAAAGAGAAAAAATAAAAAGAGGAAAAAGAAAATTTTTAAATATCCATAAATTAATACCAGAAAAATATAAGTTCAATATACCTTTCTTAAAATTATAGTAAAATATTCACATGACATAGAATTTAACTTTTTTTGTAAATATATGAATTCCTAATTCTGTGACACGAGAACCATGGGGTTTGGGGTATCAGTGAGCATCTATGTCTTCCCTTTTTTCAGAGGTCCGCCCATTTCCTACCTGACCATTCTCTCTTTCTACTCTGCCATTAATGTTCAATATACCTTTGAAAAGATCACTCACATGAACCCAAAGTCCCAAAAAATGTATGTGTTCTTGTTATTTGAACGAAGAGCCTGTATATCCAAAGCCTTCACTCTTTAGGCCAAACGGGAGGGTGGGGTCAGTTCCATATCTTCCTGTATCTCAGTCTGCAAAATACGATGCTCCAAGTTATCTCTTGGAGTTCATATGAGGTTGGGTTGAGCAAGGGCAAAATGGCCCTATGTCCAAGGTGCTTACACAGCCCTTAACCTAGGCAAACCACACACAGGTACACTGGCTTTTCTCCCACCTGTACTGCAGGAGTGGAGAGATGAGATCTCTGCTTCCAGAGACCTGTTTTTCTTGAGCATTACTCTTTCAGGAAGACTACAGTCTTTTTCCCCCTTTCTGCTCCTAGCATTCTTCCCTGTCTTGTCACCAGAAAGGAAGGTTCTCAAATTCCCTGGAGTGTGATTTGTGGACAGTCTTCTCCTGGTAGAACATACATGTGCTTCCAAATCACCTTTCCGAGCCTGCTTAACAGACTGCTGACTGGGACTCCAGCACTGCACTTTTGGTCCAGAGTCCTCAAGCTTGAGGCCTTACAACCATAGAGCTCTTCCTCTTTCCACAATTCAATGACTCAGAATTTTGGCATAAGGTGGCCAAGGGACATTTTTTTGTCTTTTATTCACAACTACAATATTGCCCAGAGCATTCTGAGCTGCCTTGTGCCATAATCCTCCCACAGCACTAGCTACTTAAGATCTTCATGTCCTTTGTTCCTGACCTGGCAAAAGGCCCTTCCCTTCTCTGGGCAGTCACACTCACTTCGATGGTGATCTTTATCCCTTTTCCACAGGCCCTGTGGTCATCACTTTGCTCCAGCTGCTCCTCTGCATTCCTCAGCTAAGCCATACAGGAACTTCCTTTACTAATCTACCATCTGAATTCATGCAGAACCACTGATGACACAAACTCTACATGGTCACCATCTTGACCTCTTCCCTGACAAATAAACTTAGTATTGGCTTTTTACTTACTTTTCTATAATTTTCTTTTATATCAAGATAATGTAAATTTTCCCAAAATATGGCAGGTATTCTTTTAAAACAGATGTGACTATTTCCCATAAAGTAAATGGTACTTTTTAGCCTTTGAAAACATTTATTAAATTAAGTTACAATGTCTTTTAAATTGTTGTTATATAGACTTTAATGTTTATGTATATGTTTATGCAATACTTAGTATTCTCTTCAATATGCCCCTTTTCTGTCCATCTTAGAAGATATGTCTACATTTTCTACTTTTATCATAGTAAAATGTATGGATAAAAATTTATCATCTACTTAAGAACAAAGTTTAGTAGTACCAAAGGCACTCATAACATGTACATAACATGTTATGTGCAACTGTATCCTTCTTCAATTCCCAGAATTTTTTCCTGCTTATACAACTGAAACTCTCTACATACTAAACAATAATTCCTTGTTTATTGCTTCTTTTAGAAATGTGTCCTACCATTGTAATTTCAGCATCTATAAGTTTCAAATAATTTGAACATGATTTTGATTAATTTTATACAAATACAATAGTTGTCTTTTGTTACTTTTGGTATATACCACTCAACATAATTTCCTCAAGGTTCATCCATGTTTTGAAATATGCCAGAAATTCCTTCCTTATTAGGGCTGAATAATATGTATATGGCACATTTAGCTTTATCAGCTATTCCTTCTTTTACTAGTTACCACCAGGGATTTTTAAATTCTTTATTAATTATGAACAATGTGGCTACAAACATGGGTGATATCAATTGCAGAATCATATGTCACTTTGACTTACTAACTATGAACATGATCAACTTATTAGTCACATGTCAATTCAATTAGATTAAGAAACACACAGGGAAATAGCAAAGCACAATTCTAAATGTGAGAATGGGTTGTGAAGTACAACCTTGGGCACCATACACGGTCCTTGGCCCACTCCTCGTTGGCACTGTTCTCCTGCTATGCTTTCCCACCCTCATGAACTAAGCAGCTTTTCTCTATCTACCACGTCCTTCTGCCATGATGATTCTCCCTTTAAGACTTTCGAAAGAAAAATTCTTTCCCAAGTGTCTTAGTGACTTTTTTTGTTGCTGTGACTAAGTACCCAAGATACAAAATTTAATGGGAGGAAAAGTTTATTTTAGCTCACAGTTTCTGGAAGTCACAATTTAATCATTGGCATCTTGCAACAATGGAAGGACATGGGAGAGGGGGATGTGGGGACAGCTCCTCACAGCATAGCAAACAGGAAATCAAGTCAAGTGTCCAAAGGGAAGAAGAAAGCAGCATCTATTCTTCCAGGTCCCATTCCAGCCATCCTCCCCTTTCAGGTCCAACCTCAGCATTCCATCCTTTCCAAGTTTAATTCCCAACAGCATCTATAATCTAATATGCATGCCTATAATCCAGTTCACATACCTGTATGAGCAGTTCACCACATGCCCATAATAGAGTCCATATCTAGTCTACCACATGCCCATAATCCTCTCCTCCAGACCAGGCCCCCATCTTTCAGCAGCACATGGTTCCATAGATAATCCAAAACAACCAAAAACATGAGATTTTTGGGGGACATTCCAGATTCAAACCATAATACCAAGGTTCATATGGATTGTTTCCCTAATACAAAATAATTTTTTAAATACAAGAATTTATTTTAAATTATAATGCCATTATTATGGGATTTTGTTGTCAGGATTTTGCTATATTGGTCTCATTATTAATTGAACTCTATAGAAGCAAAATATAAAATGAAATTTTATACTGTTTTTACCACAGCATATTAATAAGATGTACAACTAAACAGTTTGACTGACATACTAATGACCAGTCTTATTAGTTCTTCTTCACAGATATCCTCTAAGAAAGAGTAGAGCAGGTTATTGATGTATGTTCTAGGAATAGTTATCATTTAACATAACACAGAAGGAACAGGAGGAGCGTAGTCTAGAAGAATATTAATACAGTAGATGAAGACCATATTTTGAAGGGAAGACATGGGAACTAAAAAGAAACAAAACACTACAGTGGAAATTTTGGGGTGATTTTAGAAGGCCTACTCCCTCACAAAATTCAAATAAAATGATCTTTCAACATAAGTAAAGATGTTCTGGAAATGAAAATTTCATTAAGTCCCTTAGGCTATTTTCACATGGGTTTGAACCTCTGCTATAATAAAGACAATGAGGATCCACCAAGACTTTGAAAAAGACATGGAAGATTGAGAGACACTGAAAGAAATAAAATTAAGGGTGAGGTCACAATTTTAAACTGAGTGAACAGAGA
Source organism: Ctenodactylus gundi (assembly GCA_004027205.1). Lineage (NCBI taxonomy): Eukaryota > Metazoa > Chordata > Mammalia > Rodentia > Ctenodactylidae > Ctenodactylus > Ctenodactylus gundi. Next base: position 469,413 of record PVKB01000033.1, read on the forward strand.
AGAGGCCTACTCCATTACTAGGAACCTCACAAATAAATTCTCTGTGAGTTATAATGATTTTTTAATTAAGCCTTATTCATTTTGAGTAGTATCTCAAATGGTAGTATCTCAAAATGGAAAATCTTGTACCTTCTTTACACTGATAGCATCATAATATATAGATTTAAACAACATGGAAAAAAAGAGAATTTTTTAAAATATGTTAGTAGACTCATTAAAATTAACTCTATTTTAGACATCCATCTTATGGAGAAATAAATTTATTTTGAGTTGGAAAAAAGTGATAGTATATTACCTAATTTAATTTGTTGAATTTATAGTACTTTTGAAATGGTTTATTTTGATGTTTTATTTTGGTAGAGCAAAATCAAAAATATTATACATACATATATATTTTATGAAGAAATGTTATCAAGAAATTTGAGAAAATGTACTTGAGAATCTTAATCTTCAGCTTCTTCTAAATTCAGAAATAGCCTCTTCCTATTCAGACTGGCATGCTTTCTTTGACAAAGGTCAAGTTAAAGTGCTCTGCCTTGAAAGACTACATATGATTTTAAGCCTAGTGAATGTTAACAAAAGTCAGGTCTCTAGCGAAAAGCATCCTGCAATGCCGTCAGAATCATACACAACAATTCCTGCATCCCTTCCCTCCAAAGATACCAACAGCCATTTACTCAGAAAACTATGTATGAGAGAATAATCAAACACTGAGAAAACAAAAAAGGTGACTAACAAAATTCAGCTACTCAGTGACTCTGCTATCAATCCCCATCGCCCATTAGAGGTATGGCTAAAATATATATGGACAAGGTAATATAAGTAAAGAACTTTCCTAATCTGGCTTACAGGATCCACAATCACATCTGGTATTTATTTCTCAATTTCTCTATAGGTAATTTAAAAAGGTCATATGTGGTAGTTGACAGAGTTCCCACACTTGCTCTTGGCCCTGTGGGACAAACATTACTGTAAAGTGAAAAACTAAGTGGTCACCTACCTCTAAGACTTTCCCCTTACCTGATCAAGGTGAAAAATAATGTTTCATACCAGAAAGATTTATAGAAACTGGCAGAGTTTAAACAAAAGATGTAAATACAGTAGTTTGCATCATAACCGCCCAAAATTCCCCAATCGAAACTCTATAAAAACAGACATCATGGACAAAGACAGTAGATGAGTACAATTCAACCAACAGCAGCCTAACAGCTGTGTTTCTTGACGTGGTATCTTTGCAAAAGCAGATTTGCAAACAGTAATAACTTAAAATTGAAAAATAACTACAAATATGAACTCAGAAAATTTAAGAAAAAATAGAGAAAGCAGAAAATCTTTTTACAAAGTCAGTAATCGGGGCTGCAGATAAAGCTCAGTGTAGAATGGCTTGCCTACCACACACAAAGTCCGGGATTCAATCCAACACTGCTGCAAAACAGTCTAATTATTCTCTTATTCAAACAAATATTGCAGTGATCACGTAACTGACTTCTAGGGAAAAGGAGTAATGAAAGAACAGAAAGTAAATCTGGACATAAATTATGAAATTTTAAAAATAAAAGTCTATAGTCTGCTGATATTAATAGTTCTTTTAAAAAATCTAAAAGAAATTAAAGCATTATAAAGATATCAAATTAGAAGTTTCACAGAAGTACCAAGATTCAATACTTTTGCAATTCCAAAAAGAAGTATTATCACTTGCAAAGTTTTAAAGGATTTGACTAAAAACTTTTGATATTTTTATGCTTTTCACACAAATAAAAGACAGATGAAGACAAGACAGATAGAAGTGGAGAAGATGGATGAGAATTTCCTTAGAGAAAGCCTTTGTGTGATTCCCATTCGTCCACCCGCTGTGGAGGAGATTCACAGTCTAAAACCCAAAATGAGTTCCAAATGTTTTATCCTTTGTAGTTGGAAAGCACAGTGCGGATCAGTGCTGAATTTGCAGTTTGTAGCAGGAAGGTAAAAACTTGCTCAGGAGAAAAATGTGTACTTAACTTCTAACAAGAGATCCAGGTACAGAAGCTGCATCTATAAAAGGACTCTCTGAGCCAGCAGACTCTCTATATTCCCTTCTCTTTGGTATTAGTCACAGTCATTACATCTATAGTTAAATTATACTTTCTTAAACACAATACATTTCAGTGTCCTATTCAATCAACTTTTAGTATTTATTTATAAATCACAAAATATTGATTTAAGATTATACAACAAATTTGTTATTAATTAGGACAATATACATACTAATACAACTTAAATTAGTGAAGTACTCTACTTCCACAAGGGAGTCAAGAAACATCACCCAAAATAACACAAAAAAATAGTTACTTATTAAAATTTTAAGAAAATATTACTAATAATGATTATTTGATGAGGTGAAGATGAGAAGGGTTCACTTTATGCTACACTCTTTTAAGATCATAATGTTTTATAAGTTTCAATTGCTACAACTGTTTCAATGAAAAACCAAAAAAGAATATAATACGTATAAATGTATAATGTGCATGTCCCATATTTTTGTAGCTTTTTCATACATAAAAAGTCACATTTGAATGATAAAATTTTAAAACCTAATACAATGAATAAAGAAGCAAACAAATTGTTTCTAAATATGACGAACTAGATTAAAGAGAACACGCAGCTAATAGATGGCACTCTTCCTAGTGACAATCACCACCCTCACTAAGACTCCTTAACTCTGAGGTGCATCTACGACAAATACCATAATCCATAAATTAAAAGCGATCATCCAGGAAGAGTAGAACACTAATCTGAAGATCACCAAAAGAAATCATTGCACTAAAACCTCAGTCTAACCTAAAAGTATTTACTCTCTATTTTATTCACATATTTTGCACATTTTCTAATTCTGATGTATACTTTAAAGAAAATTTTTGGCATTATCTAACTAAATACCCTAATTTTAATTAATAAAAAATATTTTCTTCTAGAGTTACTACCATCAAAAAACTATTCTATTATAACTATTTCTATCTTCAAATAAATGCCCAATCATATGGAAACAGGTATATGACCTCAACTAGGATTCTACATAATGTTCATAGCAAGGAACTCAACTCCTCACAAATTTTATGAAATTTTCTTTTATGTTGTTCTTGTTTTCATGATTGATTTCTTTGACCAAACATTTATAAAACTATCTTGAAAAGTCAGGCTGTAGTAAAAGCACTCAGTAATTAGCAAGTTCCTAAACGAGGCATAATTCTATTCCGTGCTCTTTTTAGAAAATAAAAAGTCAAAAGTTATGCTATACGAAAATGAAAAAACATAATCTGGAAGTCACTTCTTTCGAATAGAAGTAATTTAAGCAGAAAAGTAAGCAGTTTGCTGACATGACCCCAACTGCACTGAAGTAGTTGACAGATTCCTTGAGCTGTCACTGCCACAAATAAGCATGGATACATGAATCAACTTAATAGTAATATTCATAAACTTCCATCTTCTTTATAAATCAAGGGGTTTGTCACAATATCAACTCTAAACACATTTTTCAGTTTATAAAATAGTGCCTACATGAGGACACGTAGTACATCTAAAGAACTGAGATTAAAATATGAATAAGTTAAAAAATAAATATCATACCATTTTATTGTCTTTCTTTTTTGTTGTAGATTTGTTTTCTTCCTCAGTTCCACGAAGGCTCTCCTGAGTAGAACCTTCTGGTGTATCATCCCTTTCACAAATCTGAGAAACTACAAGATAATTTAATTTATTCTTAATATTTATACTGTTTCTCTACAAAAAATACAGTCATAATTATAAAATGTGCCAACCAAATTCCCATTATTGCATATATATTTTTAAAGCATCAAACTAATGATAATCACACCAAACCAAAGTGATTTAAATGTAATTTAAATGCAGTTCCAAAAATGCAGGATAGAATTTCTCTGTGAGGCTAACGAAAAGGAAGGGGTCAGTTTTAGACCAGACAAGTCAATCTTCTATCATACTATATCCAAATTTCTATATCATAAGGGTTTTATGTGTTTATAAATGAAACTGTAGAAGGCCAATGGAAAGAATAAGTTTTAAGCCTCTCACGTGAAACTGGAAAATGAGCAAGATTTTTTAAAGAGAATATTACATGAATAATTTTTTCTCTGTGCTCCATGATGTTGAAAAGAACAAAACCAAACACAGACACAAGGCACTACCCTCATATTGTGTAACACTGGTCTTCTTATCTCCTGGACATGACAGTCCTAATGAAATCACCTGACAGCTGAACACCCCTTCAAACAAAGCTGCTCCTCACTGCAGCCCCCTCTTCCTTCCTTCCTAGTCAGTCAGCCTGTTTCAACAGCAGTGGTCTACGACACCTGCTGACCCATCTCATGTGAACTTCTATGCAATGCTTTTCTTGGAATGGAGCTCGCTTTGAAAATTTCCTCAGGCACTAAGCCATGGTTGACGGTAAAAATCGTTATGTGAATTTTATTCCCATTTATTGTGTTTTGTATCTTGGGCTGTTTTCAAACACCTAAAATCGGTTAGCTCATGTATATTTAATTCATTTTGAAAGTTATTTATACAGAAGGCTTTTAGCACAAGATATGCCATGATTATCAGGTCAGAAGTCATTCAATGATGGTTGACTATATCTGTCTCTAAGAAGCTCTATACAATATGTTTAAATTTCCTGTTTATATTTTATCAGAATTTTGACTTTGAAAGTTACCAAACTACTCATTTTCATTTTGAAAGTTTCTGTACCATCACCCTATAAATTATTAAGAGTATCTCTAGAGTGGTGATCATTAATAAGGTTGACGAATTATCAGACCAATATTAAGTTAGAGATTTGCCACATTTTTACTTTTACCTTTAATTTTAGGAACAAAAGAATTGTGTCCTGTTTTTATGTTCTTTGATGTTAACTGAAGTCCACAGGCCTAAAACAAAAAAATTCAAAGATATGGAGATATACTAAATGAGTGTTAAAATCTTAAATAAAATACAAAGTCTAAAAATTAAGTAATTACAAATATCAAAAAATGAAACCCCTTTAGAATTAGTGTCAATAAGATTTAAAATTTCATGTAAACTTTAACAAAAAACATAATTTTAATAAAAATTTAATTCTACAATCAATTATTAATTATTTATTATGGGTAAGCATCTGACAGATTAATTTCACAGAATAATTTCCTATATCCAGAATACTTCTTACACTTCTTACTTGGACAATTATTCAGCTCCCAATTTTAAGAAAAATTCTTCACCTGTTTAAATTGCTTCATCTTCAATTTTATATACAGTCTTTTATATTTATAAATTAAACTCCTCAAAACTTGCTGAGTTTTAGGAGCAAGTTGTTGGTTGCTAAGTCCTATGTTCCACCTATTTGAGAAAAGGAAGAATTTTCCATATATGTTACATGGAATTCTTCTGTTTGTGGGAGTTAGTGTGTTTTGTACATTTGTTTACTCATTTATTTATATCATTACATAATCACAGATATATACTTTATACTCTTAGTTATAATCCAATTCTACATTATTCAGTTGCTCAAATTGTTACTTTTCCATAGTAGGAACAAACATTCAGATTAAACTGCTATAAGGATGAATCGAACTTCATTTTTAGATGTTTGATAATTACTATTTTTTAAAGCCTAACCATCCTTGCTGTGAAGCCTCACACCAGGCAGGCTTACAAGCACGACCAGATGCTATCTCTGTGACACTGAAGGGTGATTCAGATCATGCAAGCTTCTCCTCCACATGAGAATTCTCACCCCAGCCCTCACCTCCAACCTCAAAAGAAAAGAAATCAAACCAGTTCCCATTCTAACATATTTCATAAATTCTTAGAGATATGTGCTGCTCTCTCTGAAAAGTCAATTGTGTAGGTAGCAAGATGTTTCACACTGCGTGTGCTCATGACACCATTAATGTCAACATTCAAACTAAAGTCGGATGGGGACCATCCAGCTCCGCAGGTGCTCACAATAGTTCCTCTGTCCCCAGATATTGTCTATTATTTTGCTTAAGTTTGTTCTTTCTTCCTTCATTTTTCCACTTTTTGAGCAACTACTTACTTTTTAGGAAAGCAAAATATTGTAAGTGTTTCAGGCTTATTTTGTTTTCCTTCCCAGCAACATTTTAAATAAATGTGAAAAACTTAAAACAATTAAAATTACAGGATTTTCTTTAAGGTTTAAATAAATTTTACATTTTGTTTCACTGTTTACTGTCCACTAGCTGAATTTGAAACAGATTTTTTCCTATCATAGTTCATTTTCACTTATTTGTATGTAAATTAAATACTTTTAAAAATTTAAATTCTAAACCTTTTAGGCAAGGTATATGTTTATAGAAAACATAATAAGCTAAATGTTCATCATAAGAAAAATGACTATTAGGAATCCAGTAATTTTCTTACTGTTTGTGGTTCACATGTTGTAAGTTTTGGTGAAAATTGATTTCTCAGAGTACAACTGCATCAAATAAAATTAGATATGTTCTTAAAATAAATATTAAAAACTAATATATCCTCAGCTTGGGTATCAAAGAGGAAGTTTTCATACAGAAAATCCAGACAGATTCAGTTCCTAAGCACTAACTGTTCTCCAACAACATACCTAGAGAGCTGATCACACTAAAATTATGTTTTCTGTCCTAATTTGAAGAATACGCTAATTACTCCTAGGATTACAATGGCATAAGTGCAATCTGATGGTCATGTTGGCCAGTCAGCAATTTCAATTTAGAAAATCATGAATCGTCCACTTGTTAACCCTTCTTGTAACTAGGATGCTGACATTATTACATAGGCTGCATCAGTCATGTATATGCATTTTGCATTCTAAACACAACATGGTGACATGAGAAATCACGCACAGTGTAGAACTTATGCTGAGAAGGTGGCTGCTACATCCAGTTCCACTGATATCTGATAGACAAGTCTACAAGAGCATCAAGGGGGCACATGTCAGTGATTAGATCCTTGACTAGGAGGCTCAAGGCTCTGGGTTCCATCCACCAGTACCACACATTAGCTGGATATGGGGCACATGCCTATAATCCTAACACTAGGCAGGCAGAGGCAGAAGGATTGATTAGAGTTCTAGGCCAGTGTGGGCTACATAGTGAGTTCAGGGCCAACTTGAACTACAGACTGAGACCCTGTCTAGAAAAAAAAATTAAATAGAGCATCAAATGCCTAGCAGTAGTAATGACCATACTGAAACCTGTAACATCAGAGCAGAGCTAGTAGCACTAGCTTTTCCTACTCAAATTCAATTTTCTTAATTACAGTCAATATAGCAACTTGAATAGTGATGTGATTGAGAGAAGGAAGCTACTTACAAATCCTAACTGTATCACTTAGGTGTCAAGAAATAAGCTTTTAAGATATTTTCCATTTGTGGGTAGTTTCCAAATTGAGAATGTTTTTGAGAGTGAAGTAGGAGCCACTAAAAACTACCCTGTGAACATAGGTATAGACAAGTTTTGGCTAGAGTAAGTGGAGAGAGACTGGCTGATAATGGAGAAGAAACTGTCTCTCCAATAACACAAAGAAATAAAGAGTTCTGTGCCGAAAAAGGAGAAGCAAGAGGTCAGTATAAGAGAAGTGGTTTGCCTCTCAAGCTAAAACTCCAAGGGGGCTAGCTGAAAGCAAAAGAAAATGCCAAACAGTTTGAGGACACTTCAAGTATAGAGCACACTTTCTCCTATCTTTTCAGAGAATTGCCTAGGAACACTGATAACCCCTTAAGTAGTCCTTCATACTTTAGATTGTGCAGAAAAAACGAAGTGCCCTCTTGGTGGCTTTGAGAATTGACTGAAAGATCTTTCAGTGTAATGAGACATTAACTGCTTTCCGAATTACTTGTATTAATATTTAGAGTGCAGGGAAATCAGAAACCTCCATGGAGTATTAACATTTGAAACATTGGCCTACTAAAAACATTTTAAAAAGAACCAGAGTGAGGACAATTAGAATATAGGTGTTAAGATGCTCACAGATGCTGTGGCAGACAACAGATTTAGCAAAATGGTGCTGGGTTTGCACTTAAATGAACCAGTCAGAACTATGCACCTTAATATCAGAAATTTGATCAAGTCAATCACACTGCATCATCAAGTGAAGACCAAGAATCCCATGCAGACATCTGGCTACATGGATACATGTTTTCATTTGGAACATGTTTTTGTTTTAGACATACCAAACATAAGCCAAGTAATCTATTTCTGAGCAACAGGTGAGGAAACAGACCTGAATGTAGATGACTTCAATAGTCATACGGCTATCTTAGACCATAAGGGAGGCTCACAGTGACCACTTCCGATCCCTAACTCTTCCTACTAAATCAGTAAGAAATAATGTGAATCACAAACATTGTATGTGTCTAAAATATGTCTCAGCATGTCCTTCAGTCTAATTCCAGAGTCACCCTCATGTTAGAGACAGGAGAACTAAGAACTTTTCCAGGGAGATCTGCCACAGCAGATGAGTTGCAGATCGAAGCCAAGCACACTGCAGAAGCAGGAGCGAATAATGCAGCAGCGCCGTAGGCAACTGCCACAGGCTACATGAGAGGAGCACAGAGATATAATTCTGAAAGTTTGAAGTACGATGCCATAAAAATTTCAATAATTGTGAAACTCACTTTATTAAATATTACGTATAAGACAATTCAGATGTTCAAGGACAGAAAATTAAAATTTAAAACACAAAAGCATTGACAGAAGTGACTGCTTACCTTTCAATAGCTAATACTTTCAATGAAAAGCTTGAATAAAACATCCCTTAACAATATAGTTGTTTAAGGAATTCTATCACCATCATACAAGTTTTTTAGTTGTGGAAAGAGTCAAATTCCCCAAAAAACAAAAAGAGAATGTTAAGCATAGTCCTAGTTTTTGCATTCTGTAATAAAAGGTTATATATGTGACATATAAGAATTTTGTTTTTTTGGTCTGTGCTAAAGGTTCTTCAGTACTGCCTTAGGTCTAAATATAAAAAAAAATTAATTTAAAAAACCCTACAGAAAGAATTATCAAGTGTGCCTCATTAGCAAAAATGGCTCAAAATTTAGTCAGTAAACAGCAGTGTCAATATTCATTTGGGGGGAAATTTCAAGGACTTTTTATTTGTTGTCTGTCTTTGTCATTTTTCAATTGTGGGCACAAATTAGCTTAAAGGAAGAGGGCGTTATGTCGGCTAATGGCTTGTACAGGACTCATTCTATAGCTGGCTGGCTCCAACGCAGAAAGGATGAGATGGAAGGCCCTTACAAGACGACGGTAGCTCATTCCGTGTCACCCAAAAACAGGGAAGAAAGTAGCCAGCGACAAGAATTCCCACTCCCAAGTCACATCCTCAGTGAGCGACTTTCACCAGGGCCTTACCTCCTAAAAGCACATTCAGCTACTGAACTTAACAGATGAATCCACAGATAAGTAGAGTGCCCCATGATCAAATCCCCTTTCAAATACATGAGACTTGGGGGAAATTCTGTATCTCTACCATAACCATATTTTACATGTTACACAACACTCTTAAAAGGTGGGACATTGTAGCTACTTCATATATATGAAAACTCTGTATTCTAAGCAATTAACTTGCTCTCAAGCCTGACATTTAAACCCAAGTTTGTCTAACCATACTATTTTTTCTAGTTACACTTTAATGAACCATATATTTATGTTTTAATTAAAATAGTATTTAATAATAACTATTTTGGATTTTTTTCTTTCTCTTTTCTTTTTTTGAGACAGGGTCTCGCTCTGTTACCCACACTGGTCCTAACTCACTGGTGTAGCCAGGCTGGCCTTAGACTCTGGATAACCTGCCTGCCTCAGTCTCCCAATTGCTGGGATTACAGGCAGGTGCCACCACACCCATCTTTATGTGGTGCTAGGGAATTATACTCAGGTCCTTGCACGAAGTACTTCAACCACTGTGCCATTTCTCCAGCCCCCTTATGAATTCTGAAAATAATATAATATTATTGCTTAATATTTCCAAATGAATTTTTACATAAGAATTAGTAAAAAATATTTTTGGTATATCAAAACAATAGTATTTCTACTAAAAGTAATATTAAATCTGATTCTAGGTCAGTATGATCATCTTACCTTCTCAACCACCCTGTCTCTCTCCAAGGAGGCCAACATTTTCTCCCTCAGTAAAGTATGGTGCTTCTCATGTAGCACCCTTATAGTTGGTTCATAAGAGGCATAATGTAACCTCAACCTTCAAAAAAAATAAATAAAAGGCCAATCAAATTTTAAACAGTAAATATATTAAGTAAGTGATTTCCCTCTAACATCAAGATGGTTTTCCCTATTTTATTGTATTTTTTGTTCTGGGAATAAAAATGAATAAGCATATACAGGTCAAGACAACAGAGCACAGGATGGAAACACCTCCAGTTGCAACCTGGAAGTGGCGAGTGAGGTGTAGGGATAGGACAATTTCATCCACCCTTACTAGTTTACTATTTCCAATTAGCATATTTCACTGTATTCAAGTATATACTCAGAAGACAACTGCTGTTTTGTTAAATTCAAAGAAAATTTTAATCAATTCAAATATTTTCCCAAAAGAGCACCACACATAATGGATGAAAAGGAGAAAGTGTTATGCCTAATAAAATACACTGAGAAATAAGTCTAAATTTATGCTAAGAAAATTAAGTATAAAAATATTTTGATAATGCAAGTAACATACAATATAAATACATCTGAAATCTCAAGTGAAAGCGAATTTTGAAAAAAAGGAAACAAGCAGAAGTCTACCAGCAAAAGGTCAAGTGAGTATGGTGGGTGTGGCAACATGCCCACCCAAGCTCTGTAATTTTAATCGGTGATCAAAATTATGTGTGATATTGCATTGCTGATGGAACACAACTACTTGATGATTAATGAGCTCTGGTCATTTCTGGATGATAGATTACTTCAAACTGCCCAACTATAGACAGTACACATTTGAAACGATTATGTAGTACCTTGGTAGGAGCTCAAAAACATGACACTTTTAAAATCCCACCACACTGATGGTATAACCTTCCTCTGACAAATGTCTGTTTTCTTTCACTGCCATTTGATGCGAATCACACTGGGACCAAGACCATTTGCAAAATATATTGTTGTTTTAAAAAATCCACTTCTTATCACCAGTTATCACGTGCTTCAAAAAACATTGTTTTGGCATGTTTAATAAGCCTGTCACAGATGTTTACATGAGCCATCAAATGAATGTCTTTGAGTTCATAAGGAATCCAAATTCAAGCTTGCTTACATATCCCAACTTCTTCAGGTGGTCATAAAAGACTGAATGGATGCTCAGTGTTTCTGCAATCTCTTGTGTTATGTAACATGGGTTCGACTTAATCAATGCCTTTATTTTGTCATCATCAATGTCAGTAGCCCTATTTGATTGAATAGTGTCATTGAAATCAAAATGACCAACACAGAATTTCATGAACCATCACTGGCACTTTCATTCTTAAAGGGCATAGGTCCTCTAAACTGTACACACTTCCACAAGCTTGGTGTGTATTCTTCCCTGTACAGACGTGAAATAGTAAAACATGGCAAAAATGTAGTTTGGTCTTCCATCTTCAACTTTTTGAAAATCTCTAAAACTTAACCAAATTGCTCATTTCTGTTTAGAATGAAGCTATAACCATCAGCTGTCAAAGGATATAGCAATGAAATAGATGCAAACAACTACAATACTTCCAGTAGTGCACTAGCACCATGTAAAGAAAAAAAGAAATGCATTATTACTTTTCCAATGACCCAACATTTATATTTTCCTCACAGCTACTCTTTTTGTTATTGTGTGCTGCAATGCATAATTCTAACATTCCAACTGGGAAGCTGGTGCCGACACATATTACATTTTAATTATTCTTACTTTCCTTTCCCCCTCTCTGCCCATGGTCTCTCCCTTAATGTGACCCGCGCAATCGTCTCGCCAGCAAGAACGCACGCGGGCACCAGGATCCTTCTGCAGCAAGCGTTTATTACAACAGCGATGAGAGGAAGACCCCAAGCCCCAAAATGGCACGGTTTATATATCCTTTAGGTTACATCTGGGTGGGGTGTTGGTTCCTGATTTGCAGAGGCCAATCAGGCCATATGACGCGTCCGAATGACGTGACTCCGGGGCTGGTCTTTAGCCTAGGCGCATGTGCAGTGGCAATTGTTTACTAATCAGCCGGCCGGATGCCGGCGCCATCTTGTAATGGCGTTTGCAGGCTCTCTACACCTTAACACAAATCTCCCTCTCATACCAACAAAGTCTACATTCTTATTTCTTACTATCTCTCTTTCATTTTGCTTTTTTAATTATTTGTATGTAAGGTTTCTCTTAAAAGGGAACCCATGTGACATTTAACCTTCTGTGTCTGATTTATTTAACTTACCATAATGGTCTCCAAGTACACACATTTTCTTACAAATGGCTCCAATCCATTGTGGGGAGAATAGTACTCCATTCAGTATATACACTGCATTTTCCTTATCAGCTCATTTTTCAACAGACATGTAGGCTGCTTCCAAGGTTTAGTCATCATGAGTTGTGCTTCTATAAATATGAGTATACATGTATCACTGTAATATGGTAAGTTTAATTCTTTGGGAAGACCTGGAAGAGGCATAGCTGTGTAAAATGTGATTTCTATGTTCAGTTTTTTAAAGAATCTCAATGCTGGTTTCCATAGTGATAAAACATGTTCCACCAACACTGTATAAGGGTTCCATTTTCCAGACAGCCTCACCAGCATTTGCTGCTTCCTGAGTTCTTGACAATAACCATTCTTACCGAACCTAACACTGGAATCTTGATTTGCCTTTCTCTAACAAATAAAGATGCTGAATGCTTTGCTTTGTACTTTACTGGCTCTTGTTTTTCTTCTTTTGAGAAATGTCTGTTTCATTTTTGAGTTCTTTATATATTATAGACATTAGTCCTGTGTCCAAGTAGCAACTGACATTTTTTTTTCCTCTCAGATACAGGAAATCTCCCTTAGAGTCCTCTGCAAACAATTTTGGTAGAGGCTACCAAAAATGCCCATAAAAGATAGATTATTTAGCTGTTTATTTAAATCTTCTTTAAGCTCAATAAATTCTTTAAATTTGCTTGTTTCTTCTCTTATGCTTTCAAATATTTAACCATGTGGTTCTGAAGTTCTTGCCTGTAGCATTCTCCACTTCAGTACCCAGGAGATAAACTTTACTAAAACACCAATTAATTATTATTCTCATTCTCACATATGCAAACATCTCACATATAAACCAGATAAAAGGAGTTTTCAAAACACATAAAAAAAGAGGGAAAAGATTAAACATGCATTCACAAAGACACAAAAGAGTTGTCTACAAACTGGCTACTGAGCCTGCTTCTTATTTCATTTACAGGCAGAGCACTGTTAGACCTCATGTTCCCTCTTGCAGGCATGACTGATTCCATAGTATGTTCTATGATCAAACATTTTCAATTAGTTGGGGCAGAGAGGGAACAGAGAGACTGGTCAAATATTTTGTTATCCATCATTCTTAGGAAAATTTTCTTCAAACTCTGTCCCCTTCCCTCTATGACAATCAATGCAGCTGTTTACTTCTAGTCTCTCTAGACTAGCACAACTGAGTATATTCTGCAACTTCTACTGATCTAGCCCCTCCTCTCTGTCACTGCATCTGATCCAAGCTCTCTACATGTTTCATAGAATCTCTACCCAGCACATGAGTTCAGTGGCTCCCAAAAGTCAGAGGAGGTTTCCCTTACGCATGGAACTCAGCAGTTTCCAAAGGCCAATTGGAGGGAGCTCCCAAAGAGATCCATCCCCTGACTGAATCTGGAGGCTGGCGGGATAAACCCTTCATGAGCAATGCATATTGTGGAGTTTGGAGAGCATAGTGGTGGACAAGATATGCTGCAATCATAGATGTCGGATGTGTCTCACAGTGGGAGCTTAAATTTTGAAGCACATATCATTTATTTTCATGACTTGATATCTTTTCAAGAATGTTTCATCTGACAAAGGCACCCTGCCCAAAGCACTATGTTGACTCTTACCTATATTTTAGAATTTAATTCCTCTGAAAACCACCCTTAGGGTCTCTCAAACTCTAAACAGGTTGAGATGATCACCTCTTGGCTGACAAATCAAAATCACAATGCATTCTGGTACATTTCTGTTCTGCTCCTCTTCCATCACACACTGGAGTATCGTGAGGAACCTGGAAATTGGAGCTTAAACATAGCCATCCTTGTGTTTCAAACACCTAATTCTGTGTCTATCACATACTAAATACTCATGAAAATTTGAATAGGCACCAAGAGGGTGAGGAATAACATCTCCAGGAAATACTGATCCCAGAGAAATCAACCAGCCAGGAAAATAGCTGAAGTAAAGTACACCTTGGGACCACAACAAAACCCAGGGATAAGAGGTAAAACCAAAGGTGGTAAATGATGGCCTGGGGATGATACAGGGGCAGGTTTTCCCCACCTCTCAAGAGGCTCTAGGGCAATGGAGATCCTCTGTAGTGCACTTACAAGCGAGCCTTAGAACAGAGGATGTGGAGATCTTAACACTGTTGGGACACTGAGGACTGGAGCAAATGCGAGAAATTGGTTGTCCTAACCCCCACAGAAGGCAACAGGATGCTGTGGAGTCAGGCAGTAGTGGCTCCAAAAACCACAGGGCAGGAAATATAAGAGAAAAAGAGAGAAAAGAACTAGTATTCCCCAACCCAGCTACATACCATTCGGCAGCTGGAGGAGAGAGCAGGAAGTTGTAATCTCCAGAGCTTACAGATGGCACCAAGGATCAAAATAAAGGGACTTAAAGCCAGCCACAGGAGGTTAGGAAAGAGAACCTGCACATCACCACTCACACTTTGCTTTCCATGAGCAGGGTCAAGGCAATATAAACTCAGATATTTGCTTCTGCTCACAAGCAAGAGAATCAAGGAGGCACTACCCAACCACCAACCACCAACCACTACCCTCGAGGGGCCCTGAGAGGTGACCACACACAAAGGGGAGGGGTGGAAAAAGGACTTGAAAAAAAACATGGAATATGGCAAGGTGTCACTGATCTTAGCTTCATCCCAGGGGCAAGAGATTCATGGAACCACATCCTTGCCCTGGAGGGACTCCAAGAGGCCACACTCACAGAGATGGGACAGAGAATGGCTTTTTTAAAAAGCACAACAGTGAAGTAAGTCAGAAGCAGAAGGTGAAACATCGAATGGTCTCTCTGATATGAGAGACCCAGATCACAACTCCTTTGGAACTTAAGACAAAAGACAAAGTGAAAGAGGGGGGTTAGGTGGGAGAGGGGGAGGGAGGGGTAGCTAGGGGGAGAGACAAAAGGAGAGTGTGAAAGCCCTTGTCACCTTGACAAGACACGTATGTGCACAAAATGCCCAACCTCATCGTAAACCTTGGATTTTGCATGTATACATATCAATAAAATGTGGGGGGAGAAAGCACAACAGGCTGCCACTCAGAGTCCTACTCTCCAGGTCTGGCAGCCACTTGCAGCTCAGCCTGATGCAGAAAAGCATGGCAACACCTGATCTACTCTGATCTACAGGAACCTGTGACCAAGAGGTGCAAAGGAGAACTAAACCCTGGTTTCAGTTTCATTCTGGGCCAGAGAAGAGGGAGCAAGAGGAACAGAGACCTGCAGCTGTTCTCCACATCACTAAGAAAGGCACAGCGTACTATTAGGCGAGAGACAGAAGGGAGCTGCTCTCGCTACTGCTTGGGAAGATAGGAACACTCTGGGCACATATCTCTCTGTGAGCCCAGTACACTCCTGCTCTGTACTCCCCATCCACACCACTCCCAACCCACACACGACCCTCACAAAGGCGAGAAGATACCAGAACTGGCACTGGCAGCTTCAACTACAGTGGTAAAACCTCTGTAAAGCAGGCCAAGTAGCAACTGGGTTACAGAAAAAAAATCAAGAAAAAAATTAAAAAGTTCACAGATACAAATGATAATGGTAGTACAATATGAAACAACTTTTGGGACACAATGAGTGCAGTCTTAAGAGGGAATCAATTTCTATAAATGTACACATAAAAAGATCTGAGGAATCCCAAATAAATAATGCAACTATGCAACTCAGGGACCTAGAAAACAAGATCAGGACAACATGAAAGCTAAAAAAAAGAAAGATATTATAAAAATTAGAGCAGAAGTTCAAGAAATATGAACTAAGAAAATAATATAAAAATAAATGAAAAAGCTGTTTTTATGATAATATTGATGAACCTCTTGCTAACCTCATAAAAAAAGAGAAAATGTACATCGATACAATTAGGAATAAAAAAGGGAAATTACAACAGATAATACAGAAACCCAAAGGATTATAACAAGTTACTTTGAAAGTCTATACGGCAATAAATGCAAAAATCTAAAAGAAATGAATGAGTTCCTAAGCACATATCAACCTCCAAAACTGAAAGAAGAAGAAATTAAACATCTGAAAAGGCCAATATCTTTCCATAAAACTGAGGAAAAAATAAAAATATTTTCAACTAAGAAGAGCCCAGGACCTGATGAATTCCCAACACAATTCTATTAAAAATTCAGGTAAGATTTAATGCCTCACAAACTTTAAAAACAAAAATTGAAAAGAAACTATTATTGCCATATCATTTCTATAAATAAGCATAACTTTAATTGCAAAACCAGACAAAGATACCCCTCAAGAGAAAGAAAACTATACGCCAATATCTCCAATGAACATCGATACAAAAATACTCAATAAAATTCTCACCAACAGAATGCTGCAAATCATAAAGTAGATTATACATCAGGACCAAATGTGCTTCATTCCAGAGATGCAAGGATGCGTCAACATATGCTAATTAATAAATGCAATATTCCACATAGACAGATGCAAAGACAAAAACCATATGATTGTCCCAGTACATGCAGAAAAAGCATTTGACAAAATCCAACACCCATTTATGATAAAGACTCTGAAGAAAATAGGAATAGAAGAACCTACCTCAACGTGATCTAAGCTGTTTACAACAACCCCTCTGCCCGTGTAATCCTAAATGAAAACAGACTGAACGTATTTACATTAATGTCAGGAACAAGACAAGGATGCCCATTGTCACTCCTATTATTCAACATAGTACTTGAAATTTTGGCAGGAGCCATCAGGCAAAAGAAAGTAATAAAAGAAATACAAATCAAAGATAAAGATGTCCCTATTTGCAGATGACATGATACTCTATACAGAAGACCCAAAAAATTCTACCCAAAGACTTTAAGAACTAATAAATAAATGCAGCAATGTAGCAGGTTACAAAATCAAAGTCCACAGATCAATAGTATTCCTATACACCAACGACAAATCCAAGGAGAAAGAAATTTAAAAAAAAAACTTCACAATAGCAACAAGAAATATGAACTAATAAACCTCACCAAAGAAGTGAAAGACTTATAAAAAGAAAAAAAAAAAAACTTCAAAATTCTGAGGCGAGAGACTGAAGAGAACCTTTGAAAATAGAAAGACTACCATGGTCCTGGATAGGAAGAACTAATATTGTCAAAATGGTCATACTTGTAAAGCTACTATACAGACTCAATGCAACAGCAATGAAAATACCAACTACATTTTTCACAGAACTAGAAAAAACTACTTTAAAATTTACATGGAACCAGAAAAGAGCCAGAATCTCTAAAGCTATTCTAAATACCAAGGGAAAAGTCAGAGGAATCACAATCCCAGACTTCAAAAATGCTATGAAGCAACAGTGATTAAATCTACATGTAGTGGCATAAGAATAGACAGGAGGACCAGTGGAACAGAACTGAAGATACTGAAATAAACCTATTTGTAGGGTATTTACCCTCAGCGACCTGATTTTTGACAAAGGGAACGAAACAATCCACTGGTTAAAAGACAGTGTCTTCAACAAATGTTGCTAAGAAAACTGGATCTCCACAAGTAGAAGAATGAAAATAGATCTACATCTGTCACCACATACTAAAATAAGATCAAAATGGATTAAAGAATTGGACATCAAAACAGGAACACAAAATCTACTAGAAGAAAAAACAGGTAAAACCCTAGAAAACACAGGGACAGGAAAGGAGTTTCTGAACAGATCGCCAGCTGCATAAGAAATCTCAGCAATAATCAAAAAATGGGACTACATTAAGCTAAAAAGCTTTTGCACAGGAAAAGAAACCATCAACAATGTGAAGAAACAGCCCACAGAATGGGAGAAGAACAATGATACTTGAGAAAAAGAATTAATGTCTGGAATATACAAAAAACTTCATAAAAATAAAACTCCCTAAAATACATGACTCCATCAAGAAGTGGGCAGCTGAAATGAAAAGAAGTTTCTCAGAAGAATAAGTAAAAATGGCCAACAGGCACATGAAAAAGTGTTCTTCATCACTGGCCATCAGAGACATGCAAATAAAAACAACACTGAGGCTTTACATCACCCTGGTGAATGCCCAATATCAGATAAAAAGGAACTCCTCTCCACTGCTGGGGAGAATGCAATCTGGTTCAACCATTATGGAAAACAGACTAGAGATTCCTTACGAAGCTAAGAATAGAAAACCCATTTGATCCAACTTGTGCTTTACTACTTCTGTTCCCCCGCCAAAAAAATAAATAAAATAAATTCAACACACAAAAAGACACATATATATCCATGTTTATAGAAGCACACTTCATAATAGCCAAATTCCGGAAACAACATACCTGCCCATCAGCAGAGGAAAGGCTAGAGAAGATATGGTAGCTATACATGATGGAATAAATGCAGTCATAAGGAAAGATAGATACGAAATATCTGAACGAAAATCAGGCTACCTTGAATCAACACTGCTCAGCAAAATGAGCCAAATACAAACCAGTGACTATACACGGGTGTCTCCTTTATGAAACTCACAAAAATGTTTGCTTAAAAAGGCCCCAACACAAGTGACAGGGTAAAAAGAGGGGCAATGGACTCCTAGGAAGAGATGAATACCTGAAAAATGGGTGGGGACTGGATGGGCATTGATTCCCCAAACTCTGCATCTTTAATGTGTTAGAGAATTTGGAAATCATGTGTGTCTGTTTGTGTGTGTACCCATACATAAAGTACATATGCCAAAAATTTGAATCTGAAAATTTATACAATAATTTACAATAATTAAATTACTCAAAACTTGTTGGGGTCTTCAGGGCCCAAGAGCCTCAGCATCGCTGACCTTGGCAGAGTTCCTTCATTCCCATGAACAAATGTTATTGCTTGTAAATTAAGCCAGGTGTTGTTGTATCGCTTAAGCTCCTGGAACTGCTCCTTATCATATCCTCCCTCCTCTACTCCTACTTTCCCCCTGGGCGACCCCACGCTGGTTAAGGCCTTGCTGATTGGCCCAAGGTAACTACCTCAGTCCATTTAAGCCCCTGTACTCCCAAAATAAAGTGGAGACGGCGATCACTGGATCGACTCCCCAGAGTGTGTTACTCTGTCGTCTGATCCCTCCTCGGCTGTTCTGGGGGGTCCCCGTGGGACGGAGACCCCTATATTGGCGCCCAAACAGGGACCTGAGGCAATCGGAGAGACCTGAGGCAATCAGGTAAGTGTGGGATCGGACCCCCTTGTCGTCATGGGAAACATCCTGTTCTCAGGGAGTTTCAACAAATCTAAGGGCGAGGGCTCCTCGGTAACTGAGGCTGCCCACAAAGGCGATGACGACAAAGCTGCTCTTTCTCCTTGTCTTTCTCCTCCTCCTTTTGCTCCTCCGGTGGATGCCCCTGAATCTATCTGGGCACTTAACCACATTTACTGCTTGGACATCGCCCCAGCTGCCCCCTCAGCCACCTCCATTCCCCAAGCTCCAGGCTCCCTGGCCGCACCCTGCAGCAGGCCTTTGTAATTCTAATAGGCTGAACCTGCCCGGGGCTCCTTCTCTCCAGGCCTTTCCAGTCAATGTCAACCCCACCCAGCAGAGGCCTTTACAATGGTATTCTCACTATTCGGATACTCTTAAAAACTTTAAAAAGACTGTTAAGGAAGACGGCCCAAGAGGGGCATTTGCTGAACAACTGCTGGAATCTATTTCCATTGAATTAAACTGCCCTCAAGATTGGAAGGACTTATGCCCAGCCGCTCTTTCTCCCTCCACCTATCTTAAATGGAAGGCCTTTTTCTATGATGAATGTAAACAACAAACTGAAAGAAATAAAATAAACAATGCACCCTTCTGGGGCAAAGAAGTTTTACAAGGTGAAGGCCATTTCAGTGACCCCCAAATGCAAGCCACAATTATATGTTCTTACTTTGACCAGGTCAGCATGTGTGCCCTTAGGGCATGGCGCAAACTCCTTACAGAGGGTGTGTCTCTGCAGGGCCTTAAACAAGAGGCTATAGAACATCTCGCTCAGTTTATAGACAGGGTCACCAAAGCGGTTAAAAACAAAATTACTAATAGTCATTATTGGGCTAAATTACTCCCATTGCTGCTTTATGCTCATTTTGTCTTTAATGTCTCTAGCCAGATTAATACCTTGTTTGCTAATATTCAGACTCTGCTAGAGTCGCTCCTCTCCACTATTTGTCCAACATATTCGATCACATAGCAAGCTTCCTGGTCCTCTTGCTGAGGCCAATGATATGGTGGATTTTCTAACCCAGCCCACTGCTTTTTCTGTAGTTGAACAGGCCAAAAAGTTACATCTTAGATTCCACCAATCTGCCAAAAGCCTCCGTTTACTTTTTCCAACCCTTCCTATTGAAACGTGTAAACAAATTATTAGAGACTGTCAAAGACACGCTCCCCTTCTGCCTTTGGATCCATTACAAACTGCAGGAGTAAACCCAAGAGGACTGAAGTCCAATGCTTTATGGCAAATAGATGTCATTCATCATGTTCCTTTGGGTAAATTAAAATATGTCCGTGTCACCATAGACACCTATTCTGGTTTCCTGGTAGCCTCTGCAGCATCTGGAGAGTGTACTAAACATGCAATATCTCATCTTTTAAAATGTTTTATGATTACGGGTGTCCCACTGTCTATCAAAACTGATAATGGCCCTGCATATAGCAGCAAAGGATTTCAAAAGTTTTGCTCCAACTGGAATGTTAAACATATCACTGGGATGCCCTACAACCCACAAGCTCGAGGTATAGTAGAGCACTGCCATAGAGACTTAAAGTCCCTGTTACTAAAACAGAGTGGGGAATATGCCTCCCCCCATGACGCCTTACACAAGGCTCTTTTTACGCTCAATTTTCTTACTTTCCCTAAAGATTCCTCAGAAATGCCTGCCCATATGCATTGGGCCCCATTACGGGGACCTTCTGTGCTGCCTTTAGTGGCCTGGAAAGATGTCATATCCAATTCTTGGAAAGGGCCAGGTACATTGTTAACTTCCAAAAGAGGCTTTGCTTGTGTGTTTCCCCAGGATGAACCGCAGCCGATCTGGGTCCCTGCCCAGCTCGCCCGTCCCTGGCTCTCCACAACCACCAATCGAACACGTGAAGCGACTGACACTGGAGGAACAACAGAGACTTCCGTGACACAAGAGAGCGCTACCCAAAGGAAAACAACGTAAGGCCACATGGGGTGATCTCAAGGGTCCCACGTAGCAGGCCGTGAGACTCGCTCCAAATTCAGGACCTGTGTCTGGCCCAGTGATGGTTGCTGTTCTTTGTGCAGCTTTAACAGCCAATAGTAAAGCCAAATAATAAAATGGGAGGTCTACAACTGTCCCACGGCAGAACTGTATAAGTGAAAAGACTGTTTGGACTAATATAACTGGGACTTCTCACTATATTTTGGACTGGTCAAATCCAATGGACATATCCTCTTAGACTTCTTCCTCGACCACTTCCCCCTCCAGTGTTGCAGAACATGCACTGTCGATGGGAATGTGATGATCTGATTCTGGACAGAGACAATTACATATTTAAAAATTGGGAGTGGCTATGGATGAGATAGAGCCTCATCCTACAAATATGCTTACAAAACAAAATGTCACTGCTTGTGTCAACACCCCCTATGTATTGTTGGTAGTACTACTGATATTCTTAACCAATTAAAATATGTTTCCCTCCTGGCCAGATTTTTCCCACATGTTGTATGGGTTAATTGTACTGGAAGAAATGTTACTGATTTTGTTTGATTTTTCCTTACATTGTTCACAGAAGAATGGAAAGTTTAAAAATTCTGGCTGCTAACATCATGGTCTTAAGCTACGTGGCAACCCCCCCAGCTTTGGTGTATAATCAGGCTGGTAAGATTTCTCCAAAGTCAGGACAACCTAAGACAGGATACATGCCATGCTGCATGTAGTCCAATGACGGGTAAGTCCTAGCTGGGAGGAGAGAGACCTACGGCATGCACAGTCTCACACCGAGAAAGCTTTGCTTTAAAAAATAAAAAAAAGGAGGAGATGTTGGGGACTTCAGGGCCTGAGAGGCTCAGCATCACTGACCTTGGCAGAGTTCCTTCCTTCCCAGAACAAATGTTGCTGCTTGTAAATTAAGCCAGGTGTTGTTTTGCTTAAGCTCCTGGAACTGCTCCTTATCATATCCTCCCTCCTCTACTCCTTCCCTCCCCCTGAGCGACCCCATGCTGGTTAAGGCCTTGCTGATTGGCCCAAGGTAACTACCTCAGTCCATTTAAGCCCTTGTACTTCCCTAAATAAAGTAGAGACTGTGATCACTGAATGGACTCCCCAGAGTGTGTTGCTCTGTCTTCTGATCCCTCCTCGGTTATTCCGGGAGTCCCCACAGGACGGAGACCCCTACAAACACTAATTAAGTAACTGCATAATATATAAACAGAAATGAGCAGCTTACCCTTTAAGGTCATTTATTAATTTGTTTTTTTCTTGGACAACTCTCTTGTGATGCATTCTATGAAAGTCACGTTCCTTCTGAGTTTTCAAGAGATCTTCTCTAGCCTTGCTGGAAAATATTAATGAGAATAATTTTAAAAATTACTGTCATGAGTGAAGGGACAGCCCCGAAAATGGGAGAAAATTTTCAACAGCAATGTCTCAGATAGAGGATTAATACCTCTATAATATACAAACAACTCAAAAAATAAAACCTCTCAAAATAAATGACACCATTAAGAAATGGGCCACTGAAATGAAAAGAAACTTCTCAGAAGAGAGCGTAAAAAAGAAAAAAACCCAATAATCACATAAGTGTTCACCATATTTGGCCCTTAGAGAAACCCAAGTCAAAACAACACTGAGTTTCCATCTCACTCATGTGAGAATGGCTTACATTATAATAATTCAAAAAAATTTGATGAGGCTGTGGGAAAAATGAATACTTTTACACTGTTGGTAGGACTGAAATCTGGTGCAATTATAAAAACCAGTGTGGAAATTCCTTAGAGAGCTGAGAATAGTAGCCTTATTTCACACAGCCACAGTTCTATGATGCATTTCCCCGAAATAAACTAAAGCCATCATAAAGATGTATATATATATATATATATATATATATATATATATATATATATATCCACATAAATAGCAGCACATAGGTATATCCTAGGAACAGCCCACAAACATATCAACAGAGAAATGGATAAACAAAATGTGATATTAACACAAGGAAATCTTACACAGCCATACAGACAGATACGAAGCATTTGAAAGGAAACGGGGCCACCTTGAGTCAATAATGCTCAGTGAACTGGACCAGACACCAAAGACTGGGCATTGATCAGTGTCTGTCACATGAGTTTTCTATAAATACATGCACAGAAAGACCTTAACATAAGAGAAGGGGAACAAAAGGGGTGATGAGCTACTAGGAAAAGGAAGAGGCCCTGAGAAAACGTGTGAGGAAGGAGGGAAAGATAGTCAAAAAGATCACATTCAAATAAATAATAAAATAAGAAATACTGTCATTTCCTTCCTGAAAAATATTATAAAGTCAGTTCAAATTTAGCATG
The DNA here is from genome assembly GCA_004027205.1 of Ctenodactylus gundi. NCBI lineage: Eukaryota > Metazoa > Chordata > Mammalia > Rodentia > Ctenodactylidae > Ctenodactylus > Ctenodactylus gundi. The sequence goes on from PVKB01000033.1 coordinate 493,363, forward strand.
AGTAACTCTAAATATTTGAAAATAAAGGTTCTACTATAATTCTTACAAAGGATCGTATCCTACACAATTTGTCTAGGAGTCAGAATGTGTAAATAAGTGACGGATGAAAGGACAAAACCTATAGTTTCAAAAATATGATCCATTCATATTTTATTTAAATTAAAATTAAAGACATGTTGTTGGAATAGTTCCAGGGCAAAATCCATTTACTCTCCAAGAGAATTTGTTTGGCTTTTATACTTGAAATACATAAAATAGAGCAATTTAAAACAATTACAAATAAATGAAAAACTTTCACAGAATTTAATGCTGAACTTCCTTGTAAAGATTTTAAATAATATATTGGATTACTTAGTTTGAATAATTGGAAAAGAAAGCTTAAAATTTTCACCCTGTTAATTTGTATGAGAAATATATTACACCAACAGATCAGATTAGTCGGTATAATTGAAAGAAAGGCCTTCAATTTCAGTATGGAATACAAAAGAATTCTTCAACTGGACAGACCTTCTGAAAAATCTTGGCATTAAGCAAGTAAAAGCTTTCTTTCTGAGCTTAAGTTCTATGTAAAAAAAAAAAAAAAAAATGAGTGGGAAAGTTTCACTCATCTCCATAAGTTACTTTAGATGTAACAATGTAAAATATCATTTGTAATGAAAAATTGCTAACAGTCTTGGACACCTGACAAAATTCTATTGCATTGAGACTCTGATATTTTAAACACCAAACCAAACTGAATTAGAGCCCTGACATCTCATATTAGAATCAAAATGGAAGAAATCTGCTCCTCTGTCTCTTGGCATTTCAAAATTCAGAGATACATAAACAGAACATGTTTTAAGTTAAAGAAATAAAGGAAGAACACTGCCTGGATTGCTGCCCCAAAAGTTCATGAAAGAAAGTTAGATTTGCAATTCCTTGATGCAGCACATGTTGATCAGTGTGATTGCTTATTGTAAATCCAATTATAAGGGACAATTATGAGACTCTGATCTGTTTTTCCAAGTTTCTCTGTTTCCCCAGTACCTTTCAATATCTGTTTTGGTTTTAATGTCAAATTACTTTTCATCGCCTCTGAATAACAACATCCAAGCAATACAATACTTGTGGTCAGCTACCTTTAGCAAACCAACTGGATCTTCATGTCAAAATCTTGTAGATACAAGCAAGTGTTGACTCAAATATTATCCTCAGCTAAGAAATATGGCAATGAGTAAATAACAATTTTTTCCAATGTCTAACCCTCTGTGGCTTTTGTTTTGCTCCAGGAAAAAAAAAAAGGAAAATCTAAACAATGAATTTGAAAACTGACATTTTCACAGTTAAGCAAGGATATATCAAACCTTCAGTGCTATGTCCAATTCTAATTTTTTAAAAAGTCAAGAATTAACCCTATTTGCTATTTTCATTTTTATTATTACAGAAAAAGATCAAGATACTAACACTGGCAGGCAAATTTTCCTTAATGACTACACTAACATATCCACACTGCTACATATCCACACTACGCAATTACTTCAACAGAAACAGTCCGAAAAGAGTTTCACATCATGGATTTGACTTCCTATATATGCACACAGTTGAGGAAAATAGTTTGGCAAGAGGATCATAAGTTCAAGTGAGGCCGGGGCAATTTAGCAAGTTAACTACACCATGTCTATAAATAATTTTTTTAAATGGGGGTAGAAGAGACTGAAGATGTAACTATCTGTGAAGGTCCTGGTCCAATATTCCTAGTGCCGAAAATAGGCAAAGAAAATACTGAGATAATTATTTTATGACTTTGTAAAAAGTCTACTTTTATTATACTATCAAGATGTTTCTAATTTAATATGTTTTTCCAAATAGTATTTCTGGCCACACAATAACAAATTAAAAGAAAAGCTATTAATGTCCATACTTTAACTCACGGTTGAATTAAGGCCCAATCAGCAGTCTCAGAAGTACAGCTTTAAGACTATCTTTGGAATACATTACCACAAATTATTTAATGCTGTTGCTTGATACTGATAACTTTTCCTCTGTTTTCTTAAAACCTAAATAGTTATAGACTGATATACTATACTATATGATGGCTACTTTTTATTTCCCTATTTATTAATGGAGATATTTCTATAATAATATTAAAAGTGAAATTGAGTAAAGATACATGTTTTGATATTTTTATTTTGAAACTATTTTATTTCTAGCTAAGATATATCTATTGTAAAAACAAAAATTAATGATTTTTCCTCAAATTTGAAATGCTTCAATGTTAGTTGAGAATCTCACATGTTCACTATTAACAAAAATGTAAACTAGAAAATATACATATGTATGACTTCTGATTTTTATATTGTGGTGCCAGTGGTAATATAATCTTTTTTGAGAAGACTATCTTTGAGTTTCTTCAAAAACAGTCCTTTATGTTTAAGACATTTTGTCATCAAATGATTCTGAATAATTTTGTCACATGTAGTTTTATCAACTCCAAAATACTTCAAACTTCTAGTTTTAATCATTTTTCAGTCTTGCTAGTTGAAAAGCTGAATTATTAGGTTGAAAATTTAAAGAATGTCTGCTTTTGAGACATAGAAATCTTAAAAAAGAAAAAAAACACTGTCTTATATCTTACCCTAACAACACAGAGACAGCTAGATTACTAATTCACATTTTACTTCAACTTATCAGAGACTGCATGGCAAGGCAACACTATAATAGGAAGTCCAAGAACAGTTAAGGCAAACTACAGATAGGAATGCAAACTATGGCCAAATAGAGGGGAAAGAACATCAGAAATGAGCTAAAATTCTGAAATACTGAACAATGACAGAAGAGCATTAGCACGGAAGGCTAAACAGTTGTGGAGCTGGAATTCACGCACAATCTCCTTCTCCCAGACATTCACTAAAGGTTCTGGAGAAAGACGGTGGGCAGGGGAGTAGACCAGGACCCTAGTGAGGGCTTCCCAGTGGTGACGGCATGCTGACCATAACCAAGACAGGCACAAATCACCACTTCCTACCTAGGTTCCTAAGAAAAGGGCAACACCACATAGCACAGACAAAGACACTTTGCAAGTTAGGAAATGATTACAGAAAATCTTCCTACCCCAGATGGATGGATAAGTAACTGTTTTGTCATCACACCAAGCAGAGGTCTCTTACTCCTGGGGTAGAGATGGAACTACCACTAAGATCAACAGTAGATACAAGGTAGAAGTTTGGACACAACATAGAGGAGATAAAAAGAAGCAGAAATGCTGAGGGAAAAAAAAAAAATCTAACACTTAGAATTCAAGCACATTAAAGGCCTCCCAAGGAAGAGAAGGAACAACAAAAAAGAAAGAATCCTCACTGCCACTTCTGTGATTCTCCCAAGTTGTAAGTAAAGAAAAAGATAATTTAAGATTGAATGAAAAACTAAATGGTTGAGTTGGTACTTTGTTGCAAAAACAAAGAACCTTACATGAATTCAATGAACTAGAATATTACCCTATTTTTATTACAAATGTTGGGAAAGATTACATACCAAAAAATACATTGTTATCAAAAGGAACAATAAATATGTAAAAAGTCTTTGCAAAGAGAATAATACAAAAGATCTTGGAGCACTGATTAAATACATATATTACGAGTTTTACCCTCACAGGCCTAGCAAAACAATTTATCTCTAAAGTGCCAAATTAAATAAAAATTCCTCTCAAAAATGACAACTATATGTGTTTTAGAACCACACATAAAAATTTAGTATTATGACCCTATAAAAAATCAGAGAGAAGGTCAAGTTCCTTCAGTGAAGTAACTGCAGTATGACAGCAACATTCTACACACAAAGTAACCTTAGGAAGCTACATATCCTAGGAATACAGCAGATGTAGATTGTTCAACATGAATCATACAATGGGCTTCCAAAGGCATTCAATCAAATATTTCAATACAATGACTTTCTGTCTTACACATAGAAATATTACTGTAGTCATCATCAGCATTGTCATTACATCAATACAACTATTCAGAATACTAAAAAAGACATATCAATGCTTCTAACAGATTTTTTTCTAAATTAGGAGATATAGGAATTGGCAAAGTCTCTTCTGATATGCAAAAATTAGGATACATAATTATTAATAACACTGTTCATCTTTTTTAAAATCATATTAAATTTTCTGAACAATTATCTTAAGGCTACTAAAGCTATCTAATGTCAACATAATAATTATGTAAATGCACATATACTTTATTTATCTTATCAGAAATTTAAGCCTACAGTCAGTTAAAAATAATTTTTAAAAATCTTGAACAAAATGCTGCAAAATTCTTAACCAGAACCGAAAGGTGCAGTTTCATATTAACTCACTTTATATACACACATTTAGAAACCTATTTGTGCTTATCCCAGGAAGGGAAGCAGAGGAATTGATTGAAGTATTAGACCTTCAAATTTTTCTGACCATTAAATTGGTTTTCAGGGACTTGTACAAATGAAGCCTACTCAGTAAAACAATTTAAATTTATTTCACGGTGGTGCTTCTCCTATAATGACCTTCCTGCTGCCCATCTGCTCATTATAAAGAAAATAACAATTGTATTAATAAAGTTTAAAATATTCATGTAAAAATTAATATTTTAACTGTATTTTCTCATGATATTAATAGACTTCTATGTTAAAAAATGCTTTATTAACCCAGGCAGCAAATTTTGAGATCCTGTTTCAAGTCCAAGGAAGGGTTGTTCAGTGAAATATTCTATTTAAATTTGTATATTATAAAGAATACAGTTTATACATACCCTGCCCCAATGAGATGGTATAATGACTCTACCTAAGAAAACCAGCACATCGAAGACTACATTCCAAGTACGTAATATGACAATATGTTTGTCCTATACTATGAAACTACATTTTTAACACAATGTGAATTAATAGAGTAGCATCCTTTTAAAATTATTTTTAAGTGAATAGTACTGATGAAATAATTTCAACTAAATAATGTTCAGTAATTATTTTGGAGTGACCACTTAATAGATTTGGTGAATTATTTGGTTATCATTATTGTCAAAATAAAACATGCAAACATGTTCTTGTTTAATAAATTTAAAGCAGACTGTCACTGCCATTTACTTTAAGTATGTAAAAATGAGCCAAAGTAATTATTGATAAAATTTATATACTTACTAAATATTTCATTATCTTCAAGTCATCATAACAATTAATTTAACCTACTAACAGTAGTATTGGAATAACTGCTGAACAGCCAATATAAAATTCAACCAAATTCAAAGAAATTTTTCATTATATTTTTAACCAAAAAGAAAAAAATACACACATGTCCAGAAAAAAAATACTTTCTAATTTAACAAGCAATTACCTAAACACTAAAGCATGAAATTTTATGGGCTTCATTATCATCTTTATTTTCACAGTGTTAGTTTCTGAAAGTCATTAAGCTAAATGGGTCTTCAAAAAAGCTGAGCACTCTGACCTTCTAAAGCAGCAAATTTTCTAAGTGAAATCAGGGCCCCTTAGAAAACCATCTAAATTTTCTTCATTAATAGCCATGTAAATTAATTTTCTTTATATATGCGTGTGTGTGTGTGTGTGTGTGTGTGTGTGTGTGTGTGTGTGTGTGGTACCTTTAATAAAATAAAATATTTTATTATTTCAAAATTATATATTCTTTTGAGAGCTCTCCATACTCCTTTCCATTGTGGTTCTACAAGTTTACATTCCCACCAGCAGTGCAGGAGAGTTCCTTTTTCCTCATAGCCTCGCCAGCACTGATTGCTATTTGACTTCTTGATATAGGCCATTCTCTCTGGAGTGAGATAGTATCTTAGCATTGTTTTGATTTGCATCTCTCTTATGGTTAGAGATGTTGAACATCTTTTCATGTACATACTGGCCTTTTGTACTTCTTCGTGAGTGAATTACCTCTTCATTTCATTTGCCCACTTTTCAATAGGATCCTTTATTTTGGTTGGCTTACTTTTCTTCAGCTCCCTGTATATTCTCTGTATGAGCTTCTTATCTGAGATGTTGGTGATGAATATTTTTTTCTCAGTCTGTTGGTTCTCTTTTTACAATGTTAATATTTTCTTTTGCTGTGCAGAATCTTTTTAATTTGACAAGATCCCATTTGTTAATAATGTGGATAATTTCTTTTGCTCTTGGTGTCTTGTCAAGAAAGTCTTTGCCTACCCCTATGTCTTTTAGAAATTTGTCTTCTAGAAGGTTTAGTGTTTCATTTTTTATGTCTAAGTCTTTGATCCACTTTGATTTGATTTTGGTGCATGGTGACAGGTGTGTGGCTAGATTCATTCTTCTGCATGTGGATGAAAGAATAGAAATAAATACCCCCTTCGATCCAGCGATACCCCTCCTGAGAATATATCCTAAAGAGGCCAAAACAACACACAACAGAGATATATGTATACCCATGTTTATAGCTGCACAACTAACAATAGCTAAAATATGGAAGTCACCAAACTACCCATCAACAGACCAGTGGATACACAAAATGTGGTATTTATACACAATGGAATACTACGCATCAATAAAGTCCAACAGCTTGGAGGCTTTTGCAGGCAAATGGAATAAACTTGAGAACATCATGCTTAGTGAAGTAAGTCAGAGGCATAAGGTGAAACATCGAATGGTCTCTCTGATATGAGAATCCCAGATCACAACTCTTATGTAACTTAAAACGAAAAACAGAGTGAAACAGGGGGGGAGGGGGGAGGGGGGAGGGGAGGGGCAGGGACAGAAGGAGAGTGGGAAAGCCCTTGTCACCTTGACAAGATACATATGTGCACAAAATGCTCAACTGCAATGTAAACCTTAAATTTTGCACATATACATAACAATAAAATGGGGGGAAACTACATATTCTGTCTTACAGTTCATAATTTCAGTCAGAATTCTTATATTACAAACCTTCATATCTTTCAAAACAGCCTTTGGTCTGCATTATCTTTCTTTAATGTAAAAATCCAGAAAAATATGATGGGGCACCATTTAGCTTGAGAGAAAGTTATTTACATTCTCATCAGGAATAGGAAATGAAACCTATTCCAAAAGAATGTTATGAAAGCAGCTAACATAATCAATTACTCTAAAACCATTAAAAGCATAACTATACAACTATATGTTAATAGTTTACAATCACCTAAGCTTCTCCTCTGTGTCAAGCACTATGTTGGGTCATGGGAATATAGTAAAGATGAGATCCAGCCTATACAAGATGGAGCTCACAATAAACGCAAAAAACTAAGACACTAGATAACTGTATCTGCACAAGATAATGTACAATAAAAATTAGCATTTTTATAAAAAATATAAATTGTGAAAGAAAATTAAGCAGAAACCCTGGAAATGAATAAATTTAAGTGGAAGAATGGGTATATATACAACATAATACAAACAAGGTAGAGGAGAGAGCGTCAGAATTGGAACACTAAAATGATGCAGTAGGTCAAACTTGTCCACTCTGCAGCCCATAGTTTGCATGCAGCCTCGACGTCTGTGAATGCTGCCCGACACCAAGTCACAAATCTTCTTAATACATTATGAGGCTTTTTTTTCCTGTGTTTCTGTAACTCAATTTTGTGGCTCTCAAGCAAAGATTTTTTATATGACAACAGAGAGCGTTTAAAACGATCTGTGACAAAGCATTCAAGTGTGCATTCTCTTCTAGGATTAGTGCCACGGTGCTGGATGGACTTATTATTTGTATGGACAAATAACTCATGTCCACCTCCTTACGGAAATACAGACTCAGTTTTAAGATGGTGTGGAGATTCTGGTGTGTTATCCAAATGCAGTGGAACCAACACGATCAGACATCGCATGTGCTGTGGCAAGTTGGCAAGTGATATACACTGCTCCCTGATAATATTTCAGCACACCTCTGAAAATAACAGGCATTTACTATTACTCAGAAGATATACAAGAATTAGCAATAGACTATCCAACATTGCTTTCTGTTTTCCAGTCTCTTAATTTTTATAATAGAATTAAATATGTGCCTAGTATTATTTTTTAAATCTAGTATAGCTTCCACAATGTCTCAAAATAAAACAGAGGCTGCTGCCCCTCCAAAAAACTACAGATGAAGGAAGATCATTCAATAAAAAGTGAACCTATGATTACCTTTTTTCAATGCAAATTGTAAGGCACTGTGCTTAAATTATAGAAAATTTGCACCATTTTTCAAAGACATTTTAAAAGGCATTGTATGCAAAAATGTACTACTACATTTGGTGCATATCAGTATGTGCTATAAGGATAAAATAGCAAAACTTTAAAAAAGTGACTCATCAAGAAATACTTTTAAAGTTACAACTCAAAATGAACTCTATTATAAAAGTTCAGTATATGGTACCAATTTAACAGCAAAAACAAGTCAAGATCATTAAATGATACTGTCTTAGTTACTTTTCTGTTGCTGGGACAAAATATATGACATGCAAAATTATGAAGGGGACATTTATTTGAGCTCACAGTAAGATTTCAATCCACTCATGGGAAGCTGGAAATGGTGGAAGCACATGGCAGAGGCCCAGAAGAATAAAGGGTGTTCATGGCATGGCAAATAGGAACCCAGACGAGCAAGGAAAGGCAGAACCAGCTGCTACCCCTTCCAACCAGGCACTACCTCTAAACCATACATAGTTTCAGAGGTATTCCACAACACTCAAATACATAAGGCTTTGGGGGAACATCACAGTACAACCTACCCCCGGCCCCCAAAATACTCATATCCACCTCCTTATGTAAAATGTATTTAGTCTATATCTATGAGTTTTCAAAGTTTTAAGAGTTCTAGTATTGCTAAAATGTCAAAGGCCAAACAAAGTCTCTTCTGAGGCTCAAGGTAAATTCTTAGATGTGAGCTCTTGCAAAAATCAAATAAAACTTTTCATATATTTATCGGCCATTTGAACAACTTCTTCATCAGTGAACTGCTTATTCATTTCTTTTGCCCATTTTTCAATAAGGTCCTTAATTTTGAGGGGCTTCCTTTTCTTCAGTTCCCTGTATATTCTGGTTATGAGCCTATCTGAGGTATTGGTGGTGAATATTTTTTCCCAGTCTGTTAATTCTCTTTTTACAGTATTGATTATTTCCTCTGCTGTGCCTAAACTTTTTAATTTGACACAAGCAATGGATACAAAAACTGTGGTATTTATACACAATGGAATACTATGCATCTATAAAGACAGATAGGTTGGAGGCTTTTGTAGGCAAATGGAGGCAACTTGAGAGATAATCATAGTTAGTGAAGTGAGTCAGAAGCAGAGGTGCAATACTGAATGCTTTCTCTGATATAAGAAACCAAGATCACAATTACCTCATGGAACTTAATGTGGAAAATAATGGGAACTGGGGGTGAGGTGGGTGGGGAGGAGGGCCAAAAGGATAGAGGGAAGGGTCATGTAACTTTGCCATGACATGTATATGCACAAAATGCTCAAGATCAATGTAAACTTTAAATTTTGCACTTATATGTGTCAATAAAATGAAAAATATCAAAGAAAAGGTGAAACATTTTCAACATAAAATGACACAAGGTGACATTTCCATTCTAAAAGAGAAGAATAGAAAAGCAGAAAGTAATTGAACCAAAATAAGATCAAAACCGAGCAGGGCAAGCAAATCTTGCAGCTCTATTAACCTGTAGCTCTCTGTTCGGCACCTGAGATAAACTGAGAAAATATGACCTCCAGCAGCATTCAGTCAATACATCCTTATGTCTCTCACTGCAGCTCCCATGGCTTCTCTTTTGTGCTGGCTCCACTCACAGCCTGTGCCCTTTATCTGCAGATGATCCACATTCCTGGCCTCTCCAAACTCCTAGGATGTCCACTGCATCTTGGATTTCATTTTCACTTCAGTCACTTCCCTGTGAGTCACACTGCCTGGCCTCCTAGGATTTCTTCAGAAATATGTGTGGAAGCCTCTCCGATCTCCCACAAATCTTGCATTTTACATGTCTGTGAAGCCAGGACATGAATGTCACCAAAATCTGCTGCTGGCTTGAGCAGATATCAAGCAGCAACAGATGTTGGAGAGGTTGTGGGGACAGGAAAAGGAAAACTTTTCCATTGCTGGTGGGACGGTAAACTGATACAACCATAACCGATACAACAATATAGAGACTCCTCAAAAGGCTGAAAATATTCTATTCGATCCAGCAAAACCTCTTTTATCTTTCCAAAAGAGTTAAACACAACATATCATAAAGATACATGTATACCTATGTTTATAACAGAATGACTAACACTAGCTAAACTGTGGAAGACTTCAAAATACTCAACAAACCAAAGAATACAAAAACTGTGGTATAGCTATGCAATTGAGGTACTACTCTTCTATAATGACAGATGATTTCTAGGCTCTTATAGGTAAATGGACACACCTTGAGACCATCATGTTCAGGGATGATAACAGAATTCTAAGCGATAATCTCTATTCTTTACTCAATCACCAATTCTTTGTAAATATAAGACAGGTCACTTCACTTCTAGACCTCTGCATTTAAAAATAACATTCGGCCCACATTGCAGTAGAAAACTAAATTGATGTTCCCCTTTGACAAGAAAGTTGTCAACCTATTACCTACATCATTCTTCTTCAGAAACCAGGATGTATTTTTTACCTTTGATATAACTGAAAATCTTTTTAAATAATATATTGTATCCTTAAATCTACAAGGAAATTTTCCCAACAATTATTTCCTATATGCTTTGTTTTTTGAAGTATCTACCTCTAACAAACAAGAAAAACATTCATTGCTCAAAATTTGACAACTCCTACAACTGAGAAAAATCCCTTAATTATGGCAATTTAAATAATATCTTAACATGAAAGACCTTCCTCTTTTCATTTCTTCCTCCCATTTTTATCACTGGTAAATTTCAAAGATATTAAAGATTGATAATTTTTTTTTAATTAGTAATGACAACCCTTCAGAGATTATACCAGTAGCAGCTGACATTCCCCTGCATCTTGCTTTCCCCTCCCCCACAGCTCTTTGACACAGGTGGTCTTATTTAAATTTAATTAGCACAGCACCTCACAGGAGTTAGCAATGTGATATATAATTACTCCCAGTTTAACAGTAAGAAAACTGAGATAATGGGTGCTAGACTTTTGGAAGCTTGATATTTTAAGTTCATTACTCTTTTCAAGGAAAATCTCTTCGAGATAAATATTAACTTCAAAGCTATATAATTTCTTGATTTCTCTTGATTAATCATTAAATGCCACCAGTACAACCAAGGACATTGTATACAATGCCTAAGAGTCATTTGCATATGAAATATTTATTTTAGATGTATTTTAAATTTGCAACTTTCTTGCCTTAGTAGCCTAATCCTTTAAAAAAGGTAACATTTGATCACATATCACAAACAGAATCACATATTTATCACTAACTGCTATTAGAAAAATATTTTTATAAATAAAATTTAAAACTGAGAGCCAAAAGATTACAATTTGGGCAAGCTTTCAGCATGGCAGATATGGTCTGGGGATCTTGTTATAAAGTTTCATTCTCCATATTCTGGGAACATATAATAAAATTCAGCTACAGGTACATACTTCACTATAAGGTACTTTAAAAGCACACCATGCCTAATAGTCAGTCAACAAAATAAATTCTGAATATCTACTAAGAGTCAAGCAGCCTTCCTTCAAAATTATCATATTAGATAAAGGAAAATAAATATTTTCTTTCTCTAATTTGATGGACTTTAACTTATAATGAATGAGATAAAGTTGAAAAAGAACCATAAACCATTCAAATTAAAATCACAATTGATATTTTAGCAAACACAACCAAAAACATGTCCTTTGAATTACACTTATTTTAATTATGGCTTCTTTTAAGGTTAAAATAATAATTTGCATGAGTAAGAGTTGAAAAGTTTTTATTACAACCGTAAGTATAACGATATTCATTAAATATCCAGCAACAATGATAATATTACTGAGACAAAACTCGAAGCATAAAGAGTCTCTATGCACTAAATATTTTCAAACTGATGCAATAACTCAAAGGTAAGGACTAGCAGCATGGTGAAACATTTGCTATAACAACTCCTGATGTACTCTTAGATATCTATGCAAGACTCACAGCGATCACCAGGGAAAGAGGGAAATCTTTTCAGAGAAACGGAGCCAAGAGTAGGAGAAAAACAGTTCTAGTAACACATATGCTAAAGGATCATGGCACACACCTATATAAAATGTAAATTTGTAAACAGCCCATCCATAGACAATATTAAATCTGCATACCTGACAAAAACATATCTATAAATATGTGTAAGAAGCAAGTACTTCCACTTTTTAAAAGTAGAAATTTGTCTCTTTTGTGATGCTGAAGATCAAATCCAGGGCCTCCCACTAAACCTTAGGCAAGTGGTCCAACAATGAACCTCATTTGCAGCTCAGTAGCTTATTTTTAATGCTCTCTCCATTTTAAAATAGTCATGTTTTGCTTTATTAAATATTGTATATACCTTAAACATACTATGTTCCTACTATGTTCCTAATAGTACTGTCAATCTAATTTTGTGCAATGATTCTTAAAGTCCTTCCTTAAATATTTAATAAAAATAAATGAATAAAGCATTATCTTCCATATCTAAGTACTAATTTTTTCCACATTATATATCATGATTATATTCTTCTGAAGTCATTACATTCATACATTTCTTCGTTAGAATAACACCATCTCTTTAACACTGCTTACCAAAAATGTCATGTTTTCCACTAATATTATAGAAATTGAAAAATGTAGAAAGATGTGGCATCTGTTAATTTACTGCTCCATGCATAAACTCATGCCAGAAAGTGTTTTCACAATAAAACTTATACTCGTAAAAATATGTCCATCATGTCACTGAATTAAAATTCAGGTTACAAAATATTATGGAAGATGCTGTAATTTTTACTTAAAAATTGTACTTAGATTATATTTATACACATGCCACACAAACACAAATATCTATATATATAGAGAGAGAGAGGAGAGAGAGAGAAAATCCAAAAAGTTATTCAACAGCTATAATATTGACTGGTCTGGAGTGATGAGACTACGGATAGTGTATATTTTAACAGATCATTTAAGAGTTGTTTCAGATACACAGGAAACTTAACCAGAGGGTCCTGAGATAGCCCATATGCCTCCAGCTATGACACAGGCCAAGCCTTCCCCATTACCAATATCACCCACCAGAGTGGTGCATCCACTGCAATTGCTGAACCTGTATGTTTTGATCACCTGAATTCTGCAGCTTTCATCATTTACTTTGGGGACTTTTCAAATACTGAAACCCTTGTACTAAAAATAGAATTGCCTCTTCTTTGCTTTCTTTAGTTTCATTATTATTCAGAAATTAGTTTTTCTTCACAAGAGAAAATAACACAAGCCATGAAAAAATGTTAAACATATAAGGAAGAGATTATAGGCAACAAATTCACTGTCTTCTATGCAATAATCTGTACCTCGCACTGTTGGTGAATTATATTTGTCAGAGTTCAGATAATCTGGTCAATTAATCTGCTAGTGAAACAATTCCCATTCTTTGCAACTAGAACTTAAAATGTAATCCTGCTCCCCAGATTTAAATTTTTCATATATTATTACATACAATATTCATTTAACTCTTTGGTTTTATTTATTCCAAAATGAAAAGATAAGGGATCATTTAAAAAGTAACTTACTCAGCTGCTCGTTTGAAGAGCTTCAAGTCTTTCTTCAAATGTTTGTTCTCATTTTCTAAAGCCATAACCTGAGAGTAGACATCTGGAACATTCTGAACTGCTCTATTTTCATTTACTCCCTTCTGTATCAACTCATACCTAGGATAAAATCAAAGAAAAGCTTCATGTCATTTCTCTCTACTAATATGGCCTAAAGCACAAATAATTCAAGAAGTTACATGTCCAATAATTTGGTAGTAGTGAGTTGCCATATTATTGATATGTTAATAAATTAAAATGGTGATATCCATAGTATATTGCTAAAATGTTAATGAACACTATCCTGGTATTCAAAATATAACTAAACACCTCCTATTGCAAGCAATCACTGTTCCAGACACTGATGAAATTGGCAAATTGGTCAGAAAGTCCATATCTCACAGTTTCTAAGTTTGACAGTGAAAATGCCAAGTTCTATGAAGTAAAAAAAAAAAAAGGATACAAGAGAGCATGTGAGGAGGACAGACCCTCTGGAGCATGTGCCCATTTTATACTGAGGGTCCATGACGAACAGGCACACTGACAAGGTAATTTTGAGTAGACATAAGGAAATGAGGGACAGTACCACGTGGAGCCATGGAGAGGCCTATCCAAGGATGACAGAAAGGTCAGTGCAATGCAGAAATGTGTTTGGGATTTATGAAAAAAAAGCAATTTGCTAATTATATCGGGAGAATCTAGACTTGGAGCCAATTAAGTGAGCAAGGCAGAGAGACAGCTGGGAGTGAGAGGGAGGAAAGCAATTTTACTCAGAACCACACTGAAGCCATGGGAATATTTGGATATAGTGACACTGAACAGATGTATGCTTTAAAATGATGAGTCTGTTTGAAGCAATGGACTCCAGAGGAGCAAGCACCGAATGAGAGAGGCTAGTGAGAACGCTCCTACTACGGTCCATGGAGGAAGAATGCGAAGTTAAACAGGTAGCAAGAAAGGTTGCCAGAAGCGAAACCATTCTGCACGTGTTGTGCAGACAGAGCGAAGAGAATTCTCTGATGAGTCTGCTGTCGGGTGTTAGCAAAAGAGAGATGTGAAGACTGACATCTAGGTTTTTGGCTAAGTAAGAGACAGCCATTGACTAAGCAAACAAATGCAGTAGGAGCTAGTAATTAGGGGAATCAAAGGCTTGTTGCTATTCATGTTAAATATAGTAACACTATCAAACATTTAAGTGAATGTTGAATATACAATGCAAGAGTTCAGGGAAAATCTCTTGAAATGTGAGCATCACTGGTATAGAGTTGTTAAAGTCAGAAGACTGGAAGGAAACAGCTACGCAATAAAGGTAACCAGGGTAACAAGAAAAATGAAGAAAAATGAGAACTGAGTCATAAGCACCTGTTATTTCAAGGTGGAAGGGAAAACAATGAAACACTGCCGAAGGAAACTAAGAAAGGGGAGGCCTGTGACATAGTGCGGGAGGGTGAGAGCTGTGGGCCAGGAGTCAAGCGCAGAAAGTGATTCATGAGCAAAGAAACGAGTAACTGAGGCAATGCTGCCAGGGACCTGACAGGACTCTGAGAGCGTGCACCAGAACTGACCCGGTGGGTGCACTGGAAACGTGGCCACAGGGTAATGATGACGAAAGGCAAACTAGACAGGGTATGCAAGAGCAGGAAATGTTACACGGCCATAATGTTGTTTTTTAATGCCATTAAAGTAAATACAGAGGGGCTGGAGGGAGGAATGGCTCAGCAGTTAAAGCACTTGCCTAGCAAGCACTAAGTCAAGCACTAAGACCCCAAATTCAATTCCCCAGCACCACATAAGCCGGGCATGGTGGCACATGCCTGTAATCCTAGCACTCGGAGGCTGAGGCAGGAGGATTGCCCTGAGTCCAAGGCCAGCCAGAGCTCCATAGTGAGTTTAGGACCTGCCTGGGCTACACAACAAGACCCTGTCTCAAAAAAAAAAAAATTAAAAAATAAAGCAGACTTGAAAATCAAGATGGACTCAGAAGAGGATGTGGAATCCAGCCCACTTTTTTTTTCCTTTTTGTATATGCAAGATATAATTGTACATCAGTATGTTATTAGTGGGATGGTCCACCAGACAGTAGATGAGAGGAGCTAAACCAGATCAACAGGAAGCCAGGAAGCGGAGGCGCCAGATGGACAACGGCCTGCAGCGCCTGTGACAGGAGAGAGGCAGAAGGCACAAGCAGTGGGTAGTAAGGGGGATCTAGGAGGCACGGGACCACTCTTCTATTTTCTCAGCTAAAAAGGGGTACCAGAGAATCACTGATCGATTCTAAATGTAGTCACTGCATGTAGCAATCAATAAATCTAAACAAAAACAACCTGAGCATAGAAAAACATTTCACACAATAATATTATTAACAAAGCACAAAGCAATCCCTGCAAAGAATATTCTAGGTTAGCTGAATATTCGAGTTAAAAGTTTTGAAATTAGGGTCTGGGAATATAACTCAGTGGTTAGAGTGCTTGCCTAGCAAGTACAAAACCCTGGGTTTGATTCCCCAGTATCACATCAGTAGGGCCTGGTAGTACATGCCTGTAATCTCAGCATTTGGGAAGCTGAGGCATGAGGACTGCTATGTTTTAGGCCAATCTGAGCTACATACTGAGTTCAAGACCAGCTTGGACTACACTACAAGACTTTGTCTCATAAAAACTTTTAAATTATCAATATTTTCATAGTAAATCATATCTTATTAATAAATTACAATTAACAAGGTAACATAAAAGGAAGCTGATAATTTTTAACTACACACCTTATCCAATATAAAAGGCAGCAAGAGAACTTTTGTTGAGTATTCTGAAGGTTAAAATAATTGAATCAGTATATCATACTATCTGCCACAAATTATAAAACAGCAAACATAACCAGTTAGTCATAAACTCAGTATTATATCTGCATTTGGGATGTGAATTATACTTATCTCAAAAGAGAAGACATAGAGATTGATTAAAGTATTAGATCATAAAGTTTTTCTAACCATAAAATTGGTTCTCATAAACATTCCTTATTTAATGCAAAAAACAAAAACTCACAGAAGAAATTATTTCCATAAGGAAAATGTGATTTAATAGTTTTTCTCCAAATTATATACTATGTACATGAAATAAAGTATGGTATAAAGAAAATGCACATCAAGATGTAATATATGGTATCTTAATTTTCAAGTTATTCCAGAAATATATTTCTCAGAACAATCTAAATTTCTCTTACATAATTTTTCATTTTGCTTCAGTTTTGTAAGCATACATTATTTTTAAGAAACACCCCTTTTTTTTTTCCTTCTTATTCCCTCATCCTTAAGACTGAAAAGCATTCAGATTAAAAAAAAATATATCATGGCTAAATTACCAATAAATTTACATTAGCTATTTTTATATTTGCTATAAGGTCTACACACTACACAGAATTATGTTGGTGGTGTTCCCTTAGGAAAGCATCTGAAGTTTCCATTGCATTTGTCTATATACCAAGAGGGTTAAGGCTCACAGCCCTGAGTAATGACCTGTATGATAAAATGCCAAAAAAGATATAATGTCAGAACAGTAGGACTAGTTCTCCATTGCATTATCATCCAAAGTATGAAAAGTAAAAGCAAAAAAAAAGGTCATTGAAATTATAACAGGAAGCATCAAATTAGAGTTATTTTCTCCATGTTTTCAGAAACTTAGAGAAATATCTTACTAAAAACAACATATTCCCTTATTCCTAAAATTGAGGATATTGGAATCCCTAATACCATCATGACTTATTGTAGAAGAGAGTACTTCACACAAATAATACAGTACAATTGAAAAGTTTAGTATTGGCCTCATATTTCTTCGAACCAATAAGAAAAAACCGGCAAAAATTTGAACGCCAAGTCAAAATATTTATTAATTTCTTTCAATCTCCAGCCAAGCTAGAAGAGATCTAGTTTTCTTTTTAAGATTCCCTTCAATAATTCCACCATGCAGCATTGCATTTAGGAGACTGGTCTTTACAATCAATCTGGCCTGGGTTGACTGCCAGCTACTGTCTGTGACATGCTGACACTTACTGAGACAGTTTTTCTAATCTCTCTAGGCAGACTTCCTCATTCACAAATAAAGTTTATGTTAGTGTCTATCAGTTATGTATAGTTGTTGGGAGAAGTAAGTAACATAACGTGTAAGAGTAAAAGTGACACAAAGTAAATTCTGGAGTAATAGGCCTAAGACTTTACATTTTGTTGTGGTTTGGATCTCCCAAAATCCTCATGTATTTGGATGTTGTGGATTACCTACAGATTCCATGTCCTATTGATAGGTGGGGCTTGGCTGGGAACAGTGGATGGTGAGGGCTGGACCTGGAGAGGTGTGTGCTGGCTCCAACCTTCCTCCTCCACTCGGTTCACTGTGGACAACCCGTCTCCTGCTCTGTCTCCAGCTGCCATCTCCATCATGTGTTTCCATTACTGCTGGTTGCCCATAAAAGGACTCTGACCTCCTGAAATTGTGAGCTGAAATAAATCTTCCCTCCCTTAAGTGTGGATATTGGATATTCTGTTACAGCAGTGAATGAATAACTAAGACAAAAATTGGTATCAGAGAAGTGGGGCCATTGCTGTCACTTTACCTGACAATGTGGTTTAAAAGTATATGAAATTTGTTTGCAGGAGGATTTCAGGAAGGTTTGAAAATGCCAGCTAAAAGAAAAACTTTAAAATGCTATGAGATGAGTTTATTGGGAGATTCTGGTCAGAGCTCAGAAGACCAGAATGCTGACATAAGTGTGGACTGCAAAGCCTAGAGTCAAGATGCTTCAGATGGGAAGGAGGAGGACTTTCTTGGCAATTGGTCTAAAAACCACGTGTGTTACACTCTGGCAAAAATTGTATCCACATTTTTCCCACTCTAGAACTTTGCACAAAACTGAGATTAAGGGTGATGGACTATTTAATCTGGTGGAGGCAATTTCAATACAACTCAATGTTTATGATGGTTCACAGGTACTGATGGTTTGCTTCTTTTTAGCCAGAGAAGCAGGAAAACAGGCAGAACACATGGTTATTAAGAAGACTAGCATTAAAAAGAAGCAAAGTACTTTCAATCAGGACTATAAAAAGAACACCTAAAGGATGTGTCAGGAATCTACAAGACCCTCCCTGCCCTTTACCAAATAAAGGGTGAAAAGCAAAGAACCTTGATTTGAGAATAATACCCGAGAGCATCCTGAAGGACCAAATTCTTGCTAGAGTTCAACACTCTAACAACTCAGAGGCCTTAGCAGCAACTCTCCAAGGAGTGAGACTGATGCTCAAGCCAGTGGCAGACCTTGGTTACATCCATGTGAGGTGCATTTCACACAGAAGCAGAGCAAGAGTTACGAGATGTTGGAAGCTTTCACCCAGATTTCAGAGAAAGGCCTTGGAATCTAGGCAGTGTCCCTGCGAGGGCAGTGCATGAAGCTGTGGAAGAGAAGCCTAAGGGGCAGGGGAGACCCTGGAAATCTGGAGATGCTAAAAATGTTGATTATTCTGTCCCACAATGAATAAGTAACCAAGACACCTTTTAAAATACTTTTAAATTCCACACATTTAATTAATACTGTACAATTTTTGGTTAAAAATTTTAATAAATATGTATATTGATGCTTTCCTGACATTATAGAACATAAATATATATATAGTATATATATATATATATATATGTATATATACATATATATATATGTATATATACTTACAGTGCTCACATATAAGATTTTGTAATATAGTAAAATCATGATAGATCATGGCATTCCTTTGTTTCCTTTAATACTGATCCAGACAATAAAATTCTTACATGACATACAACCAGAAGTCAACTCAACATCAATTGCCAAAATAGCAGTAGGTTTAGTAACTGTGTAGTAGTTACTGACAGTCACGAAAGTATATACAACACACATACTTTCTACACTTTCTAGAATGGATACCATGAGGGCTTTTACAACAGCAATTTTAATTCTAGGTTCTGGCTTTAAAGTCTTTTCCAGAAAGTTGTGACTCTGTTGATTGTATTTGAATAACTGCACATTATGCCAAATTTTATGAGATAAAAGCTGCAATATTTATCTTTGTTCTTAAGTTAAAGAAACATAGCCTTAATTTACAATATGTCATATAATTCAGAATAAATTAGTAATTAAATGTTATAAATAATCACCTATTACCTTTGACAGAACAGTTATTACATTACATTATAAGGTACAAAAAGAGGCCAAATGGAGAGAGCGAAGAACTGGATAGAAAGTAAATTATATAGAAAGAAAATGTTTTAAATTCTACATTCCAACTATTACTGAGAAGTACAGACTTAAGAGAAAAAGGACAGTCATAAAGGGAAAAGACAAACAACAACACCATTTTTTGTCTGAGGTACATGAATACGGAACTTATTAGCAGCCACAGGAGCAGTCCAAACCAGCGATGGATATGGAAAGTCGTATGCTCAGGTCATGGTACGTCTACTACACTAGGTCTCCATTCTAAACTCTTCTTAATATTGTACCAAGGCAAATTATGATTATCTACAGGGTACTTCTAAAATAGGCATTTAAAAACAGAATTGCTTAAACCCACAGTGCACGTTTTAGTGGTTCAGAACAAACTCCTTTGATTTTCCCCTATATACGAGTCATAATCAAACTATAAAACAAATGTTTAAAACACATTGCTATTATCCTCCATCAAAACATGGCCCCTTATTTCAAACATACTTGTCCCAAGATTCTTGCCACCCCCTAAAGCAGTCCTAGAAGTCCTCTTCCAAGTCTTTACAAAGTGTAATATATATATATAGATAGATAGATAGATAGATAGATAGATAGATAGAGTAAACACTACTGTGCAGTGCCATAAAAACACTAACAATGAGTCCTCATCCACCTTCTTCACTGGATCTGGCACTACATGACTCTAGCTCTTCTCCAAAGTCAAAACGACCATTAAGTGTAAACATTAATAGACTGAGGATATCTGAGCATCCCGGACAGCTTAAAATATTCATGAAAGGGCTTTCAATGCCTCAGAAAGTGACAAGAACGATGAGCTGAGTGTGTTTGAAGCAAGAGTATTTTAAGGCTATTAATGGCAATATGTCTTTTATTGTAATAGTTTTTTAATTTAGACATTCATGTTTTTAATCATACCTCATATATAATAAAAAGTAAGAGCTCACAACTTCTGTTAGAACTGTCTGCTAAATAAAATATTTAAGTACTTGCAGAAAGTGCTTTCGGGACAAAACAGTCTCTGCTGTGACTCAGTAACTTTCTTTTGCATCATGAAAACAGTCTTAGACCACAGCTAAAAAGAAAGTCACGGCTGTATTCCAATAAAACTTTGTTACACCAGGGGAAGGAAAGACAGATTTGCCCCAAGGGTCTTAGGCTATGGTTAAAGGATTTACTGATTTTTTTACCATTTGAGCACTGAAAAAAAAATAAGTCAAATTTTTCTGTTCAGTCTTTTGTTTGCTTACTTTGTCAACTAACCACAGAAAAATATTATTTGGTACCTTGCATAAATTTAAGCAAATTCAATAGCAATGGTATATTCTTCTCCCCTACTCCTGCCATGGCATGATAAGTTTATTTTCTCTAATTGTAGTTAATGATTTCTTTCCAAAGAATTTTTCAATACTGAGGTTTAAGTTTTATATGTTATAAATTTCACAATATTCCATAAGGAACAATACTTTTCAAAAGACACATGTAAAAGTATAATTGATGATTGATTCCCAGCACTACATAAATACTAGCTGGACATGGTGGTGCATGTCTGTAATCCCAGCACTTGAGGCAGGAGGACTGTCATGTGTTAGAGGCTACCCTGAGCTAGACAGTGAGTTCAAGATCAACTCTAGACTAGAGAATGTATCAGAAATGAAACAGAAAAAAACATGTATCGTGACCTAAATATTATGGCAAAGAAATGAAGATAACATGCCTGCTGATTTTTGTAATCAATAGGCAATTAAGTTATTTAATTATAACAAGAAAATCTTGTTTTAGGCAATATTTGAAAATTCAATTGTCCTTACTTCCAAATTAAAAAAATGAAGAAAGTGAATCAATCTGCTACAGAAGTAGCAAAAGACATGTATTTATACTACACATAAAACAAGTAAACAAAGAACTACTGTTAATAGAATATCTAAATACAAGAAATAATGCCATTGATAGTTATATTAAAGTTGTAAAAATATGTTATAATTCTTTTTATTTTTTAACTCCAGGGAATATTTCATTCTCTTGATTTTGTGCAAATCGATTAACTCTGAATATATGGAACTCATGCAATTGATATTATGATTTCATGTACATACATACATCTCTTGTTGTTTCAGAAGTGGAGATGGAAGGGTTTCTACCCATTTGTTCAAGCTGAGTAATTCCAAAGTCCTTCAAGACAGTGAGAAGTGTGGGCTGGAGGAATGGCTCAGTGGTTAAAGCACTTGCCCAGCAAGCGCTAAGTACCCAAGTTTGATTCCCCTGCACCACATAAGCTGGGTGTGGTGGTGCACACCTGTAATCCCAGCACTCAGGAGGCTGAGGCAGGAGGACTGCCCTGAGTCGAAGGCCAGCCTGGGCTCCATAGTGAGTTCAGGACCAGCCTGGACTACAGAGATGAGACCCTGTCTCAAAAAAAAAAAAAAAAAAAAAAAAAAAAGACAGTGGAAAGTGTATGTGTTCAATGGTGTTAGTATTTCTAGAAAACACTTATCTTCATAATTATTTACCATTCAGACTGAAAGCAATCAAGAGTTCTGGTCATTCCCATTTTAATCAGAAAATTGCAGAGAAAGTCTTCTATTACTTCGGGCACTGCATGTCTTGACGGAAGAACTGTTTCCTGCTCCTGGAATTTAAATGAAAAATTATTTATTTCGCAGACCTCAAAGTTTAGGGGAATGATGTAGATAGGCATTTTGTTCATTCTTTCTTTCCTTTATTTTTCAACAAGTTTTCTCAATTATTATGTGTCTGGAGCGATTTTAATCACTGTAGGTAAGATACAAATTTAAAAAGTTCTAACCTCATGTATAACAATAATGTGGAAGGTGACAGAATATAGTAATGAAAGAAAAATACATACTATGGCAGACAATAGTACTAAATGCCAGTAGTGAAACACACACACACACACGATTATAGATTGGGAGAATCACATCCAGGGTCCCATATGAGTGGACCAGAGGTCACACCATAAGGGTGGAGCCACCTAAGACCTTTGGAGCTCACGTCATCACAACATGGCTCAGGTGTTAGATATGGAACTGCGGAATTGAATAGAATTGCAGTATTAACCTGGTAGGCTTCATGCTTGCTTGGGTCTGACTGCTTTCCATCTTCCTCTTCCTCCCTTTTGGAATGGTAATGTTTATTCTGTGCCCTTGTCTGTTGTGTTTAGCTTAGCTTTTCTTTGATTTTTCATAGGATCTCACAGCTAAAAGTTTGCCTTAAGCTCATAGAAGATTTTGGACTTGAACTTTTTGAAACTGCTGGAATTGCTATGACTTTGAGTACTCTTAGAGATAGACTAAATGCATTTTTCTTAAGGAGGCAAATATGAATCTTTTGAGGGCCAGGGGTAGAATATTAGGGTTTGGAACTTGAATAAATTATGCAGCCACATCTCACACTATAAAACTATATTCTCTTAAATGCAGTGCAGCTATGTTTATTTATAGAAAATATAGTAAGCATGAGGAGTTTACCATTTTTCTTTGAAACTGCAAGTAAAGATCACGGTGGACTAGAGACAACACCACTCACAGACTGGACTGCTCTCAGATTCTCCCTCAAGTCAGCACGCACGCAGCTGTCCAAGGTGGTAGGGAGACCAACCACTGGAATAAATCTTTAGTAAGATGCTAAGAATACATGAAATCCAGATATACTAGTGGCTGGAACAAAAGGTAAATCTATGTTTGACCCCGTCACTGCTTTTGCTCCTACATAGTCCATGTCATATTGTCACATACTCTGCACCAAACGTTGCTTTTCAGAGATGCCTCTTAGTTACTTCAACAACTGGATACAATCTCCCTATCTCTTCTCTCATCTCATATTTATTTTCTCTTCCTTTCTCTGTTTACTTCACTCCCCGCCCCACACATACCTTCTGTATATACACATACACAAAAGTATACATATTATTAACATTAATCTACATGATATCAAAGTTTACTTTTTTCTATACCACTATATTTTATCACTCTCTCTGTATTTTCCTGGAATAGTAAAGTAATAAAGATCTCAAAGAACAGATTCTTAATTATGTGATATTCTATATGGTTACCTTCTCGATAGTTGATACTGACAGTTGGAAGAAGTTACTCTCCTCTTCAAAAACACTGTCAGGGGCTAGACTTTGAACTCAGAAAACTCTAGGGGAAAATTAACATGGTGACATTACCTACTCTGAGCACATAATAAAGATAGAGCCATTCGCCTTTAAAAAAAAAAAAGTAAAGGCCCACATATCCTTGATAAATATGCACTCAAAAATCCTCAAAAACATCCTTGCAAAAATAATTCAACAACACTTTTAAAAGATCTTTAACCATGATCATGTCAGTTTCACTTCAGTGTTACAGGAATGGTTCAAGACATCAAAAGCAACAAATGTAATAACCAGAATCAAAGATAAAAAAAATCTCATGATCGTATCAATTGATGGAAAAACACTTGAAAAAAAACAACATTCCATCATGATAAAAACTGATGAATATAGATACAAATGGTACACTTCAAACTACTAAAAGCCATACGTGGCAAACTCACAGCCATCATACTTAATGAGGAGGAAAAAAGCATTTCCAACGACATCAGTAATAAGACAAAAATATGCACTTTCACAATTCCTGCTCAAAACGATACTGAAGAGTTTAGTCAGAACAATGAGACAAGAGAAATTGTAAAAAGGTAGGAATTGGAAAGGAATACGTCAAATCATTTCTATTTGCAGATATGGTTCTTTACCAAAAATGCCTAAAAAATTCAATGAGAAGAATCGTGTGTCTAATGAATTCATAAGTGTCAGGGTACAAAATCAACACACAAAAATCAATAGTGTACCCCTAAAATACAAAATCAATAGTATTCATAAGTTCACTAGGAAAGAAATTAGAGAAGTAATTTCATTGACAATAGTTTCAAGAAATTTAAATACCTAGGAATCAACCTACCTAAATTTTGAAAATTTTGAAATTGATCTCTTTAAATTGAAGACATTAGAGAAATGTTAAAGCTTCTATTGTTCATAAATCAACAGTACTAAAATTGTTTAAATGGCCATGTTACCAGGAGCAATCAACAGATTCAGTGCAGTTTTTATTTAAAAATCAACAACATTCTTCACAGAGCTATAAAAAAATCCAAAAATTCAGATAAAATCAAAAAATATTAATATGGAGTGAAATCTCACATGGTATATTCTACTAAGGAAGTCAACTCTACAAGAGGATAAAAATTACCCTTTTTATTAATGTTGATCTAAAAATATATAGCTCCTCCCTTGAAAATAAAACATATTTCATTTGCCAACTTTTCAATAGAATCCATTATTTTGATAGGCTCACTTTTCTTCAGCTCCCTGTATATTCTAGTTATGAGTTTCCTATCTGATATGTTGGTGGTGAATATTTTTTCCAAGTCTGTTGGTTCTCTTTTTACAATGTTGACAGTTTCCTTTGCTGTGCAGAAACTTTTTAATCTGACAAGGTCCCATTTGTTAATAATGGGGATAATTTCTTTTGCTCTTGGTGTCTTGTCAAGGAAGCCTTTGCCTACCCCTATGTCTTTTAGATATTTGCCTAATTTGTCTTCTAGGAGGCTCAGTGTTCCACTTTTAATGTCTAGGTCTTTGATCCACTTTGATTTGATTTTGGTGCATGGTGATAGGTGCATGACTAGATTCATTCTTCTGCATGTGGATGTCCAGTTTTCCCAGCACCATTTCTTGAACAGGTTGTCCTTTTTCCATTGCATACAGTTGGCCCCTTTGTCGAAGATTAAGTAATTGAGGGTATTTGAGTTTGTCTCTGCATCTTCAATTCTGTTCCACTGGTCTGTATATTTTTGTGCAAGTACCAAATTGTTTTTACAACTATTGCTTTATATTACAGCCTGATGTCTGGAACTGTAATGCCTCCTGCCTTGGTCTTGTTGCTCAGGATTGCTTTGTCTATTCTTGGTCTCTTTTGGTTCCATATGAATTTAAGAATTGTTGTTTCAAGTTCTTTGAAGAAACTTGTAGGTATTTTGATAGGAACTGCATTGAATCTATATATCAGTTTAGGTAGTATAACCATTTTGACTATATTTACTTTGCCTATCCAAGAGCAGGGGATGCCTTTCCATTTTTTACTGTCTCCTGTAACTGCTTTCTTCAATATAATGTAGTTTTCTTTATACAGGTCCTTCATATCCTTGGTTATGTATACTCCTAGGTATCTAATTTTTTCTGTGCTATAGAAAATAGAATTGTTTTTCTGAGTTCTTGCTCAATAAGTTCATGCTAGTGTAGAGAAAAGTTATCGGTTTTTTAGTGTTATATTGTAGCCTGTGACTTGGCTAAATTTTTTTTATTATTTCCAGGAGTTTCGTAATGGAGTTTTTAGGATCTTCCATATAGATAATCATATCATCTGCAAATAAGTAAAGTTTGACCTCCTCCTTTCCAACGCAGATACCCTTTATTTCAATATTTTGTCTGATTGCTACGGTGAGTGCTTCAAGGACTATGTTGAATAAGAGTGGTGAAATTGGGCAGCCTTGTCTTGTACCTGATTTGAGAGGGAACGATTTCAATTTTTCTCCTTTTACTATGATATTTGCAGTAGGCTTAGCATATATGGCTTCTATGAGTTTTAGGTAGGGCTTCTCTATACCTATTTTTCTCAGTGTTTTTATCATGAAGTGGTGCTGGATTTTGTCAGAGGCTTTTTCTGCATCAATAGAGATGATCATGTGGTTTTTTTCTCTTTTGTTGTTATGGTGTATTACACTGATTGATTTATGTATGTTGAACCAACTCTGCATCTCAGGGATGAAGCCCACTTGATCATGGTGTATGATCTTTCTGATTACTTGTTGGATTCTGTTTGCCAGAATCTTATTGAGGATATTTGCATCTATATTCCTTAATGATATTGGTCTATAATTATCTTTCCTGGTTAAGTCTTTGTCTGGTTTTGGGACTAGAGTGATGCTAAGCCCAAGAAATGAGTTTGGTAGTATTCCTTCTCTTTCTACTTTATGAAATAGTTTGAGGAGGATTGGAGTCAGTTCTTCCCTAAAGTACTGAAAAAATTCTGCTGAGTCCATGTGGGCCTGGAATTTTGTTCAAAGAGCTTTTATTACTGCTACAATTTCTGTGGGCGTGATGGGGTTGTTCAAGATGGCCAATAGATACATGAAAAGATGTTTAACATCTCTAGCCATAAGAGAAATGCAAATCAAAACAACACTAAGATACCATCTAACTCCAGAGAGAATGGACTATATCAACAAGTCAAATAGTAACCAGTGCTGGCGAGGCTGTGGGAAGAAAGGAACCCTCCTGTACTGCTGGTGGGAATGTAAAATCGTACAACCACTTTGGAAAGCAGTATGGACAGCTCTCAAAAGACTAGAAATAAATATCCCCTTCAATCCAGTGACACCCCTCCTGGGAATATATCCAAAAGAGACCAAAACAACACATAACAGAGATATATGTATACCCATGTTCATAGCAGCACAACTAACAATAGCTAAAATATGGAAGCCACCAAAACACCCATCAACAGACCAATGGATACACAAACTGTGGTATTTATACACAATGGAATACTATGAATCTATAAAGTCCAACAGCCTGGAGACTTTTGCAGGCAAATAGAATAAACTTGAGAACATCATGCTTAGTGAAGTGAGTCAGAAGCAGGTGAAACATTGAATGGTTTCTCTGATATGAGAGTCCCAGACCACAACTCTTATGGAACTTAAAACGAAAAACAAAGTGAAACAGGCGGGGTAGGGTGGGGAGGAAAACAGGGGTAAGTAGGGGGAGGAACAAAAGAAGAACAGGAAAGTCCTTGTCACCTTGACAAGATACGTAGGTACACAAAATGCTCAACTTCATTGTAAACCTTAAAAATTTTGCACTTATACATATCAATAAAATGGGGGAAAATTTTTAAAATAAATCACAAAGCTCTTTAAAAGTATTCCTGCTAATATTAAAGTATAAACAATTTTAAATGGAGTTTTCAACTACCTAGAAACACGTATTGGTCAGTTTTCCATAATAATCCAAAAATCTGAGAAAAACAACTTAAGAGAGAAAAGCTTTATTTTGTTCTCCTGGTTTCAAATCTTTCAGTCCATGGTCAGCTGGCCCCAAGGCAGAAGCATCACAGCAGAAAGAAATGACAACCAAGAGCGGCCAACCTCAAGGGAGCCGGATAGCAGTGAGAGCCAGGAAGAGCCAGAGAGGAAGGAGCGAGAAACCTGACATGTAGCCCTCAAGAGTTATACCCATTAACTACTTTCTTCAACTTGGTCCCACCTATGGTTTGCCATTTTAACAAAGGCATCAAATTATGACCTCAACAAAGGATTAATTCACTGATGTAGTCGGAACCCCCATGATTTAATCACCTCCAAAAGCCCAACCCTTGAAAACTTTGGGGACCATGTTATATATAAATCATTACACAATATTATGAGTTTATGTATTTTAATTGGCACTATAATCCAAAAGTAAGTCCCATAATGTTCCCTACCAAACTTCACTTACATGCCTCAAAAAATCACAATATATTAAACATTTCCTGTACGGTAAACACTTCAGTGAAAAAAAAAAACTACACCCATAAAATGTTTATAAAACCAAATGTACGACCTGCCAAAATAGAATCATGAGTGTTGAAAGTTTTGAACTTAATCTCCAGTAGAACTAATAAACAATAGTTCTGAAGCAATGGGTCACTTGATCCAAGAGCAGCCAAGACAAGGAGAATGACAAACCAAAGAAGAACAAGTATACTGCTTATTTAAATGAAAGCTTCGTGACAAACAGAGGTGAAAAATACATCTCAAGTGATAATATTTCAATTAATAAATAAATTTAAGTTTAAACGACTTTAGAACTACGTAAAAAGTATTACTGCAAAACTACGGCCTACAATAGTGTTCAAAATGCTCACCAAAATTTGACTGTCTGTTGTCTGTTCTTGAACTATCTGAGTTGTTTTTGCCAGGTCTTCTTCACCTTCTGGGATGCTAAAATTGTCATCTGGTATCTACATCACAGAGAAAGGACAAGATAGAAACAGTGAGCACAAATATAATGGACCACATCACAGGCCATTGTCATCCATGGTGATTCCATTCTAAGACATCTCACTTATGGCATGAATCTTCACAATTTACACATACTATATTTTTCCTATATACCACATATATGATGAAATTTAATATATAAGCTAGGTACATTAAAAGATTAAGAATAAATAACAATGAAATAGAATAATTAACAACAGTATACTCCAATAAAAGCTACTTTAAACTTATGCATTCTTTATGTCCTGGTTTTTCCATTGAATATTTTTGGTGTTCAGTTGCTGGTGAAATCACAGGAACTGAAATGACACGCAAGAAGAGATTACCATACTTCAGAAATATTTTTTCATGGAAAAGTAAAGCAGCAAAGCAAAACACTTTCTATAATACACCACATCATCCTAGAGATATGTGGAAAGCACAGACAGACAGAGTGGGGACTTCTTTTGTAAATGTCATTCAATGCCCCTTGCTATAAGCTCAAGACTGGTTTATGAGGAACTGCTTTTATCTATAAAAGCAAATGTAGTCAACCAATATTTCTGAACAAAATGTTAGGCTACCTAGAAATGATCAATTTCTCCTCATCCCAGGTTTTTTCTACCATTACTTTGTTTTTGTTTTTGTTTTTTTTTTTTTTCCACACAGGGTCTCACTCCATAGTCCAGGTTGGTCTCTAACGCACTGTGCAGCCCAGGCTGGCCTAGAACACACAGCAGTCTCCCAGCCTCAGCCTCCCAGGTGCTGGGATTACGGGTCTGCACCACCACGCCTAGCTATTACGTGCTGCTGAGGCCTCATCCTTTTTAGGCAAGGGTTCTTACCACTGAGCTTTACCTCAGTCCTATGTTTTCTTAAGAACTAACACCATCAAACCTAAGCATAATTAAAAAACAGAATCACTGTCTAAGTGTTAAAAGCTTGAAAGAGAGTAACAGTTGATAATTATGTTAGTGATAGTTAACACTTACAACATGCTTCTCAGATGCCTGTAATGACTTTCGGCTCTTTGTGTCATCCAATAACTTCATATGGTACATATTAATTCCACATTTCCAAAAGCCTGTCTCTTATGTCCTGTCTTTCTGTCCAGGTCACAATTTTCCAGGCTTCCTTCCACACAGCTGCATACACATGTTCTACCATCCAGATGTGACTTTAAGTCTCAGGAATAATAACAGGTCTCAAGGGAGCAATGGCTAATAGACAACTTTGAAATTAAAACTGCATTTCACAGAAGCAGTCACACTAGAAGGAAGCAAGAGACTCGATCTCCACCTAGGCAGTAGCAGTCTGGGAACCTCTGCCAAGGGCTAATTATGTGATGGGAAATGACTCCTGGACAGAGACGACGTACAGTATGGACCCAAAAGACAAGTGAGATTGAGCTGAAGCTGAAGAACAAGTAACAAGAAAAGCAAAGGGGCCAGATGTATTGCCCAGTCTGTAGGTCTAAATAGCATGTCCCATCGCATGGTACACTAGGTGATAATACTTAATTTTAAATGAAAACACATTGTCTCTCAAGAACAAAAGCATTACTTACATGTTTCAGAAAATAAAATGGAAACTTTATAGGAATTACTACAGTGTATTTATACAATACCTAAAATTAACAAATTACCTCTTCATATTCATAGTCATCTTCAGATATTTCGGTTATGGTCACATCTGAATATCTTGTCAAGTTTTAATCTCAAAAATATAGAAAAATATTATTATATCAAAATTTATTTGACCCTAAAATAAAATATTGGGTCAAGTTACTTTATCAGGAAATTTGCAAATCTGTAATGTAATGTAGTTTCAACTCTTCTAAAGACAGCCCACAAAATGTATATATTTTTACAATATAAAACATTTTAAATTAATATTTTAAAAACATATCTATAAAAATTATACTTATATCTGTGTGTCTCACTTCCATCAAATGACTTCTGGTGTGATTCTAGTAATGCTTAAATATATATATATATAATAGTATAGTATATATCATATATATACTAGTATATATCATATATATTTAATATATTTAATGCTTAAATATATATATATAATAGTATATATCATAGTATAGATTAGGTAAAGACATTCAAAAAGTTATTTTTTCACATTATCTTAAACCACACTGAATTTTCCAGTTCTTAAGTCAGTTATTCAAAATGCAAGCTGACATGATTTTGTTTAAAGTATTGTGAACAAACATGTAATACACACATATATTCACATATAAGTGAAAAATATTTGCATCTTTTCATCAATAAAATTTCCTAGGATCACTTTTCTCCTATATATGTCAACATTATAACTTGTTTTCATGTAAGCAAACAAAGTATTTAGTAATTACAATTTGACATTTTATAGTGGCTCAAAAAATTAAATATGAATGGAAATGGTTCTAACAAAAGTTCTGAGGATTATTATAAGACTTTCATTAGTTCAAAGTTACTCTAATAACAAACAAAAGCCCCAAGATAAAAATTTTACATTAAAAAATAACAATATATACCAGTAATAAGATTTTATTAGGGAGTAAGTTTATAGTTCTTAATTATCACACTGACTTTGTATGCCAAGCTTAAATAGGTGTGAATTAAACACTTTAATGTACCCTTCTAGTCATGAAAATCAAGGATGAGAGTTTCCTATTTTTTTATTTTCCTGATGGTTATTAAAAAAAATATTTTGTCTTCCAAAAGTTAATTGAAAATGTGTATGACAACTTCTCATACTTTTAATGTGAATAGGTAACAATTTCACAGTATTTAACAGAACCCATGCAGCGTTCTATTGGTTTCATGTATAAATCATTTGAACTTCATCCTGTCTCTGAACTACTGGAACTATTACTATCTCCATTTTACAGATTAAAATCCAGGGCCTGGGTCATAACTCAGCAGCTACAGCACTTGCTTAGCAAACACAAGGAGATGGGTTCAATTCTCTAGTACCACATAAGCTGGGTGCTTAGCAAACACAAGGAGATGGGTTCAATTCTCTAGTACCACATAAGCTGGGTGTGATAGCTCATGCCTATATTTCAGCACTACGGGTTCAAGCAGGATTGCTGTGAGTTCAAGGCCAGCCTGGGCAATATAATGAGTTCAGAATCAGCCTGGGCTACAGAGGAAGAACCTGTCTCAAAAAATTAAAAAATAGAATCAGAAGTACTAAGTTCCACGTAGGACTAAAGAGAGTTGGAGAGATCCGCCAGCAGCTCAGACTCCCATCTGTAACCCTGCCTCTTTCCCTTTTTATGGGATTCTGTGATGTCTAAATACTTAAAGTGTTTGCCAGTTATCTCCCACAGAGCTCTCAACCTCTAAATGTATTCTTGTTACCTCCCTCATAAGTGATTACTTTTCACTTTCTGCCATAACTCTCTCAATGCAAGGGATAATTAATCTAGGTCCATTATGACCAATCCTTAGATACCAGACAACATCTGCCCAAAAAGTCAGTGTTTTATAGTCAAACATAAATGTTTCTCTCAGTAATGCAGTGAAAAGTAACTGGGCTAAAAAAAAATAGATCAAACAACAACTACACAAAAATAGTTACAAACTTACAGTCAGTCCCCCTAACTTTAATTCACCTGTATTAAGTACAAGTAGTGAAGTGCCTACTTGTTCCAGTTATCTACTGCTGCAGAACAGTTTCTGACATGGCATTTGCCTCACTCTCATATCAGCAGCCACTTAGAAAACATCAAGCTGCTAGTACCAATCTGTGCAAAGCATTTTATCTTTCACTAACACCCAATTTAAAGTACTTCGAACATCTGCCAATCCCCAATTTCAAAGACACTCTGACAGTTTAAAAAAATTTTTATGTTAGCACCCCACCAGGTACCAAAATCTGTGTTACTA
Organism: Ctenodactylus gundi; assembly: GCA_004027205.1. Classification (NCBI taxonomy): domain Eukaryota; kingdom Metazoa; phylum Chordata; class Mammalia; order Rodentia; family Ctenodactylidae; genus Ctenodactylus; species Ctenodactylus gundi. The sequence goes on from PVKB01000033.1 coordinate 526,296, forward strand.
CTACTGCATAACCAACAGCCCAACAAAACTTAGCATTCAGAAGAAAACAAGCAAACCTGAAGACACAGAAATATAAATACTGCATGATCTCACTAACAACTGGTAATCAAAATACAAGGTGAATATGTAAATTTATTTAAAAATCATCACTGTAAAAGATACATTCTCATTAATCTGCCTTAAATTATTCTCCCTCGCTTCAGACACACTTCCCACTTTCCTAATTGTGCTTGCCACTTTCCAGAGCAATTCTGGAAGACCTCTTTCATGAATGTCCTTACAAGTCATGATCAAATATATGGTGAATGCCGCTACAAGTGTCATCCAACAGCAGGCTTGTAAAACCATTACAAATGTGTTCTTGTTCTTCTTACTCATCTGACACCACACATTTCTGACTCTTTCTCAAATTCAAAGTGACTATTCAAAGTAAACATCATGAATTGACTTAAGACACTGAGGCAGCACTCTACTTCCCTTCCAGATTAGGTTAAGAATGGATAAATCAAAGACATTTTATTTTCCCCATTTTACTAATATGTTTATATGTGACACATCATGTTTACACTGAACTTAAGTATTTTGTGCATATATATCATGTCAGCATTACAAACCCTTCCCCTCTCCCCTTTGTGACCCTTCCAAACCACCTCGCCCAACTCCCCCATTCCCGTCATTTATTTCTATGAAATGACTGTATTCTGGGTTTTTCATATTAGAAAAACCATGTAATATTTAACCCTCTGTGTGACTCACTGAGTACGATGGTCTCAAGTTGTGTCCATTTACCTACAAAAGTCTCAAAATCATTAGTCTTTATAGTTGAATAGTACTCCACTGTATACATATACCATAATTTTTGTGTTCACTAGTCTGTTGATGGGTATTTTGGTGTCTTCCACATTTTAGCTATTGTTAGTTGTGCTGCTATGAACATAGGTATGCATGTATCTCTTTTATATGATGCTTTTAATTCTTTGGGAAATTTTCCAGAGGAGGTATCACTGGATAAAAAGGGATGCTTATTTTTAGCCTTTTGAAGAATTTCCATACTGACCTCCACAGTGGTTGTACCAGCTTACTATCCCATCAGCAGTGTAAGAAACTTTATTTTTCCTTCCAATTCTTGATTTATGTTTTTCTGACAAATTTTTACTCAATGAGATAAAATTTCTTGATACTAAGCTAAAGGAATTTAGCCTCTTTTCTACAGAAAAATATACCTCTTCTGAGAGAAGGATATTTTGAAAGCAGTCCTTTGTCTTTAAGTCTCCAGAAAAGCAATGCCATCCTTCAGGTTTATATCATAATAAAGTTCAAAATAAAGTAAATATTCCAAAATCATCCAGACAGACTTTCATATTTTAAATAAGCCAACTCAGAGTACATTCTTTGAGGAAAAGAGGCCACAGTGGAGGTCGATGAATATGGCAATACACGCAGAAAAGGATGGTTGTTATCAAAGCAGTAGAGTTATCAAACAGCTGTGACTCCCACTCAACAAGTACTCCAGGCAACAGCTTAGAGTTACTAACAATACATTCTTTTTCCCATGATCAAAAAAGACTATGAGAAAATTAGTTACCATTTTATAAAACATTAAAATATTTTACATGGACCTTAACCTTATTTATTTTCATAGTAGCACTGTGAGTCAATTAGCACACACACTATCACCTCTAAGCTGAAAACGAAACTGAATCAGAGCTATTAAGAGAGTTAACCACAGACCATACAACTACCAATGACAAGCAAGAGTTTCTTGAATACAAACATCATGAATTTTCTACATTGTCCCTACAGTGACACAAGAGAAATATGCTATTTTTGCCAACATCTTAAGTATCAACAGTAAAACCTTGTTTTCTAGACTCTCATGTGGTATGTTACCAATAGCTAAGTCAAATCACTTAGCTCAATTCGAAGACACCAGAGTAGAGAGAATCACAAAACAGACAAAAAGATTAACCCAAAGATTACCTTAACCTAATTCAAGACATTAATGAGGAAAAAAGTCAAACAGAGCACAAAAACACTTAGAACAGGTACTCTGATTGGAATTTTTAAGTATCCACAATATAATTTGTACAAAAAAATCCTTCCAGAAGGAACTCAGCCTAAATGTGAAGCTGAAGTGTTAAGGAACAAATAAATGTACTTGGGCATTTATGATTGTATGCACCTGTGTATCTGGCTAGTTAGAAAATACATGGCCAAGTACATAAACGAAATGCTAAAGTGATTCTGTGACAGTTCACAAATATATATGTCAATGAACACAAAAACAAGTGACTATGAAAATTAGAGAAGAGAGAACAGCAGAACTAAGGCAAGAGTGAAGAAGCAGCATATACCATTGGTATATTGAGTTTTTTTTTTAACCAAAAGCCACACATTTAACTCCAGGTCTCCCAGCATTCAGGGTAAACAGAGGACTGCAATCACATGCCAATTCAGGATCCATCCAATGAAAATACATGACTTTCTCGAGCCTTAGAAAAATTGTACTTTTAGGTCCTTGTAAAGCTAACACGATGTATAGTAGAAATGTTGATTCTCTTGATCTTTGGGACAATCTAAAAGGCAGAATGAACTAAGATCTGATGGACTACCAGGTGTGGAAAAGCCTGGTAAGCACTTCTTGAGACAATAATCACATCAAGGTGACAAAGAACAATTCATCAAGAATCGGCTGATTTTTGTTACATGGTTATTGTTCTTGTTTTGTGATACTGGAGATGAAAACCAGAGACTCTGCACTAAGCTATGTCCTCACCAAATTTTAAGAAAGGATCTTGCAAAGTCACTAAATTGCACGGGCTGAGCTTGAATTTATGATCCTTTTGCCTCTGCCTCCTAAAGTGCTGGGATTATAGACTGTGCCAACCTGTCTGGTGAAAAAAAGTGGTCCTTGATGAAGAAACTATACTTTGGTTCTAATTTACTGATCAACTGTCTCATCTGGATTTTATCTCAGAGGTAATCCTACACTCCAGGAAATATCCACACAATTATGTTGATCACAGTTCTCAGGTTTTTAATTTTTTGCATTCTTTCGTTTTGTTTTGTTTTTGCACTGCAAAATAAACTACCAGCCTGGCTCAAAAACAGTTTCACAACTTTAAGCTGTTTCTAAGCCCGAACAAAACTATTTAATATCTGTATGCCAAGCATTCCCACTAAGAATAGAGTTAACCTCTGGCTCTACAATTCATTCTTATTTTCCACCCTGTCCATTTTTCTCAGATCTGATCCCTACCTTTCTGCCTGTTTCATCTTGCTTGACCCTAGTTTTCTAGTCTATTCTTATCAGGGAATCCTATGACAGTTTTCTTCCCTTCCACAAAGCCACAGTTCACAGTCCACAGTCTGCATCATCTACTTCCAGGCCAAATTACATATCCTAGATTCATAACCTAGACACAGAGCACGACTCTGATGACAACCACATCTCCACTCGTTCTGGAAGAAATTCAGGAAGATTTGTGAGTTTGCATGGTGTAAATCATTTCCTGGTATGTGTCCAGCATAAAGGAATTGGCTGGTAAGTTTCTGTGCTAGCAGGTAATGCATCAGAATTTGTGCATATCGTATCAGATAATAACCCCAATATTAACGTATACTGACACTGCCAGTGAACCCAAAATCCATCACAGTGCCACAGAAAGACACAACTCTATAGATAGACACCTCGGAGATGCATTGTGGATGGAATAATGGAGCAGAGCTTCGAGTGAAAGTTAGTACATGAGGGTTACAAGTAATGGACTCTCTGCAAACGAACCGGAGACAGATGTGAGCAGCATACAAAGTTTCCTCACCCACTACATAGTCTCTCATGCTACTGAATTTACAGATAGTGATCATGACTCACAGCAGCATTTTTATAAAGAACTGGAGTGAAATGTACTAATTATATTTTCTTTAACTTCCCAGAGCTTCTGTAAAGAGAAATCACTTTGCAATCTTTACCATACCCAGAGGTAACTGAAAGCCTGGTTCAACACTTTAGTTACTATATTGAAAAACTACTATAAAGAACAAACACCACAGTCATTTTTCCTTTCTTAGGAATGCCAGTATAACAAAGAAAGCTAAATGAATAATATAGACAGAAGATGGCAAATAATATGCATGCTTGCTGTCACTTTTCCCATTACTGTTTGTGTTCTGTAGTCTTTTCCATGGAGTTTACTATGTAAAGTTTCAGGGCTCTTGTTAGAAATACATTCTAGGTACCCACTACCAATTCAACAGAATTGTCGAGAGTGGAAATGTATTGACACTTTTGTCCGAAATGGCTATCATATATCTTTTTTCACAGAAGCTAGAAAATAACCCCTTTTAACAAATAAGACTCATATTTTCATGATAGGCAATGGTATATGTCTTAAGTTACTTTTCCATTGTCAGGACACATTTGATACCCATTAGGTGAGGGAAGGCTTATTTTAGTTCCATTTCAGAAGGTCTCAGTCTATTTGTGCGCAGCTTGAAATAGTGGAAGCATAAGAGAGGCCTCACCAGAGAGAAACTGTTCATGGCATGGGAAGCAGGAAGGCAAGTGAGCAAGGAAGGATGGAGCTAGCATATATTCTCCCAGGTCATGTCTCAATGATCTGTCCCTTTCAGGTCAAGCCCCAGTGATAAACCTCTACTGCCCAGGCCCCACCTCTTAACAGCACAAGATATCCATAGATATCCTACACATCCAAATATATGAAGCTTTTGGGGGACATTTCAAATACAAGCCATAATAATGTACATCCTTCCAAGGCTAAACCAGGAGTTAAAAATATTTGAGCTCTAGAGATTATACTTCTACCTAAAGATGCAAGGGCTAAAAGTGAAGTTATTTGTCTACAGGCTCACTACTCTAAATACTGTTCCTATATCATCAGTCCACAGTATCTGAAGTCTTCTCAGAAATGCAGCTGCAACCCAAACTGGGTTTGTTGAACTAAAACCTTCATTAATGATCAGCTGGTGACTGACATGCACTTCAAAGTTTGTCTAGAGAACACAATAAAAAACTATTTTTCTCTCTAAATAGCCTATTAATTCTACTCATATAATAGCATTCTAGATTTAGGAATATGGTTTAATCTAGATTCTATATTGAGACTCTCCATTTAACCTATTTTAATATCTAAGTAGTCATGGACAAAACAGGAGAGAGAACTCATAAAAAAGAAAAACAATCAAAAGCTAGTTTAAAAAGCAGTCAAAGTAACTAGAGATAGTTTCCGAAACAATACTTTGCGGGCTCCAATTTCCTAGGGTCCTTGTATTCCACTACTGTTGCTTCAGCAAAGTCACTCTTTAGGCAAAAAACAACTGAAATAATTCACATTTACAAACTCATTCCAGCCTGCAATTGCCACTTGGAAAGAAACTCCCAAATGTCCAAAATCACATCTTAGTAGGCGGCCCCATTCATTAAATTAATTAAAAAACAAACCTAAACTGTGTTAATTTCTTATAAAGGACTCATTCCCCAAACACAACCAACTTTCTTGCAAGTTATACTTGTCCTTGACATTATCACATCCTAAAAATCAGCTTTAAACTTTACATTGCTACAAATACCTTCACAGTAAAGATTTCTTCAGAGGATTCATGTGCTCCACAACTACATTTCTTAAAGCTCCAGTAACAGTTAAGCAAGGTAACAATAGTCTTGTACGTTTGTATATGACATTATCAAAATTTTAAAAATAAAAACAATAATAATGTAATTTCCTTAGAAGAAAAATAGATGTCACTGTTGCAGGCTGGAAATTACAGAGAGGGATTTTGCATGTGTAAAAATTCTTTCCAAGCATGTTCTCTAAGCTATTATATAAAGAAAGTGAGGGCTTTATTACTGAAGTCATTCTTGCCTCCACCCCATGTGAGACTTGGCTAAGTATCCATTCTGAGGCATATCAGTCCATTCAGTTCTTTATGTTTGAATGTCTAAATCCAGAAAAGGAGGTAATTTCCTGAAGAATGCAAGTCAATCTCTTTCAAAGTCTTGCATAATATTGAAAGCCCATTGTCTACTGTAGCAGGAATCCCTGTTCAATCATAAATAAGGGAAGTCCTGGAACACATATGTATTAAAAGTGATTACGTAAATATGCAAAGTAGAGCACATCAGATTTCTGATTCATTCATTATAACTCTTATTTATCAACTGAAGTAGCTCAAGTAAATTACCTAAGAGCTAAAGACTTTAAACCCAAGGAAGTCTCACTTCAGCAACTATCATAATAGCCTTAAGAAACAATGTCAAATAACATTATATAGTCAACTCTTAATTATGCATGTGAAGAGAGCCCAGGGATACAAGGATAATTGACATTCACAAGTAATCCTCAAACTTCATTTTAACTAAGAGTTAAAGCCTCTCCAATGACTACAACTCTTCCCTGAACATTGGATATAGCAAAATTGACTGCTTAAGTATTTAACTTGGCTATCCTTTATTACCTTTTGATTGAAAAACAAAATAGAAATCAGTCAACCAAAGATAAATGAGGAAAACCAAAAAGCCTATTTGAAAAAATGGATAACAGGATCCTGAAAAGTTAGAATTGCTTATGACTATTAATGTGAATGTTTGCAGAAGTCTTTGTAAGACAGGGCTGCAAATGGCTCCATGTTGGCAGGTATGACTCAGTGATCTCCCTGCAAAGCAAGTTTCATTATATTGCTATCATATCATTTATTTCACAAATATATTCGCAAAAAGTCATTGTGTTAGTCGCCCGTCAATAACTAAACTGTTTACAGAAATCATTTTATGAAAACAAAAATGACAAAATCCCTGGTTACCATTCACTAGTAAGGACCTGCATAACATTTTCCTCGATGTAGAAAAACCCAGGAAGAATAATTTGAACCACTTTTTAATTTAAAAAGAATATTTCTAGAAAAGATATCCCATTCTATATATGAAAAAAGAGTATAAAACTTCACACATGATACTGGCAAACCCTAATAGCTTATTCAAATAGATTTTAAACTATTCAAACTTATATTCCTGTCAGAATCATTTTTTGCATCCACTAAAATGCTATATATTTTCTATAATCTTTCTACTACATTGTAAGGATTTAAGTCTGAGTCAAGACAGGTTATTCAGTGTGACAGAGCCCCACCTGTGGATCTGGAGCCCTGCACTTTGGAATTAAAGTGGGAGGGGTAGAAGTATCTCTAGAATAAAATACATAACCACCTCTGTCCTACCTGCCTAAAAAAAGGAGTTAAGGGTCTTTTTTCTCACAAACCCTCCCACTCCTCTAGTACTGATTTAACTATACAGCTAGAGGTGGTATCTCCAAAGCCTTACCAAAACAAACAAACAAACAAACAAACAACTATCTACATTCAGTTAGTCAATTTTTTTCTAGTATTGCCATTAATAATTGCTCAACATTAATTTCTATCATTTCTGGACCTTGGCCACGTCATAATGGAATAGCACTAAACAAGCAATTACTATCATTATTACACAAGTAAACTTGAAACTATGCAAGAAGGTGATGTTCCTAAAACAAATCATTTAATCACTGGACAATGGGGCCATCTACAGGATCGTGGGTGGGATCGTCTGAGCGGCAGCTTATTAAAACCCAACGGCAAAGATCTTTCCCTTGTCTCCTAAAGTTCCCCAACCAAATTCATTTGCAATGATGTCCTAAATTTAAGAAAACCATTAAATGTAAGAAGGGTTGAATAAACTGGTTGTGCTGACTCAACAAGAAAAATAAGGAGTGGTTACGGAGTACAAAGGTCTTGAAAGGTGCTCCAACTCTTCTAGGAGGAACAGGGCAATTTACATTCTTTAAAGGAGATTTTCGCTGGGTGGCAACCCAGGGAAATGTGGTGGCAAAGTCTCCACCATAGGTCTCACAGACGTTTACTCCACCAGCTCAAGGGCCTAGGCGTCACCAGGCGCCCCCTTTCAGAAGCCCAGGCTTCGCCCAACGCCCGTCTTGCTTCGAGCCCCGGCTGGCCGCGCCTATACGGGAAGGATACGTTCCAAGTAGTAGGCGCCCTCGGCTGACAGCGCGTCCTCCGAGTCCCCAGCTGTCGTCAGACCCACGCCTCGTGCTTCTTCCGGGGCCCTCGGAGGAGAGCTGGACTTGCTTAGCTGAGCGGACATCTGCGCCGCGCCACTGCTCCAGGCCCCGCCCCTGGCCGGCCCACTGCGGTCCCTACGGGCAACAGCGCCCAAGGACGCTTTCTGACGCCCGCACGCAGCTCTCGCGAGATCTAATACGCTCTCACCTAGTCCCACTGCGCCCTCCCACTTCCCTAGGCCTTCCAGGTCACTTAAGGGTTCCCCGAGCCCTCCGCGCTTCCCGGGTTACCAAAGCAACACTGTTGCCTAGTTACCCAGAGAACATAGGACGCTATGGTAGTGGACAGAATGCCAGAAAAGATCGGTTTGGTTTATGTCTTCTTATTAAAGCACTCTGACCCTATCATTTCTTTCTCAGTTAATTTTTTTTCCCCAAAATTGCCTTTCTTTTTGTTCTCACATGCCCGTTATCAGTTTCCAAATTTTAGATGTTTGAGGAATCCTAATTGTTCTCAGGGAATACTAGGGGAAAATATTCAAAAAGAAGAGTGGTGGGGAGAAAGGGCCATCCTAGAAAAGTGGCCCAGAAGCCCTACCAGAGGCTCCTCAGACTCTTAGAAATAAAGAATTCGAGTGGTCCAGTTAGTGAATTTCTCTCTCTCTCAATCTTTATGGCATTTATCTAGATGTGTGGCTTAACTTAGGTTTCACAGTCCAGGGTTTGGAATAGTATATTCAAGGGATTGGGTTTTGCTAACCACATAAAAATTGGGAGCTGCAAAATCCAAACATAATATATACCAGATAGTATTTGCCTAATCACATGCAGTCCTAGTAACTTCCTAAGGAGGTGTTTGAGAATCTGGATGTTGCAGCTAGAGGTTGGATTTAGAGCCCGGTTCCACCACTTCCTAATTATAAAATCTTAGGCAAACTAGGCATTGATTTTCCTTATTTTTAAAGTTACCTACCTCAAAGTATTGTTGCAAGGGGTAAAACAACATAAAGCATTATTATCTTCCTAAGCACATAGTAACACTAATAATATTAAGTATTTCTATTAAATTTGGGGTTTTTTTAGAATAATCAATGGTCAGAATTACACAAAATAGTTGTAGAGTTCACTTCTGGTACTTTTTTCTCCTAACCTCTCTTTTTCCTTGACTTTTTGTATCAAGTATATTCTGCGAACTTATTATTAAATAAAAGGAAAAGGTAAAAAGGGCTGAAAATACAGGGTACCCTCAATTTCAGATCTCTGGTGAAATGAGGGTGCTTGATTTTGACAAGGACTTGAAACCAACTTGGCTCTTTTAGACAGGAAAGATAAGATTGGGGCTTACAGCAGAAGTATGAATGGCCAATAAATAGGTGAGAAAATATTTAGCATCTTTAGCCATCAGAGAAATGCAAATCAAAACAGCACTGAGTTTCCATCTAGTTCCAGTAAGAATTCTGAGAAGGTTTCAGAGAAAGGAACCATTCTACATTGTTGGTAAGACTGTGAATTGATACAACCATTTTTGGAAAGCTGCATAGAGATTCCTTTAAAACTTGAAAATAGATATCCCATTTGATCCAACTATACTCTTCTTCTAAAAGAAGTCATTATACTACAGTGATACATGCATACCCAGGTTTAGAGTAGCACAACATACGATAGCAGCCAATATGTCCATCAACAGATAACTGAACAAAAAAAATGTGGTAGAGTTACACAATGGAATTTTACTCTACCATAAAGAAAGATAAATTTTGAATCATTTGTAGGAAAACAGGTGCACCGTGAAACCATCATTCTTAGAAAAATGGATCAGGCACAGGAAGTTATATATTGCTTGGTTACCTATCCTAATATGAGAAAAACAAACCTTAAAAGAGTAAAAGAAGAAAGAAAAAAAGACTTTGTGAGAGGAAAGGGGGATACAAGAGTGTGAGGAGGTGGGAAAGGAGAAGGGAAGTTAAAATGATCAAGATGCAACATGTAAGTAAAACAAATTTCTCAAGCTGATTTTTATTATTAACTATTGCAACTACATGTTAATAAAAACATTAAAGAAGAAAAGATGTGTAATACCTATTGTAAAATTTTGGAGAGGAAATGACATGTGTGAAAGATGCACTTAACATTGGATTTGATATAGCAGTTGTTTTTCATTAATTAATTATGGAATTTTATACAAATATAGAGTGAAGATGCCAAGCCCAAACGGGGCACTATATTTTTAAGAAATGTTAACAGAAGTTATGGGATGTCTGTGCTGTAACTCCTGTGCTGAACTCAGCTATTCCTATACATAGAGTTTGGCTCTCTGAGTATGACCATGGTTCACAGATAGCTATTCCTTCATGTCTTCCAGGCCTTGGCAACCTGACTTCTCCAGCTCCTACATAACAACTTTGCTGGGTCCAGCAGTTGGCCATCTTATGAAAACAACCCTGACCCCCAGCAGGGACTGGCCTGTCTCCCTTAATCCACAGCCCTCCCATCTGCACTCCTAACCTATGTCCTCTCCTCTCCAGTCTACAACCTCAGACACCAGCTAAGCAGCCCGATCCCTGACTGTTGTGCTAGTTAATCCACCCACACTCAATCAATACAAGCATGTTCACCCTGTAGTCAGCCCATTTTCCCTTCTATTCTTAGCCCTTTTGTTTCTTTTCTTATCCACTTTTCCATGTCTCTTTTTCTGTCTTTAGACCTTTTTTTTAACCCCTTTTCTGCACCTTTCATAGCCCCTTTTTCTTATTCCTTTTGCCACATTGTTATACTTCTTCCCTCTTTTCCTATCCCCTTAATCTCTCATGCCTCCAACTGGACCTCATGACTGAATCTGCTACCCAGGAATAGGGTCACGAGGGTAATAAACGGTCACTCCAAATTCTCTTGCTGCTGGTGATATTTTCGGTTATGCCAGGCTCCTTCTTTGACCTAACGGAAGTGAGATCAAACACTACATCATGGGTTTTTAAAAAATAATTATTCCAGTAAAAGACACCATGCCATCAAATCCCCCTTAAAATTCTCTTTCTCACTTCAAATACACTTACCACTGTTCTTGTCACTTTCTGAAGCAGTTCTGGAAGTTTTGCTTTGTGTCTTTAGTTGTGCTGTTGTAGTTGCCTCAATAACTTGAATTAATTCAAAATGTTTGCCTTTGATAGTCATTTGACTTTGGAGAAGAGCAAGAAGTGCTAGGCCACATCTAGTGAAGAAGGCGGTATTGTGGTTTGCATCTGGAATGTCCCCAAAAGTCTCATGTATTTGAATGTTATGGACTGTCTATGGAACCATGTGCTATTGACAGATTGGGGCCTGGTCTGGAGGGGTGGACTGCTGGCATGCAGACTGGATTACAGGTGTGTAGCGGGGACTTATCACACCATCCACACCCAAATCCCTGAGGAACCAATAACTGGGATGGGACCTGGCCATATATATACATGGCCAGATCTCATACATATACAAATATGTGTGTGTGCATATAGATAGATGGATAGATAGATAGATAGATAGATAGTGCTTTTTTAAAGTTCAAAATAAACTAAACATCAATTATTTTATAATTTTTTATCACAACACTAAGTGAGCAATAGTTAGTGTACGTCAGTGGTACTCGGTTGAACAAAGGACCTTCACACTGAGCTACATTCCCAGCCCATTTTTATTTTTTAATTTTGAGACAGGGTGTCCCTAAATGGCTAAGTTGCTCAGGCTGTGCCTAAATTTGATATCCTTTTGACTCCAGAGAATATTTTAAAAACAATAAAATAAAAGCAAAAAAAAAAGATCTTAACAAATGTGAACATTCAATTTTGCCTTTAGATTTAAAAAAAATAAAATACAAATTTTTGTGAAGACTATTAATAGCTTAGAAATGATATTGTCTGTGCAAAAAGAATGAATTAGAAAAAATGTTACACTATGATTTTTGGTCTGCTAGTTGCTGTTTTTTAAAGGGTGAGACAGGCTCAATTAAAGAAAACACAACTTTATAGTAGTGGGTTGAATTTTAGTGCATTCTTATCCTATAGCCTTTTCTTTCCAGTATATTTTACAACTTCCAGAAAGTGGCTTCGCATTTTGATGAATGAGCATCAAACTGTCCAGTTTCCCTTTGAATGTGTTCCTTAAGAAGTATAAAGGAAACGAACAGAGATAGTGAAAATCTAGCAGTAATCACAAGAAAAAGTTATCTCCCCCTGAGCCTAAATGCTCCATTTATGTAAAAGTGAAATTATTTTTAAAAGCAAAACCACAAAGAAATCCAACAATGGTTGTATTCTCCACATTTGTAATTTTAAAACAGAAAATACTCATATGCAAAAATACAGCAAGTACTATTCAGTTTCTCAAGTTATGAGCATTCATTTGCAACCAGGACAGCTCAAGACATTTCCTGGTGCATTTTTTTTAAAGAAAAGAAAGCATCTTATTTTCTTTCTAAACTTCACAGTAAGTGCTAGCCAGTTTCTGAATTCATACAAGGAGTAGCAATTGTGGAAAATTATAATTTTTTCAACTATACAGTACATATTTTTTCCTCTTTCACTAACATCCATTTGAAAATGCATCTCTCCCCTATTTCTTAGCCTACAGAGTTCAATGTCTATCACCTATGTCTGGTGAGATGCACATGAACAGGCTTACCACAAAAGAGCAGCTTGTTTCTCTTGGTTACAGTAAAGCTTCTGGAATTGGCAAATACATTAGGAGGAGTCAAATAAGATGTGGTAGAAAATTTTTTCTCAATTCAGGTAAAAGGACTCCTATCCTATCGCTTGGGTCTTACGTTCTATGGTTGCTGTATATACGTTGATAGTATAGGGAAAATTTCTAAGAGTCAACATGGAGAACCTGAGTTAAAGAAAGCAAATCTCAGCCAGGCTGAAATCATTTCACTGTGTCAACACTGGTTCATCAGACAAGTGTAGCATATTAATGTCAGATGTGAATTGGGAAAAATGCGTATGAGTATATAGGGGCATTATGTACTAATTTGCAACTTCTCGTTAAATCTAAAACTACTTTAAAATTTAAATTTTTACTTATAAAATCATTACTTGAATGCTGATTCCACCATGCCTTATACAACCCTCATTTGTTGACCTTTCTTTTATTTCAAACAAGTTCCTTTTGCCTAAATCATGTCTATCGGACTTTCTGACATTTGCCATTGAAGAATACCTAGCTAGTAAATGAACTCTATATTTTTGTTACTGCCATATTATTTGAAGAGATATTTTTTACTGCTAAGAGTTTTTTTTCTAAAAATGTCTCCTATATAACAATGCAGCATTCTGCACTTTAAAAATCTATGGAGGAGGTAGAGCTCATGTTGAATGTTCTCACCATGCCAAAAAAGAAAAGAGTAGTTAAGTTGTACTTTTGGGCATTTAAGCCTGAAAGTGCCTGATGCTCCATTCAGATGGGGAAAAATCCGGTTTGCTCTCACACACTGGAGAAAACTGAGTAGACTATTGTAGAAGCTCAGTGCACCCTCCTGTCTAGTACACTGGTCAGGCCCTTTTCATGGATGGACTGAAAAGAAAAAAAAAAAGACAGACATAGGAAAGAAAGCAACAACAGCAGTGGGCGGAGGAGAAAAGAATTGTACAGAGAGCAATGATAGGTTGGGGGGAGGAGGTGGACAGCGGTGCAGCTATAAAAGGAACTGTAACTTGGGAGAAGATGACAACGCTGGAGGTTAACACCTAACTTTCATCTAACGACAACTTCAAGCAGGGGAGACTTGCCTTTCATATTCCTCCGTGTGATACCAATATCAGGACCTGCGCAGTAATTCCTAAGGCAGCTTTGTTAGGTGGAGCTTCTGACAGGAATTGAAGGTGTGCCTGATCCCCAATTGGTGCATCCCAACCTGAAGCAACAGATTGCATGATGTGTTATTATTTCTAGTTGACGGGAACATTTCTTTTCAATTATCTGTGCCTCTACAAACTGAAGAAAGAAAAAAGGAGAAAGGAAGAAGGAGGAAGAGAGGGAGAGAAAAGGAGGGAGAGAAGGAAAGAGTGACAGAGGGCAAAGGAGGAAAAGAAAACAAGCAAGAGGGAGAGACGACAAAATGCTTCCTCTAAAATGTATAGTCTAAAGTTTAATTCTTCCAAGGCAATGTGAAACACCGTCTAGATTTTTTCCTCAAAAAAAAAAAAAAGACTCTTAAAGGCTGAGGGCATAGCTAAGAAGTTAAGCACTTGGCTAGTGCACAAGGCCTTACATTCACTCCCCAGTACCACACAAACCAGGCATGGTGGTGCACATCTGTAATCCCAGCACTGAGGAGGCCAAGGAAGGAGGGTTGCTTTGAGTTTGAGGTCAATCTCAACCACTTAATGAGTTCCAGACCAGCCTGGACTACAGAACAAGATTCTGTCTCAAAATAAAACAACAATAAAGCCCAGCTCTTCAGTTCCATCCTCTCTGCCTGGTGGAAAAGTAGGTCTGATGGTGGCTAAGCCAGTGAGCACACTCTTTCTAGGATGACCAGTTCCAGGACTGTTGGCAGAGAGGGCTAGATCTCAAGGATTTATAAAGCCAGAGAGCCATAAATTTGAGTGTCCAGGGACAAAGAACAGGACCACAGAAGTCACATGTTCAGGAAAAAATGAGAGTAACTGATGAAATAATAGGGAATAGGAAAGAAATCCAAGACTCACAGGTGAAATCGAAGAAGGTTAGTCATATTGCAATTATTATAATGAAAAACTACTGTCCTTTTTTCAGACCATCCATTTCTCTAGAGTAATATCAGCACTTTCTTTAAACCCTATCTGGACTACAAATTACTGCTTTGGTGTTAAGCATGCCCACCTCCAACCTGACACAGACACACCTGATTTTCCAGGACTTACATACTTAATAAATACTTACCAATCATGTATAAATGAATTATACACAATCTGGCATTTCAAATGTTTAAATAAAATCTGTGGAAGGAAATAAATGGTGATTTACAATAACATCACAGGGACTTTACAGACAACAGTTGCTGATGACAAACAAGAGAAGAAAAAGTTTCCTGACAGAATGGAACATCTACGTCAGCCATTATGGAAGGTCTGATTTTCTCGACATCAAGAGCGAACCACTTACACAGACCTGTCATTGTTCTCCAGCATTACCCAGCATTTGCAGCAGCACGTTGTCTTTAAATTCTTGAAAAATGCTAATAGGCAAAGTTTATTTATGCAGGTCTACTCATTCATTCTCATTTTTATATTTACATAATTTAACAGTCGATGATTAGCAAATATTTTTGTGTTTTCACACAGAAACATTTGAAGCATTAAACAAGAAATCAAATATAAAATAGTCAGATGAGTGAACTTAGCAACCAAAGAATACTTTAATACAAAACACCGTTTTGGGAGAAGGAAAAAGTGGGAAAATTACTGACATACCATCAAGAGTTTTTAATAAGTATCCACAAAGTTTGATGACCGCTGGATTGCAATTTGCATATTGAGAGAAAAAAATTCGCTAAGAACTTTTCAGTCATGAAAAAAAATGATCCTTAGTGAGATTATTCATGATTTGGACTTCTGATAGCAATATGTAATCTGAGAAACGTTTTTTGAAAAATCTGATTTTCTGCAGAATGTTACAGTTGCGAGGACCACTCAGCTGACTATCTATGACCACACACAATGCTCCCAGCCGCTGTTACTCACACACCCTCATCCTGGCAAGGGTGATACCACCTCCAAAAAGTCACATAGCTCTTGCAGTGGCAAACACAAGATGAAATCTTTAATCAAAAGCTATCCCATGACTGTGAGTATTTCAATGCCGAGGATAAGTCCAGTGATAGATAACACATACTAAGTGATGTAACCAGAATATTTCATCTGATCCCACAAAAATCATTTAAGGCAGTTATTGAGGGAAAACAGGAGGTTACCCAGTAGCAGAGAGAACAGGTACCTTGAACAAACTCCTGCAGTCAGGCAATGCTACAATGATCTCCCCACCCTTCTCAGACACCGAAGGACAGTTGAGTACTGAGGATCCAATACTCCTTCCTCCTTCCTCATTCCATCTGGAAACATCATTGATTCTTCCTGTGGATCTCTGGTAATAAAAAACCATTTCCTTGAACCGTCCTGTCTCTTCAAAGTCAGGATGTTCTATCATGTCAGCTTGCACTAAATTCTGAACAAAAGGCTTAGAGAACATTGGTTCATTTCTTTTCCTGCAAATCAATTATTCACATCAAGAAAAAAGTCTATTTCTGTTTGCTTTTCCAATGACAAAATGTATACAGTACACTGTTTGAGTGAAGATAAATATGGATACTCACAAAATATTGTATATTTTTCATTAAATGAATATTTCAGACATTGATTCATGTCAATAAAGAGAAATGGCATATTCTTTTTAGTATGATAAAATCTCTATTTCTAAGGATATATCATAATTTATTTAAACAGGTTTTAAAACATTTTTTGGCTTTGTTTCAAAGCTTGGCACTCCAGTAAATCTAAAAATGAGAACCATCATTTGTCCTTCTTTCTAATGAAAGCTGACTTGATTAGAAAGATCAGGAATCTACCACATACTTCCCAGGAAATATTTCTCCTATAGATTTTCCGTCTGCAAGTTTCCTTGTGATAATTTATTTTTATTATTGTATTGAATCATCTGCACACATAAGAAAGTATTTCTTAGTATTTAACATTTAGAACTTGAGAGTTAGCATTAAATAATTAAATGTAATGCAAACATGCAAAGAGAATTCTCTTCTAGAAAAACTTGTCATTTATGTTTAGTATTCATGAATGTACAGCGAAGTCATTACTATTTTTTTTTTTTTTTTTGAGACACAATCTCACTCTGCAGTTCAGGCTACTCCTGAACTCATTGTGTATCCCTGGCTGGCCTCAAACTCAAGGCAACTTTCCTGCCTCAGCTTCCCATGTGCTGGCATTACATGTGTGCACCACCATGCCTGTCTTATGTATTGCTAGGGAATCGAATGAGAGTATGTAGTGTGCAAGCACTTTAACTGCTGAGCTGTTCCTCCAGCCCCAAAGCTATTACATTTTAAAAAGGTTCTATTTAGGGCATAGTGATTGATCAAATTAGTAAGCAGAAGTATGAAAATTCTTTATATATTCAGCAGAGCACTTTTTGTATCATACTCTGGAACATTAATGAACTACAAAATTGAAATAAGAGAAGACACAAGTCACATTTCTAAGTCAACTGCTACATTCCTGAAGGTCAGCATATCCATGAGAGGACCTGTGGCTTTTATTGCTTCATGATCATGGGCTTTATCACAATGTGTAGAATGTCTGCTGTCAGATACAGGGAAAGGTCAGGATGAGGAGTCAAATAAGAATTTTAGAAAGAAGTTACTATGTGCCATATTTAGGAACCATGGAACTCATTCTTCATAGAAAACCACAAAAAAAACAGCACTACAATGTCTGTAACTTACACAATTAGTGAAAATTTAAATAAATAAATATGTATATATGTATGTATGTATGTATGTATGTGAGTTGTCCCACTTGAAAACAAACAAGGCCTTTTCATTTGTTCAATTTTGTCTTGTTTTTCAATGGGATTTTACATTTTCATATGATGAAATATTTCCATCTCAAACATATGCAACAAACCAATGAAGTTCATTAACTGTGTGCCTTTTACAGAGATTACACAAGGATGGTCTTACTTAAGGAAATATCTTGTATGTAACTTGCAGTTATTATAATAAGATTCTGGATTTAAATCACTTCTTTTTGTCCTGTGAAGTGTTCTTTTCTATTTCATTTCAATTGACTTATTTAATGATGACTGAATTTAACTGGTGTACTAGGAAAACTATTTTCTAGTAAAATTCTACTTAGTTTTTTATCTTGCCCTAATTTATTTCTGATCAATACACTTGCATTGATTGCTTCCTCTTGATATATTGTACTCTAAACTACCAAATAAACAACAAAGAAATATGGCACATTAAAATCAAGGTTTTAATAAATTAAGATTCTGGTTCAGATGTAATCATTTCCTATTTTCTTCTCTTTCTACAGAATTCTGCTTCTTTTCTCTTCTTTATATTTAGATTATAGATTCTCAAAATTCTATTTATAACAGGTTTTCTTTAGAAAGAAATAGGTCAAAAATATAATAGCATTTAATACAGTTCATGTTTACTGATTTATTCTACATACAGTGCTCATCAACACCATGCTCTGGTGATAGGAGAGGAGTGAAGGATTCAGAGATAAAGAGCTCATGTTCAGAACCTTGAAATACAACATACAATTCTAACTTGACAAATAACTTGAGTTATTCTTCTGTGATACTTAGTAACCATAGAAATTAGAAAAAGTCACCGAAAAGAAAGGGCACAGGTTAAGGATAAAATAAAGACTAACAAGTACAAAAATTCGAAATATTAAGTGGAAAAGTGAATTCTCCAGTATATAACAGTGTGCAACTGCACAGAATAGGTTTTGAAAGAGCAATCATTCTTTCAAGTGGTTCTCTAGGTGTGATACTCAGACCCGCAACAGCAGCTTTAATTGGGAACTTGTTAGAAGCACAAATTCTGGTGACCACCTGAACTTACCAAATCAGAATCCCCCTAGGATGTCCCTATAATCTATGTTTTCAGAAGTTTTCCATGTGATTCTTATGGATACTGTAGGTTGAGAATTCTTATCTACTGTACTTTTTAATAAGATTTTCAATAATTGCATCGAGGATGTGTGTTGTTAAAGAATGCAAAACAGTGATTATGAACAGATGTTTGATACAGGGGTTTCCCTTAATGATTAATAGATATTGAAGTTGTCTGTGGACAATCATTAAAAAGTTCTAGATGACACCCACTACATGTATATTACCTAATTAACAAACTGCAACCTCTACAAAATACAGCTCATTATTTTCTAATTGCCAAAGTTTTTGCCAGATGATAACTATGCCAATGTTTGATTACCACTCAAAAAAGTTCAGTTAATACTGCTAAAAAGGCATAGAATTTAAATTGGCCTGAAGAGTATCTGTAGAAGACAGAAATATCAATGAATAGTCTTATTCAGTAATACACTGATTCACTTTTCTTCAAGATTATTTAAATACTCTCAAGGAAGAAAAAAGGCACAAATTTTTTTAACAGGCTCATATCACACTTCCTCAAAATAACCTGGAATCTGAGCAGGACAAAAAAAAAAAAGAAACAAACCCTGATTTTGTTACTGAAATGATACATGCACATGCATTGGGAGTCAAATAGATTCTACGTAGGTGAGATTTGAAAGTGCATCGACTACAATAATGAACACTTGAGGTTAGAAGAAAACAAGTTAGCCATAAATATGTAGGATGCTATGGTTTAAGTGTCCCCTCATAACTCAGATTAATATTAAGAGGGGGACCTTAAAAGATAATTAGGTCATGTGGTATTAATCTTTATGAATGGAATAATGTTATTGAAAAAGATGCTCTCTCTGTGATCTTCAACTTCCAAGCTTCTATGTGCCAAATACATTTGTTTATTTCTTTGTTTGTTTACTTATTTGTTTGCTACTGTGGTACCAGGTCCTTCACTCTAAGCTATGTTCACAGCATTTTTTATTGCTTGAGACTGGATCTCACTAAGTCACCAAATTGCCCTTGGCGGAGCTCAAACTTGTGACCTTTCATCTCAACCTCTCAGAGTGCTAGGATTACAGCATGAGGCTGGCTAACATAAATTTTTTTGTTCATATATTACCCAGTCTGTGTATCCTACAGTAACAGTGGAATATTACTGATTTTTAAGTATCATAGTTAAATATGGACGATTAAGGAGAGCAGAACTTTATAATCAATGTCACATGACAGGTGAAGTAGGCCAAAGATATGCTTAAGTAAAGATCTAGAATCAAGTTTTTAAACTGGCATTTAATGCTTGTTCAAGTCCATAATGCCCAAGATATTGGGATAAATCCAAAAGACAGGAAGAGAATACTCGGGATTACAGTGAATCCAGAATAGTTATAAAAATGCAAGCTCTGAAGCAACCATTTACAAGCACGCTGTCATTGGAAGCTAATTAACCCTTGTGGGCCTCAATTATTCATCTATAAAATGAGATTGTGAGATTATTTATAGGGAATTGTAGCAAAATTCCTTGAATGTTGTAAAAGCTCAGTAAGTCTTATATAACATTAATAATATTTATACTTTCATATTTATATTTATACTATTTCATCACACTCAAAATATCTGAGAACACTCAATTACCTAATCAGAAACATGAGTTACGATATTGCAGTGAATTCACTCATGGAACTGAATTTCTGAGACTTCAGGAAGTGTCTGTTTATCCTTCTGACAGTAAAATTTTAAAAACAGCAGTATTTCTGCTTAATTTTAATTTAATATTTAAATCAATTTGTGAACTTTAATAATATTTGATATACAAAGATGAAACATACTTAAGGAAAAAGATATAAAAAGTGGGAATTAGTGTTTGTTTTTGTACATGTTGATATACTATGTCATTTACTTTAAAATATACTTTCTAACTTTCAAACACCTCAACAATGTATTCACAGAGCTACTGTAATAGGCCTTTTAAGTTAGTACTGTTATTATCTAGTTTGTCAGATAATATTTCATAATTATAGTGATTTCAAAAAATTAATCAATTGTCCAAACCATTGTTAACTGAAATAAACCAGTCAAGAAATGAATCAGCTTTATGCCAGAAATATATCCATAATTTTTGTGATTGATATATTTTTCTTGTTGACAGAACCATCATTATTGTGTGTGGAAAGTTTCATCTGAAAATTCGAAAATGCAACTTCTTTCCTTCTCATTCATCTAATCCAACATTGCTTAAGGACACAAATTTTCTTCTTCACTTCTTCATCTCTTCCTACGTTCATCTTCACAACATCAAATTAAGCAGTAAAAACTCTGAGCCCTTACTATGTGAACCCTTCGGTGAATTGTTTGAGCATGCTAATTATTTCACATACAGATGATACTGTGCTTAAGCTGCCAAAATATTGAAAAAGGCAATGCCTGACTTCGAAGTGACCTTCTAATGCCACCGCCCTCCAAAGAAACCAGACTACCTTCTACTAAGGCTGTGATATCATTACAAGTAGAGCACAAGAAGTAATCAATCTATATCTTATTTATAAGAAATGCTAGTTTTGCACTTACAAAGAAAAACAAAAACTCTCTACTGTATTCACTTCCACACCAAAAATAAATTAAATCAAACCTTTAACATTTTACTAGAGTTGACATTAGTTCAATGAATCATGTTAAATCATCCTGATGTATTTGAAATGATGAGTTTTGAAAGGAACTAAGATAGAAATAAAAGAAAGATGGAACTAAAAATGAAACATAAAATTTAATTCTTGTTGTTATAAATGTTTATAAAATATTGCCTTTTTAAAAATTTTAAAAACAAAATACTACCTACCTTTGTATGATAAATAAAATTAATAAAATGGTATAAAAGTAAGACAAAGCAAATTAGAAAACATTCAAGAACACTTTAAAAAGCTGATATTTTTGGATAGTCAGATTTTACATATGTATGTTATCTTTAAATTTTAAAAAAATTGGTATATGATATAGGTATAAAAATTGGTATACAGGTAAATGTTGCTCCACATTTTAGGAAGAATTCTGATGAGATGTTACAACGGCACCCAAATAACAGATCATGGTATTCAGAGATCTGTAAGAAACACAGGCCAATTTAAATGTTTCTAGAGTTTGTAATCATATTGCTTTCAATAATTATGTGGTCTTCTCTCTTTTAGATAACTCTTTTCTACTTCTCAATATACCTGTGCACAGAATCACTGTAGTTCTTTTTTTCTTAATTTGTAGAGGAATTGTCAGAATTTTATGCAAAATAATATGTAATATCTTGTCACCTTGACAAGATACGTAGGTGCACAAAATGTTAAACCTCATTGTAATCCTTAAATTTTGCACTTGTACATGTCAATAAAATGGGGAAAAAATTTTTTAAAAATAATAAGTAATATCTTCTGGAAGAAAAAGACCAAATGAAAGTTTCAATAAGACAAGAAGTATTTCATGACAGGAAAGTGTTTTCACTTACATTCTAATGGTGTAGACCCTCTCTTCAAAGTAGAAAATAATGCTTGCCAATAAATTCTAACTGAGTAAAATGTTTCTAAAGGGATATTGTTTACATAAGAAAAAGACTATTCTTAGTCTCAGGCTCATAATGTAAACTTATTTATGTAAAAATAATCCTCAAAATGATAAGTTGTACCTGTAGTTTCACAGGCAATGATTACAGATTAAAAAGCAATAATGAAAGATTCTCATTTAAGTCATTGTGAGTGATAGTGACTGACTCGTCATGCGATGCTGCACACTGGCCACTGACTGTCTCCTCCTTGCTGCAGAGCTTCTCATATTGTGCTTCCACAGAGCAGCAGGAAGGAGACAAAGCGGGAAGGAGAACCAACAAATGCCTGTCACCAGCTGGGCCCTAGACCCATTCTGCAAAATCAAATCACATTTTGCCTCATGTGTATAGGGAACTCCTATATATTTCACCTGTGAATTCTGCCAATAAGAAGGCAGAGGGAAAGACCTATCAATTAAGGATAAAAACCTGTCACCCATGGTTGTAGTTAGTTTCTCATTTATGGGCCAGAATACCCAACATCCACAACTTTAGGGAAAGCAGATTTATTTTAGCTCACATTTTCAGAAGATCACAGTTCATTCACAGGTGGAGGGCTAGAAAAATGGTAGATCCACATGGCAGGGCCGGAGCCAGAGACATAAGTCCCCATAGCATGGCAGAACAGAGCCAAGTCTGGGAGGAAGGGAAGATTTAGCACATACTCCTCCACCCCAGGTCAGCCCTCAAGTTTCCACTCCCTCCAGCCGGGCCCCACATCCCAACAGCACACAGTATTCATACACACATGTGGCTTTTGAGGGAGACTCCAGACTCAAACCACAACATTCTGCCCCTGATCCCCAAAGCCTCACATTTATCTCCTCATGCAAAATGCATTTAGCCCCTCTCTACAAGGTGACAAAATTTTAACACTTTCAGAACTGCTAGAAAGTCCAAGTCCAAACTTTCCTCAGGTGCAAGTCAAACTCTCATGTGAATCCCTGTGAAAACTGAAGAGCTAAGCACATCCCACATAACGATGGTACAAGGTAAAAGTTCCCATTCCAAAAGGGAGGAATATAAGGATAGAAAGCAATAGAACCAAAGTAAGTTTTAACCAGCAGGGGAAGGGATAAATCCTGTACCTCTAGGCCTAGAGCTCAAGGTAAACTATGGCAAAATGTGCACTGCAAAGGGCTTGGGTGGCCCCAGGCTTACACTGTTTCCACTGGCTGTACCCGACATCTTTTCTCCTATGGACTAGATCTAGTTGCAGCCTGCAGCTTTCTCTGTAAAAAATTCATGCTCCAGGCTTATCCAAATTTTTACGATCTCCATTGCACCTACGCTTCTTCTTTCCAACTTTACACTTTGCCCTCCCTTGTGGTTTTGGATCTGGAGTATCCCCCAAGGTCTCAGGTACCTATGAATACTGTATATTGTTGGGAAGCCGACGCAGCTACAAGGGGCTTGAAGCTTGACCTGGAGGAGCCCATGCTGGTTCTGACATTTCTCCAAGACTTGGCTCTGTTCTGCCATGCAGCCAGAAAGCCTGTCTCCAACTACAAATCTACCTCAGGCCCTGGCTCAGGCCTGGATCAGACTCTGCCATGTGATTCCACCATTTCCAACCACCCACCCATGAACAGACTGCAACCTTCTGAACCTGTGAGCTGAAATGAATATTTCCTCCCTAACATTGTGGATTTTGGGCATTCTGTCCCAGCAACAAAAAAGTAACAAAACACTCTCCCAGGGGCATAATGCATCCTCAAGCCTTTCCAAACCCCTCCCACAAACCAGTTCCAAACGCATCCAAACCACATGGTCAGGTAAAGCTACAACAACAACCCTACTTCTCTAGTATCAATTTCTGTCTTTCTTTTTGTCCCTGTGACAAAACATCTACAACTTCAGTGAGGAAAGATTTAGTTTGGCTCACAGTTTCAGAAGGTCACAGTCCATTTACAAATGGGTACCTGGAAATATGGTGGAACCACAATGACAGGACTACAGCCAGAGACAGAGATCCTCAGCATGGCGGAACAGAGCCAAGCCTGGGAAGAATGGATTAACCAGTACACAACCCACCAGGTCCAGCCTAAAATATCTGTCCCTTCCAGCTAGGCCCCAACTCCCAACAGTACACAGTATCCATGGGTACATGAGGCTTTTGGGGAACACTTCAAATCCAAACCACAATACCCACCATATTTCAGTATGCCTGCTCCCATTCAGGGAACTGACACCACTCTGTAAGGTTGACAGAAAAGCCTCAACTTGCCGTTCTCCACACCGTGTCCTCCCTTCATTTGGACAGGTGAACCCCTTGATTCATTTTGCTACAGGTATAATAGGTGTGGGTCCTATGAAGAGATACTAAGAATAAATGAGTAATGATTTTCCCCCACTATTTTTATTAATATACAAATGTAATACATAGTGTTTATAATGAATGTGGGTGTTTCGCACACCTATGCATCATATCGACTTTATAATCCCTTCCCATTTTCTACCCTCCCACCCCTTCCCTATCCCTTCCCCCGACTCCAGCTATCACTTCATATGGTTCCAAAGAATGTCTGTGTTCTGGGTTTTCCAAGTCAGAGAAACCGTGATTTTTTAAATACAATTTGTTCACTGACGTGTTTGAAAACTTCAGAATCTTAAATCATAGGCATTACCTGGCAATTTTGAAGAGGACCTTTCTGATTTTTTCCCTTTTAGATGACATCTTGATATAGGTCATTGTAGGTTTATTTTGGAGCACAGAGATCTGGAAGCCAATACACTCCTATCTGGGTTTTGTTTTTCTATTATATATATATATATATTGCTCAACAGAATATTTCTAAGGTATGTGAAATGTCAAATCTGACATTGAAGACCATCAAATAGCTGCTGCTCAAGCAAAACTGGATTAATTTTAATTTGCATTAACAACAGAGCAACTCATCTTGGTTCCCTTCGTTATATATCAGAAGGAGATATTGGAAAAAATACTTAGAGAATTTTAGAAACTGTGCTCAAAGGGATAAGGGGAAATTTTCAAGAGAAAACTAACAAGTTGGCAAAGTTAATGTCCTAATGGCTTAGAATTAGAAAGACAAAAGTCTTAAAATGTCTTGATGAACTTATCAACGCCCTGGTAAGTGAGTAATTTGATCAGGTGAGCAAATAGATGGCTATTTGCCCAGAGAGCAAAAAGCTGACCCCCAAAAAACTGCCTTAAAGAATTTTTTTGCATCAGCCAAGACGTTTATTAGTTAAGATCCTCATTTAAAATGTTCTGATTTAAAGTAGTATTGACTCGGGTACTCGCAGATTGTTTCTTGAAGTTTTGTCTGAAAACCTATCAGGTTAATCATCTACTCAGCTTGTCACTAGATCTCTCTCTCTCTCTCTCTCTCTCTCTCTCTCTCTCTCTCTCTCTCTCTCTCTCTTGCTCTCTCTCATCCATCCTCTCTTTCCTTCTTCCTCCATTACTACAATGAAATTAAAGCTAACTAATATCTTGAACTCTAGCAGACAGCTAGTGTTACAAAAAATGTGTGCTTTTATGAACCACTCCAGAATTTAAAAAGACTCTCTCCTCTCCTCCCCTCTCTCTCTTTCTGTGTGTGTGTGTGTGTGTGAGAGAGAGAGAGAGAGAGAGAGAGAGAGAGAGAGAGTGCGCACATGCTTGTGGACATGAGCACATATGGGAAAGATGCAGTCATCTGATGTAAGTTTAATCACTTGGCCTTGACGCCAGACTTCCAGATTTTGGACTGAACCAAGCTATCTTCCACATGCCTTTCCTGTTTCTTGGACAAGGGACCTCACAAATCATGCTCTTCTTGGGCAAAAAGAAAACACCCAGGAGAATAAATTCAACCACTCAGACATATTTCACACCTTTTCTATAGCTTCTTAAATAAACCTACAGTGACCAAAGCAAATAAAACAAAATACCACCCACCAGGAGGTAACCTCTAACACTGAAGAAATAGGCTGAGTAATTCAGTCCATGAAATCCTTTGAAGGAAATGCCGTTTAGTTTAACCTTTAACCACATTTAGAGACATAAGAATACTAATTAATGAAATACTGTTCAACAGACTAGAAAGCCTCTATGCAGGCACAGAAAAGTACTTACATATGACTAACATGGGTAGCATTTACCCACTAAGTAATAAAGTCAGTGGCTGTGTAAAACAAGAACATCAGTATTTCCACACTGTATCTGAACACCACACACTTGTAGACAACACTCATGTTGAAGGTGAAAGGAAAGAAATACATTATATTATGACTACTTTTTAATTTCTACTTATTAATTATATTTTCAACATATCATGAAATATTTCTATGAAATTTTAGTAAAACAAACAGTAAAATACCCCCTTCAAACCTCTTAGAATGCCTGTTACTGAATAGTAATAGGTTTTGGCATGAATGTTGAAAATTATTATTTTGTACACCATGGTTGAGATCTTAAGATGATGTAAAACAGTACGGTGTTTTCATAGAAAATTAAAAGTAGAACTATGTGATATAGTGATTTTTACTTCTAAGTGTATATACCAAGGAAATAAAATAACTACCTCAGAGAGTTATGTACATTTAATATTCATTTCAGTATTTTTCACTACAGATAAATATGGGAGTAAAAACTTAAGTTACTATCAAATAAATAATGTGATGTGTGTGTGTGTGATTTTTTGTGTGTGTACACATAGAAATACAATTCACACTTCAGAAAAAGAGAAAACTTTGCCATTTAGAGACCAGAGATAAACTTAGAGAACATTATACCATGTGAATTAGGACAGACATGAGAAAAAAATAATAATTTGTCTTAAATAGAAATCTTAACCTCAAACTCATAGAAACAGGGAATAGGGTGTCTAGCAGAGGCTCGGGGATGGAAGAAATGGGGAGACACTGATCAAAGAGCAAAATTTTCTGTTATAAAATAAATAAAATCTGGAAAGCTAACATACAGATGGTAACTATAATTAATAATCATGTAGTATTATGATTGAAATTGGCAAAAAGAATGGATCTCAAATGTTCTTGCACCAAAGCAGGTAACTGTGTGGGATAATAATATCCTATTATTTTACTCTGTTAATCATTTCACAGTGTGCATATACCAAAATATAATATTATATTCCTTAAATATATAATTTTGTTGATTATATCCCCATAAAACTTGAAGAAGAAATACTACAAAGTTACTTAGTGTGTTGTTAACAACTACATTTCTAAACAATATCCATTTAAATATAGATATTCATATCTAGAATACTCTATGAATTTTTCAATCTTGAAATTTCTTTTTATGTAAGTTCTCAACTCAGATACATCCTATTGCTGCAGCCAGGCCCATGTGGATTTCTTGTACCAGGGTAAATAAAATGAACATAGAGACAACCTGGGCTTGCAAAAACTAAGAATATTTTTACTGACTTCACATTCCCTCAATACCTCCTGGAATGATGTATGCAATATTTTTATTCTGGCTGAAGGAAAGAAATTTCCATGGGAGCTTAGATAAGCAAAGTTCTTCATCTCTATACCATACCAGCTTTGTATTGCAGCAGCTGTAGTCAAATGTGTCATTCTTAAATTAATAAAGTTAATGTTTCCAGGATCTTTATTTGCATGTTATTTTCAAGGCCCAGTAGAAACCCTAGGAACATAGCTCTACAAGAGCAAATGTTTGCAAAATTTTTGAAAAATTATTTTTTCTACCTACCATCACCTAAGATATTTGTCTCTCCACTGTAAAGTTCTTCATCATCTGTATATGTTCAATAAAGGAAAACTGAAGTGGCTCTGAGGGGTTTTGTACAGTGTGTCCATTGAGTCCCTTTGTTGAGTTACCCAGAATTGTGACAGCAGTATGAAATGGACTGTTGTATTTCTATACAAAAGTGACTCATGAAAATGAGAAGAAATGTGTGGGGTGTATTAGAAAGGGGGTTTGAAATGTGTGCCCCCAGCAACCAATCTGGGGAATTTCTTCCAACAATCAAACTTGCAAAACTATGAACAAAAGATTCCACTCCGAAGGTTGACAAGTCAAAATGGAAATGTTCTCCTCTAAAATAAACACAATAATGTAACATTTGCCACTATGAACATAGTTAACTGTTTGCCTCTTTTTCAATACGAATCATTTGAAGCACAATTTATTGAATTTCCTATACAAGACCAACTGACATCAGAGAGATATCTGCTTATAAGATTATGTTTTATTCATGGCATAACAAGTTGTAAAGCTGAAATGTGATTTTCTACATATTAGTAGCATCAAACAAATGTTGACTTCACCACTATAGAGAAAATCTAAAATAGCTGTTATATTTATCTAAAAAAAGTTAAAAGCTTATCAAAAATCAGGTTATCAATAAGTGAGCAGTCAGAAATATAGGGCAAAATAAGTGTTGTAAGTACCTAATAAATGAAAATACCTTTTTTCTAGGTCTTGTGACATCTGTGTTTGTCTGCCATTCAAATTTGTAAATTATTGTTATTTCTGTTTTATCCTTCAAAATTATTACTAATTGCTATGTTTCATTTTACTTTCACAATTCTGTTTTTTAAAGAAGCCAAAACATAAAATTCAAGTCCTATAAAACTGAATTCTCAAATATATAACAGAAAAAAAGAGTGGAGGAAAAGAGTTACAGATTAGAAGCCTATGTGGTTGGTCTCACTGGAGGTTGGGCAATTTTTCCCTCCAGTGCACATCTGGAAATGTCCAGATGTGTGCTTGATTAGTATGACTGGAGGAAGTACCAGCGGCATGTCGGAGGTAGAGGTCAGAAATACTACCGACGTGCCCAAGATGATGATCTACAACAAACCACTGTCTGGTCCAAGCATTAGTAGTACCAAGGTAGAAAATCTCTGGCCTAACTAAGAATCCCAGGCATAGCAATAACACCGGTGCTGCTACAAAGAAATCGGCATTCTGACGTGTATCAGTGTGAATCACAATGAGAGATGGACCAGCCCAAATTACAGAAGCTAACAACATAGAGTGGAAGTGACTGCAAGAAGCAACTGGACAAGAATGAGAGCATCTGTCTCCCAAGCATTTATGTACAAAATTTTCAGTCATACCTTAGTAAGGAAAGATTGACCAGAAGTACTTAATTCATACTGCCACCATGTCATTCTATAGTTGATGGTTGCTGTATCTTTATCTTTCTAAACTTAAAGTTTCTTACTTATAAAGAGAGGAGAAATGTTCTTTATAGCATTACAATAAAGATTGAAAAGTGGTCTTCCCCTTCCACCCAGAGTTCTTTCCCGGTTAGGACTGGCTAGTGTGTGAGGCATGAGTGAATCTGTGTGCTTCCCATCTCTTACTCCCTGTGTTCCCATACTTTCCCCAAAGGCCAACACTGCCAGAAGAAGAGACATCCAGAGAAAAATACGGCAAACTTAGAGCAAATTCTTAACTTTTGAGTCTCAACAAACACATGCAAGCATAAAGTCCTTAGAAGAACACCTCTGACAAGGGTACCTGTGAGTTGCTTTGCTTTTCCCTCTCCTTGCAGACTAGATGAAAGTTTCCAGGCTGGGTGTAGGAAGAAACACAATGGAGTCCCCAAAACACAATGGCACCATAATAAAGTTCTGGTTCTTGCTCACCTCTACATCAACTGTGTAGTGATGGAGCAAGAGAAGGTAGAAAAAGAGATGTCTGAATAAAGCTATTGGTCCAACAAGAAAGAAGAATGGCCCATTGTTCATCTGGAACCTCTGCAAGCAGAAGTCTTGCAAGGTGCCATGATGCCATGAATCAGGAGAATAAGGGTGGCTGCATGAGACGCAGGAAGTAACTGGATAATTCTCCACAACAGCCTCCACAACTTTTCTACAGCCCAATGATTTAAAATAAAATTCAGATAGAAAAGGGAGAAATATAAAGTCTTGAAATAAACTGAGTTTGTATTAGTCCATTTTCAGATAATAAAATTAATTACCTGAAGCCAAGTATAAAGGAAAAGAATTTATTTAGCTAGTAATTAAAGGAGTCTTCAGTCCAAGACTAGGCAGCCACGTTGACACAGATTCTGGCTCGGGCATCCATGGCTTGGTTGCCTCACAGCAGGTGTGGCCACGGAGGAAGTATTTGCAAAAGGAAGAGGTAACAGGAGGCAGGAAGTCAGGGAGACTGGAGGGACATGTCTACTTCATTATCCTGTACCAGGCCCCATTTTTTAAATGTTTCACCATCTCTCCCAATGCCACACTGGGAACTAAGCCTCTAACCCATGAACCCATGGCCCTAAAAAACATACTTACAGCACATCTAAGCCATCTGAGTTTAAACTTCCAATATCTCAAAGAAATCTCAGAAATGACTAACATTATCTATATGTAACTAGATCACATGTTCTAATTTTTGTTATATCATTGCACACACCAATTTATAGTGTAGATAAATCATCACATATTTTAAAATCCTTCTCAACCAATCTTTTGTGTTACTTTGATGGAGCCTTAAACAAAAAATAAATAAAATCTAGCAAAAGGAATCATCAGATATTTTTTTACAATAAAGTCATAGAAACCAAGTAGAGCAGAATAATATTTTAGGACACATCTTGGTCTCCAGAGAAGGTAAAAGAATCAATACCCCACTTTAAAAAAAACAGGTTGATTGGGGACCCCTGACAGATTAAGCTTTGAAGAACAAATCAGCAGGCTTATCAGCCAGCTGTCCTATTTTAACAGCCACCATGTTATACATTCAAAGCTTTAATGTTCTACTGAGCAACATACTAGTCAATATAAGACATCATGGGACATTTAAGAAAAGGATAAGAACATTTTTTACTCCATACAACACACTTGGACCTCTCCTATTTGATTTACCATATGGCACCTAAAGTAACTATAGATAGATAGAGGTCATATAACTGAAGATCCATTGAAAACACAGAAGCCAAACACTTGAAGCTGATTATTTTGAACAAAATTGAAATCGAAATTAAAGCTAATTTTGTCTCAGCAGCTCTAATTATCAATAAGGCTGAATCACTCAGAACCAGAAACAGGCTATTTGACCTCTTTGTGAATCAAAGAATAGCAATAATTGGTCATGATGCAGTGATACCTAGAAGGTGGCATAGTCAAATGATAACAGGCACCTAAAGAAATGTAATGTTGTAACCCTTCTAATCTTCTTATAAAATGTTTCAACTTTGTTGATGCTGTTTCTTTTAAGTATAAAATTATCAGATTACTTAAATTTAGCTTTTTTAACTTAAGTAATATATGAGATCTAATAAATTGGGAAATCATAAGTTATACCTACCTACATTACTTAGAATAAAAGTATGATGAAATGAAAGACATCCCAAATATTATGAAGAAAATCATATACATATACCCTCGACCAAATGTCAGCTATAAATACCAATTTTCCAGGTTGGAGGCAAGATAATGTCAAATAAAACAAAAAGAGATAATGTTCCCTGATGTGTTTCTAAATTATTTTCAATGCGTTATATCACACCGCCACTCAGCTATGAAAATCCTAGCAAAGCAAACTAGATCCCCAAGACTGAAGTAAAACAAAGCCCCGAGGAGAGTAAACTCAGTCTTTCTGACTGTACCAAAAACAAAACTAGCACCAAGGGGCTGATGTGTCCGGCATTTGTGAACGAGACATTAGTAAGAAGTCTTGGAGAAAGGCTTAGAAATCCACTTGTGCCTGTCCATAGCATCTGCCTTTTCAAGCTACTAGTCCATTAGTGAGACTTATGGCTGACTCATACTATTGTGAACAATAGAAATAGGACATTCCCGCCAGAGAAAATGCAGTAAACCAAGTTTTTGGTGTTGTTGCTATCATTGTTTTGTTTGTTTTCGGGTACAAAGTGGCCACAAATGGATTTGGGATTGACAAAAGCACTGGTGGGAGGGGATTTCAACAATCTGCAAGAAGATGTAAGTCCAGGAGTGATCTTCCCAACGAACACTGAATCGGGGCCAACCTCCGTGCCGCTGCCATGCGATAGGGGCAGCACTGCTGAAGAGAGAGAATAAACATCCAAGCCGAGGAAGGAGCATGATGAGCTTTAACACAAAGAGAAGGAATTTTCTTAGCATCATTTACGCAAGACTGTTCTTTGTGCCCACAAAAGCACTGAAGTCATTTAAGGGAAAACCATTTTACATAAAAGGATTCTAGGCTGCCAGAAGGGAGCGCACAGCAAAGGTATGGGAGAAACTGTGCTTTCCACCATTTCAAGTTCCTCGTGACTTTCCAGATTGGTTCTCAGTCTGTAGTCCTCCTCTTGCCTTGAATGAGAAAACCCTTTGTGTCGCACTAGCTCGTCCCTCTCTGACTCAACACATGGATAGAAAATGACAACAGTGACATCTACTGTTCAAAGTCAGTAGGCTCCTTGACGACTGATTTTTTTTTTTTTTTTTTTTTTTTTTTTTGACAAGGTCTCTGCATAGACCAGGCTAGTCTTGAACTCACTCTCAGTTCAGGCAACGCTGGCCTCCACCTCGTGACAATATTCCCTCCTCAGCTTTCCAGGTGCTGAGATTATAAGCAGGTGCTATTACACCTAACAAAGTGACTTCTGAAATAATTTTTCCATATAATAGTATAATTAAAATCTTAAATCATTTGCTAGTAAGTATAGATTCTCTAAAATATTCAAAAAAATGAAGAGACCCTTTGTACAAAGATGTTTACTCAATGCTTTCTAATGCTGGTTGTTTTTATATGCACTTATATATTATTTAAAACACTTTTACAAATACTAAACAAAAATACATTAAAAAGATACCTTACATGACAACAGTTACGACTTCACAGCTAGTTTTGGACTAATTGCTCCCTCTTCCTAAATTTATTTTTTCATTACTTTCCAGACTGTTTTCTAAATCTAATTAGCAATGAAACTTTCCCAGTTAATTTTGGAGAATTTGTTTTTTTGGAGAAAATGGCACCAAGCAGGATAATAAAAGAAAGGCATAGATGTGCTTATAACTTTACCATATTACTGCTAAGCATTGCCAATAATGACTTTTAAATGGTAATCGTGAATTTCTTAATGTACTTTATATATTAACTATCCTATAGGAGAGATAAAGTTTGTAGTCTTCAAGTAAATAGAATGGCATTCTAATTAAAAAGCACATAGATTAATTGTATTTGCTGTATAACTGAGGAAGTCCTCATAGACCTACATAAGGCAATAATTAAATAAACCTAAAAGAAAATAAGTTTTAGTCCAAGAATATCTTAGTAAAAAAAAAAAGTACCACATGACCAGAAAGTATCAGTACATCTGCTCATTAAAGCTATTCATATACTAGGTTTAAAAAACGGGCAATTGTTAAGAAAATCTGCTGATATTATTTAACCTTCTTTTTAAAATCAACATCAATTGTACTCTGCCTTTTTTAACGACAGAGATTTTGAAGGATACCAGGCAGCAAAATGATGCTCTAGACAACTTGCTTATTTTTTGGTACCTAGAAAGTAATCAACAGTCAGAGTGACCACAGCCTCAATGTTCTTCAGAAGCAGTAAGATTAGAGGATCACAAGTTTGAACCCAGTCTGGACAACTTAGTGCTTTATTGAGAATTTGTCTCTAAACAAATAAATAAGTAAATAAACGTGTAGGTATCTCGCATAGAGGCCCTGGGTTCATCACTACTATCACAAAAAACACTGAAGTTCATTTTTGAAAGTCCCCTTAAGACTCTTCATCGGCCCACGAGTCAGGGTGACTTAGGCTTCACTGCTTTTCATCTCGTTTTCTGGATACAGTTTTGCTTCTTCACATCATTACGTCTTCTGTGTTTACATACACCACAGTAGTTTTCACTTCCGACTCAGCCATTTTATTTTCCAATAAAGTGTTTCGATCACAGTGTCTTCTTCTAGGTGGATTCCTTGATTGAGAACATCAATGCAGTTCTCAGCTTATTTAAAATAAGTTTCATTTCCATAAAATCAAAAGCAGGCAGCAGACTGAATTCTCATAGCAGATCATAACTGGCTCCAGTTACTAACTTGTATCCTCAACTGAGATAGGAAAATGAGACTGTCAGCTCCGGAAAACAGCCAAGGAAGGATCTGCTCTGAAAGTGAGCAACAAGCAACGGTCATGATGGAAAGAGACAGAAACACGTCGAAAACAGGCCGGGAGAAAAAAAGTTACCAAAGAAGAAGACCCAAGAGAGTAAAAATAGCGTCTTCTGCTTCGTATTTTCCATGGACGATGAAGTAGAAAAGGGAAATGTTGGCACAGAGAGAGTCAGGAAGGTGACGCCCTCGCATTGGAGACCCAGGTAAGCCTTGCGGCAGGGTCCAGCAGCACAGTAGGAGCTGAGGAGTTAAGCAGGTATCAGTGTCCTG
Source organism: Ctenodactylus gundi (assembly GCA_004027205.1). Lineage (NCBI taxonomy): Eukaryota > Metazoa > Chordata > Mammalia > Rodentia > Ctenodactylidae > Ctenodactylus > Ctenodactylus gundi. Next base: position 560,919 of record PVKB01000033.1, read on the forward strand.
GGGACCCTGGGGATAGCAGCAGTCCACATCCACCAGAGGTGGAAGCAGCTTGAGCAGTGTCTGCAGCCTGGGAGTGGTTCAAGTCAAAGTTAGGCAGGTATGAGAGCCCACGGGACCCAGTGAGCAGATAGGGAAACAGATAGAGCATAGACCACGAAATTCAGCCAGACGGGAAAAGGTAGGTAGGCCAGTGAGCCTGTACTCTAAATCACTTCAGAATGAAATGGCAGGTAAGACCAGGTGGCAGGAATTTGGAGTGCCAATGAAATATCTGAGGAGCAGCGGGACCAACACTCATGCAATCGATTCAGCAACAGTCATACAGTATTAGCATCAAGGAAATTCAGTGTTAAACAATGACACTGCCAGGCCCTGCGGTGCAAGCCTAAACTCCCAGCACGCTGGAAGCTAGAAGGAGGATCTCAAGTTCAAGCCTGACCTGGGGAACTTGGTGAGAACTTGGTTTCCAAATCAAAAAATCAAGCCATGGGCTGGGGATGTAGCTCAGGATGGGGGCCCTGGGCTCCGTCTTCAGTACCCCAAAACAGTGATCCTAATTACATTCAGTTTCAACTCTGAAAACTTTAAACTACTTTTAACCTTCAGATGTCCAGACAAATTTCACAATAAATCCAACCTATGATGCACTTAGGTTCTCACATGATTATTAATGGAAATTTATGAAGTCGCGATGCATGTTACTACAACGGAAGTAGTATGCTGTGGCAGGCTTTTATGTTTCCAAGAAATTCTCTGAACGTCATGACAGGGAGCAGTGAGTGAGGAATTCAGTCTGACACAGGTACGACTTGAGGATAGGAGGTTTAGAATGTTTGTCCGAGTCAACAAAAAAACTGCTTCTAGAATACTAAGAAACTATGGTTTTATGGTTTAGCTCAAATGCTCCGCTTCATCCATGGTTGTCTTTTGTAAAAGAGTCAGATGTCTGCCTAAGTACGACCATGGGAAGACAGAACTCCCTCTAACCCTACTTACTGCTTAGAAATTGTAGGGCTCCTGAGGAAGGATGCTTGGACTCTTCACTCCCAGGAAAACCTCAAGGCATACAGATGGCAGACGGGTTGCGAGGGAGAGAAGGAATCATAAATCTCTTAACTTTCACTATAATAATGCCTTTGCTTTTGTTAAATTTTACATTTCTTGAGCATAAAGAAAATGCCTTTATTCATAAAGTCATAGCTGTTTCACCTCAAAAATTCAAGATATTCACAATGTTTATTGGGTTAAATTTTATACATGGCTTCTATGTTTTCTTTGAGAATGCTCCTGCATTACAATGTTCAATTTTATAAATTAATTGTTCAAAATCTAAACTAAGTAGAATATTTTAGCTCATCAAATTTTGAAAGCTACCCAAAAATTATTCTAACATTTGTCATCTTGAGCACATTCTAAATCTGACTTTTACAAATTAAGAAAAAAAATCAAAAATTATGTCTGCTCAAAGCCATTTGTGATAGCAAGAAAAATAAATGTTATTTTTGTTCTGGTAAAACTAATATTTTTATACACAATAAGTTATGCATTAGAAACATTTTTAAGTTAGACACTAAAAATATTCTTACCTCTTTACTTAAAACGAGTTGTTTAATCTGTACTATAACAATAGCCAAGCATTTAAAATGGAAAACTTAAGAGAGTTCTGCAATTTTTCCACAGGAAAATATTTTTCAAGTAAAATGAACGCCTTACTATCTTATGGAAATGGAGAAACTATATGGCATAGAAAACTTAATATATCGTCATTATAAATCAAAAAGTTTACTTCTGAGGAAAATTTGCTACTAGTAAATGATGTTAAGATGCATATATAATCTCGAATTTAACTGTTTTACACCATGTATTACACATTCGCAAGCCACTTGCGCCGCCTAGTGGTCATCTCTGAATATTTCACTTTGAAGTGCTCGCATACCTGAGAGAATACTTCTAAGGTTTGAAGCATCTTGTTTCGAACAGACCATTTAAAACTGAGTTCAAGTTAAATATTTATTTCTAGGTAAATATGAGGTATACATGCACGTATGCATATATATTTATACAAATACATACCTATTGGACAATACACATATATAAGTAGATTCAAAATGTTATGTGGTTCACTTAAGTGTCCATAAAACTTGTGCTATTATTAACCACATCTCCCAAAGATACCTCCTCCTCCTCTTTCCTACCATTTGGAAAATTATATGAGGATTTTAGTTCCCAGCAACTGTGATCTGTGAGTGGTTCTCAAGTCTTATTGCATATGAAAATTTCCAGATATATTAATAACAAAAATAATAATGTTATATCTGAATGTCTCTATGGAGATTGCATCTGAATTCTTGTCAGTATAGGTCAGGAACTCATAGTTTTAAAGTCAATGTTTCAAATCTCTGATCTAAATCTTGTGCAGAAGTTTCATGGAAAAGAATATATAAAATGGAAAGAAAAGACAAGCCTGCACTCCCCAGAAGTGTAAGAATGGTGCAATACTGAATCTCAGCACTTCACATCACCCCATTTCGCGTGGAGGACATTGTCGCAACCTTGTATGAAGGAGGAGGCGGACAAGTGTTCCATCTCCTAGACATTCTAAAACTATCCCATCAATGCACTAAATTCATTATTCTGCAAAATACATAAAGATTAGGTTAAAAGAGGTGTGGAGAGACTGCATCTTCTCAGGAAAAGCCCTGCCTGATCTGGAAAAGGACCGTTCTTACTTTAAAATCATAACCTAAACATATGGACAGGTGTTTATTTTTGAGGTTCTCAGGTAATCAATCAACAGGTTAGAACATTTCAAAATAATCAGCACTTGGATCTTGGATCTTTAGGAGCATTACATGAACTTCTAGGCAGTGGGTGAGAACTTAGCTTTTGTAATGAACAGCCTAGTTTCACTGCCAGGAGATACCTAAAACCATTGCGCAGTTCATATTAATAAGACTGAATGTAATTGAATGTCAGCAGATACGGTGATTTATAAAGTACCTTGCACCTTATATGTAATGAAACCCTGGCATTGAGACCTAATACTTGATGGAACTTGATTGTGGCTTTATTTCCAAGAGCCAGCTTGACCTAGAACTTTTAATCATTTTTATGGAAAGCCACTTTATCTATTTTCCACCTTTGCCTCAAGCTTTCATCTTAAATCAAGAGGGAAAAAAATACAATTTGAGTTTTAACTTTCTTCCTTCCTTCAGCTATTTGGTATACTTTCAAGACAATTACATATTTTAGCAAATGTATTGGAACTATGTCTAACTTAATGTGACCTTCTTGAAAACAGAACTGAAGAAAACCAAGCATTCGTCTCACTGGTCCTACATTTGCTCAAAATATGTTGGGGGTTTAGATTTAAAAACTACTTTTTGCTGGTAGCAATTGTTTCAACATTGCTCACTACAACAAGGTGTTTACAGTCAAAACTACTGGATAATTGTGTTAAGCTTGGTCATGAATAAAACCAAACAAAAGTAAATAAGATGTACATGAGACTACAATGAACTAAGCGTGATGGAGGGGCATGGAGGACATGAAATAACTCTAGGTCAGACAAGAAGTTATTCTTGGTTTGGTGGGGTGTTTGTTTTAGTTTGCGGGGGGGGGGGGTTGTTTTGGTTTTGGTTTTGGGTTTTGTTGTTGTTGTTGTTGTTGTTTTTGCTTTTTTTTTCCTGAGACAAAAATCTTGATCTGTAGTCCAAGCTGATCCTGAACTCACTATATAACCGAGGCTAGCCTTGAACTCAAGGAAATTCTCTGGCCTCAGCCTCATGAGTGCTGGGATAATAGGCCTGCACCACCATGATTAGTTTATATAGTGCAGGAGAATTGAACCCAGAGTCTTGCACTTGCTAGACAAGTGCTTTATCTACTAAGCTACATCCTCAGCCCCTAAAAACAACTCTTAATCACCAAAGAGACATTTCTCAAATAATTTCAGCAACGTAAGTACTTAGGATATGTACTTAAGTCTCACAAAAGAGTTCTTTAATTGTGGTGGATATACTCAGTTTGTTCCGTAATTGAAATGTTGCTTGAAGTGTTATTAAATATTTTTACATTGAAATATTTATTGAATTGAAAAATAATTAAGCTTTTTACATACTCATCCCACTGAATGTCTTTCATGAAAATATATATCAATTAATTTTCACAAATTGACCACACCCATGGAACTCTTATCTAGATCAAGATAAAGAACATTAGCACCTTGATTGAGTTTTTGAAGCAATGTCAATGCTCTGCATTCACAGATTTGCTAAACATAATGTGAAAAGAAAATGCACCATACAACAAAAGAACTGATAATTTGCAATTTAAAATGCAATCTCATTTCAATTCACCAAATTTAAATATGCTAATATAACAAAAGACAGAGGCTAGAGGAATTGCACAGTGGTTAAAGTGCTTGTCTAACAAGCATGAGGCCCTCGGTTCAATTCCCCACCACCACCTAAAGCTGGGTGTGGTGATTCATGCCTGCAATCTCACCATTCAGGAGGCTGAGGCAGGAGGATTTCTGTGAGTTTGAGGCTAGCCTGGACTACACAGTGAGTTCAGGTTCAGCGGTTCAGCTTGCCTACAGAGTGAGACCCCCGCACCAAAAAAAAAAAAAAAAAAAAGTGAAATGCTGAAACTAAGTATACTTCATAAATATCTTGAAAATTATATACATTATAAGAAGAAACCTGAAAAGAACCAAAAAATATTCAACAAATTTTATAAGACATCTAATACTTTTAATGTTTTAAAATTTGAAGTTGAAATAAATCACATAAATAACTGTAATGACATCCGAATGCATATTTTTATTCTTCCAATGCCAAAAAAAGACTTTCTAAACTTTAATCTCCAACACCAACACGCACTCTTCACCTTAGCAGGCGAATTTCCATGTTTCTGGTTGGCGCTCATACTGCTAGTTCTTGAATCACACTTTTGTTACCAATGGGATAGATTTCAACTTAAAAATAGATGTTACTACATAATGGTTTATCTTTCTCTTTCTATATCTTTACATATTTTCCTTGGGATGGGAGGGATAGCACAGAGGTTAAAGGTTAAGGACTGGAGATATACCACAGAATTGAGCTCAGGGCTGTGAGCTTGATTCCCCAGCACCATATAAAGCTAGGCTTGGTGGCACATGCCTGTAATCTCAGCCAGAGGCTGAGGCAGGAGGCTTGCCAGGAGTCTAAGACCAGCCCCGGGGTCCATAGGAGTTCAGGACCAGCCTAGTGCTATACAGCAAGGCCCCATCTCAAAATAAATTAAATAAATAAATAAAGTCTTACTCTCTAGATGTGACTTTCATTGATGCTAAAAATAAACACATAAATAAACACATACATTATGTGGATTTCCTGACTCAATTCTTTCACTGAAGAAATTCTCCCCAAACTTCCTCCTCCAGTTTCCTCTTGCCCCAGCCTGTTCCTCCACGCCTGCTTTGCCATAGCCACTTCCCCCAGTTACTCTGCAGAGCTCAGCCGGGGCTCCTCCAAATGTTTACCTGAATCCTGCACTATGGCTCTATGTAGTAAAATTAAATTACAGTATCAGTGTCGTGGGCCCACAAAGGTCAGAGAGCTCAATGATTCATCAGTTTAAAAAAATCAATTCTGCTTTAAAAGCAAACAAAACCAAGATATATCCCAGGTAGCTATGCTGTAATGCTGTAACACACCATCAAATATCATTAGTTGATCAATGTCGTGCAAATGTGAAATAGCCCTTGACTTCATGATTCAGCCAATTAAAAAAAAAGAAACAATTCCCTTAACTTCAATTCTTCAGAATTGAGGTGAAAGACTTTTATGAATAAAAAGTGGTCTAGTATTTCAAGTATGAAAAGAGAGTCTTCCAACATTACAAGAAAAAAGATATTCAACTATAAATGCAACTCAGACCAGAAAGAGCACTGGTAGCTTTGAATTAACTGTTGACTTTTCAAATAATATAGAAATCTATCTTGTATAAAGTTTCAATTAAAAAACCATAATAAGGATCATAAAAATAGCAAATGTTTAAACCACACCAAAAAGACTAAAAAAGAAATTTTGAGAAATTTTTTAATGTCAAGTTTTGGAAAAGAAAAAAATGAAAAAGAAAGATATATATGTTGGAAACACAAAGCATGAAGTGGTTGGTAATTTGCTAAAATGAAATTTTCTTATCTAGAAATCCTATAATTATTAGCAATTCAAAGAGATGTCTAAACAATAACCAGAAAAAGCAGTTAATTCTGACTATGATTAATTCGTGTATATTTTTCTACATGTGCCTATGAATCACTTTATCCTTTATATTTTTAGCCATCTGACCGTAATTATGAATTCTCCTGATAGTTATAAAACAACAATTACAAGCGAACATGTCAAAAAAATCAGTCTGCATTTCTGTTTTTTTCAGAACATAGTACAAGATAAAAGGCCCTGGTGTGAGGAGTGAAAACCTGAGACCTAGTTTTGTCCCCAGCCCTAATTAGCTTACGATCTTGAAAGGTCAACTAAATTCTGACTTCCGGTATCTGGTTCTGGGTCAAATCTATGATACAAAACAGAAAGATTTTTAAAAAACCCATGAGTAAGTTCAGAATCAAGGTTCATTCTTATTTCTAAAAACCAGGCTCTTGGCTCAACTATCAAGACTTGATACTTGTTTCGCCACTCCTGGTCTTTCCCTGTTGCTTACACCTCTGTCTTGACTCTCCTCCAGGATCAAAGTTGTTCTACAACTAAAATTAGGTAAACTTATTCCTCCGAATGTTCCTAGCACGTGAGACTTTCTCCTAACCTTTGTACCTAAGTCCCTTCTTCACTCTGACTCCCGGACTGCTACTCTTCCAGATAACAGTTACCACCACATCCCTCTTGATCTGGAACTCAGTTCCTCCCCTGGGCTTTATCTGCTGCCACACCTCTCCTCTATCTCTCAGGCCAGGTGACCTTCATTGTTTACTAGGCCTCCTCCTTTCCACCTGGACCCAGTTTGTAAAAACAAGACAGGTGTTGAGATAGCCCTGACCCGTAGTGTCAAGGGCGAGGACAGAAGGACAGCCTGTCAGGACATACTGAAGACACTCTGTGACTAGGCCAAGGTTGGGTAGAGAGAAAAGAACAACGAAGAAGTCTTGCTTCAGCCATTGAGACAGCAGAATGCTTTCTTTTCCAAGAACAGTTGTCATAAAAGGAGCAGCTTAAGAGTACCAGCGCAGCAGTAGCAAGTGCCTAAGTCATAGTCCCGAGACCGTGACAAGGAGAAGCTGATTTCCTAGAGGTCTCTCAACATATGTTTCTCAGCTGAGTATCAGTAATCATAACCAATACCTCTCCTCGAAAGTTATCATTTCAAATAAGAGGAAATAATGCTGGAAGGAAAAAAATCAAACTAGCACTGACCATTCAGGATTTATCTGTGACTAATTAATTTCTCCAAATTATTTCCTTTCCTTGATCTCTTCTGTATACTGTGACTATTTACATTTTTTATGAGAGCAAAAGCCAACATTAAAAAAAGTAACAGCCAGTGTGAAAACATTAGGATGGTCTCCCCATCTGGTGGACTCAGCAACCCTGCTTCTTTAGCCACTTAAGATCTTGATAGCTATTTTTAAATATCTATCAGCTATTAATAATTTGCTTATTATTTATAAATTCATAAAGCTATAAACTTGTCTGTGCATTAAAATTCAAGGTCCTGAGAAAATACGGGACTTCTGTAGAGCCAGCATAATCTGCAAGTGTGAACTAGAATTTGCAACAATAAACTAGCCACATCAATCCAGTGCTAACATTCAGCAGAGACTCTGGGAAACAAGTGCTACATATTCATTTTAATTTAGCCCTTCTGCCTACAATGGTAAGAGGCAATGTTTTTTTTTTCTGAAGAGTGCAATGTTCTCAAAAGCGAAGACAACTTAGATACATTTAAACTCAAGTTTGCCAGCTTCTCTTCCCAACCCCCACACCAACACAGGAGCATTGTTTGTATCTGTCCTCAGAAAGGGTGAAATTGGCTGTCTGGACCCATGTTTTCAATGCAAAGTCATCATTATCTGTTGCAAAATTATACTAAGCAATATAGATTTATTGATTCAAGTAAATTTTCTTTTATTTTTTTCTGTTCTAGAGATATCCAAACAGTAGAAAGTTTAAAAGACAATGTTACTTAAGACTGAAAATAAGAAATATCTTTCAGTGAAATACTTTAAACTAGAAAAAGGAAGACTGGTCTACATTTGCACAATGACTTTATAATAAACAACATTATTTAAAAAAGTAATTCATAATACTTGAAAATAATGAAAATATACAGAATCATTCTCAAATACTGCACATCATCTTAAGTATGTGAATCGTTACAATTGTAAAAATCCATTGTGTTTATTAAGCAACTATTTTTGATAGACAGTTGCCAAAATAAGTTTATGACAAATTAAAACAAAGAATACATGTTAGTTCTATTTCCCTTGTAAATGTGAGTGTACAAGTAAATGTAAGTATATATATTTACCTATATGTAAGTCGATGCACACATGTGCTTATATACTAGATCTGGTTTTGTTTTAAAACAGCTATTGATTTTCATGTATATATATTTCTCTAATTATAAATGTTTTACAGTTTCTTGACACCTATCTTCATATTTTATTGAATGCATGTGAGCAGGAACTTTACAAAAATAGTATTTTTAAGTAGAAATATCCAGACATGGCAGTCAGTGAGGACTAAACAGTACTTCTCAAAGGAGGAAAAAATTTGGATATGAACTTTCAATTATTTTGGGAACTCAGTATTTTTAAAGTTAAATAATAACACTATACCATATAAAATCGAACAAATAAGTATAAAACAGTTGTTTTTATTTCACTTTTAAAATATACTTATCTTAAAACAAAAGTAAAGTGCTCACTAGAAATAGCATCTTCTCATAAAAAATAAGCCTTCATACAAGCCCTTGTTCCTAAACAGTATATAAAGTCAACTTTCTTATTGGAACTTCATGAAAACTGGGTATTTACACTGTTTTTCCTTTTTATATTAACAAAAGGTATACTAGAATCAAGTTACCTCTTTTCTTTGCCATTGGGATAACTCATTCTATTTGGGAGAATAAAAGTGACCACTATATTTTGTTTCATTCTATAATATTGTGAAGCAATTTCCATTTTCATGATGTGAGGATTTCTAATTGTTGCCTCAGTGGAGTGGTGACATCTTGGTCTTTAGAAAAACTGAAATGTCTAGTTTATAGTTATCTCAGGAGAAAGAACTATTTTGGTTCGTTTGAAGCTCAGGGCATTGAATATGAATGGACCTGGCACTGTGATTCTTTAATATACTGGCAATTACTCTTGAATGCTCAACATTTCTTTGTCAACACTTGAAGCGTTAGTACAAGAGTGTTTTGCATTTATCTGTCCAATCCGAGGGTGAATAACAAGACTGCTTTTGTTCAAAGAATAACTTACAAATAAGTAATAAAGTCACTTACCCAAAGCCAAATTCCACTGTCAGTAGAAGGAGATTCAGGGAGCACAGGTTCCACAACTATGTCGGAATTTAGCTTTTCTAGAAGTCAGGAGGTTCTTTCAACCAGACGTTGATTTCTCAAGAGTACACGAGCAATCCATGACGTTCTCAAGAACACACCAGCAACCCATGAAGTCCTCCAACTGTTCAGGTTTTTAAAGGGCCTCTTGAGCTTGTATTTGTCATAATCTTGACCTCCTGAAACAAATTGGTGTTTTTGGTGTTTGCTATCAGCAAATGGTTTATGTAGTCATTAACTGTTGTTTCTAGACACATTTTTCAAAGCAGCGAAGGCTCCTCCATTTCTGTTTTGTTTTTCTTTGCTAACTTTCTAAATACCTTTTAGTGTTCATTAAATAAAAAAGTCAGAGTGGAATAGGAAGGCAATTTCTTTCATTTTGTTTGTTTGGGGATTTTTTTTCCCTTATAATTTTGCTATACTGTATATCGAATCCAGGGCCTTCACTCTGAGCTACAGATCTATACCTTTTTATCTATCTGTTTGTTTTTTATTTTGTGACATGGTCTTGCTAAGTTTCTGGGAATGGATTTGAACTCGCAGTCTCCCTGCCTCAGCCTCTCAGAATGTTATAAGTGTGCATTACCACACCTGGCAGAAAGACAATTCTTTAAGAAAGTTTTTCCAAACTTGAAATTTCAGTGACCATTATTTTACTGTATAAGTAACTTTGCTTGTAAGGCAGGTTACAAATAGAGTTAGGACATATCACCTATAAAAGTATAGAAATTCAGTCTCAATAAGAAATAAACATCAGTGGAAGTTTGCTGCTTGGGGAGCTAAAAAGTTTATCAACCAATCAATCATCAATCTATCCATCTATCTTCCTTTACCTATGAAAACACCTACTGCCTCGTTAGGGTTATGTTGACAACAAAATCTTGTGCAGCTTCACAGACTTAGTGGTTCTTACAAAAAAGAAATAAATTCTAAAATAAGGATAAAAATATGTCCTTTATTTTCGCATACAAACACCTACATTGTGCTATGGAAAAGTCGGTTACAGAAACGTGTTTACTACAGATTAATATTTGCACTTTCTGAACTTGAGAACTAACAGCATTCCAACCTCGCGATTATTTCCTTTCTCAGTCATCATATTTTTGCACTTCTTAAAGATTTCTTTGCTTCATTTGCTACACATTTTCTATTACCTTTCACGTCATCTTTCCCTCTAGCAACAACTCCTTGTACTAACTTTTGACATTCACATAATGATGTCAGACGTTTGCCCTATGTCTTCGGAAGTTCCCTGACTTGTGAATGCCCTAAGTTCTTGCCTGCACACACCTCATCAGCTACCAGTCTTATTGTCTGAGGAGTAAACTCGAATCTTCAGTTGCCTGTTGTTTGTTTGTTGTGCTCTTTTTAGCATATTTTCATAATTTATATTCTAAAATGAGTATTTCTCAATTTTGAACCTTTTTCCATTGCCCAGTGCCAATCAAAGGATTATTTCTGCTTGTTTAGATGGTACAGAGGAATCAGACAATTTTAGAACAGGGACTTTAGCACCAATGAGAAATGAGAAAATAATCTTATCTTCAATCCAAAAACTTTACTAAGAACAGAACAATAGAAGAGCCTCTAGTAAAATTTATGTTGAACATCATAAAAGGTGGATCAATGTCTGAATAAGAACACGTGCTGCTCCTTCTCGTCCCCACTACAACCGCAGCAGTTAATTTAGTAGATTCTCACAGTTCTTTGAACCCTCAGGTGATGACCAAAACTAAAGACAGGATATTAGGTCATCCAGTTATCTGATTTACTGTTAGATGTTTTACATGTTTATATTTTCAGATTTTTTTTCACTCTAGACCTGGAAGAGGCTCTTATGTAAAGTTTCTATAGCATTCATTAAACTTACCTAAGGATTCTAGCAGAGACTACTCTTGTGGTCTCTCCTAAGTTTATTGAAATTCAAAGCTATTAATTGAAGTACAGCCCTGTACTTATGCATGCATTCTTAGTAATTAACTCAAATGAAACACATGTATTGCTAATCTTGCATGCTGTGATTAAGACAGAAATGAAGATATCCATCAAACTAGATTAGTTCTTCATCAGCCAGGCTCAGAAATATCTCTACAGCTGTTTGGCTCGTCATAAATGTGTCAAAAATTCTCATTCCTCATGTTTAAGTGAGGCACTATTTCCCCCCATTAAAGAAAAAAAAAAGACATTAAAATGTGAGAGTGTGGCGTTCTAACAGGGAAAGGAATCACAATACATGTAAATGTTTCTTCAGTAGTAAAATCAAACTCACTAAAGAAACAGAAGGCATTTTTGTGTTTCTGAAATTACTTTTGCACTTAGATACAGAGATGGGAGGACCAACTGGATCAAATATGCCCACCTGATTCATTCTACCCACTCTAATCCTGTACTTAGAAAAAAAAAAACAGAAAATGGTTCCACTTTCTTTATGTTAAAAATAAATTTAATTGATGACCCACCAGAAATGACACTTGTTGCCTTTTCCTTGAGTTAACATTTTTTTTCCTTCCAATAGGAATAGAAGCTTCTGTCTGCTTCTTTATTTTTGGTAATGGGAATCTCCACTGAGCTACATCCCGGCCATTTTACTCTATTTCATTTTATGTTCCTCTTAAGACAGGGTCTGTCTAAGACGTAATAGATAAGACAGGGCTTGAGCTTGTGATCTTTTTGTCTTCCCCAGTGCTAGGATTACAAATCTGTGCCACTATATCCATCAGAAATATGTTTCTAAAACAGCTAATTATTAAAAAAAAAAAAAAACTACTTACTCTGAATTCTTGGTTAGTTACTCAGAATCGTCCTTAGCATTTTAAAGTCAGAGTGGGGTCACTCAAACATACTAGGGACTAACACAACAAGGCCGGAAGTTATTTCAGGAGAATGAATTATTTGACACAAAGTGATTTCTTAAAAGCCAAAGTTACCATTGCAGGAAATTCATTCTCCTGTGATTCAGTGAGCCACCAGGGAGGTGAACTGAGCGGAAGGAGAATAAATCAAGTTTGAGCATTCCATGGATGCACACACGATCCTCTCTTTGAATGTCTCAATATGCTGCAAGAAGCACCAATTCTCAAATTTCTCATGTGGTTTATCGACTGAGTTCCATCTTAAAACTAACTGAAAAACTGTAAGCTTAGTGATTTAAGACATACATTTCGGAGGGGAAGAATAGCACAGTGGTTAGAATGCTCACCTAGAAAGTGCAAGGCCCTGAGTTTGATTCCCTAGCACCATGTAAACCCGGTGTGATGGTGCACACCTGTCATCTCAGCAAAAAGATGCTTTCTCATTTAATTATTTAATTACAATTACTTTAGCAGTTAGTATGCAAAAAAATTAGCTTTAATCAATGTTTTTCTATTATGTTTTATATTTAGGAATTATGACTTTTCTTCATTTTGATAGGCCTTAAAGTTGAAAAGGAAACAAGAATGTTTCTAGATTCTCACACTTTAAGAGCCAGGGTAGTTCAACTAAGAATGCAGAAACATATGTAGATCCATGGTGACAAATGGCTAAACTCCACATTCTACCAAAATTATACAAGTGTATGCTGATCTGTCCACCTCTACAGGCAGACAAGGCACTCAGCAGTGATGCCAAAAATAGTAGTGATGCCAAAAATAGTATGTGTGTATTCAACAGAATCTGAATATTGAAAAAAAAAATCTTTCTACCTTATGATTCTAATTACAACTGCTGAATCAAATGGCAATAGCAATGACAAATTTAAAAATATATGTTGGAAAAACAAAAACAACACAAAATGAAATATACTACAATAACTAAAACTACTACTCTTCAGATGAACATATTGCCAAGTGTGATGGAGCCAACGTGTAATCCCAACAGTCTGGGAGGCAGAAGCCAGATGATCATAAGTGTGATCCTACATTGAGCAACTTACTGAGACTCTATCTAAAAGTAAAAAATGAAAATGGGCTAGGGATGAAGCTCAGGGTGAAGGCCCTCATTTTGATCCCCAGTGTTGGAAAAGAAATTGGCATAGATGTTTATATTATGTTAAATTCTAAAAGCAAATTATTAATATTAGTTTCTATGTTTTTATTTTCTGTGATATCTTGCATTCACATATAATGTATACAATTAAACCAATAGCTATGCAATATTCTAAAAACTACAAGTTCAAGAAGAATACAATCAAACTTTCTAGAAAAATAAGAATGTATTCATGACTTTTGATCATTGCTGTCTTCTAGTTTTTCATATATATATATATATATATATATACACACACATATACATTCCTTCCAATTACAATTGTTTTCATTCAACTCTTGAGACTTGGATTCATTCTGACAATCAACCATGTGTGACTCAGTCTCTCCACTTTCCAATGAGATATTTTCCAGTGAAATATCTATGGAAACACAACAAACGATATAGTTTCTCCACCACACAGAACATAAGGAAGCTCCATCAGCTAACTAAGCTTGTCATGAAGGAATCACAGCATGAAAAAATAAGCTGAAAAACAGGAGAAGCTGCTGTTGTCTGGATCCAGCTCTCTCCCCCAACTCACTATCTGGGCTCCAGAGACTCCTACAACTGAGGCATGAGGCCTTACACAGGAGAAACCTGAAGACAGTATTATTCTCAAATGGCCTGCTAAGTCTGTCAGAGTGGTCTTCTCTTTTTACAAGACCTTGTTAGTCTGTGCTCATAGTAACCCAACAGGGCCTGAGACACGCAAAGAACAGCTGTGGAAGTAGGAAAGAAACAGGCAGGAGTATGGGAGCCTAGCAGGAATGTTCACCCCTACATCAAAGGAGAGACGTTCAGCCCAATCAAGAATCAGTTTCTTCTCCCTGATGACAAAAACAAACATGGAGAAAGGAGCTTCATTCCTTTGGAAAAGAAAGGAAATACCAAAGCTTTCTTCTCCAGCCCAGAAGGCGTCATTCTTTGTCAGCAAAGCTGATAGAAATAACAGTGGCTATTTCAGAGTAGACCAGCAAAGCTCAGAAAGGCCAGTATTTGGCTCAAAGATCACATAAAAGGCATCACAAATCTCTCAACCGTCATCCTTATTCACTCTCCAAATAATATGAATGGTATTTTCAATCACAAAAGCCAAAGGAGATAAAACTAATCAAATAGAAACACCCATGATCAATAAATTGAAAAAAAAATTGTTTGATATCAGTATGTTCTGAAACTACTGGTGTCTCTGGAGTCAGTGAAAGTGATAAAATTATCATCATTATTTCTTTTTTCTAATTCCAATAGTTTTTCAAGGTTATTAGTTTCTAGTATTATTACCAATTACTACTAAGAACGCAAATAACTAAACAAAAAAAGCCAGTAGCCTATGGGAAGCACCTTATTGCTGTGATCTGCCATGTTTTTGCAGCCACTGATGATGGCATCTGAATTGTGTCTATCATCAGTTTATTAACTACTTGAGTAGAAGAATGATACCTCTAACAAGTTAAATTTCTTGATACGATGTTTTGCATAAATTATTAATGCAACAATATATTTAGTAGAAAATTAATTAGTCCCATATGGTCTAGAGCCAATGGTGATGGGTTCAAATTTTTCCTATATGACTTCTGCATTCCTCTTGAAATTTCTACTCTAAGTGAAAATTCTATCTACACTATTTCACAGAAAAATCAACAATCACAACCAAGGAAACATACTTTTAATTCATATCAAATAGGAAGTTAAGTATGCTGTTAAGTCTATCCCTAGATAAGGACAAAGGAAAGAAAGTTTACTTTATTAGATAATATTTTATTTGGAATGTAATCATCTTTTATTGATAAGCTAATATGCAAGTTTAGTCATTTGAACAAGTATATCATTATGAAGTAAAGTGTACTGTATCTTCTATAGAGTAAAATACACCTCCTTATGTAGTAATCAGCAATATTTAAAGAAGATAAAAATGCTTTTTCCATAAGAGAAGTAGCAGAGCCAATTAACCTAGGTTCTACATCAAATAGCCTTTGATTTGATACATGATATTAATTGTTTTTAACTGTGTGAATGTTATGTTATTTAGTGTGTCTAAACCACAAATGGCTCCTGGCAAGACCTCATACCATTAACAATGAGATTAGCAGAGGAAAATTCAAAAACACTCATGGGGATTGTTTGCACTGTTTTTGATGGGTATGTTTTTGCTCTGTGGGACAGAAGACAGTTTAAAACAGCACTGGATGAAAAAAGAAGCGACTGACCGCAGGTTGCAAGTATGCTTCAGTGAAGCAGAGGTTTCTACAGCTCCTTCTCAGCAAAGGGGAGGTTTCTAACGGTCCCCTGCTGACTTCAAATGTGTTCACAGCCTGCACGCAGCAGCCACAGTGGAAACTTACCGGTGTGATAATAATCACTTAGAGTGAGACTGTGGTGTAGACCCTCTTCCTCCAACCAGAAATCCCCTGAGTAAAAGCTTCACCCCTGAGGAGACGCAGAGCCCTGACGACAGGAAAACAGGTGTACCCTGCCTTGACATTTGGAAAAAGTGGGTATGAGCAGCAACTTACTCTTGGTATCCTCAGACTCCAGAAATTACTACATCATACTTTTACTTGATCTTTACACTTTCAACTTAGAAGAGCCTTAAAATACTTGTTGAAACCATTTTTAATACGTAAAAGTGGATCATTTCTATTTAGAAAATAAGTTTCCATTGAGATAGAGACAAAACTGGGGTGTGGTGTGTGTGTGTGTGTGTGTGTGTGTGTGTGTGTGTGTGTGTGTTTGTGGTTACATACAAACAGAATATTGGAATAATATGCAACTATACGTTCTTAGTTATTGCTTCTGGTACACAGAGTGCAGGATCAAGTTAGAACCATTCCTTTTATATTTACATTTCTGCATCTGTTACAATCACCATTTAGTATGTTGATAATTATTTTAAATGTATCTCTTTGTATAATTAATTTGGACAATGTCCTCTGGCGAGATGAACTATGCTCCCTAAAATAAGTGCCTTAACTTTACGCAGAAAAGAGGGTAGAAGTAAATTCACATCACAAGATTAGCAAGGATCCCTCAAGGTTTGACATCCTCGGAATCATTAAGATTTTGAAAATAATTTTTAATTAGATCGAACATCCCTGTCACTTTCTAGAATCACAGAGTGCTCTGCTCAGTCATGCACATTTTATGCAACAACCTCCCTCTAAGGGAGATATTACACCTAACATATTGCAACACTTATATTAAGATATTATGATAATGCTTATTTTTAATGAGCAATGTAATAAAGCCCAACTTGAAAATATCAAAGCCCAAGAAAACACTCCATACAATTAGCATATTTTTTGCCATCTTGAACTGAGATTCCAGGGAATGCTGACAAATCTTTTTCTGACAAGAACCCTAATTGCTGGCACTTAACAGTATAAAGCTCACCCAGCAATTGGGAAAATCTCATGAGAGGCAGACACACCACCAGAGCCGGCTAAAGGAGCTCTACCTCACACAAAGGTGGACACAGTGACGTCCCTCGTGAATCCAGATGTCTTATTCAGCTTCTCCCACTTCCTGTTTTCCACTCTAGTCAATTGCAGAAGATTAGGGAACAAAATTTCCCAAGAATTCAATAGCACGTTCTCTCCACAGCTCTGTCTGCCAATGCCCAAGAAAAGCTGAACTTACTGTCAAATCGAAAAGGTCTATGAAGGCAAACACAGAACTTAATCAGGGGCACTCTGTAGATCACCACGTAGGATCACTTTAAACTGCCTATCTCCTAGGGCAAGTTAAACCAAGCATAATTGCTGGGGCCTGGAGGAAGCCCTGCATGCGTTTGTTTATTAAATGCACGTGTAGTTCATTGCAGCACAACTAACAAGAGACAAAATGTGGAAGACACCAAAATACCTATCAATGGATCAATGGATACACGAATTGTGCTATATGTACACAATAGAATACTACTCATTTATAAGAACAAATAAGTTTGAGACTTTTGTAGGTAAACAGATGCAACTTGACACCACCATGCTAAATGAAGTAAGCTTGACACATAAAGTTAAAAATAGAATCATTTCTCAATTATGAGAAACCTAGGTCACAATTATTTCACTGAACTAAATGGGGTGGATACTGGGAACCAGCAGGAAGAGGGAGGATGTGGGAGATCAAAAGGGAGAAGGGAAGGATTTGTAATTTTGATGAAATATATATGTGCACAAAATATTTAAGTTCAATGTAAACATCATGTATTGTGTGTATATATTATATAACATATATAAATATATAAAATATATTGTACATAATATACCTTATATATTATACATATGAAATGTCATATGATATATAATTTATGTAATATATTATGTATAATATAGTACATATATATGTAATGGGAATTTTTTTCAGAAAAATTATGTGTATACTTAATCCTCTATAGGCAAATAGAATGCCCTGATTATGACATATTTGTGCAGAAACCTAGAATAATAAAAAGGAAAGAATCTAAGGGCAAAACTCCTTAAAAATCTATATTCTTCTATACTCCTATATGCAAAGATTGAAAATTAAGATTATTTTTAAAATTAGATATAGCAATCAACTTAATTTGTGCCCTTACATGTTAACCTAAGAAATGTCAGCCTTAACTAAAATTAGGTCATCAGGATGAAGTAAAGTGATGACCTGCTAAATTTCTTTGGTTAGTGTACAATAATTTTTAATTTTATAAAATTTAACTACTAAAATCTTTTTATAAAAAGAACTTCAAAATTTAATCAAAAAGTAAACTCTAGTTAAATGAAGTGTCTTAATTATAAGCATATATAATCTTCCCCGTGCTAACATCAAACCTCTTTTAACCAAATATAAGGGCTATTAATATAATCTTTGCTTATACATATTGCTTATTGAAAGGGAGCTCAGGAATTTATGAGTGATCAATCATCACTCCAAAATTCCTGTAACCAGAAGACAAGCAGTATGTGTGTGTGTGTGTGTGTGTGTGTGTGTGTGTGTGTGTACTATCACATGTGGGTATATGCATATATCTAATTATATATATATATATGAAATTGAGGCATACAAATATTAATAGGCTGTAGCTAGGCCATGAATAGAATCCAGGTTACATATTTTTAGACTAGTGCTTCTTTGATTTTCACACACAATATGATACTTACCCATATGCTTTAAAAGGACACAGCTTTCAGCAAGGAGAGTAGCAAGAAAAAGAATTTGAATAACCCAATAACTGAATAAAAAAACTGCACGACATGAGCATAAGTGTGTTTGAAACCTTTAGACCATTTCTGTATTCCCTGAAGTCTTTCTTTTTGGTTCCCCCTTCAAGCTCTGTTCTGCACTGTTCTTACTCCAAGGCAACACATAACTTCCAAGGATGTAACCATAATCATGAAACAATAAAGGCTGTTCTCGTTATTTCAAGCACCCTATCAGATGCCTGACACAAATGATTTTATGGAATGGTCACAACAACCCTACAGAATGGGTACTGCTCCCCATTGATGGATAGAGAGAATGAGCCTCCATTCTTCACCAGTGAATACTTAGGTTCTGTGAACAGGTTCTTAGGAATAATGAAAAGCTCACATTTCAGCCTTTCCTATTTGAAGATGGCTGTACTCCAAGTTCCATCGTGAATAAGGGAAGGCTACCTGAGTGGTGGCCATAGTAACCCTTGGTTTAAGTCCTAATGTATGTGGTAGACATGAAAATGCAAGAGGTTCATCAAAAGGGAAAATTATTTAAGTACTCTGAGACTTGACTACCACATTTAAATACTAGCATTATAATTTATTACATTTTTATGCTGGGCAAGTTTACCTAAGTTTATGTTAAACATGTCTCTTCTTTAAAAAAAAAATCAATTGTGCTGTCTCAAAGGTTTGTTGTGAGGATAAAAAAAAAGACAATAGTGCATATAAATATTTAGTTTTTCACACTGCACCTAAGCAGTGCTTAATAAATATCAGTCACTGCTATTTCATGGTCTGACATGTTGGTGAGGGCCCGGAAGGACTAAGGTCAATCACCTTCTCCATTAGGAATAAGAGCAACAGCCAATGACGGAACTACCCCTGATGATTCACATGCCCTTGAGTAGTACATTAATACCTAATATGACATAGAAGAGATTTTCTACACCTCTTGAGTATGCCTAAATCGGTTTCACCTAAAACTCACTGACACTATTATCTAGTTTCTAGGCATATTAATTTATTTAATTCTCAAAATAATGCTGCGAAGAAAGATGTTATTAATACAGATAGAGAGCAGATCATAGAGAGGTTAAATAACTTCATTTAATAAATAATGCATAGTACGTGGAGAAGCCAGGACTCAGCCCCAGCTATTCTGGCCATAGAGTGCAAACTCTTGTGCAGGTTACCACAGGGCTTCCCACAACGCTCTGTGCTTGACTTTTACTCTTGACACAGCTTCACAGAAGGCATCTATATACTTGCTTTATTGCTCCCCATTCCCATTAGCTTAAGGCCGTGCATTCTTCTATAATTTTGGATAGGCTTCATCCAAGCTGAGTCATGGAGAGGAAAAAGGAAGATCTGATTTCTTATTCCCTGACAGGACCTTTCCTTTGGATTATTGGGCTGCAGACTTCCACACCTGACTACACAATTTGCTGCTGTGCACTCTTTATGTCGAGTCAGCACATTATGGATGTCATTTAAGGATTAAAACTTGACAAACAGTGACCATAAAATTTCATATCGCTCATTAAATTAAATGTAAAATGAAAATCTTGCATAAATAAAATTTAGTGTTCGCTTTTTTAACACAAAGGGCAATATATTAAGAATAGTGTATTTTAGTACATCAAAAAATCTCAACATCCTGAGTAATTTTCCTCACTGGGTTGCATGCTAGCATCTTGGTAAAATCATAATATAGCCTGTTCGCGAAGGAATTTTGTGTGTGGAGCTCCGTGGTACAGGCCATAATCTCAGCACTGCGGGAGGCTGATGTATGAGGACTGCAAGTTCAAGTCCAGTGTGAGCAACATAACAAGAATCTTTCTCAAAAGTCAACAATAAAAATTAGCTGGGAATGTAGCTCAGTATGAAGGCCCTGGGCTCAGTCCCCACTGCCACAAAATAAAATTTTTCCTATATCTGCAAGTTAGTTCAAGTTTCTAGTCATTTTTCATGATATACAAGATTTGTTTCAAGTGTTTCATTGTGCAGTTGATCAGAGCATGGGACCTTCTGTGAATATGGATTCAATAAAATGCATTTGCTGATAAGCATGTGTGCATATGCAGACACACAGAGAGCCCTGCTTTCAGTGTGTTCTTTATATGACTACGCGTGCTCAGCCTCCCTTCTTTCCTCAGGCTTAGTGGTGTCTCCATCCTAACAGCCAAGCAAAGCTTACGGTAGCTTAAGGAGTAGCCTCCATTCGTTCAACAGCACTGTGCATATATCCTCACTTTCAAAATATACTTTATGTCCCAACGTCAGAAAACACCAGTTAAGACAGCAGTCATTGCCCTAGATCAGTATGTAAATAGGATCTATGCCAAGTGACCTGCCTCTACGTACTAAATGAACAGCCAGTAGAATTTGTAATTAGAGCTGGAATCCCCTCAATGCTTATTAATATTCAGAGAATCAGACTTGATTTTACTCTATTTACATTCAAGCAAGTACTCAAACTTACTGAATCACTGCCACTTTTTGGTGTCAGACACACTAACCATGACCCTGGTAGGGTGAACCTTAAATCTTGCTGTTTTGTGAGAAATCTGGCTAGGAGGAAAAAAAAACATATTTCCATTTGCTTCCATTTAGTTAGGGCTACTGTAACCTTTCCTTGGCTGCTTAAACCTTACCAGAGCTGCCAATGATAAATGGCATTTCTGCTCATCATAGTTTTCTGAAACTTTGACTGTCAACACTTTTTTAAAATTAATTTTTAGCTAAAATCACAAGTGTTGGAGAGGATAATAGGGACTGCATGAGTTCACCAGTCCTAATGGATTCCATTGCCTCCTGGATAAGTACAGTCACGATTCTAATTCACCATCCAGATCTCGTATAGAATTCAGCCTAGCTGCCCTATTTCTTCTTACTTTCATGGTGCCTGTTTTTCGTAGGCAGAAGTTACCTGTAAGTGCTGCAAGAGATAGGTCAATGCTGCCCTGGTTCACTCTCAAAAATTTCAACAATTTGTGGCTTCATTGGGAAAAGAGTTTGGGGGTCTTGATTTGTTTTCAATTGCACAGGAACTGGGCTTGATCTCCTACTGCACCAGGAAGCTCTCACTTGGCTCATGCATAACCCCTGCCACAGAATACATCTCACATGTAATTATTCTGCTTCTCTAGAAACTCTTGTTACATATTTTTAAATTTTTGTTAACCTTAACATTTTTAGCACATCACAGTTCATTTTAGAATTTAGCACCTCTGACATTATCCTGACAGTCAGAATCATCATAATCTTTAAGTATGTGGCCTTTCTTCTTATGTCTCACCAATTTAAATCTGATCTTGTCAGTGATGTTCTGGGAACTTACACTGGTTTATTTCAGTGCTTTGCTCTAGTTTTTTTTTTTTTTTTTCCTACAGCCAGTAGGCAAATACACAGGTTGATAATAATAATTTCCCCAATCACTTTCCTTTTCTTTTATTGAATAATACTCTCAGTGAGGTAAGAAAACAACTTATCAAATCCTCTTTTTCCAAGTAATAAGTTTTTCATTGAAATTCATTCTTTAGTTTTAGCTTTGTCATTTGTGTTAGAAATGGCTCACAGGAGTTTACCTGTCCAAACAAAGCATGTACGTGGAAGACACGGGGGAAAGAAATATGAGGCTTTAACTATCTTTTTTGTAAAAAGAGGTGACCTTCCCACACACAGGTGAAGAAAGTACGCAGAAAGTATGGTGGATGGAGATTGTGAATCCCTAAATTGCAAGTCCCGCCCCTGCCTTTTACCTATTGGCAGGATGCCCAGTCTTCCCGATAAGATCTAAAGTATTGGATCAGGGTCAAGTCAGTCACTGTGGCATGACCTTTATCCCTCGTCCCCTCTTCCACCTCTTTGTCTAGTCACCTGGTCAGGTAAAAGTGGGTGGAAATTGAAAGACCCCACCACCTTTATCTGAAAAAATGTGCCACTGCTACCATTAGGTGGTGCTCACATTTGTACCAGGTGAACAGGGTCTATTCACTTTCTTTAATCTTCTCAAATATCTTCCTACAGTGGTAATTCCAATTAATATTTATTGAAAACACCTCTTCTGCCAGGAAATTTACATGTAAGTTTATTTAATCATCTCAACAACCCAAAGGTGGATATTACTGTCATTTACATGCTACAAATGAAACATCTGAAACAGAGAAAAAGTAAGAAAATCATCCAGGCTCCTGAGTTCTACATAACATACTTGGGACAGGAGTTCAAGCAACCTAACCTTGAGATTGGTAATTACTCATTGCCTATTTTGGTTTCTTATCTCCCTTTAGATTCACACAAACACTCTCTACACTTTTGTAGATTTTCATGAAAGAATAGATCTTTATAGTATACAATTTACCTTTTACTTTGAGCCAAGAATCATTTTCTTTCCTTGTGTGCTTCAGTAGTGAATTCCCTTTCTTCTTAGCTTCTTCAGGTCATTATTTACTTCCTTATTTCACTAGCACAGTTTCACTTTGTTTATTAATCATTTTTATCAAATATTCTGGATCCTAGGTAATGCAAATAAGATAGACGATTTGACCATATTAATCCAGTTTTCCTTCCTCAACAGTGTATTGGGTAGAGACGGCAGTATACACCTTTATTCTTATCTTCGATATTTTTTAAATGAGAGTACTGAATGAAAGGTAATTTATAAGGTTAAAATGGGAAGAGATATTAGAATTCATCCAATTCAATGCCTTCTTTTATCTTTGAAGGAAAAAAATGATGCTTGGATATGGCAAGTGACCTGACTGTAGTTAAAATTGCTACTTCTTTAAAGTTTTTTTTTTTTTTTTTTAATAACAGCTTTGGTAAGTGATAGCAAAAATCTTGTTTACTTTCAAATTTATTTATGTTAACTTCCTCACTCTCTAACATATTTCCCACGATTTAATATGTACGAAATGTAGAATATATTTTGTGCTTGATTTTCTAAGGTTGTATTTTCAATCACATGTATAGCTGTAGGTTCAGAGTAGATAAAATTCTACACATAACATGAAAACTTCTACTGTAATTAGGCAGTATATATTCTGGAAACAATATGTGATAGCAGTACACCTACACAAAAATCGACAACATTTTTGATAAAGAAAACTTCTTAAAAATGGCAAGAGAGCAAAAGGATAATAATAAAAATAGCACACCGATACTAAGAATAACCCCAATAACAGAAAAAAACCTATTCAGAAAAGAAGCACACAGCAACCTCTCTATCTGTTACTTTCTTCCATTCCTTTAAAATATAATAGATTTCTTCTCACATCCTAGTAAAACTGTATTTGATCACAGAATACAGCAATTCTCTAACTCGTCATTTTTGCCCTAGGTGTCATCTACTGATACACTTAATTTAAAAATTGTTTTCAACAAAAGCACTAGCTTTAATAATGACAACCTTATGAAGAAAAAACTTCAAAATCTATGTTTTGGTAATAAAAATCAGCACAACAGGCCAAATTGGGTATCCAGGACGTATGAGAAAATTAGAAGTTCTGGAAAAGCTCTAAAGTTTCAAATGCAATACAGTTTTCAATTATAGCCAAATTCATATCCTCTCATACAGCTTATCTTCATATTAAAAATAAAATTCAAAGGTAACACGGAAACCGAATTCCACTGTATACCATATACTTCAATTATAAGAATACATATTTGCACAGTCTTGAGAAGATGATGTGACAATGATTTCATGAGAAAGCAGTGATATCAACACAAAAGTTTCTTTTTAGCACCTCCTCCATTTTAATTATAGTGAATTCTAACAAGTATAATTTCTTTGTAAATCACCTAACATGGTGCAATTCACCCAGATGAGTCTGGTCTATGAAGGGTCCATCATCAGTGAACAGACACTGAAGCAAACCAAAGTACACCATCTATTTGAAGACCTGTGGTTACAAAGGTGGTCAGGAATACATCTTAGAATATGAACACTGTGCTTTTTCAAATAAAAATGAAAGCAAAGTTCTACATTGTACCACAACTAAAGTTGACTTTACAAGCATTCTCAGAAAAAGCAGAATGATGGGAGGAATGGGGCTGGAGGTGTTCTATTGAAATAAATACTTCAATCAGACGTGCTTGACCTCTACTTGTTAATTTCCAACTAGTAAAATTGCTACAGACATAGAGGAAAGTCTTTTATCCTCTTTTCTGTAACTTTCTCATCCTAAGAACTGAGGCAATGCCAACCGTTGCGTAGTCTTTGCTTATCATTTTAAATTTATTCATGTATTTACTCATACTTCAATTTTACCACAAAATATATTTGGGTCAATTTCTAAAATAAACAGAAAATATTACAAAAAATAAGTAGGAAAATCACAACAGGAAAGAAAGTAAAGATAGCAAACAAACTGCAATCAAGAGAAGGGTTGGTAAACAGCTCATGTGACTTTCTATTTGAGCTTTATGCAGCCAGTGGCTCTTTTTTTGGTAAGAATTATCTCTGCTTTCAGAGACAAGCCTTTGATAGTAGAAAACATAAATATTTCTAACTGCTTCAGGGACACAGAATAAATAAACATTCTTTAATTGTGTTACAGTTCTGCCTACAGTGGCATATTTTTAAGAGAAAAGAAAGGCCTAAAACTTAATGTGGGCTAGTAGTGTTTGGATGTAGCTGTGCTTCCAAATCATCCTATAGTATTTAAAATAAAAATCTTGTAATTCTAGAAGTTAATCTTTTCACGGGTACTGACATAGGAAATAATCCTGTGAAGTATTTACTTTCCTGACATTACTATCATGCAAATGCAGAGACTCTTTATGGGTAGCTAAGGCTTGTAAATATTTCCTGCCACTTTTTTCCACGACTTTCCAAATTACAAAAGCATTTCTCAATGTCTTTCAGAAGCATTTTGTTCTGATACAAAATGAGCTTTAATAACGTTAGTGCTAGAAACTATTCCACAGTAACTGTTACAGGACCTTTTACATAGACACATTTTTCTAAAGAAATTATGTTTGCTATAATAGTACAAAAAATAACTTACAGCAAAATTACAGGAACTAAATGAATACTTCAAAGATTCTCAGATTGTCGCTTCAGAGCCTTCCATACATCAATTAAGCTGCATTATTTTGCAGGCAGGCTCACATCTTTGTAAAGCAAGATCCAGAGGCTGGAAGTGATACTAACCACTTGTAAAATTATATAAGTGATCATAGTTTCCAAAAGATAAAAAACTAGGAATAATTTAGCCACTATATCTTTTAACTTCCTTTCTTACATATGCAATTTTACTTACTTAAGAAAACGTGCTGAGTTAATATGGAAGACATTTCCATTACAGGTACTAAAAATATCAGTCACCCTTACAGTTCATCGAAAGAAAATCAAATTCTATTTTAGTGAAGTTTTCATAACAGCCTTTTGGTAATAATGTTGAAGAATCATGATATATTTAAGAGATATTAATTCCAGTAATAGTCATTTATCTTTGATGTCAGAGAGACACAAAGGCTTGGGAAGCAGAAGATTTATGATGACACATTATAGACTCACTTGGTAGATGTTAGATTTTTTACTCTTCCTCTGAAACGACAGATAATGAAGCTTTATCAGCTTCCTTTTATTAAGGCTAAAAATACACCCTATAATAGGATCATAAACATTTAATGAAACTCACAGCTGTACTAAATTTTAAAATTAGGTGAGGATGGGCAAGTAGATCATAGAAAAGTAAATCAGCACGACTCTGAAATCATGAGTTTACAACCTTGCTTGTTTTAAATTTAAGGGATCTCTTGGTTGGCCTCTTTCTGGAAGTCCAGACACACATTGCCAACTCCTTAAAGAACTCTACATGTCCAAAATGACTTCATTTTCTTCTCAAGCACATATGTCAGTGGGGTAGACTCAAATTCAGGAAGACAGGAGACAACTGATCTTGCTTGTATTCTATCCATCCTTTTCTGTGACAAAGGTTAACACTCTTTTGATGTCTATCTTAAGTTGGTACGCCAGAAGCTAAGACTCTGAGATGAGCATTCATATGAATGTGGCTAGTAGCAAGAAAGGTAAAGAGCAGGGCTTTACAACCAAGGAGTCTCAAGGGGAGTAAGTATGGCTCTATACCAGAGGTGATATCTGAAGACAGATTTATTCTGATCAAGCCAAGATGGCCAGAGTATTTAAACCTCTGCACCCATCAGTGATGAAATAAGAATTGACTATTAAGGCTATAAGCCCCCAGGCTTTTCTAATAAGGTAATACCAAGAAGGTTCTAGCAGGACGAGGCCTATCTCCCAGACAAAGAGACAAAGGCTGGCTTCTTAAGAATTCAAACATGAGGATCCAGAGCACTCAAGAATACAGAAAGATCAAGGTGAGTCAAGGCAGCGCTCCGAGGGCATCTACTGCAGTCTTCATACACAGCACTGTGTAAATTTAATACCTCTGACTGCCTTAACTGGCCATTAATTATACATGTATATTCCCTGTGCATTCTGGATTTGCAGTAGGGTTGGGGAAACCAATTGCTGAAGTAGAAGTTCACACTAAGGGACAACATTGCGGTTCATTTCTTCTTGTCGCTTTTAAAGCTTATTAAGACTACTCATTTTTTTTCCACCAACCAGCTCAGAATTTTTAAAAATGTGAATGTGAATACTTCTATCTTGAGTTTGCCAAAAATCTCATAACACCGTTAGAGTTTGAGTGAGCCACACATAACAACCAAAAGCGGCAGTGGTTCTTAAAGTCCACTTCTCCAGATTAGCAGCATTTGCATTAGTTCGCAGTCAACAGGTCCCGTGGCTCTCTGACCAAGTCATCAAGGACCTTGGCTCTCCCCAGATTTATGGGATAAAAAGGCAGCTTCAGCAACACCCGCCCACCGCCCCCCCTCCACTCTAAGCAGCAAGGATGGAGGAAGGTGAAAGGACGAAGATGCAAAAAGCTTATATGAGGTGAATTTTAAGAAGAGTAAACGGCTTAAAGATAGCTCATTGTCAGGAACTAGTAGTGCGCTGGTAAACTTTTGGCAAACACCCTTCCAATCTTCATTGGGTACTTAACAAGGTAGCAACCTGACCTCACTGAACAAAGACGGAGAGAGGCATGCACAGATGGCCACCCTGAGCCCAGCCAGTGCCCACCCGCTACTGTCCAGAACTCGCATAGCCATCTCTACCTGTAGAGGTGCTTCAAGATGAAGGTATTGTTTCACAAAATCATGTGCTCCGAGCAAATTTAAGGTTATGTTGTTAAATATGAAAGGAAAGAGCCATTATGCAAACACCAGCTCTCTCAGCCTCCACATCACTTCCTTTTGTCCCTCCCTTAGCTCACTTCCATATATTTGCATCCATCTTACTTAGACACTGCAGAAATAAACACCTGCCTGAGATAGTGACAAAATTCTAGCCAGATGGCCTTCAACGAATTGTAGCTTACCCAAAAACAGAGTAAGGAAATACACTGCAGGTGCCAAAAGAGCTCAAAATACATGAGAACGTGTCCAAATCTTTGGACACACAAAGCTCATTCTGTAACTTAAAAAGTCATATTCTTCTTTGCAAAGGGAGAAAAAATAGAACATGAAATACAAAAAAAAAAAAAAACAGAATATGAATCTGTCTATTTTGGGGAACAGTGAGGAGCCACACTACGCTAGGAAAGCACAGGCTCTGTTGTCTAACAGACCTGGTTTCAAACCACAACTCTTCCACTTCAGCTGTGTAAAAGCTGGTTCATCTTTTTGAAAACGCTGTCCTCATACATAAGCCTATATACTGGCATTCCTTTTGCAGTTGCCTCATGGGCTTATCATGATATTTTGGATGGTCCACTTAACTACTCAAAATCGCTTCAGATCTGATCACTTTTTTTCACCTTTGGAGTAGGCAAAATAATCAGATAAGGCACCTGCCCTAACAAGGAAACAGCCTTTTCACAGGAGAGAGCTGTTTTCATGTGAAATGTAAATACAGAAGATAATCTTGAAACAAATTCCTGTCAGGGAACAACACTGGGTTTGATATGTGCATCCCACTATAAGCGTTGTGGCATGAGGATGAAGTTTTCTGTAAGAAGTAGTTCCATCTTGCTTCTTGGAATGCTGAAACTTTGTTTGACCCTGAAACAAACCTAAATGGAAAACAATCAGTTATTTTAAAAAAAAAAAAAAAGAAAAGAAAAAAAGATTAGTGTTGTAGCTTCTGATGACTCACTTAGCAGTTGAACTTGCCCAAACTGGTTCTGGCTGTTCCTTTCTCCGCATAGCCAGCCAAATCCAAAGTAAGTTGGTCTTGATTTCTAATGTGCTCTAAACCTGTAATATTTTAAGCTGGATAGATGGACGGGTGCTCATTTATTTAAAGTTGTTCCCAACACACCTTCTATGTATTTGTAAATCCTAGAATCTGAACTGGAGTGAGTTTTAAACACTACATTGGAACTTTACAAAATTAGTTTCAAAAACCCAGTTTCTAATTAAGATAATTTTAATGAAATTCTAAGAAAATTTGTTTGAAAATTTTCTTCTATTTTACTTGCTTATAATTCTTCTAAAGCAATTTATCTTATGTGATATATACTTTCATCTATGTAAATAATTATTGGAAAGTTATTAGACTATGATAAATTAAAAAATTTAACTAATGTATTATTGCCAATTTTATAATTTACTGAGATAAATCTTTAGTCAATGGAGGAAGCAATTAATTGTGAAATTGTCTGAAAATTATAGTCAATGGACAGGCATGGTGGAACATACCTGTAATTTCAGCACTCTGGAAATCTAAAGCAGGAGGATCATAAGTTCAAGTCAAGTCTGAGCACCTTAGTGACTTAGCAAGACTCTTTCTCAAAATAAAACATAGAAACTGGGCTTGGCATGTAGCACAGTGCAAAACTACAGATTCAGTTTCCAGTATCAAAAAAAAAAAAAAAAAAACCCTCAATGGATTCATCTTTCAATACTAGGAAAAAGGCATCATGAAAGATTTGTGAATCCCAAAAGAAAATGTAGACAAAATTGTTCAAAAAATCAACTTAAAACCTGTCTTAGTTTGGGCTGCTATAACTGAATAGCAGAAGTTGGGTGATGTAGGAATTTATTTCTCACAGTTTAGAGGCTGGAATATCCCCTAGAGTGATAGCAGATCCAATGTTTGATTTGCAGGCAACCATACTCACATACAGAAGAAATCAGGAAGAAAACAAATACACTCTCCTACCTCTTCCTGCAGTGGCAGTAATCTCATTATCGCAAGGGCTTCTACCCTCATAATATAGTTACCTCCCGAAGACCCTGCCTCCTAAAACCATCACACTAAAGCTTAGGATTTCAACTTACAAATTTAGTGCAAGGGATGCAAATGCTAGATCCATAGAAACATTTATCCCTAAACCTATACAAATCTCAACTACAAGCAGGGTGTGGTGGCAGCAGGCCTATAATCCCGGTATTCAGTACTCCAGAGACTGAGGCAGGAGGATTGCTGTGAGCTTGAGCCCCGTCTACTGGGCTACATAGTGAGTTCAGGACCAGCCTGGATAGACTACAGAGCAAGACCCTTCCTCTTAAAAAAAAAAAAAAACCATAAAGCATTTGATGCTATGTCAAACTAGAACGAGAACACTAGTCTGTGTGTCCAAAAAGGCCCTCATCTCAGTTCACCAGGGCACGATTGCAGTGTCATTAAAAGAGAATCCGACAGTCCTTCCAAGTTTCAAAACAAGTATGTATTCAAGTATGACCTGCACAGAAGAATCTGGTATTAGATCTGAGTTTGTTTTTTTAAGTCCACATAAGTAAAAATGTTCACTCATTTTTTCTAGTCATGTCTCCATTCTCATCACTGACACTGGTCATTTGTACCTTCTCTTTTTGTTTATAATAAATAGGTCAGTCTCAACTAGTTTGTAAATTATCTGTTGCTG
Organism: Ctenodactylus gundi; assembly: GCA_004027205.1. NCBI lineage: Eukaryota > Metazoa > Chordata > Mammalia > Rodentia > Ctenodactylidae > Ctenodactylus > Ctenodactylus gundi. Next base: position 591,571 of record PVKB01000033.1, read on the forward strand.
TTGATCTTTACTCCTTATAGTTTAATTCGTTAAGTATTACATTTATTCTTTTCTACTTTGATACATTTCCTTCTATCTTCTGCTTTTCTCATAGACATATACAGAGAGAACAAATACAGTGGGGTCCTACAAATTCCTAATTAATACATTTACAAACATTTAGTTATAATAGTCATAATTCACATAATTTATTTTTCTTTGACTAATTAATAAGAATAATTTTTAGTCTGCAAAGATGACTTTTATTCTTATTGTATAAATCAATTACCTTTTACTTTTAAAATGTATTTTAGGTATCATTTTTTTGTTATACAGAGTTCTTTACTGTAAGCCTCATAGGTAGATTAGTTTTATAAATAAACTATGTTTGAAGTTATGTTTTTTTTTACTTGTCTTGAGAGCTTTATTTTGACCAATAGATTAATGTTTTAAACCCAATTTCCCTGTTGGATGTCAAAAACGTGAATGAGAATTTGATGAATAATAAGTAAATTTATCACACTTGGTAATTTATAGTCTTCTTTTAAAAAATATCTTCCCAGGTAACCTCTTGTTGACATCCAGTGTATACTTGGACTTGCCTAAGTTCTCATTAATTTATCTATCAAACATTTCTCCTTGTATTTTTTATTTAGTTCAGTTCTTCTCTTAGTAAATTTTTTAGTACATGCTTCTTTTTGGCAAGAGCCCTTGAGTAGCAAATTCTCACTGACCTTGCCTGTATATGTGTAGTAAAATGTCACTTGGATAACTATAGAGTAGAAATGGCTGAACTTAATAATTAAGTGGGTGGTTAACAGTATTAAAACATAACTTGAATTCTTACACCTACCAATACTTCTGTGCAACAGTTAGAATTGGAAAATAAACGGGCACTACAATATGAAATATGTAGTTCTGTGTCCTCAGACAAATTTGAGAATTAGAGATGTAAAATCTTCAACATTCCTTACCAACAGAAGCTTTTACTTTGCTTCACAACTCTGTAATCACTCCACTAAGGCAATTGTGCAGTTACCTGGCAAAGCAAATCCAACTGTCAACACTTAGCCTCCTATAGCTTCGCTGCCTCAGACCTGAAGCCAGAGTCAAATCCAGTGCCACAAGGGAAAGTGTAAAGTATCGCCACACCTAACGAACAGGGATATTTTGCTCACTTATATCAACAGATTTCTGAGGAATATTAATTCTAACAATTTCAGACAAGTGGGTTGGAATACAATATTGAAAAAGGCCAAAGTTACCAGTATAATAAACTTGTCAGAAGAGCTAAGCTTAGTGTACAAGCCCCATTAACTCAATTTTAACTTAGGGTTGTTTTAGTTTTTCTTTGCTTGACTGTAATCTAGACTCAGTGATGAAAAATGCCTACGATGGTTGTTATTTCAGAACTCTCCTTGAAGAATGTGAAAGAAATAATGAAGTTTAAGAAGATAGGAAGATAATTTTCACATATTGCATGTGTAGTGCCCTTCCCATCATATCATACAGGAGGACCCTAAGTATATTCCCTTCTTTAAGACATTGAGGATGCAAGAGGGGGGCTAGGAATATCTCTGAATAACTATAAAATCTGATCTTTGTTGGCCAGGGAAATGGTGAGAAATCCCATCACTCAACACACTGTCTCAAAGCAGAGGATGAGGTCTTGAAAAGCCAAAGCCAACTTGTTCTTCTATAATTATCTAACAATAAATAGCCAAGATACAGACTGGTAAGCCAATAATAGTCATTTCCACCTTATATTCTACTTTAAGACACCTGAAAGATCTGCTTAAACAAAAATAGCTTATGACCTCAGCATACACATCTGCACATACATCTAACATTAGCTCTTAAGATTATATTCTTGACCTTATTGTGGATGTTGCAAATACGTAGAAGGAAATATCAAAACAATTTGGCAATGTGTGATAGGGCTGTAAGTGCAAGCTTCTTCGTTAGTCACCCAGAATTGGTAACTCAGCCACAAAGTTCAGGAAAAAGAAGGCTTAAGCACCCTCATTCTCTAAATATAGCAGCACGTAATTGAGTAAATCATAGAAACTAGATACCCATTTTGGAGATAAAGAGGCAGCTGGACTGGCAATCTTTTCCTCCTCGACTATCATGCCAGCTGCACTCTGTCTCACTGTCTGTATAAACCTGGCATACAGGACAAACAAAGTGCTGTGGTCTTCACTTACCGTTCTCTCCACAGCAGAAAGGAGACAATAAGGTGGGTTTGGTGCTTCCCTATTCAAATCCCAATAAAAGAAGAACTGAATTACTCATGAAAATTGGAAGTACCTGCTAGAAATAGAGAGTGGCATATGTTAAATTGAACCAATGGGTTTGCTCTCTTTCCCTGAGCCTATCAAAAACAAGAAAAAAATAAGAAAAAATGTAAACTGGACAAAGACAGAAAGACAATAGGTCAGCCATCCCTTAATGCCATTTGTGATGGCAGCAATGTCTGAATATTCTGTGAGTCAAGAATGCAAGTAGAAGTTGGTAAGATTTAAACGATCTTACCGGCCTATAAACAGAAAACTTGGCTGGCAAGGAAAAACATCAGCACAGGATAGCCACAGGGGAGGAGGAGCCTTGCTGAAGAACAAGGGGAACTAGAACAGGAAATAAACTGATCAATGTCAGGGCATAAGAATACAATAGAATCTTCTCCAAATGCTCATATAGGTGGCAAAGTTTTGACTGTTTGCTGAAAGCAGGATTCACGCAAAGAAAAATTTGCCAGGTGATATCTAAGATGGTGCCCAGGAGAAATCTTGGGGGTGGCCACCTCAGGTGTTTACCAAGGAAGATGATTGGGCCAAGCCGTTTCCACTCTCATGGACCAGGCATGATCCCAATACTATTGCGGCTAGCCTCTGGTGCCTGCATGCATTGACATCTCTCTGATTTGCTTAACACTTGCTTACGTAGACACCACATCAGATCGCCTGCTCTCCTCTCCTTGCCACGTTCTCCCTCTACCCTATATAAGCTTCTGTACTACTTGAATAAAGTGAGTTCCTGCTTCGATAGACTCCCGGCTGGGTCTGGTACTCTTGAGATGAGGGGACCCAACCATGCACTCACCTTTCCTCTCCCCCGGCCCTTGTGTGGGGTAAGACCCCCACAAAAACTTTTGATTTCTGTTTTCTATAGAGTCTGAAAGATTCAGGCAGTAGGTCCTAAGACCCATAGATAGTTGAAAGCAGGTAGACCAAAAGGAAGACTAAGACTCAACTTTGCACACTGTATGAAATGATGATTCTTTTGACAAAGGAAAAAAAAAAAAAGACAAAAGAAGATGCCAGGGAAAAAAATGACAGACTGAACTTTAGACACTTAAGTTTCATAGGATGCTACAATTTACAAATGGAAATATCCAGGAGGTAACTGAAAATGCATGAAGGAAGATAAAAGGAGGGCAAAAAAACAGAGAGTGTCATCACCCAGATGATCACCTAATGCTGCCTATAAAAGCGAGTGAATTCCCCAAGGCAGGTGCTCATTAAGAATACTCACTGTCAGTACAAGGTTCCTTTTTTCTCCTTTAAATCACAACAGAAAATTAAAATATTTATATATTCCATTAGAGTAATGATGAAAATATCAAAACAGAATGGCCTATCTCTTTTAACTAGTAATATTACTTCATTAATAGTATATTACTCCCTTACATTGGGCAATAAGTACATTTAAAGTAACTTCTCTTCTACCTTCAATGAAGATGCATTCCTCTTTTTTCCAAGAAAGCTAAACTTTGTTAAAACATCTTGTCACTTAATAACTACAGCTTTGCTATTTAAACAGCCTGGATCTGTCCTTAATGACCAGACAATCTTCTGTCACTGTAAAATTAACCATGTCAAACTTCTTAACTTTTAGAAAGTTACAGTTAACTTTCTAAAGACCACACTTCACAGGAACAGAGGGAACAAGTTACAGAAGGGCTAAATTTCCTACACACACAATCTTTCTCAACCAAAAATAAATTTTACTTTTATTTTATTCTGTAAGATTTATTTATACTTTTTGAATTTCATTCATAAAAATTAAAAATGATTAGGCTGTTTATATCAATAGGAAAAGTACATTTCTGGTTGTAATGTACCTGCTGTTTAATAAAGCACATTCTTAAAACGAATAAGGATTTTTATAAAACCACCTTTAATCTGAAAACCAGGGTGTTTTCCCCCCTGTGGCACTTTATGACACTTGGCAGCTCGTTACCACACTTCACAGAATCTCGTGTCAGCATGTCAGATTTCTCTAAATTTTGACAGAATTAAAGTAGTGCCATTTGATATAATTGATATTGTACAGTTAATCAGGCAATGGCTCCATCACAGAGTAACATTCTCAAAAGGCTTAATTACTGAACTGTGAAGATTTACTGCCATCTGGAAGTTCCTTCCCAAAGTTCTGTTCCTGAATTTTATGTAGGGTTCACAAAAATAACTTGGTCCATTTAGAAATCATGCCCTCGATTTGGAAATTAAAATTGTTATTTTTGGAATCTCGGTTGGCCTAGAGATCGCAGAAACCTTATGGAAAATAAAGGAGCAATGACAAATGAGAGAAAAAGGAAATAAAAGTGGAAGTTCTAGAAATTATTCTGTTTATATAATGTGTAAGGGTTCACACTCTGAACCCAGATGGCAAGACCCAAAACCTCGTTTCTGCCACTTAGCAAGCATGGACTGTTGGGCAAGTTTCAAAAATTATCTATGCCTCAGTTTCTTCTTCCAAATGAGAGTACAAAAGGCAGTTGCATTATAAAATTATAGGTAGGATTCCATGCAGTAGCAGTCAAAAACTGCTTAGAACTGTACCTGATACATTGTAAGACCGATAGGAGTGCTTCTTGTTATTAAGATTTTGAAAAAATTTTGTCACCAGGGTTGTTCTCATTTAAAGAGACAACTAGGCCAATTGAAATAAAGCTTTCTGTGGGGGTAGCTAAATTCTCGTGGCTAATGACTAATAACTGAAGGAAAAAGTAGCACCAACATGCCTCAGGATTTCTATCATTGGGACCTTTTTTGTATGAAAGGCTCTATAGGTTTCTCTCTAAATTCCATCCTATCCTAAGAGTTTACAGACTTTACAATACTGAGTTTAGTAGATATGAAATTTCGGAATGGGAGACTTTGAACCAGAAGAAAAAAATTGTGACATCTTCTACATTGCTAATGAAATATCTATCAAAAAGAAAGATGAGGAAAAGAGAAAGAACTAAAAGGACTAGAAAGGGAAGAGGGGAAGAATCAACATTGCAGTGAATTTCTCTATTGACAGGAACTTGAAAATAATTTCTAGACAGTAGTCTTTGATTGCCTGAGTAGAACACCCACAAGCATATAACAGCATGTGTGTAAAATAGAAAAAATAAAACAAATACATAAAAATTTAGACATTCTTTTTTTTTTTGACAGGGTCTTACTCTGTAGCCCAGTCTGGCCTTGAGCCCATAGCAACCCTGCTGCCTTAGCCTCCCTTCAGAGGACAGAGATCACAAGTAAGCACCGCCATGCTTACCTCAGGCATTCTTAAGAATTAGAATTTTTAGGGGTATTTTTAGGGGTTCATAGTGTTTTTTCATTGAACAAGTTCACAGCTATTTATTTAACAAGTCCTGAACTAACGGAAGTTTACGTTGTTTTCTGTAGTTTCTCACTAAGGAATGTTCGGAAGACTGTCCGATTCGACACCTCATATGAACTCCTTTAGATCCATTCGGTCTTATCTGTCTTTATGTCAGATGCCTCTAGGCAATCAATACCGCACAGGCTCGGACCAACTTGGCACAGATGCCACCCGATAGCCTCTTGGCTCAGGTACCTGTGATAAAGCACTCGTCTTTCATCTCGGGGACTCTCCATTCACTCGGAGGCATTAGATTCCAGGGAACCACTTGGTATTCACACTCTGGTTGAAATTTTGACCAATGAGATTAAAGGCTCTGGAATTCTTCCATATTGCCTTACTCTCCCTAGAGGGATAAACTCTATTTGCATTTTATTTGCTTTTTCAGATTGTCATACAGGACTTAGCAATTAGCTCAGCTCCTCACAGGTTTTCCTTTTTTTTCTTCTTCTTCTTTGTCTTTCTTCTTCTCCCAAAAAAACACAATAAAACACATACACATCAGCCTTTGATTGAGGTGCTCTTTCCTGTGGTAAACAGATCACGAAGATGGAATCAGGGAAAGAATATCCTTAGAATAAAATTTAGAAATGGATTATTAAATGGTCCAATATTAACAAGGACTATTTCCAGTTCCTACTGGTGGGGGGTTGGGGAGAGGCTTGCTATGGAATGGCATTACAATTGCCAAGGCTTTATCTTTCATTTGCTTGAGAAAAGGCATAGGTAAAAAATGAGGTATGATGGTAAATACCGTTATTGTAATTACATGAATTTTGGTATACACTAGCTTCTGTTGGCTCTATTTGAAGTACTGAGAAAGATAATGAGGTTTCAGGACAGCTAACTGTCAAAACTAGTGAATTGTGAGACCCAGAGGGTCTCTATGACAGGTATACAAGAGAATTTAATCTCATCAAGTCATGGAGCAGACTTGGATAAAAATCAGCTTCATGACACAATGAGAAGGAGGCAGAATTTAAAGGAGATTGTGAGGCAGCATCTCAGCAGATGGTCCAAATCAGAGCCGGGTCCAGATAGGAAAAGGGTTGGATGTGAGGACTGACATGAGCACATGCATGGACAAGGTGAAACCACTCTCTCACGTTCTTCTGAACCCTCCTTTTTGCTGAAGCAGGCTCTCTGCTACCACAGCAGTGTCTGTGTAGTTTGGAGGATGAACAATGACCTTCCCAAAGCTGATGTGTTGTAACATGTTTCAAGATTTGCCTTTGAGGACTGGAGGAATGGCACAGCAGTTAAAGCACTTGCCTTGCAAGCACAAAGTCCTTAGTTCTATTCCCCAGCACAACATAAAGCTGGGCATGGTGATGCACATCTGTAATCACAGGACTTGGAAGGCTGAAGCAGGAGGACTGCCATGAGTTCAAGGCCAGCCTGTGCTCCACAGTGAGTTCAGGACCAGCCTAGCTACAGAGTGAGATGCTGACTCAAAAAAAAAAAAAAAATGTCTTTGAAAAGTCTCATTGCCTTTAGGGCAATGACCAGGTTCAAATCTCTGAGTGGCTACTAAGTAGACTAAGGAATTATACCACCTGGCTAACAGATATTATCAGAATACAGGAGGACACACAATAACTAATTATATATAGGTATGGAAAATGAGCATGTTGAGCTCCAAGTGGTAATGGGGAGGAGATTTTTTGATCTGTGTGCACTCATCTAGAGCTCAGGATTCAATATTCTGTCCTGAACACATGAATGTGTTTCACTACTCTCCTGAGATGGGTTCTAGAAATTGACCTAGAACAAGAGAGATGATAGATGCCGCCAGTCTCCTCGGAGCAGCATTCAGAAATGGCCTGCAGGTCTGTGGAGGTGGGAATGTAGATTTCATTATGCGAGTTCAGAGAATGAGTAAGCTGATTGTATTTCCCAACATTAACAAAGATGTAGCATTTTGTTGCATATGTTATTCCAGAAACGTACCTACCTCCTATCAGGAGGCAGAGTCTAATTCTGCTTTCACTGACTGCGGGAAGGCTTGTGAGTTCTTAGCAGAATGCAGCAGAATTCACAGTACAGGGTTCCTGAGGTTAGGTTACTAGATTATATCACACTACTTGGACTTTGTGAGCAGTAAGTGCAGGTGCCCTGAATCCCTTACAAAGACCACAGGTGTCAAAGTAGGGCGATAAACTCCACAAAAAAATTATGGACTGCAATATTTGCATCAACTCATTGATCTGGACATGATGAGGCAACGGCTTTAAGTAAGTCTCTTCAAGTAATGAGTACATGACATAGATATCCCTATGAACCAATCTGTTGTCACATTCCCACCTTTTCATTTTAAATGTAGTTTCAAGGGAAAGAAAGCTCCTCTCTGCAATCAAACTAGTGAAGAAGAAAAATAATGGTGCTTGATTCACAGACATTTCAGTGGGCTATTTTGGCAGTAGCTCAAAATGGACCAGTGGTGTGCATTACTGCATTACTCAGGGATGATCTAAATGAAAGTGGTCATGGGAAATTCTCCCAATGGGAAGACTGTGAGTAGTGCATTTGGTATTCAATTCATATGAGAGGAAAAATGATCTAGGAAAGACATACATGGATACATCGGTAGTGACAAACGGCTTTTCAATGACCCAAAAAAGAAGGCTGGAAGAAAAGTAACAAAGAAATCTGTAAATAAGGCATGTGATAGCATCTATCACACGTGCCTACCTACCACAAAGAAGAGTGTGGCATCCTGCGGATGTCAGCTTGACCCTCTTCTTAGTTATGCTAGTGCAAGAATGCTGTGATGCTGTGTTGGTGGCAGTAGTATGCAGCCTGCACACGAATCCCACATATAGCCCCTCTCTTCTGAAGGCTGACATGAGAATCACCACTGCTGAACAGCCAACCTGCCAGTGGTAGGGATCACGACAACATGGCATCATTATTTGTGGGGATGAGCAGCAGTTGATTTTTGGCCAATTGATTAGATTGGATCCCCTCCTCTCTATGGGCCAAGGTTGAGAGAAATTCCAAATTGGTGGTAGAGGAACAAGATGTTAAATAGTAATTATAATCTCAGGACTAGTTTCATCCAGGGTTATTATATGGGGTTTTTTAATGTGTTTTGTATTTGTTTGTTTGGTTTTATTATTCACTTTATTATTGTCTTTGCAGTCTGTGGCTGTCCACAACTGATGAAAACGTGAACTTCTCTCCTGGGGAGAAAGAAGAATAACTTGTCCTCACAAAAGAAAAAAAGAAAAGAAAGGAAAGAAAAGAAAGAAAAGAAGGCCTCACAACATAGAAAGGGAAGTGCATGATAGAGGACCCGAGTGGAATGAAGTGTTGCCCAGGATGGACTTTATTCGGTATCTCCTAGGCACCACCGGTAGATGCTCTCAGTTTCATACTTCAGCCACTTCAAGGGTACTGATTAGCTTTAGCCAAGTATAAACGGAGAAAACCTCAGGTTGGATGCACACAGAATAACTGCGAGCACAGACATGGAGTGTTTTGAGGGTGAGGTTATGGAGGAATAGCTCAGATACAACCAGGAAACCAACAGGGTTAACTCCCCGTGGGGCAAGTTTTGCCCCAAAAGAAAACAGATCAGATATCAATACATAAATATAACTCACACTCAGACAGAAAGCCTGAGACACATCTCATATGGCTTCCTAGATAGATGACCCTGGGACAAGAAACTTCTTGACAATACGGGTGGTTGAACTTGACCCTCTTCTTAGTCATACTAAAGAATGCTTGCTCTTTTTCTGTCTTTCTGATGTCCTTTTTTTTAGATCTCTCTATCTATCACTTCTCTGTCCTCAATTTTGGTCTCCATGGTGACTTTCCAGTAAAGGACTCACCCATAAGCCTTGATTTCATCCTCTGATTTTGGGAGACACAGACTAAAACATATTTGTTCAGTGATTTGTTTTCTCAGGATAAACTTGTATAGCTGGAATTGCAAATCAAAGCACATTTTTAAACCTTAGGTGGTGCACATTGCCAAAATTGTTCTCCAGGAAGGTTTTGCAATTCACTCTTATGAGGGTATAAAGTAGTCATTTCCTCACATACTTAATGATTGACATCATGTTTTTACCATTCTATACTTCACTATGTAAAAATGATACATCCTTTATTAAATGCTAGTGTTTCTATGTAAGAATAAGTTTGAACTTCAATCAGAAGCATATGTTTGTTATGCATTTATATTTGTAGAAATTTATAGGCTTTGTCTTTCTTTCAACTATTTATATAAGATTTTTAAATCATCCTTGGTCATTACCTTTCTTTATGTCAAATGTACTTTTCCGATCTGTTGTTTACTTTTTAATTTTGCTTATTTTTTAGATATTCAAAAGCTTATTTTTGCTGTTGTTTTAGAGATCATTAAGGTGTTTTATTATGACAGTTTTGAGCTATTTCGAAGAAATTTAGGCCTCCCTTTTTATTTTTTTTTAAATTTAAAAAGTCTCCTTGGCTATTATTACAGTCATTCACTCAAATCCTATTGGTATGGTGAATTTTAACAAATAATTCTGAGCATTTGGTTAATTATTAACATATCTTTTCATTTTGGCTTATTTACACTTTAAATTATAGCAATATAGTCCCAAATTAAGTTTTTTAATCTCTTGAATAAACCCAATGTGGTCTCTTTGTTACCACTGGTGCTCCATTAATTTGAACTTTTATCATTTTGAATCTGGTTTATTATTACAGCATCCCTAAAGGACTCACTACCTGCAATCTTGCCCCTAGACAAATCATTATAATAGAGTTTATTCAAATAATTAAATCTGATGAGTTTTTCTGGTTCATACCCTTTAACGCAGAGTCCGTTTAGCACAGCATACAAAGACCTTTATGCATCTTTTGGATATCTTTTCTACTTCATCCTTTGCCACTTTCTCTACCTTTTTCTGTGCCAGCCCAAAGAGAACCTCTGTGGTCCTTCATCACAAGGGTCACCTATCCTAGGGGTGAAGACCAATGGTCAGTTAGGAACCAGGCCCAATCCATTACTACCAAAGCTCTGCCTCCTGGTGTGGTGCTCACAGAGTTTGCATTATGATGAGCTGCATAATTATTTCATTGTATATTTTAATGTAATAATAATAATAAAGTGCACAATAAATGTAATTAGCTTGAATCATCTTGAAATCATCTACTTACTCCTGTCCATGGAGAAACTGTCTTCCACAAAACCTGGCTCTGGTGCCATTAAGGCTGGGGATTCTTCCTGCTTTAGCTCTTTCCAGAGCGATACACTGTTCTTAATGTCTGAAACGGGCTGGTCTGTTAAAAAACAACCAAGATTGCTATATCCAGCAAAATTATCTTTTAAATCATATGGAAAAATTAAAACTTCCCATGATATAGAAAGCTTAAAGAAATTTTCAGCCACTAAGCCAGCATTGCAGAGAATACTTAAAGAAAACTTAGAACGTGAAAGGGAGGCCAACAACACCAGTGACCCAGAGAAACAGCGACAGCAGCTAGAGGAGAATGAGCTGAGAAAAACGTAAAGCTATGCATGAACTTAGGGATGAATTGATAGGAAAAAGGAAAAATCAAATAGAGAAAAATATTAATAATTAGTGAAATATGAGTAAACAATTTATGAAAGTCAAAAAATCTGAAATAACTGAGCACAGCTATTTATCTATTGCTTTAACTGTAATATACTTATGTGATACAGATTTAAGTCCACTTAATGTAGCAAACTGATAAAATCTTAAGCTTGCTGAATTAAGAAATTCATTTTTTTGATGTTGAATGTGAGTTTATCCTCTTTGAGAGGCAGAAAGATATGCAGTAACAAAATAACTTACAGGAAAGGAACATCTAAACAGAAAGTGTAATAAAAAATAGACTGATAATTAAATCATCTGACTGATATACCTTTAAAACAGTACCAGCTGTTCTATAAAATCTGTGAAATCTCCCCACATCATTATTATTAGTAATAATACAGTACTGTGCAAAATAGAATAATTACTAATGAATAATGCAAGATGGGGAGTTGACACAGTCTTTTTTGCCCCCAAATTTTATTGATATGTATACATGCAAAATTCAAGGTTTACAATGAAGGTGAGCATTTTGTACACGTATGTATCTTGTCAAGGTGACAAGGGCCTTCCCACTCTCCTTTTGTCCCTCCCCCTACTTACCCCAGCCTCTCTCCTCCCCGACCATACTCCCCTCTTTCACTTTGTCTTTTGTATTAAGTTCCAAAGGAGTTGTGATCTGGGTCTCTCATATCAGAGAGACCATTCGATGTTTCACCTTCTGCTTCTGACTTACTTCACTAAGCATGATGTTCTCTAGTTTCTTCCATTTGCCTGCAAAAGCCTCCACGCTATTAGACTTTATTGTTGTATAGTATTCCATTGTGTATAAATGCCACATTTTGTATATCCACTGGTCTGTTGATGGGTATTTTGGTGCCTTCCATATTTTTGCTATTGTTAGTTTTGCTGTATCAAAGGGGATATTTATTTCTAGTCTTTTAAGAGATCTCCATACTGTTTTCCAAAGTGGTTGTACGAATTTACATTCCCACCAGCAGTGTAGAAGGGTTCCTTTCTCCCAACAGCCAAGCCAGCACTGATTACTATTTGACTTGCTGATGTAAGCCATTCTCTCTGGGGTGAGATGGTATCTTAGCATTGTTTTAATTTGCATTTCTCTTATGGCTAGAGATGTTGAACATCTTTTCATGTATCTGTTGGCCTTTTGCATTTCTTCATGAGTGAACTGTCTCTTCATTTCACTTGCCCACTTTTCAATAGGTTTCTTTATTTTGGTTGGCTTACTTTTCTTTAGCTCCCTGTATATTCTAGTTATAAGCTTCTTATCTGAGATATTGGTGATAAATATTTCTTCCCAGTTGGTTGGATCTCTTTTTACAATAGTCTTTTAAGAATACAAATGCATGAATATATGGATGAACAGGCAGATAAAATTATAAACCAAATCTAGCAGAATGTTAGTAATCAGTGAAATGTGAGAAAATAAGTTATGAAAGTTTAAAAAATTCTGAAATAACTAAATTTGCCTTCATATCTGTTACTTTAAGTATATGTATGTGACATAGATTTAAGTTCATTTAATGTAGCAATGTGATATAGTTTTAACTTTGCTTTATTGTAACAATTCACTTAGTAAGTCAATGATGAAAATTTATCCTAAGAAAACTGATTGATGCAAAGATAACCCTGTGAATGTACAACTATGTACCTTCTAGTATTCAGCTAAGGCATTTGAAATTTAACTTTTTTTCTTCTTTCTCAAATTTACTAGTCTTTTGAATTACATGCTTGTAATTATTTTCTAATGTGAACTGGTGGGTAAGGCCAGGTTTAAGAATATCAACGAAGATGTAGCAAAATATAGCAAAATAACTTTTGTTAAATATCCCAATAGAGAGATTAGTTGGATTCAGAGAAGAGGCATCAAGACTTGACTACTGCGACCCATTCGAGGAATAGGAAGCTTAGTTAGAGTGACGACTTCAGTGAAATGATTTAGATATGGAAGATTAAATATGTTAAGTACTGTATAGTCTCTCTGACTTGGAAAACCCAGAACAGAGACATTCTATAGAACCACAGGAAGTGACAGCCGCAGTTGGGGGAAGGGATAGGGAGCAGGTGGGAGGGTCAAAAATGGGAATGGATTGTAAAGTCGATATGATACATATGTGCATGAAATACCCAAATTCATTGTAAACACTATGTATTACATATGTATATTAATAAAAACAGCAGGAAAAAAGTCCTTTCACCACTAATCTCTGCCTGTCACAACATGCTCAGCTCAGTGCTCATGGCTTTTTTAGTTTGTTTGGTTTTTGTTTTGTTTGTTTGTTTGTTTGCTTCTGTGACACTAGACATTGAGCCCAGGACTTTCCCCTTTTCCCACTAAGCTTCCCCCTAGGCTGGGGCAGCCATTTGAATTCTGACTTCAACCCAGTTTTGAATGTATTTCCTTCCTTGTGTTCTCCCGCATATTTCAAGCACACTCTTACCTTTCCTGTCATTATACAGTACGGTCACTGTTAATAAATCATAGGAATTAAAAAGGATGCCCCTTTTGTATTCCCAGAATGTAATACAGTGTTTGGCAAAGAAGAAAATGTAACTAACTGCATATTGTGTTGTGTTAGATAAAACTGATAATTCTCAATTTCTACACCTGAAAAGAAGAAAATAACATTTCAACCGAACAACACAACATGATGATGAAATAAGGTAACTACAGGAGAGGGCTCAGCATACCACAAATTGATGTAGAAATACAAAGCAGAATCAAAGATACAAAGTTATGCTACCAAATGATCAAAGTGGTACAGTTGTTTCCTCACAGATCAAAGAAAATAATGTAACTAACTGCATACTGTATTCTAATTCAGTGATTCCCAGAGAAGGATTCTGAGTTTTTAAACATTTCATTTGAGATTGTTTTCATCAGTACTTAAAAATGTGCTTCTGGTATATAATTACAGTTATTTCTGCATAACCTTTATATTTTGTGACATTCTCAAATTTAGAAACTTTCCTTTGTTAAAAGGTTATATTTGACCAAGTTTTTTGTTTGTTTGTTTTGTTTTTTACAAAGCAGTTTCATCAATTACCTCAGAAGAAGAAATCATTATTTTTTACAGCCTAAAAGTAGTGGGAATTTATACTCACTTAGGAATGCTTTTAAAGGGCAAGTGCTCATCTTCAATAACAAGATACATTTATAAAAAGTGATCATAAAGGTCTAAAATTTCTGACATTCTTTTACAAATAAAAAAGCATATGATGAAAAGTTATCTGTTAAAAACAATTTATAAGTGTATTCAAAAGTTGTACTGTTCTAAAACTTTTTTAAAAAACAAAGATAATTTTATGTTGAATTATTAAACTGATATACAAAGGCCATCCAATTTTGCAGAAAGCTTTCAGTTATTTTTCTTTAAAGCTATATTCAATTATACTTCTTTTACTATCCTACATAACTTATTATACCTTATCAATCATTTTGTGCAACATGGTTGTGCAAGATTGGTTTAAGTACAAATATATAGCTTGAGAATTAAAATAACCTTAATCCTGTGCCAAATAATTCCTATTTAGTTTATAACTAAGCACATCCAAAGCATACAGAAGAAAATTTTTATCAGAGTTCACTTACAATTTTTTGCCCTTATGATCTTCTAAAAATTTATTTTTTTGCCATGCATGGTGGTACACACCTGTAATTCTAGCACTCTAGAAGGCTGAGGCAGGAGGACTGCAAATTCCAGCCCAAGCCAGACAACTTGGGAACTTGGTGAGACCTGCCCCAAAATATGAAATGAAATAGGCTGGTAAAATAGCTCAAATGCTAAGACCCTAGGTTCAATCCTCAGTACCATAAATAAATAAGTAAATAAAAATGTATACTTCTTCCCATATTAAATTCTGCTTTGGGAATTCTTACATTCCTTCTGTATTTTGTTTCCTTTTCTATTTCTTAATATTGTAAGTCACTGACATTGCATCATTTTCTTTTTAAATGCCTTTGCTAGTATCGGATCTCTATAAAATACATTTGAAGGAACAACTGTTATCTTATTTAAAAGTCACATACATATAAAATAAAGCCATATACATGTAATACAATTGTTCATCATAAGGTTTGACTCAAATTATCATGAATTCAGCACTCTGGATGAAGGAGGTGTGAGGACTACTTGTGTAAGCCCAAATTTAGTGGTTGAGCAAGATCCTGCCTCAATACAAAAAAAAAAAAAAAAAAGAAAGAAAGAAAGAAAGAAAGAAAAGAAAAGAAAGAAAATTCCAAGGTAGAGGATGTAGCTCAATACAAAGGCCTTGTATTCAGTCCACAGTACTGAAAATAAAAATCATGAGTTAAGATAATACATTCCTCAGAAAACACACTTCTGTTGCAAGTGCATTGGGCAGCACTAGCCCTAATCTGTTCCCAAATACTGAACTTCCCTTCTGCTTACACAGTCTCATCGTTAAAGCCTTTTGGTGGTTGTTTTTGTCAGCTGCTTGCCTCCAAGGTCTGGTGCTCACCTTCCCCAGGGCCTCTGTCTCTTTCCACATTTCACTTCCTTTTTGGAAGTTCCCAGCCCTTTCTTACTGCTCTCTTATTGCTCAAACACTTCATCCAGCAAACATGAATGTAAGAGAAGATACGGCTGCATCTCTGCAACTAGCTATTTTGGTAAGAAAAATCTGAAAGGTAGGATGGTGGGAAAATAATGAGTGATCAAAACTCATATAAAAACACCTGAGCAAATCAAAAGCAATATTTTATGTTGTAAGTTAATAACATTTCATGTATTATGAAAGAGACATTTCATTTCCTCTTAATCTGAACAGATGTGTCATCATACTGAAAATCTAAGATTTTCAATAGGGATAGAGTTAGATGCTGGTAGGAAGACTTGGGAACAAACTCTGGTCTGTTAGAGAGGGTCTGTCTTCTACTGTCCACCTGTGCTCCCGAACCCCTCCTCAAGTGTCCATGGCCTTTCCAATTACAATCTTCTGTTTTCATACAGCACAAAACTGTCACAGAAAAATTATGTCTATATTTTTCAAATTTTTAAACTCATAGACATTCAAAGGCCTTTTTGCTACATTTTTGGATCCTCCTCATCAAGCAAAAGTTTTTACCTATTTTCTTTTCTGTTATCTTAAAAATATGCTTTTCTGTATGTTGAATATGTTCTTTTAACTTCTGCAAATGGTTGTTTTTCAAAATGAAAACAGCTTGCTTTTCTAATTAGCAAAATATTGTATGTTCAATGTAAATAATTCAGACCATAAATAACTGCTCTTCGGCATATGTACTTACTTTTATTTATATATTGCCCATAATGGGAACTCAATATAACCTACTTTGCTTAATTAACACTGTATTTTGTGTGTGTGTGTGTGTGTGTGTGTGTGTGTGTGTGTGTGTGTGTGTGTGCTGAGACAAGGTCTTGTTCTGCAGCCCAAACTGGTCCTGAATTCATTATGTAGTCCAGGCTAGCCTTAAACTCAAGACAAACCTCCTTCCTCAGCCTCCTGAGTGGCAGGATTACAGGCATATGCCACCATATCTGGTTTATGTGGTTCTGAGGAATTTAACTGAAGGCCGTGTGCTTATTAGGCAGCAGCGTTAATCAATGAGCTACTCCTCCCGTCCGATACGCATTTTGTGTATTTTGTGATGACTAAAAAGCACTCCATTGTATAACTGATATTTTGGTTGGCTCATTTAATTTCCTATTTTTAACCATCAAGTTTCTTTGCTGTTTTCTTTCATTGAAACAAGGCTACATGTTTTATGTACATTTTTGCTCTAAGAATTACACATTCTTCTAATATGAGAAATAGCCAAATTGCCCTCATGATGTCTATATTCATGTACTCTCCTGTCAACGATGGGATGTGTCAATTTCTTAAAAAATAAAGTCAATGAAAAATGACTTTTATTTTATTTGAATTCCTTTATTTCTAGTGAAATGAATGACTTTTCTGAGTTTGACATAACGTTTAGAAATTATTTTTTATGCAACTGTGTGTTAAGGGCTATCCCCAACATATCTATATTTGGAGGCAGGATCATTAAAACAGTGATTAAGGTTAAATGAGACCGCAGGTGAGTATGACTGGTATCTTTTGAGGAAGAGAAAGAAACTCCAAGATTACTGACCATATTGAGGGCACAGCATGAAGAGGGGCCTCAAAACCCACCAGTCCCTTCATCTCAGTCTTCTACACATCAGGACTGAAAAAATAAATTCCTATTGTTAAAGCCACTAGATTTTTTGTTTCAGAAGCCAAGCATATTAGCAAACCTTGCCACCTCGAGATTGTAATATTACTAATTTGAATTTTCTCTTATTTTTATGAGTTTTCTCATTTAAATTTTCTATCTTAAAATTACAATATAGTTGAGAGGTAGGGTCCCAAAAATATATTACTACATAAACAAGTTATTTGTTCCAAGTCATGTTCTGGAAATTCCACTGTACATATTGATTTGAAATATTATCTGTGATGCTTGCTAAATGCCCATGTTTTTTCTTTTATATTTGGGTTTGCTTCTGGACTTTTTAGTTACTTTCACTGAATCATGTTTCTTCCGTGGCTGGAATCACATACTAACACACTATTTGTATCATTAGTAAATTTCTACTCCTTAATCTTGCCTCCCAGACTACTTCTGAACATGCTTCTATGTTTATCCTTCCAAATAAATGGACATGATGATGTCGTGTCAAAAATGCAAGATTTCTGTGCTGTGTTTGCAAGAGAATTTGTAGGAAGCAAGCACACACCTCTAGAGGGTCTGTCCTCCCAACCCAATATGCTGGTCTCTCTATCTGGTCTCCTGTTCTCTACGTCCTTCGTTTGACTGGTCCGTGTTTTTCCTTTGTACAGGCTCTGTATATTTCTTGTGAAATGTATTCTTAGCATCCTTTGTAGCAGGCCTTCCACCTTCCAGGGGAAGATAAGATGCCCTGCTGTGTTTATTTGAATCTGAAACTTATCCCCTCCTTCTCAGCCCTGCCTCATTTCTAAAAACAC
This sequence comes from Ctenodactylus gundi, assembly GCA_004027205.1. NCBI lineage: Eukaryota > Metazoa > Chordata > Mammalia > Rodentia > Ctenodactylidae > Ctenodactylus > Ctenodactylus gundi. The sequence continues at coordinate 609,771 of PVKB01000033.1, forward strand.
CACCTTTGAAGAACGTTGATGGGCTTCCTGTCCATTTTGTTCTTGAGAATTCTGTGGTTTAAAACACAGACCCAGAAATCTTGAAATGAGAGGCTTCTCCCTGCCTCACTACATCCACCTTGTCACCGATTCTCAAAAGCAGCAAACTTGACCTGAGAAAGCTTTGGTCGCTTGGCAACAAATGGGGCTGGCTCCTCCCCTCCCCATTCTTCTAGAAATAAAGGCTTAAGCCTCAGGGCCCTGAAGGGAAACATCAGTTGGAACTCGCAGTAAAGAGCCTTTCTTCCTTAATCTGCCTTTGCTTATTTCCAAAACCCCGTGCTGCATTCCAAGCTTTGGTCACAGGGTGGATTTATAAAAGCATGTCTCATCACACGTGAGAGAGGGCTTGCCCTTGAAAGTGCCTCCTAGAGGCCACAGTGGGTGCCAGGAATCTCTGCTTCCCCATCCTTTGGGATAACCTTGCTCCCTGTCAGGATCCCAAGCTTACCCACAACAGCAAAGGCCACGATGTGTACCCAATGTCACCCCCTTAACAAGGCAGCAGTAATCAAGGGTGAGCTGTAGTCAGGTGGTAAAAAATGGTCTTTGTTTTTCTGGCAGGGATGAGATTACAAGGAGCGAGCGCAAATGGACAGCAGTGAGTGCTCTTCTAGGGCCTGGCCTTGACTTTTGACTTGAGAGATGTCTGCTTCTGTTGTCTGATTTGTACACCATATTGGCTGTTTTTTTTGTTTGTCTTTTGTTTTGTTTGAGGTTTTTTTTTTGGGGGGGGGGGTAGCCTACTTTGAAGTTTTGCCAAGTTATTGAGTTAAATCGTCTCATTTTTATCTAGATGCAATAGTAGCACTATTTAAATGACTTAATAAAAACATTCAACCATATTTTTGGGGGGTGGTATGTGATCCTGATGGAACCCAGGGCTTTCCCACTAATATACATTCCTACTTTTTTATTTAGTATTTTTTTTTAATTTTAGGGACCTGATCTTACTGTTACTAAATTTCATAAGTTAGGCTTGAGGAACTTGTGATCCTCCTGTCTCAGCCTCCCAGAGGGCTATGATAACAGGCCTGGCTCTCTCAATCAACATTTATAAAGTTCTTGGTATGTGCTAGATGCTGTCATAATCCCTTTGTGCATAAGTGACAAGTCATCATTAAATCCTTAGATAAGTAGTTTATTAACCTGATATTATAGATAGGGACACTGAGACACAGCCTAATTTGCCAGGTAGCACAGGCTACTAATCAGTGACCTGGAATTGGAAGCCTGGCTAATGAACTACAAAGGGCAAGCTATTTTCTCTCATCTTTGTTTTAGTTTTCTGCACTCCGTGGTCCTTCCTCAATTTGTATTCTTTTTGTTTGTTTATTCATCTTACCTTGTGGCCAATACTCTCTTCCCTAACTTCAGATCTTCCCTCTTCGTAACAGGGGGGTCAATCCTCCCTTCACCTGAGAGAACTCAGTAACTATCAGAAAGTCAGATCAGAGAAACCAAGTGAGCCTGGCTGGGTGCTCACTTTACATTCCAGAGATGCCAGCATGGCCTGGGAATGTTGCTGAAATGTGGTGGGAAAGAGGCTCAGAGGCTCCCATTTCTCTGGGCCTGCCTGTAATTCCAACCCTGTTCCTCCAATAGCAGCAGCATTAGCAAGACTGTCCTCTGCTTCCCTTAAGGCCGTAGTATTCTCTAAAAACATGGACTCCATCTTTGTTTCTAAATCCCACTTTATCCGGAAGAAATTATTTCGTGTGTGTGAGGTGTACTAAGTACCATTCCCAAGGTCCACATTACATCTCTACTGTCCAGTGTCTCTGCCCCTCCCTGTCATTGCCTTATTGACCAAAAAGATACCCTTTTGGCTTATTTGTGTCTGTACGCTGCTATTATTCCAGAACTGTTAACTTTCTAAGATTCACCTGACTTTAGGCAATCTTTAATTTGTTCCATCTCCATGAGAAAAATATTTCAGCTATCCATTCCCGCCACTAAAACCATGCTTATGTATTTTTGGAATAAATAACCAGCAAAAGTTCATTGTTTCTGTACATACATCATTGAATTAGAATGCCTAAAAAGCAAACCTAAAGAAAAATAGCAACAAATAATAGCAATATTAATATTTTATACAATAAAATCACTAAGTATATGTACATACAATAAGATAATATCTACCTGCCAGGAATCAAAATATCCTTAAAAAGGGTACATATTTATCAAAAAAAATTCCACCGAGGCCAGGAAAAACATTAAAAGAACATTACCGTGCTATATGGCATGAAGTTCACCAGTTTCTCGTTTATAGTTCTATATTCTGGGATGCAGCAACGAATTAGATTCTGGATGTCTGACAAAATTTCAGACTCAGTAAAAGTCAATGCAAGTCTAGCATAAGTCAGATCAAGTTCCTTAAGTTATTTAAACACTAACTATGAATTTGGACTAATAGAAGAGATATTGATTAAGGTTAAGCAGTTTATAATTAATGAGTAAGTCAATAAGTGCTTCAGACTTTATGCTAAAGAAGAGCAAACTAGCTTGTTGAATATTATATTTTACTGAAAAAATAAAGTAGACATAAAGGTACAATGTCTTCTTTTAAAAGCATTTTAAAGCCAGGTTTGGTGGAACTAAATCTCAGAATTCTGGGAGGTTGAGACAAAAGCATTATAAATTCAAGCCTAGCCTGAACAATTTAGCAACATAGTGAGGCTCTGCTCAAAGGCAAAACTAAAAAAGAAAAGAAAGTATTTTATGTGCTAGCAGGAAAATATTCATAACTCCTACTCCATGTGGAATCATCTTCCACATCATCCTTAGAATTGTACAAATAAAAGTAGAAATATATGTATATTTCATTAATATTTCAAAAACTGGCTCAAGAAAAAATAAACTGTCTTCATTTAACTATAGGAATACAGACATAAAAAAGAGTGAATAAAATATCTATTAAACATCACAAAATACAGATTTCTTTCCCACCAGTAAATTTCTTTCTTCCACTATCCCCTTATAGATGGCAAGATGGTCAGACTTATTTCTGGTTTAAGAAAAACATCAATTAACAAACATGAAGATTATATTTTATCAGCAACAACTTGTCACCCACCTAGGAATTGATAAAATTTTCATAAAAGAGGCAACTAACATAGTTTCATGCTAAAGTTTAACTCAAAATACTGCTGCAGTTCTCAAGGATCATCCTTGCTCTTAGACATTGAATGACACAGGAAATTATATCTGTGCTGTATGTAAAAAGAAAACTATCACCAGACTTGTAAATCCATGAGAAGAAAGTGAGCTAGAAGGAAGAGAGAACAAATAAAGAGAAAATGAATGATAAAAATTAAGAGAAATAAAATTATGACAGCTATTTGGCTATAAAGGAGGCATTTTGGTTTTTAATGTGAAAATTTTTCATCACTTTTATCATATATCTTTTAGAGAAGAAAAAAGTCACTTAAAAATGATGACATATAGTTGAAAGTTAACCTTATGTCCTCTGTGAGAGGACAATTAACTCAAGAAAGAATTCAAAATATAACCCCATGATTCTTACGATCACTAACTGGCAAATCTGGTGCATGGCTATTCAGTATATAATTTTTCTACACTGAATTATTACCATAATAAATTTTTGTGGTGTTTTATTATATCTGAATTTATTACTTTACTTAAAAAGTTGTTGAGGTAGAATATGTTCCTTTTATTATATTTTGAAAAGGATTTTTTAAAAAACATCTCTTGGTCTCGTAAATATCAGTAAAGTCTTATACAGTAATACAACTAAGAAGATATCTTTAAAAATCTTTAAGAAAAGATAACCTGGCAATTTCCCTTGAAAACACAACTCCTGAGATACCCATATCCCAGTAGCTACATATTATGTGTTGGCTTCTCAGTTCAACAATAAGATATTTAAATATTTCAAACTAATGAGTAATTTTTATAATCCGAACAAAGAAATCAGGCCATCCCAAAAATGACAGGTTCTTCATTCTTCTCCTTGCAATAAATAAAGTCTCATTCTTTTCCATTTCATTGAAAATCATTCCATCACTTGCCATATCTCAAGTCAGAACTTTAATTCAGACTTCATATTTCTCTTCTTCCCATCCTCAAATACATCAGCAGGACATGTGGAGTGTACATTCAAAATATGCTTAGGGAGAGCACTCTTCCCCAAGGCCACCATTCCCTTTCTAGCACTAAACTGGGAGTTTGAGGCAGGTCAAGTTCAAATTCTGCCTAGGCAATTAGCAACCTAGGGAGTCAAAATCAAACCTAAAAGCTGAATTGAGGATACAGCTCAGTTTGATAGCCCCGGGTTGGAATCCTAGGACTAAAAACTAACACACAAACATAAATGTAATTTTAGTTCTATTTCTGCCCTGGGTGATTGCTAGCAATCTAGATATCTCAGTGCTTTCACTTTTGTTTGTTAGTAGTCTCTTCCCTGTGTCTAAGTAGCTGGAGATCCTTTTAGATCATAAAACAAATATAATTTGCAAACATAAAGTGCCCCCAGCAATTTTTAGCACCAAGTTAATGCTAATGAAAAGACTCTTCAGTACTGTTCTGCCTTAAAGAGGGTGTCTTTTCTCCACTTTTAAACAATTCTACATATCCATATCAATCACATCTCAACCACTGCCCTAGAGAGCTTCTCATTTATCTGGAACATTGCATTTGTTATGTTGTTATTTCTTTATTCTCCAATGCTTCTAGAATTAAGAGCTCTAAAAAGGCAAGTTCTAATATTCACTGCCCTATCCACAAAGGTAAAAATCTGTGTCAGAAACAGTGATTATTCAAAAATAATGAATAGAAGGATAGATAGATAGAAAAATACTTAAAACTTGGATCTATACTATAATCTCAAAAGTAATGTTTTTGTCGCTAAGTAGGCCGACTTTTGGAATGCTGGTTGGTCGTGAGGGGACCCCGGAGACCACAAGTTCTATTGTCAGAGGAAGAAGATGTTGAAGGGTTTTCCATGCAAGGGGGCATATATAGCTAGACTAGCACTTTGGAAAGATCAATTTGACAGAAGTCTCAAGAATTTTGTGGAGGGAGGGAAACAACTAAGGAAAATTAGTAATATGTAAGAAAGAGATGCTGGTGGCTGGGAAAAGAAATGAAGAAAAAAGGGCCAATCAAAAAGTGCTCATAAGGCAGGTTTCTCATGAATGGTGACTGATACTGGGGAAAGAGGGAGGCGCTGGATTAGGAATTAAGGATAATTCACAGGTGCTGCCCTCTGCACTCTTACGAGCAGGTTTGGAGAGAGGATTTCCTCAGTGTGGACATGCTGCATTCATTTGTCACTAGAACACACATACGGCGTTATCTTCAGGCCAGTTGGACATACTCAGTATAGAGATGTAGTGGGGCGGGGACGAAGGAGATTTTGGAATTATTTTAGATTATTTATCTTTAGAGCTATTAAAAAAAGAAATCTCCTAAGAAGAGTGCAAAAATTAGCAATGAAAGAAAATCTAGATAGGAATCATGAAGAAGGACATGTGAGTGACATGCAGAGAAAAGTTTGCAAAAGAGAGTCATAAAGGATGATTGGTGAATTGAGCATACTGTTATTTGCCCAGAAGAAACTAAAGCAGCTTACTAAAGTGCCTAATATATTATCAAGGAGTACCATGTACCAGGAGGCTCTGAATCAAACTACAACATCATTCAGGAGAGCTAATGTGTAAAGCCATCAAAAGAGAGCAGATGGACAAGCTGGAAAGACATAATGGGTTGATCAATACGATGTCATACTTGATCTTAAATGTGGTATATGATAAATAAACAATAATGGATAGCAAGGTGCTGGGAAATGTCAAGTAGAGGAATGATGACAAAAGAAATGAAAGAAACGGAAGTAAAATATTACAGAAGGACAAGAGCATATATACCCATTTTACTGCAATCTTGCCACTACAGTGAGCACATACTAGTAAAATTTTGTAAATCTTGAAATATCTGGATATTTCTCCTTCTCAATATAAGTAAAAATCTTCACTTTAATGATCAAACTCTTATATGTGTTTCATAGCAATTATTGCATATAGCCAGTCAGGTTGTTGTTAAGATAAAGTTAAAGTAATTCCAATGGCATAATCAGAGAATTTTTGATGGTTGTTTCAGAATATTATCAAAAGATCTCTTAGATTGCTATTTTGACATCTGTAATGCCATTTATTTTTAGTGTAATTTTCAGGATAAAAGCAGAATATGGAAAAATGTTGTTCAGTAACAACTTACATATATTGAGCAATTACTATATCCTGGGGAATTTGTAGAGTGTTATACATATATAAGATAATCTAATCTTTAACATAATAATAACCTCAGAAAGTAAATCTTACTATTACTGATATTTAGGAAACAAACAAACAAACAAACAGAAAACTCCTGAGGTGTAGAGTTTCTCTTGTTTAATGGAGCCACCAGGAACTCTTAAGTCTGCGTGTAGCATTCAATCTTTTCCCCTTCAGTGACTGTGCCTCCCACGTCTCATTGCATTGGCCACTCACGTACCAGCACTTATTTTGTGATCAAAGCTAAATCTCTTCAAAAGTCATCTCCATCATTTTGTGTGATACAGCATTAATTTTTTTATATTTACAGTAGAAGTGGATTCTATTGTGCTGTTTTCTGAACTGAACAATCATACAGAAACTAAACTCAATAATGAAGCACTTACATATAGATTTTAATATGAAATAAATATAAATTGTGATCAATATTTAATCTCTTACAAATAAGGGGGTTATTTCCATTTCCTGGTGAGAAAACCTCTAGGGACCCAATCAGCTGACAGAGCTGATGACTGGGAAAGGCACACAGCTAGGTCAAGTGTCTGCAAAGCAGTTCTTGAATACCTTCTCTCTGCATGGAAATTTCTTAAAGAATGCACAGTACACTTTCTGAGTTTATCTTGCTGTATTTTTTCTTGTTGTGGTTCATCATTTTCAGTTCTTTGATTCCTTACACCTTAGTCCATGTACTTACTGGCTGATTGGCATTTCTGACTGTAATTATACTCTTAGAAGATAATGTATACAAAACTTGTATTTTTAACATTATTTATTGTATTCAATCATTTATATTTAAGTCTTATATTAAAAATAAAATATTATATTTAGTAAAGTTTTAGTAATTTCTACTGATGTATTTTCATGTCATGTGCATTTTAAAAGTATGGACTAAATACAATATTATCAAATGAGGAATTAGATCACCAAATGCCTAAATTGTGGCAAAGCACTGGTTAAATCCTAATGACAATGAATACTTCACTGTAATGCAAATCAATGGCAAATGTGAATTAAATACATGAACAAGACATGGTATTCTCCTTTCTACTTTAGACAGAAAGATAAATATATGTAAAAATGCTAGAGATATGTATGTAAATTCACAAAAACATACAGTCAGGTGTACTTCTTAGCAGTGCTCAGAAAACTTACATCAGAAGGGTTATGAACATTAACCAAATGCCTGGTCCTCTGTATTCTACCAGAGGAAATAGCAATGGTAATAGGAACCTGACTCACAAGCTTTGCTTTGCTAGGTTGGTTGCATTGGTTGTTTTTTTCAATTAATTTTTAATTGTAAAAGCTACTGTATGCAGTACAGGAGGGAGATAGATGTGGTGTTAGAACTGCCCAGTACCCTGACTCTGGTGACTGATTCAAGAATGAAAACAGGAGATAAAATTGTGAATAACTTCACACAAATGCATATGCACACCCTTATGAATACATTACACTTACAAGTGAACAAAAATAAAACAGGAAATTTCAAAAAAGATTATTCAAATTGCAAGAACATAAATATCTTAGCTGGAATATTATATTACAGGTTTGTAAAATACTACCTTTGGAAGAAATGAACCAAGTACTCAAGGGGTCTTTCTGTATCGTTTTTTTTTTTTTTTTAGAGTGGCCTATGAGTACACAATTACATTTGTGAACATTTCAATAAAAAGTAGACATAAAACATTAAATTAATTGTGTTCAGCAGTAAATTAAAATAAAAGCCAAAGCCAAGCATCATGACACAACCCTGTGATCTCAGCACTCTAGGAGGCCCATGCAGAAAGATCACAAGTTTAAGCCCAGGCTGGGCAAATGAGCAAAATCAAACATACAAAGACCAGAGAAGTAGCCCAGTGTGAAGGTTCAAGGTCCGTTCTCCAGCACAATAAGTAAATTAAATGCATAAATAAATAATTGATTGTTTTTAAGACCTACTGTTTATTAAATTCATTTAAAGAAAGAATGTCTACCTTTGAAAGAATACTTCTTATGTGGTGGTATGCTATTTTTGCTAAATTTTTACCATATTCGCTTCTAGTGAAGATCCAGTTTTGTTGATTTCTCACATGCATACCTATTTGTTGCATGGGCACGTCACTGAAAAAGACAGTAGCTAGTGGTATCTATAGCAGGGACACGAGAAGATTAGGTTTTTTTGAGAAGCAGAAAATATATTTTATTGCCCCTCAAAGAAAAAACAAGTACTTATATGAAAAACTGTTTCCCAACTTGAACGGTACTGACAATATTGGAACAATATTGTAAAACAGTAATAATAAGAACAAGAAACAGAGCTATTGTTCTTCTCAAGTATGTATTTTATCTAGTATTAATTTAAGGGCTTTGATTTTATGAACTCTTTTAAATCTTGTATCAATATTAAAAGATTGATACTGTAATAATTCCCATCATAGATAAAAAAAACTGAGAATAGGAAAAGTGAAATAATTTGGCCAAAATCAATAATTACATAAAGGGCTGGAGGAATGTCACAGTGGTTGAAGCACTTGCCTAGTGAGCACAAGGTTCAATTTCCCACTACCACGTAACACTGGACATGGTGGCGTCCACCTGTTATCCCAGCACTGGGCAGGCTGAGGCAGGAGTATTCCTGCAGATCCAAGGCTAGCCTGGGCTACATAGTGAGTTCAGGACCAGCTTGGGCTACAGAACAAAACCTATCTCAAAAAAATAAGAAATAAAACATAAAAAATAAAATTAAAAAGCAAGGTCAATTTCTTTTGACCACTGGCTAGTTTCAATATAGCCAAATCCTATTGTAAATTTCTCCGCTATTCAAGATAAAGCCTTGAGAGGTGACTAAAATGTCACAATGCTCAGGTTTGGCTAGAATTACATCCACAAAACTGATAACACTGACAATTTCTTGCCAATCTTTAGAACTTTAGGTAATCTATCATGAAATTTTTGGAACTCCTACAGTCCATGGTGAAAACAGCATAAAACAGAAATCACTGTTTGAATATTTTGCATAACAGGAAGAAAACAAGCAAACAAACAAAATCAAACATTGAAGCAACAATGCTTTCCTCCCTGAGTTATTCAATAGCTGCATAATTATTTATGTGTGTTAACTGTGTCATGATACAAATGAGATCAAATGCACACATTGCCAAGTTTGATTTATTCACTACAAATATTTGTTAAGCTTCCCTTTACAGTCAAGGAAGCATTCTGAAAATCGGATAAAGCACGGAAACATGTAAAAATACAAATATGCAAATTTTTTGCCCTTAAGGAGCTCAAAATCCGAGAAAAGACAAATGCAGTACAAGCAACCAAGTAGTCAGACTAAAATAAGTGGGAAAAATAAGATATCTAATAGGCAAATGTAAGTATAACTTAGAAAGTTGCTCATTTTTGATTCGTATTACCAGTTTTAAGCCAATAAAAAGTACTGTTTTATTTACCAACTGAAAAGATCAAACCTAGTGTATACTGCAGGCAAAGAAAGATTCTAGCAGCTCTGTGGGCAGCATCGTGTGTGTGTGTGTGTGTGTGTGTGTGTGTGTGTGTGTGTGTGTGTGTATGTGTGTGTGCACGTTTGAGTATGGCAAGTCTATTCTGAGGTTGGTTAACTTTGTCATTACACAGTATCTACCCATAACCACGACAAGAGTGCTGAGCAAGACAAGGAAAGGGTAAAGGAATGACTGATGACTGATTAAATCTCACACTCCAAGCATCAGCTGAAGTCTTGAGCTTACTTCTAAGTGGACTGCTTAAACCTGCTGCTGACTCTGGGCTAATCTATCTCTGACCTGAGGAATTTCATGTATTAAGTTGGCTTATCCTTGATTCCATGAACAAATCTCTGCATAAGAGGGTCCATAACTTTGTCACTCACATTGGCATCAGCCAGTCAGTGTCCAGTCCTAGACTGATGAGACTGGCTTATTTCCCCAAAAAGTATGGCTGTGATGGAGAAAGAATGTGAAAGGGAACACGTGGAGGCTGGCATCAACTGTGTCCATTTCCCATACCTCCACCTACTCCCCAAACCTCCCTTCGAATTATAAAAGCTCAGAAGTTGACTGTTGAAAAACAGGAAATAGACACAATTCTTTTTTTATCATATGCAATTTACTGAAGTGAAGACATGTATGAAGTGTTATTCAAATCCCCCAGATAGTCATTTAGTCACAGAGAAAGCTGTTCTTGACGCTAAATTGTTTTGGCTCCTGCAACCTATGAGGACGCTCATCCTCCTCCCTCCACCCCCCGCCCACCCCACCCCAGCAAAACCTCCATATGCCAAGTTTCCAGAATTGAGACCTTATTGCTTCCACGGGGGGAGGGGGGGGGTTGCTGAAAGTACAATGAGATTTCTGCTGTAGACATTAAAAAAGACACCTGCATCCCCACCTATGTGTGTGGAGATGTTGGCCCCCACTCTGACATCCTCCACCTGGAAATATTCTTGGGGTTCTTCAGAGGCCTCCAACCCAACTCCTTCCTTTTAATTCCTATTACACACACTAGCTAGTGCAGCTCCAACACCCCACTGGGACGGCTTCTCAAGACTCAAATTCGATTCTACTGTTCTACGTTTCTGCTTCTCACATTCAGTCCATTTTCCTACTACGTCTTGTAAAATTTCTATTTTTTTCGACTGTTAACTCCTTTTGCACAGTTCCTTATCTGGAACTGTCGCAAAACAAATGCTAAGTAGAGTCCTCATTCTCTGACCTCATTTCATTTTTCACTTCTCTTAAGTGAGACTAGATTTCTTGAGAAAATACTGTAGCACATATTTAGCGTTTAGTAAATTTACTAGGGAGTAACCCAACTGTGTGCTCTACTGTCCACTCCACGCATCCCCTCAGGTCCTTCCCATTACAAAAGCTTGGAAGAGGTAGCATTTGAAATGGCATTTTTTTTAAAAAAGAAAAGAAATACACAGTTTTTAGCAAAGACTGAATTGTTGATTGCTCTTCTCACCTCCATTTAATGGAGAATAGGCAATTAATTCTTGGCTCTCTAGATCCTTACCTCATTTTCCTTCTTGGATGTTTGGACAATCTAGATGTAATACTCTTTTTTTTTTTCTTTTTTACATTTCTTTTTTTTCTCTCTGTCTGTACCCCTGAGAAAATACTAGCCATTCCTTATTATTAAAAAAATAAATAAAATCTGAAGCTGGGAATATAGTTCAGTAGTTAAAGAGCTTGCCAGGAAGTGCAAAGCCCTGGGTTTGATTCTCCAGAACTGTGTAATAGCAGGGTGTGGTGGCACATGCCTGTAGTCCCAGCACTCAGGAGGCTGAAGCAGGAAAATTACTATGAGTTAGAGGGCAGCCTGGGCTACTGAGTAAGATCAGAACCAGCTGTGACCACAAAAAAATTAGAATATGAGAAGGGTGTGATTGTACAAGCCTGGAATTCCAGCCTTTTTGGAGGCTAAGGAAGGAGGACCACAAAGTTAAGCCAAGCCTGGGCAATTTAGTGGCTTAGGAAGAGATTACCTCAAAATTTTAAAAAAGAAAGAGCTGGGATGTAGCTCAGAGTAAAGGCCCTGTGTTCAATCCCAGTATGATCAAAACGAAAAAAAAAAAGTTGTTTTATTTTTTTTTTAGAGTCTGCCTATTACTTTTCTCCTAGTATTTAAAATGAGTGAATAATTTCAAACCTTTTGTTGAAAATTCCTATGATGTAGTAAGTTTAATATTATAGACCTTATTCAAACCTAGTCTGCATTTCTTCTCCATTATGGTGCTCCACTACAACCAACTTTGTTTGCAGGTGGCATCCTCACAAAGTTCAAACTCACTAAGATTTCAACCTTGGGTGTTCTACTCCTTATTGTGGTTTGGATCTGGAACATTCCCCTTAAGTTTCATGTATTTGGATGCTACGCATTGTCTATAAAACTGTGTGCTGCTGGGAGATAGCGATCTTTTCTGGAGGGATGTATTATGTGTGTGTGGTGGACAACAAGCCTATAGCAGATTGGATTACAGGTGTGCGGTGGGAGTTTACGACACTTTCCACACATGGAAGAATCCTGAGGCTGGACCAAGAAGGGGCAGACCACTGGGATGAGACCAACCCCCCCCCAAATATATATATATATATATATATATATATATATATATATATATATTCAAAATTATGGACTTTATTCAAATCTAGTACGTATTTCTACACACACACACACACACACACACACACACACACACACACTGCTTCTTGCTTTCCTCTAGGACTTGATTTCCTGTTTACAATTCTGTGAGGAGCTGCCTCCACCTCTGCCTCTGCCACATTCTTCCACTTTTGCTGCCCGGCCCCCCGAGTTGACTGTGATCCTCTTTAAGCTGAAATGAAACTTTCCCTTCTCTAATTTGTGGATGTCAGGTATTGAGTCACAGTGACACAAAATAACTAATACACTCCGACAGTGTAAACTTGCCTCCCACCCATCCCAAGGTAGCTACCCTCCACTCTCCACCCAAAACTTCAGTTATTTGATTTTCACTTCAGTCAGTTCAGTGGACATTTCTTTCTGCAATTTTCTGACTCACAAATATGTGATTGTTGAATGTGAAATTGTCTCAGAAACCAGATTTATACCACCTCCTTCCTTAACATGCATTTGCTATTCTCATATGGTTTTCCATCTCAGTTTTTTTGGCTTTTCACATCTTACACCCTCATAATTTTTTTCACAGTTAATCCTGCTTGATTTAGTGTTTTACTTACCAAATGTGTATAGTGATTGTTCACTGCCTACAAGGACACAAAGTACCAATTTTACCTACCCAGTGGGTACTACGCAAACTATATTACTGATAAGACAGTATCCACAAACATGTGACAAAGTAAGTACAGGGAAATGTCAGCAAGAAGAAAGGTTTGAAAGTGTGCCTAGTGCTCCACATCTAGGAGGAACTCAGAATCAGCCCCAGGTTCCTTCCACTGCTCCATTCAAGAGAAGTTTTCAGAGATCCTTCAAGGCTTTCTTTAATCAGCTGTGTATTTTCTTCTCATTGCTCCCCATAAATTGCATATTCTAGTTAAAGTGACTTAATTGTTACCCTGTGACTCCACTGACGTTTTTATCTTGTAGTCTTAATTCACTCTTTTTTCCTGTAAGAAGTTTATTCCAACTGTTTAATTGAACCAAATACTTCTCAGTTTCTGAGGAGCCATTCAGTTTCCATCTCCACTACATTGTCCCTATATAAGGTGGGCTTTCTCATTTCAAGCACACAGAGACCCCTCTCTCTCCTCAACTCTCATTGCGCTTGTTTACACACAACTCACTGAGTAAGTGCTCCAAAATTATTAAATACCATTATTATCAGATATCCACATTATAAAGGGAACTACAGAAGAAATTACTTTGAAGTTAGGTACCTACCCAGAAACCGGAAAATAGTCTGTTCTGGTACACATAGACCTCAAAAATATTATTATGTAAACTAACAATATTAATGTTTGCAACAGATAGTTTGCAAATAGTGATGTTGAATAGTCACTATTCTCCAGTGAGAAGCGCTTTTTCTCGCCAAAGTCCATTCCCCATTACAAGTTGCTTCCGCAACTGTATCCAAGGTAATGAAAGTCCTTTGCAACAGTAATTGCTCACCAACATCCCACAATGGTATAATCAGCCTTCAAGTAACAAACATTTCCATCTTGACATATCTCCTTAGCCATGGCCAATCTCAACTTTAGAGTATATGCCATCATTTGGCTACTTGAGATTCCTACTAGCTGGGTCTCCTGGTGTGAGCCTATAATATGAACACTCTGGTGAGGACTGCAATTTGAGCCCAGCCTTGGCAACTCAGCAACTAAGTGAGACCCTGTTTCAAAATCAAATAAGAAAATACATGTGGGGGACTGGGGATGTAGATATAGCTCTGTGTGAAGGCCACGGCCTTGATCCCTAACACAAATAAATAAATAAATAAATAAGCTTTTGCTTCCTTGTGGAGAGACTACTTACATTCGTTTGCTTCTTAGACCAGAAATGCATTTTCCTTGCAGAACTCATAAGTTTAGAAATAGAATACTTGTAATGACAAATTTTATGTGTCATCCTAACTGGTCTAAAGGACATCTAAATATCTAGCAAAACATTATTTTTGAGTGTGTTTGTAAGGTTATTTCCAGAAGAAATTAGCATTTGAATTAGTAGATCAAATAATGATGATCAAATAATGAAGATCACACTCACCAGTCCTTTCAGGATCTAAATAGGGCAAAAATGCAGAGGTAAATTCTTCCTTTTGTTGGGTTAGAACATCCATATTCCCCAGCATTGGGACATGAGATCCCCTAGTCCTTGACTCTTTGATCACTCTGAACACAGCACCCAACTCAGAAACTTCCAATCTCCACCACCCTCAGTTCTCAGATTTCTGAACTCAGACCTAATTGTATCACTTCAATTCTTGGTTCTCCAGATTGTAGACAACAGATGGAAGAATTTCTCAGCCACCATAATCATGCCAGCCAATTTCCATTGTAAATAAATATATTCCCATATATTCCCATATGTGTGCATGTGTGTACATTAGTGTGTATGCTTATGTATATATACATTGATATATCCTACTGCTTCTGTTTTCTGAAGATCCCTGACTAGCACACTGCTCCATTATGAATTTCCTCCTGCTAACCTTTCTCTTTTCAGTAGCCAGCTCGGTAGCCTTTTCTTACTCTTTGGAAGAACAGAAACCACCAAGTTTTTCAGTCAATGAGTCAACAAATACTTATTGAGTAAATTATGTATCAGGCAGAGTTTTTCCATGTAGAATTACAACATCTGCTCTTAAAAGGCTTATATTCTAAAGGCATCGGGTTTAATTGTCAAGGGAACCATCACAATTTCTCATTTTGAGTCCGTGCATTCTCCTCTTCAGTCTACCAGGTAACAAACTTCTAATTTACTATAACTCATTGAAAGACTAACGCCCTTCCTAGATTTGTTTTTGTACTTGGGATTGGGCCCAGGGCCTTTGCTTTGAACTACATCCTCAGCCTATTTTTCATTGTTAATTTTGAGATAGATTCTTGCTAGGTCACTAAGGTGCTGAAGTGAGGCTCAAACTTGCAATCCTCCTGCTTCAGCCTCCCAAATCACTGGGATTACAGGTCTGCACCATTGGGCTGGCTTCTGGCTTTTCAAATATTGGTGTGTTCCTAAAGATTTGTCTCTTATTCTAGTGTTGGCAAGAAACTGAAGTGGACTACAGGTTCATTCTCCTTAAAGAGTGAATAAAAATTGTCAGTCACTTGGGTATTCTGATGACAAGTGTTTTCATAAGTGAAGTTGAATGTTCATCAACCCCTAAAATATCTGCCCAGAGGGCAGCTTGAAATTCTCTTATATGTACTTACGAAGGCCAGAGGTCATGGCTCTGAATTCTCATTCAAAGTAAGAGCAGTGTTTTTATTATCCTAAATCCTTCGATATGGCAGCTGTATCTTCTTACACAAATCTTCGAATTATTGTCTTGACCTATTGAGTAACAGCAAATGCACATGATTTTAAAAAAGGAAAAGTAAACCAATACCATAAGTCAAACAAGAATTTTTAAAAAAATAATCGCATCGGACTTTTAATTATACAGTGCTCTTCTTGCAAGATCTTTGCCACCATTTTTCCCAATAAATCTAAAATCAATTCCAAGTGACAATTTTCAAAATTACTGTTGACAAAGAATAGAACAAAAAACCCATATAGTCCATTTGTCTCCTGATTTTATTCTCCTATGGCTTCATATACTCTTTTCCTTAGGAAACTATTGAGTAGAAGTATAAGATCTTATTCATTGTATAAACTCAATTTAAGATGGTTCTTCTTTTTCTTTTTAAAATCTCTTGCTTGATTTTCACAGTCAATCATATTAAAAAGTGATTCTAACCTTCTTACCAGATACAGGAAAGAGTTAAGCACATTGACATAATGTGCTATCCTTCATACATAATCATAAGACTGACATTCTATCTGTACCACTCAGCTTTAAGCTGAACACTGATGACATCTGATGCTGAGGTATTCACAGAGTCAGAGAGCATGGTCAGTGGAAGATGTACTTAAGAGGGCAGGGAGCAGGTTGGGGCTAAAGCTAATGTTACACTTAGGTGAAAGTGAAAATAGTGTTAGAGGCCAATTTTGGCCCAGGTCTGATATTCTTCCTGCCTTTGGCCAAAATGATTACTTGAAAGGGAGCACAGGACATCTAGAATTTTGCCATGAGTGTTCTGATTTTGTACTCTTTATCCCAGTGGCTTCAAAAGTGTTGTATGGGTAGCTTCTTATGAAGAAGTCATCAAAAAACTCACTCAGTGTTTTAAGAACAAAATATTAGAACTTTTACTTATGTCTATTTTTATCTAAAAAAATGCATTGAACATTGCTGATATTTAAACATGAATTGATCCTGGTACTCTCACAAGGTCTTTAAGTGATTTTCTGTAGAGAGGAAAATAGTTTTCATATACCTTGTTTCCATTAAAAGAGATTTTCTTAGACAAGCTCTTGGCTCTTCTACCCCTGCTACTTGAGTTGGATAAGCCCCAGTCTTCTTTCCTGGAAGGCCTTCCTTCATCTTGCAACCTGCAGACAGAATAGGTAAGTCTTATAGCTCTGGAATCCCATTATCGGGCTGCTATGGCTTGAATTTGTACACCCCAAAGTGGTGTGTGTTAAAGGCTTGATCCCTAAGGTGGTGAAGCTTTTGAGAGACGTATCTAACTGGGAGTCATTAGGTTATTGGAAGTGTGCTCTCAAAGGAGACTGTGTCACCCTGGCCCCACCCTCTTCCTTTTTTTTACTTCCTGGCTGTGACATAAGCAGTTTTTCTCTACCACATGCTCCCATCATTGATACACTGCCCAAGCACAGGCCCCCAAAATAAAAAGTAAACTTTTCATCTTTATAAGTTGATTATCTTAGATAATTCATAATGGAAAGCTTGATAATACATAGGACTATATGGCTCTCACATTAGTCTTTATTATTTATCCCATACAGGTATTTCTTTGTAATAAAAATTATAATTTGACTTTATATGCCACTGGTTGTTTCATTCTCAATTTGTTTAAAGCTTAAGAGTCACTATTAGAGATCTTAGTAGGGATTTTTTGTCCAATACATATGATAATATGAGGTTTCTGAAAGAAATGTATGAGTTCCATAACTGGAGGGCTAGACAGTGATGCATCCATTCACTTATTCCTTTATTCATTCATTGATTTTCAGTATCTTATAGTTCAGTGATTAAGTGATACATCGGTGTGTCAAATATCTCTGATTGCCCTGACACATCTATTCTTTACCCATTTTCACTTTCTTCTTTAGCCTGGGAGACTGGCCTCAGTAGGCTACAACCAAAAGCTGCCCTGATGAGCAGCTTCTGGCTGGTGACATTTCCTGTGGTAACTGTGGCAGTACCACCTAAAAGACAGTTGGGAAAAAAGTCCATGTCTTTATGGTACCTGTTTTAACAATAAGTGAAACAGTAGTCATTTTATAAAAATAGCACATACTATAGAACGTACATTTTGAAAAAAGTATTTTTTCAATGCTTTCTACTACAGTGTATTTTTGTAGCTAAAGCAATGTAAGCTTGCTGTCTTTAAAGACACCTTTCTTATCTTGATAGCTAGGCAACTTAAAAATGGGTTTGTTTTGTGATATTCTTAATATTCAGTGGGTTTGAAAGGTGTCTGTCAAAAATAAAATAGCCCATTCCTTGATTTACTTTGTGAGAGCTACTAAAGAAAACAGGAAAGATGAAATTAAATTTGCAAATAAAATTTCAGCACAATGTTTGCAAAACTTTGTAGATAGGATTGAATACTGAGTATCTTAAGTTTTCTAGTGAAAATATATATTTATTTTATGTTCTCTATCTCTGACTGCAAGGGGTCTTTAACTGTGATAACCATCAAATCTAGTGAATGACATTTCAAGCATTACAACACATTAAACTTGCAAACATATCTTTTAATTGCTTCAACAG
Organism: Ctenodactylus gundi; assembly: GCA_004027205.1. Taxonomy (NCBI): domain Eukaryota; kingdom Metazoa; phylum Chordata; class Mammalia; order Rodentia; family Ctenodactylidae; genus Ctenodactylus; species Ctenodactylus gundi. The sequence goes on from PVKB01000033.1 coordinate 628,101, forward strand.
AAAGTTTCAACTAAAAATTTTAAAAATTTAAGTGTTGATAATACACAATGTAGTAATTTAAGATATAAGGAGACCTGTCATCTTAATTACTGAATAGTATGGTCTTTCATCATAAACCTACAGTAATATATTATGCAAGCACAACTAAATTTTTAGTATATGGAGACACTGGTATTTTGGTGTTTATGGCATCTGTGCCACCTAGATCAGTACATAAACTGGCACTTTGACATGTGCTACTATTAGTGACTAGCCAGCAGAAAATAAGACTAAAATATCATAGGGTGGGAATGATGGTTAAGTTTGTCAAGTTGAGTTAATTAAGAAACTCCTTGAAGACTCATTGGTTCAGGGGGTGCTATACTCTTTAGCTGATTAGTCTGCTGGTGTTCAGAGCTGAATGTGCTCTCAGGTGGTAAGTCCCATTTTCAGGCAACATGCCCCTCTGGCACATGCAGGCCACCATGTTTTTCTGTTCTTCTAGGCTCCCATGAAGGACTCCACAATGCCCTTCCTCAATTATGTTTCTACTTTGGAATTATTGGAACATAGGCTGAAACTGTGAACCACGTATGACATTCCTCCTTAAAGATGTATTAGGTACTTTGTCCCAGTAACAGGACAGCTGACCAATTCACTAGGGGTCTGGAAAATTCTACTGCACCCCAGCACATGTTCAGTAGAGCAGCCTTGAGAGAATGTGAAAGGCACACCACCATCTATATTGAGTCTGTAGCACTACAGGCAGTAGCTGGAATTCAAAGTGTGATAATATGCTGACCATACCTTTAGCAAGAAGGGAATATTCTTGGGTTAGTCTGGGTTAATTTCTAAGTAGGAAATACAAGAAAGAAAGTACAGGATTCAAGTACCTTACTTGTTTGAAAAGTTGGTGTCTTTTGAACTCTGAATAAAAAATGTCCCTGAGTGACAAAGAACCAGTGAGATTCTCTAACAACTCAGCCCTTATATAAACAGTGGATTAAGAGAGATCCTCTCTATCATTGCACATTGATTCAGATAGCCTCAAGGTTCTTGCCATTCAATTGAAGAAAAAACACGGGTGACTATGACACGAAGAATAAAGCAAGTTTAATAACATAATTACTTCTAGAGAAAAATGTTGGCACATGGAACTAACTGGAAACAAATGGAGCAAAATTTACTAAGAAAATTTTAAAGAAATTGTAGCTTTGAAAATAACACCCAAAAAACCAATAAAGCAAAAACATGATCGAAGGCTTAAAAGGGCCTTTAAAAAACCCTAGAAATATGGAAGTTGCCCAACCTAAGAAGAGGTTATTCTTCAACAACCATTTCTGATATTGCCATGGAATGGTATAGTTACTGGGGGCTGGGGGCAGGGAACTATTGAAGAGAGTGACCAAGGATCACAGAAAAAAATATCAAAAACAGACAAGAAACTATTCCAAATGTTGGGTAGTCAAAGTACCCACCCAGAAGAATTGAATAATTTGTGTGGGGCATTCACTGCTATGTGTAACTTACTAGTTCCTCTTGAATGGAAGCTTTCATTACAGTTACATGTAGACAACAAAGCTCTCCAGTCCTCGGGCTGGCTATATAATTTGCAAGGCCCAACACAAAATGAAAAGGCGGGACTTCTTCAAAACAGCGCAGAAGATGTGTCATTAAGAGTACTAATATACGAAGTTTGTTTTCTTCATCTCATAGTAGGTTTTGACTAGTCATTATGCTATATGTGCCTATGTATTTATTTATCTACTGCAATGCTAGGAATTGAGCCTAGCACCTTCACACTGAGCTGTATTAGCATAACCCCCCTCCTTTTTTATTTCTTTGATTTTCTTTGAGACAGGATCTCAATAAATTGTTCATTTGCCCAGGCTGTGCTTGAACCTGCAATCTTCCTACAGCAGACTCAGACTGCTGAAATTACATGTCTATACCACCAGGTCCATCTTATATGCCACTTTAATTTATGAAAAGTTTGATTGCACTTTTTATCTTTATATTGAGCAATAACAATTTAGAACATTAATACGAGAGTGTCAAACACAGTACTACCAACATGACAAAACTCATATTTCATGGTCTCAATGTGTGTACAATCTAGCAATACTCTACTGCTGGTGAGTAAGGGAGATGTAAAGGAATTTTGGCAGTCTGTCATTCCCTTCTTTCTGTGATCCATTTTAGTGTAAGGCATGGGCTTATACAGGGAAGGTGGCAGAACAAAAAGGATACGATAGGATTCTTTGGTAAATTCCTACTTCTTAGAACATCATGAATACAAAACACATTTTGGTCCAAATAGAACATGTGGGTTCTTCTCAGGGCAGTCAGTGCCCTGCCTATTCAGGCAGAGGCATACCATGGTTATTCTATGCTAACTTGAGTCTTGCTGAACTCCAAAGCATCATAGGTGTACTGCATGTTTGTGCTCAGGAAGTATCGCATGTGCTGTATATGAATGGGGCAGCAAGTCCCTGAGGCACACATAGTGCACATACCTGCTCTCCCATTCATGTCCTATTATCTTATCAGACTTGACTTTTAAAACACAAATTTAAAAATAAAATTATTAGTAACTTCAAGATATTGATAATAGTACATGAAGCCAATCTCAGAGACCTGTGTAAGTGCAGGGTCTTGCACAACTATAGAAGTCACACACCCATAAAGCCAGTATCAGCTGGGCCAGAGAGATCCACAGCAAATATGACATGGATGTCCTGGAGCCTGTGCTAGATTCAAGGGCTGAATGAGGCATTAGATATGAGGGCACATGGGTTGAGACTGAATACATTTTTTTGCATGGAAAAGAGTAATATTACTGAGTTTCCGTAAAGTATTAATTTACCAAAACAAATCTCCTTCGTTACCTTCAGGGATCCCACTCCTCTAGTTAAGTATGCTATGAGACTGAGTTCTTCCAACGGAACTTGGGCAAAAGCAAAGCACAGCACAGTTCACTCCACTGGCTTAACATATTGCTTAGAGCATTTGGAGAGATTCAGGATCCTTGACTGTTGCTCATTCATTCCCTTGGGGAATCTGAATCCTCTGCTATTTTTTCTGCATATACCTCTCAAACAAAGGAAAGAAGAGATCAGAAGATCACTTTGGGAGGGAGGTGGCATGGGGGGGTAGGTATCAAAGGTTCATGAATAGTATTCAACACAGAACAGCTTATTTAGGGCTAACTAATCAATTCTCTAACTTATTGTGGTTCATATTAAACATATACACTTTTAAAAAATAAAATGGAATGGCTTAAATAAAAATGATAACAGTTTATTTTTTAAATTTCAGTAGTACTGAAAAAGCGATGCTTAATAATTTGGTATTAATCTCAAATAACGATGTGATGGATCAGGGATTATGTCTTTGCTGACCTATCTTGTGCACGATCTCCAATTTATACATATAACAAGTACTCAAACATTTCTTTGTGGATTGCCTGGTAATTATGCATAAAGCTTCATAATTTTGACAAATATTGACGTAGTAAAACACGCCACCAAGTCTGTCCCTACTTCCAGTCCTGTTTAGCAGCCTTGGCTCACTATCCAAATGCCCATGTTCTGAGGTCCCTGACAGCCACATTTCATCACGGCAGTGACAGCAATGAAGTGGTTGAGAGAATGTCCTGTCTGGCCGTAAAACCATTACCTGTAAAGGGCCTCAAGATCCTTCCAGCTGTTATTCAAATTGACATCATTATTTACTACAGGACATAAAACACCAAGGTCTATTTTCTTACTTACTGAACTAACACCAGTCAAGCCATGCGACAATAAAGTTGGTCACCCCAGAAGTTGTTTCTTCAAGCATTCCACTTTTTTTCCCCTCTAAACTACAGATAATTAGAATTGACAGAAACTTTGACTTTCTTAGGAAATGAAATGCAATAGGTTAAAGCTTTAGAGCTTTGAAAGGTATGGGCCACCTGCAGTGGGTGCAGATCACTGAGAAGTTATTATGTATCTGTTCTGAAACATTTTATTGCTGCTAGCATTCTGTAATTTCTTATTATATTTTCAAAAAAAGTAAGCTAAGCTGGTTGCCAAGGAAATGGATATGATGTCACAGGGGGTGATGACTTCTTGTAATCTATAAGCAGTACGAGCAGATGTGCTGGTAAGAAACAAAGATCTTGTTTCCATACAAATGTTCTCAAAATAAAGCACAAAGGAAGAAAAATACCCAGAGCGCATAATGCAACGAAAAAGAATCGCTTCTAAATAGAATGTTTTACAAAGTTTTCCATAAAGCCTCAGCTGCTTCTCAAAAGCACAACCAGCTTGAACATGGGGAGCAGACGTGAAATTACAGTATGCACAAAATTAGTATTCAGCTTGCGGAATCTCTCTTTAGGCAAGGCTTTATGCACACTTTATGCATACACAATTATAGAAGCAGGTAATGAGAGATTCTGATCCCCCCAATTGTTATTATTATACTTAGCAGGATAAATTTTAATAAAATTTATTTGTTAAAAATAAATCGAAGCAATCATTTATTAATTCTGTTGAAAAAATTCTTAGCCTTTTATGATAAAGTACATCAGATGCTGTCTCTAAAATACACATTCTGTTCACAGGGTAAAGTAGTGACATATCTTGTTTATAGTAAAGAATCAAAGTTCAGTAAATATAATCTGTGAGCTACAATAATTTTTTGCAATCTTATTATTTCATATAACAATTAATTTCACTTAAATTATTAGACATTTTTTAAAGAATATTCAAAATTTATGACTATGACCTCCTGAAATACAACAGATATGATAAACAGTATTTCAAACGAATGGAACATGTCAAAATACACTGTAATGTTTTCATTCCATTACTTTGAATTTAATTCCATATATTTTGATGGCCATTGATATCCTCCTAAATTAGTTCATCAGAATCTCAAGTATCTCAGTAGCCTCAAATATTTCTTAAAATTAATCAAAGTTCATATAATAAAAAGAAATTAATTATAATAGGGTTCTCACTAGTTGCAATAAAAATCCCCACATCCAACTTGGAACATGAATGTGGCAATAAAATTTTAAGCTCTTGTATAACTAAATAACAGCTATGAACAGTGGAAAAGAAATTAACTACTTTGACCATTCCTAAGATGGTCTGCTCCTAAAGAAAACTACCATAGAATATCCTTTTACATGAAAATATAAAAGATCAAGACACATTGTGTCAGATTTCTGCATTACTTTGTAGTGCATACACATTTTATTCTCAATTTAATATTGAGATTGATTTTTATCTTTTTATTTTTGGAAAGTGCAAAATACTCAATTACATGTTTAAAAAACAAGTAAAAATAAACAAAGAGCAAAAAAGAAAAGTTCACTATGTTTTCTAGGCTGACTTAAAATAAACTGAGAATAAGTTAACAGGTGCTTTTGAAAGCTTCATTTTAACCCGGGTTTTCGTTCTGTCATCAGATTGAAGTCATACGCTATTTTTAAGACACAGGCTCACTTCTTAAAACTCCATAATATGAATACAGTACTCTAACCGGACACCAGCATTTGAGGGATGTATTGAAAGAATATGATAATATAACTTCAGAAAAAGGGGCTAAAACCACAGAACAGACGGGATATTTATCAATGCTGGAAGATTAAGGAGAAACAAAAGCATGTTTAAGACTTGCAAAAGACAAGAAGAGCTGACTTGCACAAAGTGCACAGGCCTTTATAATAAAAGGGAAAATAAATTTTATTAAAATGCCTTCTACAAATGACTAAACAACACTGGGATATTTTATAATAATTCCCTGATAAAGGATTCCATTCCTGTGCCAATCTTTTTTAACACATAGTATCGAATCTGTGTGTGTAAAGCACTATAGTAAGAAATAAGTGCATCATAAGAAAGAGCCTTTCTCTAAAATTGCTCTAAAATACTATGATAGAAAAAGCACACATTGCATGGAGATACATATTTTGTTGTGGGCTTAATGACAATATAACTGACATAGATAGCAGGTGCTAAATAAGTTAAATGAAATTACTAAGGATGCATTTAAAATGAGTGACATCAGCACTGTTCAAGGTAGGAATAAGAAGATGGCAAGGTAATGTAGCAGAATGAGAGAGTGCACACAGAAAAGTGTGGTACACTCAGCTTTTAGAATGGAAAGTTTTTGTCTATAAATAGTTTTTTGGTATCTTTAATTTGACTTCATTAAAAAGTGCTTAAATGCTTCAAGCCATTTAAAAGACTCCCAACCAGAGCAAATGTATAAAAACCATACAGGTTTCAGTCTTGGAGATGACTCAGTTGGTACATTGCCTTAAACTGTGGACATCCTACAGAAGCACAGATTAAATTGGCTGACTGTTGGCCTGGGGGTGGGTTTTCTGGACAAGAACGTAGATACCGTAGCTCACAGCTTGGTACGGAAAGAAAAATATGAATTGGACAGAGCTTTTTAGGAGAACTTGTTTTTTTGAGGTACCACATGAGAAACGAATTCTTACCTGCAGAACAGAAAATATTTTATTTTAAAAATAATATTAGATATTTGAGAAAATCTTAAAAGCAAATTTGAGAAAGAAATAGGAAAATTAGGTAGAAAGCGATGATCAGGTTTTTGTTTTGTTTTGTTTTGGGGGTTTTTTGGTCTATTTTGTTGTGATTTTTTTTTTTCCAATTTGGAACCAGGGACTGAACCCAGGGCCTTGCGCATGCGAGGCAGGAGCTGCACCGCTGAGCTACATCCCCAGCCCTCGATGATCAGTTTTTATGTCGCTTCCATAATTAACCATAGTATCTTTAATCACACTAATTGTGATTTACAAAGAACACCCTTTGTAAAACTGCTCTTTGGAATGTTTGCTTGTTTAATTTTAAAGAAACATGATACAATCCTTATCTGGTAGCAGATATTCTTCTCAGACTTAATTTGCTCACTTACAAATATCAACTCATTTAATCCTTACTTTAAAAATTTATGAAGTAAGTTCTATGATTTCTATCTACTTTTAACATGAGGAAATGAGCTGGGCCTGGCAACGGACACTTGTAGTCTCAGACTGGGGCCACTGAGGCAAAGAGGATGTCTGTGAGCTGAAGACCCACCTGGACTACACAGTGAGACCTTATATCAAAAAATCTGACATTTGATATTATGTATATTAAATATTGTTGCTTGGGCTGATTTTATTGGCTTCCTGGACAGCTCAGAGTTATGTAACTTATAGCGAGTTTCCTCTTTTGCCTAGTTGCTATGATTTCAGAAATTAAGCACTGTGTTCACTTGTGGCTTTTTTTCATAACCACAATTTCTTGGTATTTTTATTCCCTCTTTGTTTCCTAGTCTCTGTTTTAAACACACAGTCAATCGACGAGTTAAAAATCAGGCCTTTGCAAAACACTATTCTGTAGGTGTGTTTTTCAAACTGCTCACAATCCTTCATAGACTGAAATACACATCAACTCATCAACTTCAAGGTCTCTTCTGATGATGTTGTAATGGGGATTTTCATTTAGAGAAAGGATCATTTACTTTTTCATTTTGTTAAAAAATCTTTAATTCTAATATAATTCTATATTAATCTTAGAGTTACATTTCAACCTGTGGTTTTGACCAAAGACATAGGATATTTTGTTTTTTAATAAGTGATAATTTCCATTTACTTTTTATACTGTCATCTGACTTAAGTGCTATGGTCTTTTTGACACAGCTCTCTGTGCACAGTGGTTGGCAAAATCTAGTGACTTCCAATGAATAAATATAAGTCTTCGTGAGATCCGGAGGCCTTTTCCTCAGTTGTCTCATTTTCTTATCCTAATCTTGAAGGAAGTAATGGAGTTGAGTTGGCAGAGAAAGCTGAATCTGCCAAAGCTGGGACTAAAGGACACTCAGTAGCAACTGCAAGGGACAGCACAATTTAGGAGACTATCATATGATTTAGGGGCCATTGTATGGCAGTGAACTACAGGATGGGCTCTGTGAGTATTAATAAGGGCCTACCATAATCTTGCATCTTGCAATACAATAACTGTTGCAATCACTGGCTGTAAGGTGAAGGCGTAAATAAAAATGGACATATTAACCTCTGAAGTCCTAGCTGTCCATCTGACACAAGATTGAAGGAGAAAGTTGATATAGAGATTGAAATTCAATATGGAAGCACCAGCTGAGGTCAACTCTCTGTTTTGCGCACTTGATTCCAACAATGCCTGGTACCTCCTCTCTCCCACTCAGTCTTCCAGTATTCAATACTCTCCCCAATTATTATCAGGGCCTATGAGAGCACTCATTTATGCAAAACAAGCAAATCCTTTCTACATCCTTACAGATCTTCTTAGGTAGGCTAGCTTGATTGAATGATTCATCAAAGTTACAAAGTAGGCAAAAAGTCTCTTATATTCTCAATAATGAGGCATCCGTCACCCTTGAAGAATGGGTTTAGGGTGATAAAATTTATAGGTAAGCTACTATACTACTCTTAACACAACATGTAGTTCGAAGTTCATAAGAAACCGGTGTAAAAAGAAAGAACCAGATACAACATATGCAAAGAAAAATATAATCGTTAAATATATTTGCTCATTATAGGAGAATCACATGGAAAACAAAAATATCAGAAAGTTGCTAATGTTGGGTTTACATTTGGTCATGAAGTTTTATGTATGATGGATGGTCTCATGATAATAGACCTTACGGGCTGTAGAGTTCAGCTTCACATCAGGAATGACCTCTGGAGGAAATATTTCTGAAGACTTGCAAGGGGTATACTCCTTTGTCATCCATACTATATTGGGAAGAAACATGACTCCTGTTTAAATATTCAGCCAGTCTGATGTTAAGAATCTGTTCTCTAACATAAATATTGGGAAAGTAAATGTTCAAAAAAGAATGCACTACAAACACGCCAAACACAATATTCATTTTATTTCTTGGTTACTTTGTTATGTTTTAGGGAAGTGATTCAAAATTTCTTAAAGCAAAGTTCCCCCAAATCACTGATAGGTTTCCTTTATAAATTATGCCCCTATTATCATATAAAAGCATTATTTCTTTAGGAAGAAGAGGGGGATCAGTTAAAAAAAAGAAAATATACAATTTCCACTGCTATGCAAACTAGTATAAAGAAGCTTAATCAAAATAATATGGTTAGTTAACTTGGGCGTGGTGGTACACACTTGCAATCCCAGCACTCTGGGAAGCTGAGATAGTAGTATTCCAAGTTTCACCTCAGCCACAGCAACTTAGTAAGAACCTGTCTCAAGATATAAAAAGGCTGCGAATATAGATCAGTGCAAATGTCCTGAGTTCAATCCTTAGTACAGTACACACATATATGTGTAGGTGAGTGTTTCTCTACTTTTGTATTAATTATATTCATAAGTTAAAAAGACAAAAGTCAAATCTCATCAAGTTTCACTTAAGAGATTCTAACACATGTTCAATTTAACTTTTACTATAAACTAAAAGCTGTTCTCCATAAAAAGTTGTTTCCTGAGAAATCTAAAATACCTTATTAGACATATTTAAAAGTATAGTGTTCACTAAAGAAAGTAATCTATTGTTCTTTGCCCATGCAGGTGAAGTAAGTCTATAAAGGATAAAGTATAATCTGAATGTTTCTGGGCTCATGAATCAAAAGTGATCTCCTTTGACACAATATGTGCAAAAATGCTTGGTGAACTGAGTTTAAAGCTATGTTCTCGCCTGCCTCCTTTTCATCATTGGTTACTAACTAGTTCTTTAGGTTATTTTTAAAATTTACTTCCAGTGGTGTCTCACGTCATTCACTTATTCAGAATAGCTCAAGGTAGGTTATTAATGAATGCCTGACATCAAAGTACTAAATAGTAGACAAGTGTTTCATCTGTAGCTAAGCACGAGGACTGGCAGGGTTCTACATTGATTTCACATTTGATTGACCCTCGGAAAACACCCTGGACCCTCAGTTTTCTTCCAAAGTATTTAATATTAGTATGTTATCCAAACTACAGGTGATTATCTACAGTTGTCAATCTACAGCAACAAGTTTGCATTACTGAAAAAAGGCATTTGGGCATTTCAGAAACGGATACATGGTTATGAGCATACTCTTTCTAAAGCATAAAATGTATCTTGAGACTATCTCTGATATTTGTGGGATTCAGGAGGGCTACTTACATCAATAATCTTCCATTTCTTTACATGAAAATAAGGATAATATGGTTAAAATGACAATAGGGTTAAATGAGATAATGCATGCAATGTGCTTACTCTGGTGATGGCAAAAGAATATGTCCCTATGTCTCCCCATCTATCTTTCCCAGTCCCACTGATATTCCAGTTTCACTGAAACCAGGTCTATCATCAATCTAAAAATCTAAAGTACTATAGATTCTTGATAGAAATTTACTTCTCATTAACAGCATACTCTAAGAAGAGCAGTTTCTGGGGTATATTTTATAGGACTAAATGCAGTAGATTCTGGAATAGTTTAGAGGACTTTTAGTGATATTCTAGTGGGACTTTCCCAGGTGTCTAGTAGTTCACCATGATATCAAGCTTTATGTACCTTTCTGAAGCCTGAGTATAGCTGTTGGGGAAAGACATCGATGGTTGTGTTCTTTCTTCATAGATCATGTCTCAAGACAGTTCAGAATGCCACACTAGCTTCTATATTAAGCTAACCTTTCTCTAAACCACAAGTTTTGAAAATTGACTTTACTACCTGTAAATGACCTTTCTTTGATTCAAATTCCTTTTTCATAGCACATGTTCTCTTTCAGAGTTATCAAACAGTAAATGACCCCCAGTGTTGTGTTAATAAGGCTCTTCATTTCCTAGATTTTCAATACCTGATCTGAAGAGGGGAGGTGGATCTCTGGATTCCTTCCTTCCCTTTCTGTTGATAATACATTCTATTTTCTTCAGCTTCCATAGGGTTATTGAAGCAAGTAATTAGACTTTGCCATAGTGTTAAAGTATGTTCACTTACAGAAAAGTGAAGACTGTCATTGGGCATGTACTTTCCACAGATTTTTTGTGGGATTAAAATGAGAGTATCATATTGCTGGTAGCACCGGTTTAACTAGCAAATGTTTCCTTTGTGATGCAATTTGTTCTCACTCTTCTAGAATATAGAAAGATGTAGCCAAAACCAACCTTTGGTATTACAGATCTTCCAGCAGTCTGCTTGTTTTCTCCTACTAATTCCAAAGTCAAAGGACTGTTTAGGGTTTTCCTTTTCTCCAGCAAAGTAAGCTTCTTGCATTCAGTTACCAAAAATATCTTGCATTATAGCTGGTGGTTCACAACACAATGTTTTCTCATTTTGTTATCCTTTATTTGTAAACTGTATTTTCACAAAATTGAAAGATATCCGCCCTACACCCCACACTGGGGATTGAACCCAAGGCCTTTTCACTGAGCTAAACCACCAGCCTTTTTATTAAAAAAAATCATTTTGAGATGTCATGTTCATAAATGCATACCTAGGCTGGGCAAGAATTTATGACCCTAATGCTGGGATTATAGGAATAGGCCAGCATGTCTGGCAATCTTTTTTTTTTTTTTCCTGTATTAACATTTTACTGGGGAACCCAGTAACTTGACTACATGTTTTTTATGTGTGTGCTAAAATTCTAGAGTTTCTTACAACAACTTTCTTCCCAATGTTTTTTGACAAGGATTTTGAAAATCACCACTTGACCCAGCTGGAAGTTCCATTTTTGCATCAACAGAACTCATTTCCAAAAATGCTAAACACATCTACATTTTAAAAGCAACTATGATGAATTGTAATGACACCTTCAAAAATATGTGCTTACATTTTAATTCAGAAATCTCTCTGGTTGTCAACCCCTTTGTCTAACTCCTTCAATTTATAATTTTCATCTGGGATAGAGTTAGCTTATCATCTGCTTTATACCAAAATGTGTTCTCAAGAAGAATTCGGATATTATTTGTCAAAGTATAAATTTAAATCATAACGTTACCTTTTCTAGGGATGTGAGTATTTTACAGAAGAGCTTTATCTTTAACTGCAAATCAACACTTTTAAGAATTGCTTAAAGAAGCCATCGTTTAACGTGGACAGAAGATCTTTTCCTCGTAGGACTCACAAATCAGCCAGATACTAGACTATTGGGTAAACAAGGAGACAAAATGGGAAGTTATAAATATGCTTACTATGAATTGGATTTTGGATCTTAGAATATATTTTTTTAAGAAACTACAGTTATATTTCTGCCTTCCTTATTTCTTTAGTACCAATCCAGGTCAACAGAAGAAAGTGAGACTACTGTTCCATATTCTGCTTAAAAAGAGAACACTCATTCAGAGATAACACTGTCACCTGACAAAAATGAAGCAAGTTAATAGTTTTAGAGTTTTCTTAATGCTATCTTTTCCAGGGATTCAAGTTATATAAAGGGGTCTACTCTGTGTAATTATGTTCTATATGTAATGGCATAAAGGCCATTTAAATGAGAAAAAATACATAACTGGTTTCCAAAAATTTCTTCTTTGATATTAGGAAAGAATTGCAATTTTCTAAACTATCCACTCTGTCCCTGTTAAAAACACAACCAAAATTCAAAGCATGGAGTTAATTCCTGAAGCAAACAGTAATGTGATTTTATCCACATTTTAAAAAGGGAATTGCTTTTAAATCTAGAATAGGTAATACAAGCTATCTAAAGAAAGCAAAACCTACACACCATAATGTACCTTTTACCTACATTGCCTTGTAAAATTTTTCTTTTGCTAATTGTACTTAATGGCTAGAAAATTAAATGTTGCATTCCTTGATAGACACTCTGGCTCTTGAACTGCCAGGTAGTTACAAGAAATAATTTGTTTATGAAACAAGAGGTCAAATAGGTGTATCTTAATCAAAATAGCATTTTATATACCATTTAGTCACTTTTGCAATTTTTAGTTGCAAAATTTATTTAATAGTATCTATCAAGTATCCATCCTTTATGTGGACCATAAGCAAGAGTGAATTTACTAGGGACACATCTAATATAATTTATAAGCTAAAACTTGACCAAAGTCTTCACAGAATCAAAATAAATTTATTTTTGTTCTTTTAAGAGTTTAACAGATGTATGTGATTAACAGGGTATGTGATTTCCTTCATATACATTCATTCATTCCATAAATGTAGAGAGGACCAATTAAGTTCAAACACTGTGTGAGTTTAGAAAAAAACAATGATAACAGAACAGTGATGTTCTGTGTGTTGGTGTGTGGTAAGGTAACGAAACCTAGGGCCCTCACACTGAGCTACATCTCTTGTCAACTCTTTGTAGGTTTTCATTTAGAGATAGGGCTTCTTTAAATTGCTATTGATAAATTGCTATCCAGGCTGGCCTTGAATTTTCAATCCCTCTGATTACACTTTTCAGAGGATTACGATTACAGGGCTGACCTATTAGGCCTGGATCATCCTACTCTTAACAAAATATCACATTCTAGTGAGTGAGACAGATTTTTCTTTGTAAAATTCAATACATAAAAAAATTACAAATTGTTTTATGAAGGAACAAGTAAGATGCTACGATTTACAGTCAGGGCTGCAAAGGAGCAGTTTTTATAGGTTGAGCATAAAGCATGAGAAAACCAGCTATCTCAAAAATGGCAAAGGTGGGGTTTATTTTCATCCCATCTTGTCACACTCTCACCAAAGTGAAAATGCAACTCTCCAATGAAATACAGTGCTCAAAAACTGTGGTCTTCCATTTCCTGGTGCTATATTTCTATGCATAGTGTAACTATATATGCATTTAATAAAATGTGTGCAGTGTACTAATACCAAAGGACACAAGTAAGAACATTTGTAATCATAGTCAAGATATTGTGGAAAGATTTTTTTAAATAAAATGAATTATCAGAGTTAATACAAGGGCTCCTCCTTCGAGTGGATTTCCTTGTGTCTACGTGCCAGAAATAGACTCCAAAAGCATGAACAAAACCTCTAATCTCAGTATGTAAACACAATCATGAATTCCCTGGATGAACTGTGGGTACATGGAGATCTCCAAAGGAGTAAGGGGTACTTAAAGGAAGCAGTTTGCCAAGGAGTTTTAAATCTCACAGCTGGAGTTCCTTTCTAAATCAGGGACCCATCCCTCCTCACCCAAACACCTCACTCCTGGGGAGACAAGGTGACCAACTACAAACCAACTGAAGGCTTAACCACTAGAGGGAGAAAGTGTGCCTCTCCTGAATACAGAGCCAATGAAGGCAACTCATTAAAGGATAGGCTTCAAGGAGCCAAATTAAGCTCTCATCAGCCAGGGGCAAGGACTATGCCAACTATGGTAGCTATAGGGAACTTGAGGATGAACCCTTAAGCTTAACAATGCTCCTCTTCTACCAAAGAACTTAGCTCTTTAACCTATCCAGAAAGTTCATCTTAATTCTGAGTATATTTCAGTCCTTCTTTTCTAAGGACCTCTATAGTTATAGAGACTTAACACTTAGGCTCTTTTCGTGAGGAATTTATCACAAATTAACTTTACTCTTTATATACAGCACATACACATATGTATATGACGCATATATATTATAAACGTTTCAAATTTGGGGGAAAATTTTTCGGTATGTATATAAATGTGTAAATGATTAGAATGACTTGTGAGTTCTCTTTAGTCCCTCAAATACGACTTCCAGTAGGTTAATTTTATTTTGAGAACTGGCAGGACAAGTCAAAAGATTCGCTTTACCAATACATAAATCATAGGAACTGCAGCTTAACAAAAATCGGTAAGTTGTGGCAAGCCTGTGTCCACGTGACTTCTATACAACTGGTTAATCTTTTCTGTATGTTCTGTCACTTTCCATAAATAAAATAAGGGCCTACTGGTATACCGGGGTAACAAAATGTGTGGAAACAATTTAAAAATATTCAATATAAAATTTAAACATAGTATTATGCAAATTATCTATCAATTATTATTGTATATCACTGAGTGAATTCTCTCCTCACACCAAAATCACTACCAAAAAATCCCCAGACATGCACACGGGAGCTTCAGATATAGCTGATAATTTAATTCTCAATGTGTCATTTCTCTTCCTTCAGCAGGAAGAGGGGGGTAAAAACTCAGCAACTATTTCTGGGAGTTCAAAAGGAGGAGGAGTACGGTGCCTGTTCCTACTCTTCCAACATTGATTTTCTTCCCAATCTGCGATACAGCTTCTCAGAAACGCGTCAGTTTGGCAGCGCTGATAATTTCATGTGTTTTCAAACTCTACCTACCCAGACTGCACAGTTCAGTATTTTCAGCTCCTTTCATTTTCCTTTTCCCTTTAATTATAGAAGTCTGTATTCCCTCTTTTCGCCAATGTGGTCAAGAGAAATACCAAATGCTAGGGAAAAAAAAAAAAAAAAGACATTTGTTTTTTGCTCGGTGCGATTCGTAGGAACCCTTCCCCGAAGGGCCCTGATAGGGCTGGGCAGCCCCTCAAAGGTCAACAGCTTCTGGGACCCTCACGCGTCCCTCCGACTTGGGTGGACGTGCCTCATGCCCGGGGGAGGGAAAATAAAAAACAAAAACAAGTAACCACTCTAATTTTAAACTTGCACTGGGAAGCACTTTCCAAATAGGAACCGCGGAGCGTCGTCTCAGACCTGGATTCCGGTCCCAGCCCGCGCCCGAGGCCCGCGTCCCGGCGCGCCGGAGCCGGCGGGGCGCACGCCGATCCCGCGTGGGGGAGTGGGTCCGCGCGCTCCCGCCGCGCCCGGGGCTCCGCGCGCCCGCCCGCCCGCCGTCCCGCGCCGCCGCGCCGGCCTCGCCGCAAGCCCAGTTGCAGAGAAAACTTCCCTCGGCCGAAATGCGCCTCCCCGCGCCGCCGCTCCCGCCCTTCCTCCCCGGCCGGCAGACAACGTGAGCTTGAGTCCGACGCGGGGCGTGGGCGGGGGGTCGCGGCGGCGCCCCGGGAACGGCCACCTGCCCGCGCCACTTCCTCTCCCGCCCGGCCGGCGGGGCGGGGGCGCCGCGGCCGCACGCGCGGGGGGCGCCCGGAGGACGCGCGCCGCGGAGCCGCCGGGGCAGCACTTGTCCTGTAATCGATTGCCGAGCGTGCCGAGCGGCCGAGCGCGCAGACACGCGCGCCCTCCCGCCCACGCTCCCACACGCGCCCCGGCGCTCCGGCCCCGCACACACGCACGCACGCGCGCGCGCACGCACGCCGGGCCGCCCGGGGCCCCGCCGCCCGCCGCCGCCGCCCTCCGCCCGCGGGCGTCTGCGCGAGCCCGGCCGGCCGGCGGGGGAGATGTGCTCGGGCTCCGCCGGATCGGTTTCTCGGGGTTTGACCAGCTGTCCCGGGCTAACCCTGCTCCTCGCTGAAGATGGAGGAAGTAAAAACAGGATTACCCTTAGCTACAGATCCACTGCCTTAGTTTCCACCACCAACTGCAGTGCACAAACACACGTTAGGCACAGGAAAGAAAGAGAGAGAGAGGACACACTAACAGTAAACACAAACAAAAGGGTGATGGGATTATTTTACTGCATGCACGGCTGAGGTAAATCTCCGCTTGGCTTTTGCGTGGGGAAGAACAGCTCTTGTTTTATTTGTCTTCTGGTTCATAGATTCTGTGTAAAATGTGTGTGATTTGCAAAGGGGGGAGTGTTTTCAAAGTTAAGTGTAATTATATAGCATCTCGTTTTGCACTGTGATGTGATCAAATGACTTGTTGCTGTTAACCAGTGATAATAACAATATAGGTGTTTGTCTCTGGGAGGGATGGATTGTGATTATGCTTAGGGTAACGATTTCTTTTAAAGGACACTCAGATAATGGTGCTGAAGATCGTGTCCTCTGCCTTAATTCATCGTCCCCTCCTTGTCATCTGTTTCTGGGATGTTAATCGATTAATCAGTTCTCATCTCTATAGCTGTCATGGATTTGGACTTGTTTTTGCTTTGTTTTAACTTGAATTCCAAGAAGAAAGATTGGATAGCCTGGAATAAATTGCAGCTGTCCAGAGAGAAGGTGATATCCAGATTCTGCTGGGATTGAAAAACCAAAGAACTGGTATGACACCTGTGAAAAAGGCAGCAGTTAAATCACTTTGACAGGTTCTAGTATGGGCGAGAGAGATGGAATTACGATTTTTTTCCTTTTCCTTTCTTTCTTTCTTTCATTTTTTTTTTTTTTTTTTTTTTTTTTTTGCCAAAGGCCAAAAACCAGTCCTGTGAAGTTGGCCTAGGTTCTTTGCCGGGTTCTGCCTGACTGTCCCTCCCCTCCTACCCCCTCCCCTTTTTTCTTTCAGTTTTCTTGTCTTAGCTTTTGGTCGATTCTTAAGGAACCGGTGGATCAAGTTTTTTCTCTTCTTGTTAATCGCATTGCTGTAGCACTGACTGACCTCTCTCTTTCTCTCTTTTTTTCCTCTTTCCTGAAAGTACGTGGTGCCATTCCTGAGTGACTTTTCCTACTAGACCATCCCAAAGGGACGAGGGGGAGGGGTAGAAGGAGAAGGAGGAGGAGGAGGAGGAGGAGGAGGTGGAGAGGGGGGTGTTCCTTCTCTCTCATTTCTTGGTTTTGTTTATCAGCCGATCTGTTTGCTGGATTTGGGCTTGGAATGACCCACCTGTAAAGTGCTTTTCCTTCCTCCTCGCCTTGAACTCTGCAGGGGGCTTGGCTTGGAGGGGGCTGGGGAGGGAAAGAGAGAAGGGGGAACACAAAAAACTTCTTTCTTTCTCTCTGCGTTTATCTTCAGCCCGACATTGTCACCTCCTCTTTGAGGGGTTAGAAGAAGCTGAGATCTCCCGACAAAGCTGGAAATGGTGATGAATCTTTTTTAATCAAAGGACAATTTCTTTTGTATGTACATTTCGTTTCTCTTTCTCCTTTTTTTTTCTTTCTTTCCTCCTCTGAGAATTAATAACCATTTCATTGATGGGGCAGACTTCTTTCGCTTTTTCCTTGACGTGTCTTTTTAGTGTGTGAATGTTAAATGTGTACATTTTTTTAAAGAGATAAACTCACTTGTAAAATAGCCGAGGAAACTGCTCCCCTTTTAAACTTTTCGGATCCCTTTCTTTAAAGCCTTATGTAATCATAATTTGAAAGAATTTGCTAACAGTACAGCAGGTTGAAATTTAAGTGGTGTGTAGTGACTGAGTTGAGAATTTGATCTGGTTATTCCATAAAGAAAGAAAAGTTTTTTTGGGGGGGGGTGGGCTGAGGGGGGTGGTGGTGAAAGAGGGGAGGGGAGGGAGAAGGGAAGTGGTTTTGGAGACAAGAAGTGAAGCTGCCTGTTTTCCAGTAAGTAATGGAGAAATTCCAGGAGCCAAGGCTAAATATACTTGGCGATCAATACAGAAATGGCTCATTGTGAATAATTTAGCTGCTGGTGCAGTGAGAGTTTTGAAACTAAAGGCAAAAAGGACCAGGGCCAGAGGGGGAAAAAATAAGTAAAAATTTCTTCAGGACTTGTCAGTTCTTAAAACTTTTTCCTTCAAAGAATACAGTTAGATTATTGATCTTTTCATTATGTGAGTCAAAGCTAGGGGGTGTCATCTCATAAAGTTTACTTTTATTTCTGTGACTTATAAGTTTGGTTTCATGTCATTGATGCATGTGGATAATTTCCCAAACTTGATAAAAAGTGATTCCCTCCTGCCCAGCTAAAAGTTTCTGAAATTTTCCGAAAGCAGAATGCAAAAAGTGGGCTTGACATTTGTACCCAACCATCATTTGGCAGGAAATTATTGCTGCATGGAACAGGTGCTTCCACAGAACTGGGGGTAGCTAAAATGTCAATACAAGTCAGAGAGTCGGCTAACTGCTGCTGCAGATGTCTTCCAGACACATTTGGGGCCCTACCTTGTTTTTGTTTTGTTTTCTTGTGTTTGTTTGTTCTCCCCGTCTCTATTAGAACATGATGAACCAACTTGCGACAATTGTGAATAGAGCTATCTTTATACCAGGGAAGTCCTCAAACTGCAGTGTGATTGTAGGAAGTAATGAATGGTAAAATACCTTAATCCCAGGTCAGGGGGCAGATTGAAGGTGTAGTTGCCCCCAATTTTTTTTTCATTAAAAAAAGTCTATTTGATTAAGAGAGTCATTCCTTTCTTGCTGCAGCCCATCTCACAGTACACTTATCTTTCCTATCCTATCTCCAACAGGAATCAGATCATTTGCTGAAAGAGTCAGTGACTTGCAAATGAGCACAAACAGTACACAGTAGCATGTTTCTTGGGCACAGGTTGCTGTAGCAGCGTGGACTTAACTGCTTGGAGCTTCAGATAAGTTCAGAATTTAATGGCAGATGTCGAAAGAGATCCTTGGGTTAAAGGGACAATCTTTTGTTTTGCAGCACTGCACTTTGACTATGGAAACAGAGACTATTGATGGCTACATAACGTGTAAGTATTCGTTTTCATGAACTTGCTGTTCGTAATGAAGTTACCCTTGGGTGGTCTGTATCTTAATTTCTGAGTTACAAGATTGTAGTAAGAATTCTGTGTTCTTATTTTCTGGTCCTAATTTTATCTTTAAATGAGTCTGAGAACATAGCACAGAAGTGAAATTTGAAGGAAATATAGGAATATATTTATTCCTTATTAAATTAAGGATAATATTTAAGTCAGTTATAGCTTAGCTGATCAGTACTTTCCTACTTAATGTTTTTTCATTTATTAAAGTTGTGAATATATCAGGTTAATATATATTTACTAATATGGTGTGTTGAACATGTGTCACCCTGTAACCTATTTTTCCGGACATGTAATGTGAAAGGATTAGCTTATTTAAGGTGGCGTTTTTCTCAGCAGGTTGTCTTTTCAAGCATATAACTTTCTAATGGCCAGCATTTTGAAAAAATAAAGTCATTATAAATACTTCATGTTTAATAATTAAAGTAGGTATTAAAACAGACTTACTTTTTTCAGCTAAAAGTTACTTAGGAATTCCCTTATTTTACTTGTAAGAATACAGTGAGAAAACTATATTAATTTCTTTTGGTGGGTTTATTGTTGCTTGTCATCATTTCATGAATTTGTTATGTACGTATGTATATTTCCAAATAGTTCATTTTAAGTGAAAATTATATTACAGAAAAATTTAAGACTACATGCCACTGTAGGTATGAAACAGTGTTAATGATTAGAATTTATGTAACAATGAATAGAAACCAAAAGATTTTATTTTGTGAAAGCAGGTGACAATGAGCTTTCACCTGAAAGGGAGCACTCCAGTATGGCAATTGACCTCACCTCAAGCACACCCAATGGACAGCATGCCTCACCAAGTCACATGACAAGCAGTAAGTCTTCATTTTATGATTTTTTTTCCTATTTCTCTAGCGACAGATTTGAATGTGTAAGGTCTGTGGGGTCTGCTCACATTGTGGTGTAACTACTGCTATAGATTCTGCTAAAGAAAGAACAGCACAGATTTATTCCCGTTTATTCCTGTATCCAAACATGAGCCTGCTTACTAGTCTGAACTATCCCAAGATGGCATTTGGGAGCTGGTGCTTACCTGTATCAGGTAAGAAATGTTAGAATTTGCTGGTTATTGTTTTGACTTGCCCGGTTTATGGTTGGATTTGTTGTTGTTGTTGGATAAAAAAATACGGAAATATGTCATTTCTTTGGACTCTTGATTGTGAAAAAATGAAATATTGTCTTGATACAAAGCTAAGCCATCAGTGGTAGAATTGTAGTGGTATTTGATTTTTAAAAATGTGAAAGCTTTTCCTCCAAAGCATTGGAATTGAAGTGCAAATTTATGGAACTTATTTATATCCATTTCTTTAACAAAGTTGAAAGCATTTTGTTCTGGATTGTACAGAGAAGAATAGAGAAATTTGGAAGGATATGTTGAGTTATAAGAATAGTTACTTTTGACTGCAGTTTTTGATGAAGAAATTGTTGTGTGTTCAACATTTTTGTATAATCAAAAACCAGTTTGTATGTTGTCAGTGACAAGACAAACTCTCTGGAATACAGTATTAAAAATGTACTGCTGTTTTATCAAGCTGGTTATTAGTTACAAGTATACTTTTTGTTCATACTCAGAAGTAATTTGAAATCTTGGTCTCTGGATCTGGATGCATATATATTATATGCAGAAAGGACACCTGATGACTTATATGTAAATATAATGTAATTATGAATTTTAAATTTCAGTGACATGTGAAGGAAAGATAATTTTTCCCTTTCTTTTTTTTGAGAATTTAACAATTAAAGAAAACTAAATCTACTTAATTGTAGCATATTCTTAAGTTAATTATATTGTCCTGGAGAACTTTTTCTTTCCACTTCCTCTTACAGCCCTCAAAACTTAAGCTGTCAGCTGTGTAATTGATGAAGACTGCTGAATTATAATCAAAAGCATATAGATTACTATTGAATATATTCTGTAATTTATTAATTACAAAAGTGATTTTAGCTGTAGACTTGAATTATGATTGAACTATTTGAATTTACTTTGAAGATTTTTTTCCTTTTTATTAGAGGAGAGAACTTAGAAAATTTTATTCTAGAAGCAGACATTGAAATTCCTTTATCATGTAGAATGAGAAATGTAGTAAGTAAAGTTATTGAGAGGATGTGGGCTAAATTACAGGGGTAATCTCTTACAATGGCTCTGATAGGATTAATTTTTGTTTGTTGATTTTAAAGAGTTACTATCACAACATTGGCTATAGAGTTTTTGCATTTTGCCATTTTGTGTAACTAGTACTCTGGTGATACATGTTTTTATTTCTTAGAAACTTTTTCATATATTTGCTAAGAAAGCAAGATAGAGTTATATGTAATTTTGGTTATTTAAATTTTTAGCTATTGACTTGGGAAGCATTGAATATATAGATACTAGCTGTTAATCAGAGAGTTGACTGTTATCCTTGGTCACTACCAGCATATCAGCAGAAAAATGCTTGTTAATTAGTTAATTGGCTTCTTTACTTGTGAATTTGATTCTGCTTTTGTAAGCACTTGCTTCAGAAAGGCAGTTCACTCATCTTTTAAAATAAACAATGCAGCATATAGGCTTGATTAATTTGAAGAAAGAGGAAATGTGCTTTTGACATTCAAGCTTTTCTCAGTAAACTTATGTTGGGTAAAGGGTTTTGTGTGTGTGTGTGTGTGTGTGTGTGTGTGTGTGTGTGTGTGTGTGCATGTTGTTAAACTTTCTAGCCTTTGGCAATTCCATGTTAGTATGGTTTTTGGCTAAGCTGCACTTGTTTTCAGGTTCTTTTCCAGAGTTGCAGGTTAAATATTTTGGCTCTCCCTTCAGAGCCGCCTGTTGCATCCTTTATATAGCCTCTATTTACAGTATCTAGGTTACCCACTTAGGTGTTAGAGATGGAGAAGATACCCATTTTTCCTCTCTGTTAGATCTAGGAGAATATCAGCATTTTAGATTGCCAAAGCAAATAGAGGTAGAGAGGGACTGTAGTCTTTTAATAAGAACAGAGACCTAGAATCATTCACTCAGATGTTTTTCTGTAGCTTGGAATAATTTTTGTTGATTTGAGGCCCATCAGATGATCGCTTGTAGTACCTGAGATCATTGGTTTTCCTTACCCCTTTCCACACACTGTGGACTCTGTTAAGTGAAAAAAACTTATCTCCAGCATTTAAAATGTATTTATTTCCCAGAGGACTGCTACTTCTAAAACCAGAATTACAATTTGTATTGAAAGTATTAGACCCAAAGTAAATGTGGAAACTTTTAGAATAGAGTAATAGAATCTCTAGTAGCAGAAAAGAGAGGTCTATGTGCAAAAGTTATTTTTATCTAGTTTAGGAAAAGTAAAAGATATGAAATCACTTACTTTTATAAAATAAGTTACATTCTGGCCATAAAATAGCAATAAGGTGTAATAAGTCCACTTGTTTTGGTTGTAAGAATGTGGTTAGTGTGACTGGATGGTCCTAACATTTGTTTAGGGTATTTGGTGATTATTCTAAGATGAAGGGTATCTGCACAACTTGCTGCCAGCTATTGTATAAAAAATAATGACAGCAGCTATCATTATTTGACAGTGCTGGAATAGAGCACCGGTGACTCGGGAGATAACTAAAAATGTTGTAATGCCTGACAGTTTTGGGTCTCATAATTCAGCATATAAGATCACTTTAAAGAGGGGTTAGAAGTATTAGCGGTCATAACACTTTATAATGACTACTTCCTATGTCTTAGAATGAATTTTCATGGAGAACCTTAGCTTTTTTTCTTTTGGAATCAGGATTGCTTTGATAACAGGACAGGCATTGTTGCCTGAGATCATTAGTGTCCATATTGAGTCTGCTGACAATCTTCAGTGTCAGGGATGACAGCATATGCCTTGATGGCTACTGGAAATACACAGTGTTAAGTGATTTTAAAAATAGAATCTGGAAGTTAAGAATCTGAGATAGACAACTCAGAACAATATAAAAATAATTCATAATTGTGTTTTAGCCCATCAGATGAAACTTACTTTGTGATTCCTTCTGCTTCTGGGGTAGCTCATTTTCAGTTCTTGCATGGTTGCTTCAGTATCGGTTTCAAACTGTTCCATACCTGCACCTGGCTTTTTTGAGAAGTTATTAGGGGTCAAAATTTGGCAGTTATTCTTATTTTTCTTACATCTACTTTTTATGATGTCTTGAAGAAGATGTTCTTTTTGGGTAGTTACTTAAATATGCTACTTACTTCGTGACACAAAAAGTGTTCCTACTACTTTAAAACCTTTGTGTGGTCACCAGTGTTTATCAGTCAGTTTGATGGCCAGGTGGCATCTATGGGATTGGAAGAGGTAGTAATTCTAGTTTTTCAAGGCTGTGACCAATATTCAGGTCTGAAAATCCAGTTTGTTCTTTTCATAGTGCTTCACATTCATTTTTTCTTTGCTAGTTTTCATTTTTAGAACCTAATGAAGAGAGCATTATGATTTCTTTTTCTTCTATGTAGAGGTTGAGGCTTGGTTTTTCACATTGCTTAGCAAAAGGAGTTCTTAGAGTTGGGATATAAAACTGGGATAGTGCTTCGTGGACTATTTAGATGAGTGGTATTTCCACAACGTCATGCCCTCTGGATGTCCACCTTGTCCAGTACTGACCCATATCTTAGTGACAAAAAGTTCTACAGAAATGGAAATATATTATTATGAGGGTGGAGTGATATCAGGCAGTCTTGTCGAGTGGATGATCTAATGCAATTTTTAAAATATAGCTTATATTACTAGACTCACCAGCTTTGTGACTGTCCTCTGTAGCTGAGTTTGGCAGTCACCCTTGGTTGGATTTCTGTCAGGCACACCCTAATATAACACTCAATGGGCTTCGTGTGAAATCTAGTTCTACTTGGACTCATAGCACTTAGATTGGTGAATATATATCCAACACGCTTATTTATTTAGTGCTTATTTGTGAAACATTTTTAAACAAACACAAGAAAAGTCTGGTTTGATTTCTTCACACTTACCAAAGATAATTGTCATTCCTATGTATCAAAAGAAAAAGAAAAGGAAACTAGAGGAAGTATATATTTACAGGTAATAAACAGCACAAGTACTGGATGTTTCTTTTTGCCTCACTCTGTCTTTACCATTTCATTTTAGGCTGCTTAGTGGTGTACTTAGATAGTTGGGTAGATTAAGGTCTCTTTGAAAACCAGAGCATGTTACTGCAGAAGGGATAACTTGTTGCCTCTGTCTTTATCTAAATTTATCTTCCCTGCCTTGAGAACTTTTTAAAAAATTGTGCAGCATGATTGATTGGGATTTATTGAAAATATTATAGTAAGCCACAATGAAATACGATATCTAGGATCCGTGCTCTCTCACAGCTTTTGATAGATGCTATATTTTCAATATTGATGTATTTTGATTTAACAATGTTCTGAGATGTCAATAGCCACATCACTGCTCAAAACTGTGGTATAATATCTTGCTTTTCTATACTCATTTTCCTTATAATTATTTATGTCATATATATATATGTATATATATATATATATATATATATATTAGTCTGGTAGTAATTTTCTATTGTGAACTAAGACTCAGAATATCTGTGTTTTGAAATATGTCAAGAATATTTAGGATTTTTTTTAATATGTCATGATGTCCACACGTTTTAGAGAAAGTAGAGAAGTGTGATGTACTGCAAGTAGTAGGATGTTAACTTGGCTAAATGCTTTCTGTATTATTGGCTAGTCTCCACAACAACTTCCTGAGGTACATTGGTGGTTTCTTTATTTTGTAACACAAATTTCAGGGTCAGAAGGGACATGAGGGTTATACTGACATGTATTGGAATTTCTACTTTGCCACTAACTTGCTGTGTGAATTTAAGTATTTTACTTGTATCTCTGGGCTTTAGGTTCTTCATCAGTAGTCAGGTAGTAACCAGTACCTACTCCAGTGGTCAGTTGTGAAGTTTAAATTAGGTAATACACAGAAAATGCTTAGCAAAGCTTCTGGCATATCATAAGACCTGATAAGTAATCACTGCTTCTGTTACTCAGAGCACTCAAGTTACTTTTTATGTACCTGTGACTTAAAAAAAAATGGCTTTGTTTTCAAATTTGGATCTGTGTGAAATATGGGTCTTTTGTTCTTGCCTGTTTATTGTACGAGTCCAAGGAACAGAAAATTTAGAGTAAAAGATTGAAGAAAAAATATCCCAAATAGAGTCTTGTATTTTGTTTTGACTATTATGTAAAAAAACAATCATTGTCTTTAGTCCTCCAAATACACAGTCATAGGAATAGATAAAGAATAGGTTCTCTTCAGACAGTAACATCATGACATTGAGAATCAGTTCTTTTCTAGAGATTTCTCTAAAAATGAATCTTATTTTGATGTTTCTTAAAGTACCAAACTTCTCATGTAATGACACTAATCAAGTTCTTATTGGTACTATTAGTGCAATTTAGGCATAATACTTTAGGTGTTTTTATATCAGCTATCTTCTTTGTACCAGGCACCGTAAGGTGAATCCAAAGGTATAGCCACTGTCCGGAAGACCTTACACTCTGGTGGGACAGACAGACATCTAAGCTGGGCATTGCATTGTAGTAAGCATGAGCGTCTTGTTTATTGCATGAAGTGAATGAGAAATAGTTGGGGAAGATTTGCTGCTGGAAGGAGAACTGCTTGTGCTGAGATGTATTTAATGTGAAAGATTTGGGGGAGAAGTAGAAGGCTTTTTCCTCAATGAGAGGTAAGAAATAGTATGCACTAATCTGGAAAATAGAAGCAGGAGGACATTTCTAAGAAGGTAACATTGGCCTTTAGGAGTTTGAAGGCGAAAAATGACTTTATAGAGTTAATCTGGGCACCATGATGGCATATCTTGTATAAGAGGACACTTCGCTTTTATTTCAGGGGGCTAAGGATGTTAACCCAGCATGTGACTTCAGTTTCTTGATTGACATGAATTGTGCTGGCTTCAGTATGGGGGAAAATGATTGTAGTCCACATCCACACTGAATCTAGTACAATTCGTACCAGTTGGGGCAAGGACGTCTTTGAACGGCTATATCAATGACTAGATGAGAAGTGTTAAGAGATAGTGCTCTCCAGAAAGGAAAAGACAAGTTTGGGTGACATCTTAAAGTGGTTTTGGATCGAAGATTTACAAGGAAAGGGGAGAGAAGAATGATGATCTCTAAGTTACTAGATATAAGTGGGAGTAGCTTCGTCAGTGAAGACAGGAAATACTGGAACAAATTTCGGGAGAATACGGAGTTTAGTGTAATTCAGGGTACAGAGTATGAAGCACCTACAGGGTAGAATTTCAGAGGGGACAGCAGTTAGATAGCTGGGTAGATTAGACTGAAGTGTGAATTTTCCTAAGAAGTGAAAACTTATATGTTGCTTGTGGTTTGGTTTATTTGGTCCTGTATTACTTTCATAATGCTTAAATATTTCTTAAAAATTTTAAATTATCAGCATTTGCTCCGCAACCTTATTCCCCCATTAAGTCAAAATTCCATATTAAAGTTGTTAAGCACATGCTTTAATAAACTCTTAATGAAATTCTCTCATACTAGTTCTAGAAGTTGGATTGACTCATTGATTTTTTAAGTAAAGTATGCCAGTCTTTTTATAATTTCATGGTATATTTAATATAAGTTACAGTGATATACTTGTAAAGTCATAAGGCTGATATATGCAATGTATTTCAATGCTCTAATAATCTTTATTGTTTAGCCTATTTCTTCATAAATACATAATTTAGATAATATGAGCTTTTTTTGCAAAATATCAGTCAGTTCTGTGGCATTATAGTCAAGGAATATAGTAATCTAATTCAATATGAAGAATATGAAGACTTTGTTATAAGAATGCTGACATATTGTTTTAAAATGATTAATCCCTGCACTCAAGGTGGCTGAGACAGGAGGAATGCAAGTTCAAGCCCAGTTTGAACAATTTAGGGACTTAGTGAGACTGTATTTCTATAATAAAACCAAATATACAACCAAAACAAAAATGTGATCTCAGCTTTTTTACCCAATGCACCATGAAATTTGAAATGAATGCTAGTGATAGAAATGCTTTTTTTTTTTTTGAGATTTCCTACATGTAGAGAATTCTCTAGAAAGAGATTTTTCATCTTTGAATCATTGGTCCAACAATACTTACTGAGCATTTACTTTGTGTGATACACTTCTGGTGTTTGGTAACAAAAAAAAAAAAATATTGAAGTGTTTTGAAAAGAAGAAAGTTATCTTCAAGTGTTTAATGAATTGGCATTTTATTTGACACCATAATACCACTTATTCTATTTAGAAGTAATTAGGTGCCATGTTGATTATGGATAACTTTATTGCTTCTCTCATTTTAACTCCCAAAAGTTTTCAAAAAGTTTATAAATTTGATGATGCATGATAAAGCAGAGATGAAAGGGCAATCGGCTACTCAGCTAAATTCCCAAAGAAAAACGTTTTCTAAGAGAATTAGTTATAATCAGGATTTGGCCTGCACCCTTGCAAGTTCTAAACTTGGTTTGTGGCAGCTTAAAGTGGGTCTCTGTATCAGGGTTGACTCACATCAAATATATTTAAAAAATTGATATTTAAAGTCAGAATGCCCATTTGTGCTTGTCCCTTGATTATAAAAGAAAAAAAAAAAAAAACTGAACAACTCGCACAGGCTCAGGATCAGTCTGTTTGGATTGACCATGTCATTTTGTTCTTGTGAACCATCTTATATGGGTCCATGAAGGTCATTTGGTCAACACAATCTGAACAAAGGGAATTTATAATTCAGATATTTAGTGGCCTCGTATGTTACTTGCAATATGTGCTAGTATATAAGGATCACAGTCCAGTTTCACAGCATCACTAGCATATAAGCATCGCTATGGAGGAGAGGACGTATTACCATTGGGGTTGATCTCCTTTGTATGAATTCCTTTCGTCTAGGTTCAGTCAAAATATTTTCCAAGAGTAGTTTCTTCCCCTCATCTTCTCTGCTGAATCCCCCAGATTCATTCTTTAATCTACATAAATACTTGAGTTAATCATTTTTTCTGCTGGCCTTTGAATCTATTACTTCTCTTTAATATGGTTTACGTATTTCTTTTAAATTTGTTAAATATTGATTTTATAGCTTAACTCCTTGAAGACAATCTTAGGATGCTTGGAAAGGATACTTCAACTGTTTGTGTTGTAAATTCAGACTTCCTTTATAGGAATGTTGACAGGTGATGTGAAGAAAGTGGCACTACCACTTTGGAAAGACAAAGCTTTCCAGCTGAAGATTGGGCGAGACCTGGAATGTATTGGTAGAATGAGAAGCGTTCACATTTTTACCATGGAATAATTGAAGTAATGTGACCACAGCAAATGAGATTTCATAGTAAAATTATAATATTTAATGTTACTTAGTAGGCTTAGTAGGAAATATATCTTAATTACTATGAATTACAGAATAATTTTCATTTAAGGCATATATCTTTATTTGGGGGGCTGCATATTGATTAAAAGAAATTAATGTAGGATTTTCTTGTTGTGAATCTTTAAGAACAATAGCCATACCTTACGTATATCTTTATTATTAGCGTACATAATTTGAATTCCAGAAAATATTTATTGAGTGAAAGAGCCATTTATAATTAGCAGATTGTTTTTGTCTATTTAAATAATCTCCAATTAACTTAATGGAAAATATTTGGAAAGGCAATTTCTTAGATGTTGAAATAATGTGCTTGTGATTTTCTCTATTTGGGTACATATTTATTTTTTATGTCTTACTCTAAACAAGATTTTGTAATTTTCAGATCAATCTCTAAAAGATCTGTAGGGTTCTAAATAGCTCTTTAGTTCTCTGGGTCTGTACAGTTCTGTGCAGTGAAATCCCAGGTAATACTAATGAAAGTGGTCCCGGCCGAGTGCCATCATCATCTCCATTACTCCTGCTGCTCCCTTTCTATGTTAGTTAGGTTCAGAGTTTATAGACTGAACCTCACATACATGTAATTTTAAAGTCAGTTCTTTATCACTTACCTAAAACTGTTTTTAGTAGCACGTACGGGATGAAATGCTTCAATTAACTTTTGTTAGGTACTCCAGATATTTTCAGGAGCATATAATTAATCACTGTAGAGTCACGTTCTTAAGAAATTAGCATTCTGGGTGTCTACACCTTTGTCATTTTTGTCATTGCTCTTTTATTATCATCAGAGCTGTGGTTCCCACAGGCAACTGTATCTACTCTACCTTCAAATGCGGGGCTTCGTTGGGTACTACATTGCTGTCTTTCAGTGGAATTCACATTGAGAGTTTCTGGCTGTCTTCTCTAGAGGCATGATTTCTTCTTCAGCTATATAAAACATCTGTTATGACAATTTTTTAATGGCCCTTGTTTTGCTATGTTGTTTAAAACAAACATTTTAGGGGCTGGAGGAGTGGCACAGCGGTTAAAGTTCTTGCCTGACAAGCCCAAGGCCCTGAGTTTGATTTCCAGCACCACATAAGGTGGATGCAGTAGCACACACCTGTAATCCCAGCACTCAGAAAGCTGAGGCAGGAGGATTGCTCTGAGTCCAAGGCCAGCCTGGACTACATAGTGAGTTCAGTACCAGCCTGGACTACAGAGTGAGACCCTGTCTCAAAAAAATAAATAAATAAAAATAAAAATATATTTTAAAAAGTAATATTTATATAGAGAAATATACATTTTTATAAAATGTGTCTTATGGATCTTTTATTCAGAATATGTCAGTATATTTATTATACAGATGGCCTGATGTACATTGCTTTCTTTTCAGTACATATGTTACCATGTACAATCATGACTGAGGATTTATGTTTAATTCCTGATTGTAAAAGGCCCACCTATTTCTGGTAGAAGTGGTTGCTCAGATTGTTTATATATCATTCTAAAGATTAGAAATTGAGCTATTGGTTAAGATTTTGTAGGTGCTAGCATTAGGTATTATTAGTTATTACCTAATCATTTGTAGATAATGCTTTAAAATTATAAACACTAAAAATCCTGACTCATATATTTTGAAGTACAAGGTGAATTCTATTTTAATATTCAATATTTGTTAAGTATTTCAAAGCAGCAGTTGATTTCGTTTGGACATAACTGAGAACTAGAAAAGAAATGTGAAATGTTTTATTGCATCTGCTGATCTTCTGCTCTCAAAGCATGGAACTGTGCACTGTCACCTTGTCTGAACTATGGCAGATCCATGACCTAAGGACAGCTTTTTGGGAAACAAAACCAGAGAAATAGTCTCCTTGTCTCAGATAAGTGCAGTTTTAAAATAATTTTTGCATGCGTTTTCACAATGAAGTCATTTCAAAGAAGTTTTGTTAAATTTGAGTAGTTTTAGTTGCTATTATGATTGTAGTATATTAGCTGGTAACATTGTAGAAGGTTTGAAGTTTTTAATTTTTTGTTTTAGCATATCATGGAAGCTATTGTTAACTAAGAGTTGATTTCATGCATGCACAAAATAATGTTTTTCTAAGTACATATGTATTTATATCTTTGTGTATATGTTTATGTGTATATGAACAGAATAAGGAAAAGAGAAACATCAGACTTTTTATACTTTTGTGAGCTGTGAGGGCAAACTGGACCTTTTATATTTTATTCTAACGACTTCTGCATTCTTTGGATCTCTAACAAAAGTTAATTCATTTATTATTTGTTTGATTAAGAAATGAATTTAGTCAGCCATCTTTTCAAAGAAAATAGGGAGGTGTTCTTCAGGAGAACTGCCATTTCTAGTTTCATAGGTTTAATGTGGAATTGCAGTGATATATAGACTCATGAAAATGGACACCTAACATTGATAATAAATACTAAGGCTGATATTTCCATGTACAAATGTCATTCGTGTATTTATTGAGCACTATTTTAGACTTAGTCAAAGTAAGATATTTTATTAATCTCTGTAATACAGAGAAATTCACATGGAATTGTTCTGTGGATAATATTCATTGGTAGCTTGAGATGCTGTAAATTAAATAATGCACATATTAACATTCAGTGACTTCAGGCAGTTGTAAATGTGATATTGTATTATTTGATGACAAAAGAAACTTGAGTAAAAGGAGTTAAAACTTAAAACATGTTTTACTTTTCTAAAAGTGGCTTAGTCTCTTTTTCTTGTTCATCAATTTAAAGCTCCACTTAGTGTTGCTGCCATTTTAACATTAAAAAATTTAAAGAGAAACTGTTTTTGGCAAGACAGCTGTGGTTTGCTGTTAATGAGGGTAGGACCTGTGAAAATAATTTGAGGCGTTTGCAAAGAGAGAGCAGAGGTGTGAAGAGCCTGAAACAGGGAGTTGTAGAAGAAAGGATGCATCAAAATAGTAATAGAGAAGTGAGCGGTATATACATCACAGGATCCATCAGAGTGAGTGCAGTTAGGAGTGAGCGGAGTTGGGCAAGTGAAAAATAGGAGTTTTCCCTCCTTTTTTATGTTCCTTCTTTCAGAAAATGTCAAGGGAAACCAAAGTCTGTAAGTCAGTCAAGCAAATTTCCTGCTTAACTGGTGAGGAATATGGCAGTAAGTTGAGAATGGTTTCTGATAGATGTAAATGACCACACATTGAGATTATAGAAAGAAGTGTACTTCTTGAGATACCTGAAATCCAGAGAGTGGGAGAGGTGGATGGATTGATTGGACAACTGCAGTCCCAAAGGTTTGAGTCTAGAAAGACTAGCCTTTCAAGCAGGAAGGTTGGTAGTATCTGGAATAAATTGTTCTTAAAACTAAACAAAAAATAGTACTGTTACCAGTGGACCCATCTGTTGCTTTTCTTTGGCCCAGGTGACGATAGATGTAACAGGCCATGCTTGTGAGATATCCTGCCTGATTGTATCTCTGCCCCTCAACCACCATTTTACTGTACTCCTCTGGGAAAGAGGTTTGAGAAGTCAGGGACACCATAAAAGTCTGGCAGAAATACTAAGAATTTTCTCTGCCTTTTTTTTTTTCCTTTTATTAGGAGGTAGCAATAAAGAAGGACCTTGCTATTAAACAGATGAGATGAATTTTGCATACAGTTTTTGTTCTCTGATCTGTTTTCCCATTTTCCTCTAGAAGTATCTATGGCACAGGCCCTGAATGGTTGAAAAGACTTTCTTGAGATCATTTTCTGTCTGAGATGTAGAATTCCCATGTTGGCCTTTACCTATTAAAATACTTTTTTTTTTCTAAAATTACCCTTGAGATAATACATAAGTAAGAATTTATTAGAAGTGAAGTTTATGTGAGAAGTATCATCAAAAGAAAAGTTTATTAAGAACATACATTATAAAAAGATCAAGATGTATGTTTAAATAGTTAAAACAAATTGTTTTTAAGCCTGTTAAAAAGTAATGTTTATTAGATGCTTTACACTAATCAGAATTTTTACATAACTTAAGTAGAAAGTATAGATAAAAACCAAAGCTTCATATTTGTTTAAGCAGTCTCAGAAGAATCTGCTCTTTTGTGGTACTTAGCTAATATTTTATTTTATTCAAAAAGTTTTTAAAATAGGAGACCTGTATGGGCTTTCTCCTTCCTCTCACTTACACATGGGGAAGTAAGCCCTTCTACTAACTGTAAGAAACATGGGTCCTGAGACAGAGAGTTCATCTCTGGGGAGCTCAGTTTTATTTGTAAAATGAGAACACTTAATATTTGTCCTGTCACAGGAGTGATGAGCATTAGTCAGGGCGTGTGAAGCCTCACAGTGGTGACTGGCACATGGTGAGTTTATAGGAGTGATAGCTGGTATTGTACTATTAGATAAAAGGAGAGTGGGAGAGAAAAGTCGAACCCAATAATAAGGAAGACATGGATCTCACAAACATATGTTAAATGAAATTTATATCAAATAGTCTTCCAGAAAGGACTTAGTGTTGGTCTGCTTCTTGTCAACAACAACAAGCCAACAAACAAAAGGCATCTGAAAACGTAAGATACCTGGATCACTTACTGGGTATTTTTGCTTTTCATCTGTCTGGTTGCTGTCTGCTAGACAGACTCAGAACCTTTATTTGAAAAGCACCGGTCTGCAGATATAAGGCAATTATTAATGTGGTTGTATTCAAATCAATTACTGAAGAAATGAAAGTAAAATTACCTAATTAAAGCAAATCACAAATAAACCTGCTCTGTTTGTTAAGGGGATGATTATGCAGTAGTAATGCTGTTCATCTGGGGTTGACAGGACAGATGTGTTTTCTGTCAGGTTGTGGCAGTATGCTGTATGTAACTCCCTATCTGACCTTGCCTGGAGTGACTTTTTTTTTTTTTTTTTTAGCATAAACTTGTTTACTTGTGCGTGTTGGTGAAATGAAATGCCCAGTATGTATGCATGGCTCACAAATTTCATGAGGCTCCATACTGGTATTGTATGACCTGTGTCATAGCTTATCTCTGTTGCACATCCAACATTTTTTTTTTTTTTTTTTTTTGAGATAGGGTTTTGCTCTATAGTCAAGGCTGGTCCTGAACTCACTATGTAGCCCAGGCAGGCCTAGAACTCACTGCAATCCTCCTGCAGCTTCCCACGTGTTAAGATTACAAGCATGTGCCACCACTCCCAGCATATATGGTGTGTGGTGCTAGGGAATCCGGACCAAGGACCTTGAGCTTGCTAGGCAAGCACTTTAACCACCCCTACATCCGACATCCTCCTAACTTTCTGTAAGACATCAGTGGTGTCCTTTCCCCCTCTCTTGCTTATGAAGAAGCAAGGAGAAAAATGGACTATCTTTTCAATAGATTTTATAACAGAGTACATATGAGCAGACATTTTGATGTCTTAACTTTATAACTTTTCCCGGGTTAAAGTTATGGCACATTTAGTCACAGTGTAATCAGTCCCAGTAGTAAAATGATTCTTTTCCTCCAGGAGACTCTTCTCCTGAAGCTTAGAAGCTTTTATCACTTCCTATCTTGTTTTCCCACTACCTGATTACTTGAATAGAGTTTATCTCCCCTCTATAATTGAAAACTGCTTGAGGGCAGGGAAAATGACTTTGTAATCTCTCTAGCCTGAGGGTAGCAACAGAGCAGGGCTTTAGGGTTGAAGGGACTGGGGATTTGTATCTTGGTTGTGTTGTGTTTTAGTTTTCATTTCCTCCTTGCTAAAAATAGGAAAATTTAGCGTTATCTCTTGGAGTTGTAGGAACAATAAAGTAAGCTTTATTTCTTTTGTGGTACTGGGGATTGAACCTGGGGCCTTCATACTGAGCTACATCTGCAGCCTATTTTTAAAATTTTTGTTGTGAAACAGTGTCTCCTGAGGTTGCTAAGATGCCCAGGCTGAGCTCCATCTTGAGATTCTCCTGCCTCAGCCTCCGAGAGTGCTGGGATTACAGGTCAGCATCACTGAGGCCAGTTCGATAAAGTAACTTTAGTAAAGCTTTTTTTAACAGTGCTTAATAGTATTTCAAGAAATCATTTAAAACATATCAATTTCTTTACATAGACACTAGCTAGTACAGTATTGTTGGTATTTTAATATGTTATGAATTAATATGTAATGGTTATCTGACTGAACACACTAGACTCCTAGCTGTGTTTTCTGAATGGTGTTCACTCCGATTACCTACAGGTTTGGTCATTTCACCTGTGCTTCCTGTGTTGAGTATGCTACAGACAAATCACAGAGCAGTTTTAAAATAAATGCTCTGAAGTTAGCTTTAGCTTAAACTTTGAACTTGTTCTCAACACTGATTCAAGCAGGATACTATGCTGGACTGGAGGCTTCACTGGACTTTAACACCTGCATCTTTTATAGGGCTGAGGATGTCGATCAGTGGTAGAATGCTTGCCTGGCCTACAGAGGGGGTCCTCAGTACCACAAAAGCAAAACACTCACAAAAAGTACGCCTTTCTTCCGGTGTCTGTAGAATTTAGGGATGGATTTTAGGAAAAGATATGTAGAGTGTAGGTGTTTTGTATCAAACTATGTATATAAGAATTAAGAGCTGAAGTTTACCCCAAGACAATTTTGTGACTTAAGATGTATGAGTTAAGAGGTGGAAAAGTTCAAATTTATAATTCTGTAGTTTTTATAGTATTATTATTTTGCCTAATGCGTGTTTCTACTCTGACCCAGAATCTTTGAACTCACGTTGGCCATCTAGTAGATCCCCATCAAAATGGCACATGATGCTACTATCATTTTTAGTCAAGTCATACCTAATAGCTAAGTCTGAAAGATCATTTAGAAACTGTGGATCAAATGGCTCTTCTGGAAACAGTTAGACAGTTCTTTTTTATTCTAAATTGTGAGGCCACCCTCAGTTTACTCAGGACAATTGTAATTATCACATCTCTCTGTGATACAATTATTAGAACAGTACCTGATAGCAAACATACAACCTTTACACTAGATCCCTCTCCTCCACCCTTTTATTCTTGAACGTTTTAAGGTTTACTTAAATTTGAGCAAATGATGTCCAAGCATTTTGTTAGATGAGCAGTTACCTAGTTTTACAGACTCTTTAAAAAATAATTATTCCTATAGCTGCAAGAAATAAGGCAGTGTATTGAATACCTTGGGGAATACCAAATGTCTCACTGTTTGCATTGTAACAAATCATCTTCTCGCCCTATAATCTTTTTATTGTTTCTTTACCCTTTTTTTAATGTTACAACAAAATTGTATGTTACTTGGGAGCTCGTGAAATGTAATTTTCTTGGCATAAGGGCCTATGAACCCAGCCCATAATGTTTAACTGGAAATATTACATAGGAAGGCAAGTGTTTAATCCTAATTGAACTGAAGAGGTACAAGCTTGTATCTGTTATCTGTAGTAGCAATTTAATGATAATAGGTTGTGTGCATTTTTCTGTGGAAAAGAACCTTTTATGGTAATCAGTTTTCATTTTTGGGTCAATTTTTTCTTTATTGTGTGAATGGTTGGGCAGGAATTAGTGCAAAATACATTGAGCTGCTGGTAATATTTCTGTTAAATTACAACTGTTCTTACATACTTTGGTGACTTTTAAGGATGGTGGAAAAATCAGTACTCCTCCAGATACTTGAAGTTTGGAGTTTATGGAGATTTTGGATTTAATGTGTTTTCCAGATCATATGTGTGTGCATGGTCATCGTCCTGGTAATTGATGCCTATTTTTTTTATCCCTTTATATCAAAACATTTATTGCTTTAAGTTGCTCTCATACTTTCAGTTTTGATGTTTTTACTGATTTTTTTGTTCATGAGACTCTGGCTTTGGTGATTATTGTTTCTGAGTTTCTGTTTTTACCATGTGTTTTGATTTTCTGAATGATTATGGAGATAAAGCGAATGATCCGGTTAGCTGACAACAGAAAACTAGAAGCGTTTAATACAAGAGTGACATCCATTGCCTATAGCGGAGGGAAAGAAGCAGCGTGGCCTTACCAGAAATGTTGCAATCGATGGATGCCAGTCACTCCCAGCGCAGAAGCCCTGGGTGCTCGCTTTCGTCTTTTGGCAGCCCTTTGGTCTACACCCGCAGGTCCTCTGTGCCTCTTTCTCAGTTGATTTCTTTAGATCCTATTGTTGCTTTGATAACTTTCAACTATGTGTCTAGTACTGTTCGTTTCCTCAGACCCTACATCTAGTCTATCAGAAACCATCGGCTCCACTTTAAAACACATCCTTAGTTAGAACAGTTTCCTCCTTGTCCACACTTGTACCTTTGGTCTGTAGCCATTTTCTCACTCTGTAAATGTTGCCACATTTGTGCCGGGTCTTGCTGCCTGTATTCTTGCTCCTGTGGTCTACAACCTGTGGTCAACAGACCTGGACATAATCTAAAACTGAACTGAGATGGTAGCAATCCATTGCTTTAAGTGTAGAAAATTTCCCAATGAAAGTAGAATAACTTTTTTTTTAAAATAAAGCCTTTAAGATTCTAAGGGAAGTAGCTTGTGTCTCCGTCTCTCCTCCTCTGTTCTTCTCCTTGTTCACTTTCACTGCCCTTTGTCCCTTCTTTTCCTTGGCATAGCAAGTTCATTCCTGTACCTGATGTTCCTTGTGTTTGCAACACCCTTTCTTCATAACTCTGTATGGAAACGTTCCTCCTTATCTTGGTTCACCCGTTGCCTCCTTGGAGAGGTTTTGCCCGAGAACCACAAGTAAATAAGCCCCTCCCCAGCTATTCTGTGGCATGACCCTATTTTGTTTTCATTATAATTAAAAATGCCTGAAAATCTTAAATGTATTTATGTATCTCTTCTCCCAGTACATGCCTAAGGAACGTTGTTAGTCTTGTTCACTGACGTAGCTTCATCTCCCAAAATAGGGCCTGGAACGCAGTAGACTGCAGTGTAGGCTCATGGACTGACTGGCTTGCTGTTTCCTCTAGTGTATAGTATTCTTTGTGTTTGTGCCTGATGGGAAATGCGGTGTTTCGTGCTGTAGCATCCATTCCAAAGCCTGTATTCATCATATATTGAAGCTCGGGGACACACAGGGAGAGAGAACATGGTGATTAAAAGCCTGTCCTCTGCCCTTTGGCCTGGTGGTCATAGTTATTTCGTGTTCCCTCCCATTTTAGCAAATACCATGTATGTATATGCTCTGGACACAGCTGTCGCTTTGGATGCAGCTGTTTGTGTGTTTGGGGGTGAAGCCCTAGAGAAACAGTTAAAAATACTTACATTTAATTTACATACAACTTGTTTTGAGTCTTTACTTTTCAGTTAAGCTGTATGGAATTGGTTAATATTCCATTCTTTTCCGTTTAGTAGGTGTATGACCTTGAAAATTTCTGTGACTGTTCTAAATTTAGTTCTCTCAACTGCAAAATGGGTATGATAGTGGTGTCTGTTATCAGGTTTTCAGAAGTGAATGCAACAACTTGCATGAAATGCTTAGTTCATTTTCTAGCACAATTTGCTATTATTATTTATAAGCTGTAAACATTTGTATGTGGTATTTTATACTGTTTCTAAGATTTGACATTTAAATAATTCTAATGCAGTATAAAGTTATCACTTGCATTTTAGCGAACATATTTTTTACTTGATAACTGTCAGATTTAGAATATCTATATCCATTAAACAAACAAAAGAACCAAGTTTGCCTTCTTCAAATTTAACTGTCTTAGAAGTTTTCTGTAGTATTTCACAAAACTGTTTTATTTATTTTATAATAGCAACTTGGTTTAGCTTTTCTATTCGATTTTATATTATATTTAATTGTATTCTAATTATTGTTGATTTTCATAATTTAATAGTCTACTCAGCAAAAGGAATGCTCTATAAAAATAATTAAATCCTTAGTTCCTAGAATGTTCTGGAAATACATATTTTTATGTTAGTTAATTGAGTGGAAAAATTGCATGTTATAGTTCTTTAGGAAAGAAAACTGATAGATCTAAATCAAATTTTGATGATAGATTAGGATCTAATAGAAACAAGATGCTGTTGATTCCAGTTCTTTACTGGGGCAGATTAACCATCTTCAGTTTATGCGTGCTTGTGGGCAGTATAGATCAAGTAAGGTGTCCTGAATGAGATTAAGTACCTGGCAGGAAGCGGAGTTATTTAAACTTTACAAACGAAAAATACAAGAATTAAAAACTTAATTGATTAATACTATTTCACATCATTATTCCATGACTAAGTCCTGCTAGGTGAAATTTATATGATAGGGTTTTCTTTTTGAACAATATTATCTGAACTGTAATAATATCCACTGTGTATTTTGTAAAAATGCTGTTACTAAGAACACACTTAGGTCATGTATGTATGTATGTGTGTATGTGTATACATATTTACTAGAGATTGAGCCAAACCCTTCATATCGAACTATACCTCTAGTCTATTATTTGTTTCTGATTTTGAGACAGATTCTTGCTAAATTGCCCACGCTGGGGGCTTGAACTTGTTATCCTGTTGGTTTAGCTTCTCAGAGTTCTGGGATTAAAGATCCGTGCTGTACGACCAGCTCATATTTGGGTTTTAAAGAGACCTAACTCTGCAGCTTGGTTGTTAGAGCGCTCTGATGATTTGGGTCAAAACTAGAATGTATTGTCAATATGGTATCACTTCAGCTAACGCACTGTCGACTCCTTCACAACCTGCCAGTAATAGAAAATCTTTGATAAGTGTAACTGTCGTATGCACATTGTATTTACAGTTTTCATAACTAATAAAGAATAAGAAAAAGTCCACTAGGACCTGATTGTTTGTCTCTCCAGTAGCAATTTGCCAATGCTGCATGCTGTGGCTGTTATAAACCATGTTCTGTAGCAGCACTTGATGAAAGTAGCTGTTCCCCATTCTGTATGTGGTTGGGACTGGAGAAATAGAAAATTGGTCATTTCCCGGCAGATAAGCAGTAAGTTTCAATTCAGTCAGAATGCTGTATGCACTGGGATACATTTATAATTATTATCCAAAGATTGATGTTTTTTTTTGGTGAGTGTAAATTTGTGCAGCAGTAATCCATTAAGAAATCAATAATCATTCCATTCTGATGTGTAGTTCCTATTCACTGTTATGAATGTATACCAGAAGCTGAGCCAATGTTTTGTTTGAGGTGTGTGCTTAAAATCTTACTTGACACTATTAGAAATAAAGGAATACTTAAACACTATTTCTTCTTCAGTCATACACCTTTTTCTCTGCCTGTACTTCATTTCTCCAAATGGTAGAACTACTAAAAGTCTGTTCGTTTTCCTAACCATTTTGGAAGTGTATCAAGATCTCTACCTTTTAAACATTTCTAC
The DNA here is from genome assembly GCA_004027205.1 of Ctenodactylus gundi. NCBI lineage: Eukaryota > Metazoa > Chordata > Mammalia > Rodentia > Ctenodactylidae > Ctenodactylus > Ctenodactylus gundi. Next base: position 668,215 of record PVKB01000033.1, read on the forward strand.
TTTTTTCTTTCTTAGTTGAATCTTAGAAAACTATTTATAAATTTAAGTTACCACAGTATTTTTTTCCTTAATCTAGAAGTAATTTATTGCCAACTCTTCATGATCAGTAATATGGAAGAATCTTCCTTTTTAAAATACAAACTTAACCTTGACACTATAATCTAAACATTCATTTCATCCATACCTTCCAAGTGCTATGCTGAACATGGTTGGTGGTAAGGCACCTGGACTCTGCTCCTGTAGGAGCTAATGTTTGAAAAGGAGTGGCAGGGAGAGAAATAGACAGACAGACAGACAGAGGGAGATAAACACAATAACATAAGGATGTGAACAAAGTGGCGAAGTGGCAGGGGAAATGCCAGTTCAGAAAGTGTCCATTATGTAAATCTGAACTGGAACTTTGGTGTTATGGCACAGTGGTGCTGGAGTTGATGGGGTGTGGGTGGTGAGCTTCGTCCCACAGAAGATATGGCCACCATTATAAAATTCTGCATGGGTTGGGACTAAAGAGCAGTCTAAACACAGATAGTAAGTAGAAGCAATAGAAGAACATAGTATAAAGTTAAAACAGTAGAGAAAGGTACAGAATGAAAAGCCAGAGCCAACAGTCAATTTCTTAGTTGTTCTCCTGTAATTTTTTTTAGTATTATACTACTGTGTTTAGATATTTGCATATATTTTTTCTACTAATAGTCCAGACAGGATTACACAGTGCGTCCTGACTTGTAGCTTGATTTATTTTTATTTTCCTTTTTTTTCATGGCATACAATTCATTTTTACATGGAGGATACACAGTGATTTATATAACTACTTAATTTATTAACTCTTAAGTAGCCCTTTACCAATGAACATAAATGTTGTCACTAGGTTTTGTGTTTTCATAAACAACAGCAACTAACCTTGTCCCTTAATGAACTCCTGCATATATCCTTGGGATAACGTCGCTTGGCTGTCAGTTTGCTATGTCAGGATGTCTATGCAATGATCATTTTGGTAGATAAAATGTAGCCAGTTGTCCTTTGGAAAGGTTACCAGTTCACACTATACTCAGTAGTATATGAGACCCTGTTCTTTTTTTTTTTTTTTACCTTGATAACAATGCTATCAATTTAGGTTTAAAAATCAGGATTGGAATACATGCAAGACTTCTTAGTTATGGATACTTAAGCATCACTCCATATGTTTATGGCCTGGAAAAACTTTGCTTAATTTCTGTCCCTGTAACTATTTCTGCTTCATTGTCTCGGGGAGATTATAATTGAAATCTGTTAGGAATGAGGAGAAAGGGGGAAAACTTTTATTGGGAGCTATTGTGAGATGGATTTATATAAGAAGTAATGGGAAAATACTGATTGATTGATGTTAAGTAAAAACCTCCTGATGTTACACATGCTATGACTGGAGATGCAGCTGTTATTCCTGTGTCTGCTTTTATATTTTTATATGTCTTGGTAAATCACATAAGAAATTCTTCAAGGTACTTCACGTAGCGCTTCAGTGAAGCTCAGAAATTAATGAAATCTTAATTGTCACACTAAAAATCTTGCCATGAACAATTTTTTGAGGTGAAAAGTAGATATAGTTAAGGAATAGAAATAGCCAACACAGAATGTAGAAAGAGAAGCTTTACTTAAAATATGATTAACAGTTAAGTTGCTGGGTGAGGTTTATGGTGGTTGATACCTTGTGTAGGGTGTAAGAGAACAAAGACACAATTTCTTTTCTATTTCAAGACTGCTGGGTCCTTTAACTAATAAGTTAAATTACTAAGAAACTCACAGGCTAAGTCACTACTGAGAAAAGCTGTAGTTTGTTACCTTTTTTCTCCCCATAATACATTTGTTGAGGAAACTAACGGGTTTGGACATGTTCTGTGTTTGTGTCACATAGAAAAGTGTAATACAGTTGAGGGCACAGAAAGTTCATTGCATGACATGATTTTACAAGAGAAACTACGCATTAAGGTTTCTTTTGGCATTTTGTAGCTTCTAGTCTGTCCCAAGAACTAGATTGTTGGCAAACTGTAAAGAATATGCTACAGGTCATCAAGGACCTGGTTTTGTTCTTTAACCCAGAGAATCCAGAGGTAGGTAAAACCAGTACCTCTTTCTTTTTCCCCCAAGTGGCAGTTAGTTTAAGGATGTAGCTGTTTGATCCTTCTTTGCTTTTCTTTTGTTTGTTTTGTTTTGTATCCCCCTGCAAAAGCCACACTTTAGAGTGTTAGGCTAAGTTCTCTACTGGGATACACCTCTATGTGGATAGATGGGGGTTGGGAAGTTTGTGTGTCTCCTGTTGTTTGCCTCACAACTGGAAATAACCAGTGAATCAAACACTTACTTGGAAGTGACCCCAAAGGTCATTTACAACAACTTCCAAAACAAGGCAAGAATGTCCTGAGACAACATGGGACAGGTGGTCTCTGGGACTTTGAGGGACTGCTTCCAGTGCTACAAGAAGGAAACTCACTGTTGTGTTGTTGATCAGCTGTAGTTCTTAGAAAGTCCTGTCTCATATTGATGCCTCATTTGCCTCTCTAGAAGGTTACTACCTTTTTACTGCGACAAAAACTAAATACCTAGAGGGAATTGTAGGTGCTTTCTTCTGTGTTTGTGCTTGTAGATTTTTTTTTGTGTGTAGGTTATCTGAGAGTTTTGTATTGATCCTTATGTTTGAAAGACTATCTTCATTTCTTATGAAAAATTACCACAGGTGTAATTATTAGTGTAATAGCCTGTCTCTTTATAACCAAAGTTGCAAGTAAACCGTATTGGAATGGAAAATAACAAAAACAAGATGAAATTCCAATTTGTTTCTGTAATTTCTTTTTATTAATGTCACTCTCAAGCATTTTTACCCTTAATCACCTTTAAATTTTTTGTTTGGCCCTTCAGATTAAATTCTAGTGTAGTGATATTTTGCCTGAAAACTATGGATTTTGAAGACAGATGATGTTTCCACTTTCAGGTACAGAATAAAATTTTGACTTGTGTATAGAAGTTTGAGCTTTTAAAACAACATTTTAAGACATAAAAATAGTACTTACATAAAAAAAATGGAGAGAAATGTTGCAAAACACGTTAAGGAAAGGGATTCATCTTTCAGGTTCTCACTCAGCTTAGGACGTGGAAACTTACCCCAGTTTTGTAGCTGACAATTCTTAAGAAAGATTCCTAAGTGAAAGATATAACATAAAGTCTCTGCAAGTGGTTCTAGGCAACTGTATTTGTTCCTCTGAGGATATTAGCAATATCTGAATTGTCTTATGACTTCTTATTTCTCCATTGCCTGAGTGGCAGTTTCACTGTTCTTTTATTGGATTTGCTATTGTAATTGGATATGGAATTGTGCCGGGAAGCATATATTTCAATATGGGCACCTTAACAATCTAAATCGTTAGAATGGTGAGTCACTCGCATTTAACAGGGAAATTAGCTGGCTTTGTCTCTGTGAACATTGGGGGAGGAGCTGACCCTAGCAGTTGAGATATCACCAGCTTCTCGTGCAGGATTGAAGTCTGTCTTGATAAGCCAGGTTACATTTTGTCAGTCATGTCTTTTCTTTAGTTCAGAGAATTATCTTGTTAGGAGATCCACTGGCAGAGAAATGATTGGATGTTAAGTTTAAGGGACATGTTAGCCCATTTAATGATGCCACTACAGGTTGGGTAAGAGTGTGTTAGCAAGGTCACATATAATAAATAATACCCTCAAGGTCTCCTATCATAAAGAAGTTATGAAACTCTTGGGAAAGAGTAATCCTTAAATCTGAGCTATTTTTAAAAAAATAGTTATATCACAGAGCCTGGTTTCCCAGACTTGCTCGATCATAAGTGTCCTCTGGGATTTTTGTGACAATAAAAGCTCCCATGCCTCACCCCAGGTATACTGAATCAGAATCCTCCTGGGAAGAGCCTGGGATTCTTTAATCCTGGTAATCAGACAAGTTTACTAAATGCTATCAAATGGTGTTATGTGCTGGGAGACAGGAAAGGACTGAACTGGGAAAGAAAGTAGTGATTGCCTCCGGAGCTAGCAATTACAACATGTTACTCTTGAACACTCAACTGACCCCTCCTTTGCAACTGAGGTAGGAGAATATGACAGGACTGTGTCTTTCAGGTTTGAGGTTGTGGAGTTAGAGCTCTTAAAACCTCTTAAAAAATAAAGATCTGTTACATAATTTTATTGAGGCATGCAAAAGGTCTTTACCTCTTTTATTCCTTTTTCTCTACTTGCATTTGCCCATTGTGTTTTTCTCTTGACTTTCTAAATTGGTCTATGCATGATGTTTTCTAAAATCATGTGGAATGTTTCCCGTTGTATTTCATGAGGCTGGATGTGTTCCGCCTCCACTTTCTCTCAGTTGTATTCCTGCAGCGGGCTGAAGCGAGTAGATGTTCCTGTTTCAGCTAAGAAGCTTGTGCATCTGTTGACACTTCAGAAATATTCAGTTTAGATCTCAACAGCTGATTAGTGCTGTGTTCTAACCATACTAAGAAGGAACTCTTAAGAATGGTAACAGATAATCTTCTACTTTGTTGTCCAAGCAAAATATAACTATTTACAATGAATTCTGAAGTTATAGAAGGCCCCTTGCTATATTTGTTTTTTTCTTTATTGTGCCTCAAAGAAACTGTAAAAACATTTAGTGACCTGTATTCTACAAGTCATATTCCGTGACTATCACCAGCATTTTGTGAAATCCTGTTTATTTGTAACAACGCTGGAGTATTGGTAGAATTCTGGGAGTATCCTCCCTGACCTGCTAAACCTTCGGGGACTCCAGCTTTCACTCCGAATTGCTACTGAAGGTAAGAAATATAGTGGTAGTGGTCTCAGCATGGCACCCAAGTGCTGATTGGCCTAAGATAGAGAGCCATATCCCCGTGACCTGGAGCCAAAAGGGAAGAAGAGCTGTGTGTTTTAAATGCACATGTGCAAACCCTTACCTGGTTGACTTCATATTTTTTCAGCAGTCCATAGAAATCGCTGAGAAATTGCAGTAGACATGATAATAAATTGATAGAATGAATTGATAATAATTGTTAGAAAATAATAAATTGATAAAAAGAATTTCAGAATACATAAAATCGATACCTAGAAAAAAATCCTACAGGGTAGCTACTGTGAATCTTAGTCAATTAGGAAGTATTTTAGGAAAACTACTATGTTTGATTAGAGGAGATTAAAGCACATTCTTTAAAGAGAAGAAAGTTTAGCAGTTATATGAATTAAAAAAATAACCTATCAGTTGAATATTTTCGATGTCAACTTGAAATATTCAGGCAAACAAAACAGTTTCCAAATTATAGTGCTATAATTAAAGCACAGGATACAGTGATTTTTGGAGTTAGTTTCATAGAATTAATCATTTCTTTCTGTAATGCTGTCACCGTTGTGTATAATAAAATCTGTTTGCCATTCCCTTTATGAAAACCTTAATGACTGACTCCTTTTACCTATGAAGTGAAGTCTAATAAGCTCTTCAGTGTTTTATACTCCACCCTTTATTAAACAACCCAATCTGTCTTTTTCATTTTTTAAAGTTCTCCAACACTGTGCTTCCAGCCACAGATACTTGCCATGTCTTGAGATGGCATGTTCTTTCATGTTGTTTTTTCATTGCACAAATCCTTCTCTTTCCTTGACTTTCTGTTCCTTTTTTTTTTCAACCCAGCAAACTCCCAATCTTTCTTAAAGAACAAATGTTACCGCTTCTTTGGAACCTTACCCACTCCCCATAATCCTGTAGCACCACATACACATATATTTCCCTTATAGTATTTATCAAATTGTATTGTTTTAATGTTATCTCTTTGTCTCCCATATCAGATTCTGAGACCCTTCAGTGGTAGAGACCATTTCTTGGTCTTTTTACTGATAATCTTCTTGTGTATGTACTCGGCACAGAATACTACCCTTCTCCATGTTGTCTTCTCAGGGAGAAGGAGTGAGTTTTCATGAAGTGGTGTGAGAAGGGTGAGAAATAGAGGTGGGACTGCCCTTCAAGAAAGATGTGACTCTTACAGGGAAAAAGAGGGAAAACCAACAGGCTCATGTAGCATATAGTCAACCCTGAGCTGTAAATTCTTTCTCCAAAGATGGTAGCTCAGTGAGTTACAATATTACTAAGGTTAGACAAATGAGATGGCTCATTCCTTAAAGTATGGTACTTACTGTGGTACTTACTGATTAAGTAACTTTTTCTTTTCTCCTTCACAATTGCTGGGACAGTTGACTTTCTCAGGATAGACAGCTTTAGTTAGAGTCCTAGTATAACCTCTGACTCGTGTGATTACCTCTGCCCTATGGGAACAGAACACAGTGGAATCCATGTAAGACATATCCTAGTCTGTAGTGGCAGCATGCATTCAGTGCTCAGATCTAACCAGGCTTTGTTTCACACTTCCTATAATGTGGAGCCAACCAAGTAGACCCATCTGTGTCTGCCTCACAGCCGGGCAGAGTGTTAATATGCGAAATCCCTCTGTACTTCCTTATATGTGTCACCTGTTACAGAATAATGACGGTGGTACACCCTTTATTCTTTGTCCTTCTCATGTTTCCTCTCTCCCACACTTCCATCTATCCTGTTCGTGCTGGCTCATGGCTTTAGAGTTCTCATGAAACCTCCTCTGGCTAAACTTAGGGAAATTTGCTTCAGCTTAGTCATTTACCCTTTGTCAGGCTGACCTCTTTCATGGAAAAAAAAAAAAAAGCAAGAAACCTGAGGTTATGGTGGGATGAGTACTTAGAAAGCAGGAAGGAGCCTGCCACTGTTGCTATAGCAGAGGTTTTACAGACAGGGCTGCCTTTAGAGGAGTGCAGGAGCTGTCTTTGATTCCTTTCACTGTTCTTTCAAGCACTTTCCTTTAGTCCTACTGATTTTGTGGTACTTGTTGGCTGCCTCGTTGGCCTGCTCAGTCCTGCCTTCCTCTCAGGATTGCACAATTCTGATATGTGTCTTCAAAATCCTGCCTTAAACCAAATTGTGTCTGTGGGCACTAGAAACGCTTGTCTTAGCTTTCCATCTGATCATGGAACAATCCAAGTAAACCAATCCAAGCCGAGGATTTTAGAGTGACGTAGTTCAATGGATTATATCATCTCATGGTAGGGTATGTGCCTCTGTGGTGGTGTCTCTAGAAATTGGTCTCAGGTCAAAGTAATGATCCTCCAAGAAGGAGAATTTTCCTGAAAAGCTTACCAGAGAAGTATGTGGCAATGGATACTGTTCTCTTTTCTATGGAAACAGTAATATTAAAGTTAGTCTTCCTTGCCTAAAGGCAGTGCCAAACCTGAGTCGAAGTTGTTGTTTCTCATGCGTGTAAAATATCAGCACTAATGACTAACTCTGTGGTTATAGAAATGTGAAAGAATATTAGGATCTAAAGGGGACTCCTTTGCTGTTTGTTGGCCATGTGCCAAATAAGTTTTTGGTGGGAAAAAAAAATCTCTGGTGTCATCTATGAAGCCAAACGAGCGCATTGTGCTAAAATAATATTGGAACTAGAGCATTTTACTTTAGTTTTAATATAAGAATCTTCTAGTTACAGCTTTTGACTTCATAACAAATTATTCCAAATGCTGTATAATTATGTCTGACAACCCTATATAAGTATATGCTTAAATCTCCTCTGTCAAGAGACCCTTTCCCACCAGGTTTCTTCTGGATAAACAGTGCTCAGTTGTGTGTAATGTTGAAAATTTATGTTCATTTAATAATTGACAAAGTTCTTGAGACTTTGGCATGGAAAATAATTTTAGCTACTTTGATAATCCCATACAATGTGATGGCTTCTAAATATTCTTAAATATGAAAATGCCACAGGCATGAAAATGAGTATTTTGTAAAAATATGTCAAATCTTTCTCTTTTGTTGTGCAAAGTACTTGTCCAACGTAGAGGGGAATCTTGTTGATTGGATAACACAGAATCAAAGTCCTTATTGTAACTGAAATTGTCATGTAAGTCTATTTATAAACTACTTTCTATTAGGAAAACATTTTTCCCGTATCTTGATGTTAGTGGTGGGTACATGAATCTGTATATGTTACAGAAAGGTACTGTGGCCTCAGTGTGTCTTCCATAAAGTTCTTGTGTTGGGACCTTAATTCTCAAGTTCATACATTGATGGTATTTGAAGGTAGAGCCTTCTGAGAGGTTAGATGAAGTGGTGAGGGTCAAGGCCCTGTGACAGGACTGCAGGCGATAAGGGGAAAGGAGGGAACACCTTCCCTGCTTCGTTCCTCTGAGATGTTTTCCACTCTGTTATGGTGTAGCTAGAAGGCTCTTAGTAAATACTCATTCTTGATATTGGACTTTACAGATTCCAGACCTCTGAAAAATAATTATTTTTTCTGTCTGGATTACTCAACCTCAGGTGTTCTGTTTTACATAATAGGCTAAGACAGAATAAATGCTGAAAGGAAAAAGTCTCAATTTCTCTGTATGATAATTTAAAAAATAATATTAAAGAATGATTTTTTTCACTTGAAACTATGTAAAAATAGTGGTTCAGCTCTAAGAATAACCAACTAAATGGCTCAGTTAATGTCTTATTTATCTAATGGGCATTTTAATAGCATTGACTAAACTAATAGCACTTATGAGAGGATATACTTCAATTCACAAATCTAGACTTGAAAAATATTTTTCCCCCCCTCATTCGCAGTCTGAAGTAGGAGACTCAACTGTGGCAATTAGAATTCTACTGGTAGTGGTGATACACGCTGTGACTGCGCTGAGAGATGTAGGGGCTCATGATCAAAACTGGAAGACAATAGATGGCTGGAACGGAGGGGTGGGTGAAGTAAGGAGAGGTGCATCAAGGGGTACTAAGTTACAGCAAGGAGCTAGGTGTCCTGGTGTCCTTTTGCATAGTAGGGTGACCACAGGTAACAATGTACATTTCAAAACATTGGAAGAGAAGATTTTGGAAGTTTTTACCATAAGAAAATGATACATTTGAGAATATAAATGTATTTAAATTAATGTAAATATTAAACAGTTTATACATGTATTAAAAAGTTACCTCATTAGTATGTATCTGTACTTTTAATGTATCAGTTAAACATTTAATAGTAATATAAAACAAGAAACTAGGCAGAGTGATTGTTAGAGACACTGGCCTTTAACAGAACAGAGGTTTTGACTGTTATGCATTTGTTATTAGCTCATTTTCTGTTGCTATAATGAAATACCCATGGCAGGGTAATGTATAAAGTAAAGGGATTTATTCAGCACACTCAGTTTTGGATGTGCAAGCAATGGCACTGTGGCACTGGCATCAGCTCCGTTACGGGCGATGGACTCTTGGCTGCATGTCATGGAGGTTTCTTGGCTGAAAATCACAGCAGATGACTTAATGGCAGAAGTGTGTATGTGAGAGGGAGATGTCACAGGGGAAGATGATACAGTGAGGTCGGAAGTCAGTGAGCACAGACAGGGGCCAGACTTGCCCTTTTACTTTTTATTGTTGTGTTTTATTTCTTGACACAAGATCTCTCTCTGTAGTTCAGACTGGTCTTGAACATACTCTGTAGCTCAGGCCGGCTTTGACCTCCTGACAATACCTCAGCCTCCCAAGCACTGGGATTACACTACCATGCATGCTTTATGTGGTGCTGGGAGTCTGAACTCAGGGCTTTACAACCCTTTCAGTAGAACTAAGCAGAGTCTCCCGAGAACTGTACCACCAGTAACTTAATTATTTCTTTCTAGGCCCCACCTCTTAAACACTCCACTATCTGCTACACTGGGGACCAAGCTATTGGTCAGTTGAGGAAAAACCAAATCCAAACCATAGCAGCAGTTCTAAACTCCTTGATGCACCCAACATTTTGTTGTTAGTGGGTGCTCAGTCGTTAGTGACTAGGAGCTCAAGCTTAGGTTCTGTCTGCGTTCAGATCCCAGCTCCACTTCCTGTGGGACTGTGGACACATCACTTAACCTCTCTGTTCCTCATTTTCCTTCCCTCTAATGAATGTTAAAAAAAAAATTCTCCGTGAGGTGGTTGGGAGGATTAAATGAAGTTAAGCATTTGAAGTTAGTAGGGTAGGGGCTGTTACAATTTTTAATAGTGTCACAGTAGTTAAGTGTCGCGGTAAATGGCGCAGGTGTGCATTCAGAACCTGTGGCTGCCTGGCGGCAGCACCCATATCTATGATGGGATGCATATTAAGAGCAGTTGCTCATGTATGTGGTGGCTTGTTTATTGGGGTCGAGGGCTTCTCTGAAATTAATTTCTTTCAGAATGGCACAGCACACCACTACATCTGAACTCTTCTCTTCCATATATGCCCTTCAATTCTGAGCCTTTTTTCTTTGGAATTTTGCCTTAAGTACTGTTAGGTTAAAATTATTAGACGTTTCACTTACATTAGAGATTTACAACATGGATTATTTTTCTTGGATTGTGATTATTGGATATGAAAATTACGACGTTCATGTATTTTGATCATGCAGATTTTATTATAAATATTTTAATAGTTAAAAAGACCAGAAAATATTCTTAAACACATAAAGGGAAATACTTGTAATTCACAATCAGAGTCAATTCCGATGAAAAAATCACAATCCCCCAAGTTAGCGTAGAGCATTGTTGTACGTATTCCAACTCCACGTATATCTGTTGATTTTGTGTTCTTATTCAGCTATAGAAATGGCTAGCCTTATGTATTGTAATTATTTATGACATGGTTAATTTTCCCTCAATGTTAAATGCCTTACCCACTGTTACATGTTACTAATCGCATACACCAACACTGTGATTGTAATAGAGTCGTTCATTCTGTGTTAAGCAACTTATAGGTACATCATTCTTGTGCACCTTTAACAAAGGGAGCGTTTAGCACTTATGATGTTAATATGATTTTGTTTCTCTTCCAATAGTGTAATTAACTAGAAAGTTAAATAAAAACTATTGTTCCTTGATATTCAGTGAGATTCAGACAGTGCATTGGTATTACTAAGAGTTTTACTCTACTTTGTGTACATTGTAAGAAAATTGGTTTATACAATTGTATTTGTTTGTTTGTTTGTTTGTTTTTGAGACAGGGTCTCGCTCTGTGGCCCAGGCTGGCCTGAACTCACTATGGAGCCCAGGCTGGCCTTGGACTCATGGCAATCCTCCTGCCTCAGCCTCCCCAGTGCTGGGATTACAGGCATGCGCTACCACGCCCAGCTTATGTGGTGCAGGGGAATCGTACTTGGGTACTTAGCGCTTGACTTATCGCTTGCTCAAGCACTTCAACCGCTGAGCCATTCCTCCAGTTTTACAAAATTCTTATCTTTACTCTCAAGTATGGATTAATTTTCCTGAATTATAATTATTGGACATAAAATTATGATTTCACAGTACTGTCCATATGATGTGGAAGTAAGAAACTTTTTTTTTCTGTGGTACTGGGAATGGGACCCCTGGGCCTTTGCACTGAGCTACTTCCCCAGTCCATTTGTATTTTTGTGTTCAGACAAGATCTTGCTAAGTTGCTGGTGCTTGGTTTAAACATGTGATCCTCCTCCCTCCGCCTCCCAGAGTGCTGGGATTTACCATCAGGCCCTGCTTTGAAACTATTTCTTTGCTAAATGTTATCAAAGTAAAAGAAGATTGAAGTATTTCTTACTCAGAGTAGATAATTCGAATTTGTTTACTGATATTTGACATGTGATGTTTCTGTTGGTTTCCACAGAAAAAGCTTGATCTTATAATGCCAATTTTGCCTGTTCTGTGTTAGAAGCCATGATGAATTTGTTGAGATTCACATGGTTTGAGTCACTCATTCCTTTAACTTATTTTGAAGTCAGGAGATCAGAGTGATGGATTGGTTTCAGGGTGTGCACATCAGTCTCTGATTATAATTCAGGAGATATGTGGATCTGAAGTTGATGGGCAGGCTGCCGGGTTAGCCAGGCAAGCTTCCATTATCTCAAGAACCTGTACTGATTAGTGTGCTATCATTTAAGAGACCTCACTATGAAAACATTTTCCCAGGATGGCAGAGGAATAAAAGAAAATGTCTCCTATGGTGTTTAATTCTTTTCTTTTGGGCTTGTAGAATTTTGTCTAAGACTACAGAACCGTTATGGAGGAGAGAACTGATTGTCTTATGTTTGTTTACAATCACTATTCCCCTTCTACCTGCCATAATTTGAACCATTTGCTATTTAAGATATTAAGAGTAACAATTTTATTTTCCTGGGCCAGCGACTTGGATTGGGAAAGGTTCAGTAAACCTGCTGTTACAACATAGCATGCAGTATTGCACATCACAGCATGCATGCTTGCCCAGTCACTTCGTAGCTGCATCTCCAGCTTACCTAACCTAGCTGGGATTTTGCCTTTTCCGTAAAACTTCACAGCTTGTAAAGGGTAACATACATTTGCCTTGATTTCCAGACCCCTTACCCTAAATAAGGTTATACTTTTGTTTCTGAAGATGCCCGCGTGTTGATTAGTCACAGCAAAGCAGACTGTGAAGGATGGTATCGCTGCCCTCGTTAGAGGACGTTGGAGGAATCTCTAACTTACCCTGAGCGTCACATTCTTTTCCTGAACCGTGTATTGGGAAGGCACTTGATTCATAGCACTGAACCTCACACTGCCAATTAATACAATCACATTTCCAAGTTAATCTAGTAATCAATAAATAAGTGAAACAGGAAAGGAAAAAACTCATCTTAATATTGTCTTTAGTTCTCTGTTAGTTTTTTTTTTTTAATAACAGTTCACATCTATCAAACTACCAGGACACTTATCAAAGTTAAAAAATAAAACAATTGAAGCCCTTCACCGCTGTGACACACCCATGCTCATTTACATGCACGTGTGCACATACATTATTTTATTCTGGAGGAACGTTAAGTCTAGATTTCTCTGAGAAAGAAAACTTTTTTTAAAATCAAGACCCCCTATTGTTGTCATTTGTAAATAGGAGGCTGTGAACAAGGACCAAGCAATGTATTAGTAGGCCAGACGAATTGTTATAGGTATATTAGGAGGTGAGTGGCATTCCCATGCAGTAGGAGATGGGTGTTGTGCCAGCCTCCTGGCTTGTGTCTTTGGATGAGTATAAAAATACATTTACATTTCTTTTTTTTTTTTTTGTCAAACTTCACCCCTAATGGCTGAATATATCCCAGCATTCAGAAAATAATTCTAGTCAGGTTTTGGCATATTCTAAACCAAAGCAAACCAAATCCTTTCCTGCACTTCACACTCAGTGCAATTAGGAAAAAATGCCAAATATCAATCAGTGCAATTAGGAAAAAAGAGATAAAAGAAAACCGTCTCACTTCGAAAGAGACTTTACAACTCTTTCTCAGAGTAGTAGACAGATGCATAGTTTGAAATTTGAAGTTTTCTTAAGATTGTATCTGAAATTAAGATAGTAGATTTAGAAGAGATGGCGCATACATACATACATATATATATATATATATATATATATATATATATATATGATATTTACTTTACATAGTGAATAAATCCTAGCAAGTTCACAAAGCAGTGAAATTATGCCTAATAAAATCCTATTCCCCATTGATTCTAAAGTTTACTTTAAAATGAATCTGGAATATGGGAGATAGGGGGAAATAAGATTATTCTTTCCTTCAAGATATATTTAAGATATTTAGATGTCTAAATATCATAAAGACTGTGGTTCCTCTTACCTAACATTTCATACTGAATTGCAGTTGTACCATCACAGATCTTCTGCAGAGTATGTCCGGACCTTGCATAAATGTTCTTTAATATTGGTGGAGATAATAGAAAAAACAATTTATTATTGTGAGACTGACCATCAGATACTTGTACTTTTATGTAAATCTTTATCACAGCTTGCTCCCCTTGTCATTTTGAATTCCCTGAGCAGTGAGTTAGCTTACAAATTTGGAGAAGGAAAGATTGCTTCTGTTCCCATGAGGATATTTGTGTCACCAGCTCCTGTTGGAGCAGTTCTGGGTAAGTGATATTGAGCTCATGGATTCCAGGAATTGAAGACTGTGTTCCTTATGACATAGCTGTGGTTATGCTGATGGTACCATGACCTCCAGAGCTCAATTAGAAGCAGGAGCAGGAGCTAGGCAAAGAACTTGTATGCTGTCATAAGCTGTCTTCAGGAAGCATAGCACAGAAGTGTTTACCAATTTGACAAATCTAGAATCTAGAGTGTAAGAATATATATGCTAGAGATATTTATATGTTACTATGGAATTGTTAACAAGTCTATAATTTGAAGTCATTGTGTATGGTAATGTCTTCAGAATATACTGGAAAAGTATAATTTGTAGCATATTTAGTGATTTCATGAAGGCCTTAAAGTTAAATATATCTGAATAGAAGATGGGAAAAGAGGAAAGACGTAATGTTTATATAATCCAGCAATAATTATTGATTATTTGAAAAGGGCTTAGGAAGGAACAGGTAGTCCAGATCTAGAAACAATCAGGCATTTAGACCATATTGTTATACTTGCAATTATTTTTATTCTGCATATTTATGATCTTTTCTCCAGGTTTTATATTTTGAGGATACTGTTTTTCATTTAGGAATTTGACAATCAAAAGAAAAAAATCTTTAAACAAAAATTTTATTTTTTTTGAGACAGGGTCTTGCTCTATAGTCCAGGCTGGTCCTGGACTCACTATAGAGCCCAGGCTGGCCTTGGACTCACAACAATCCTCCTGCCTCAGCCTCCTGAGTGCTGGGATTACAGGTGTGCGCCACCACGCCCAGCTTATGTGGTGCTGGGGAATCGAACTCTGGTACTTAGCACTTGACTTAGTGTTTGCAAGCACTTTAACTGCTCGGCCATTCCTCCAGTCCATAAACAATTTTTTTTGTAGTTTCTTTTTTCTTTTTCTTTTTCTTTTTGTGGTACTGGGGATTGAACTGGGGCCTTTGCTCTTAACCAATTTCCTAGCCCTCTTTATAGTATATTTGAGACAGGGTCCCCCTATCTTGCTCAGTTGCCTAGGTTTGGCTCAAATTTTCAATGCTCCTATCTTGGAAGAAATGTTTTTTTTTAATCAAATCAACCAGATATATTTTCAGACATGTATTTATATGTACTAGTTCATTTACTCTCCATAAAATGTATGAATTAAGATAGTAGTATAGCCTTTGTCTTACCAAGGAGAAACTAAAGTATTATACAATTAAAATCTATTTACTTGAATATATGTGGAGTGTGGTAGCAGACTCCGTAATGCTACTGTGTGGGGAGCTGAGACAGTATTGCAGTTTTGAACCCAACTTTGGCAATATAGTAACTTGGCAGAATCCTGTGTTATGATATAAAAAGACTGGGGATGTGTCTTAGTGAGTTCAATCCCCAGTGCTGGAAAAAGAAGAAAGAAAGAAAAAAAAATTAAGCAAGCGGTAAAGATAGAATTCAAATCTTGTTCATTGAACTCCAGAATCCTTTTGTTAGTTATTTTGACGATATGTCCAGAGCCACAGATTGTAACTTGTTATGAATTGGAAAAAATCAGTGTAGTGTATGGAAACCCACATTTTAATAAAAAAATAATACAGAATAGAAAAAATAGAGATATAAAATATTCTGTGTATTAATGTATGAATATTATTTTATGAAACAGTTTTCATAAGCACACAAAATATTAGATGCATATAGACATATGTAAGAATATTGAGTCAAAATAAAATATATTTTTGTTTTTCATCTGGGTCCAAATAATTTTGCAAGCCACTGAACAATGCTATTAAGCCTTTTGGTGCCTTGAAAACAGTAGGCGTGCAACAGTAGGCGTACAAACAGTAGGCGTACAAAAAAGTAGGCATACAATAAATCTTATATTAAATTGAATTAATATGGTTTTAAGTTTTAAAAACAAGAAACCTTCTATACAGTGTTAAGTTAAAATACTTCTTTAATTTACAGTTTCCCTGTGAAATAAGAATCAAGAAATATATCCACTGTACCTAGACAGTGGGATTCTAATAGCTAGAGAAATAGATTTATAACTACTCCTCAACCTAAGTGAAAGACCTTTTCCTCAAATCTTTCTGGTCAATAATTTTTTTTTGTAAAGTTTATTCCATTATCTATAGGTAAGGTTTATTTCAGCAATGCAAAGATAGCTCAATTGTAGAAAATTCACTAGTAGTTCTCATATTAAAGGGAATAATCATATGATTATCTCCAAAGATATTAAGAAAAGCACTGTATATTCAGTCAGGATTAAAGATGACTTTTTCAATATGATTCAATACGTTTATTGAATAGGCTTAAAGGTCATTATGATTTATGGGAAAACACATGGGCATTCTCTCTAGTATCAAAAAGAAAGTATATTTTGTCCACTGTCTTTACTCACTGGCTTTGTGGTGTGTGTGTGTGTGTGTGTGTGTGTGTGTGTGTGTGCGTCTGTGTGTGTGCACACTTGCATGCACATGTTCATCTGCGTGTATGTGATACTGGGGATTGGACCCATGGCTTTGCACTGAACTACTTCTTCATCCTTTATTTTTAAAGTGTTTATTTATTTAATTAAAGCAAGGTTTGTCTAAATTACAGAGTTGCTGAGGAAGGGCTCCAAGTTATGACACTCTTTCCTCGCTTCTGAGAATTCTCTGTTTATATATGTGCATCACCAATTTTGACTATTGTTTGTTAGTATAATTGCTAATTCAAGATAGCTAAAAGAATCACAATGGGGTTCTAAAATTTTGAAGATAGGTTGACAAGTAATTCTACAGATAATAGGATTTTATACTCATAAAATTCAGAAAATCATTTGAAAACCAAATAATTCATAAACAATAAAATAGTTCAGTAACAAGGAAATTTGAAACTCACAGGTTTTGCCTTAGTGTATAATATTCATATTAGAGAATACACGAAGGAGAGTGCAAAGTCATACTGTGTTATTTGATGTGTAGGTGCAATACTGTTTATATCTTATGCTGAATTTTAGGGTAAGTTCTGAACTAGAATGAACATGTACATGAAAAAAAAATTGCAACTTGTTTCATGAATACAAAATTAATCTCCCTCCCACTTAACAACACCTAATAATTAACAATAACAATAACTGTCTATTGGCAATTTGGTTAAATTATCCTGTCATATAGTTCAAAGAGAAATACAGTTGGTTCTTACACAGTGCAAGTATATACAAAATGACAGATCTTATGAATATAAAAATTGCCAGCAATTATTGCTAAGTAAGAAGCACAGAGACACAAAGAAAGGAGTAGAATAGTCAGTTATATTTGTGCTGTTGAATGGAAACATGCTTTGGTTGTTAACGTGAAGCACCTGGGCGGACAGGCAGGAAAGCAGTAGAGTGATGCCTTGTTTGGTGTGTTTTGGTAGAGGGATGAGAGCGGAGGGATGAGATGCAGGCCAGCTTGACGCAAGACTCTTCTTCAGATAGCGTTTATATCTTTTTAAATTTTTGAGTCATGCAAATATATACAACAGCAGAAGAAGATAAGAAACTAAAGATAAGTAATGAACAACACTGCTTGGAGTGTTTCTGTGAAATGGGACTATGAGTCAGGCCAGTCCCTGAGGAACTTGATAATCCATTGCTTTGTGCTTCCCGTACCTAATCCAGATAGAGGCTCTTTTCATCCAACTATTTCATTAACAGTGTTATTTCTTCTCTGTGTTTAATAATTTGATGCAGTTTGTGTCTTGTTTGCTTTAATACCATTAAAATAATGGTACCTATATATAAGAGGCAGTTTTTAAATGCCAGTTATGGGGCTGCAGGAATGGCACAGTGGTTAAAGCATTTGCCTAGCAAGTGCAGTGCCCTGGGTTTGATTCCCCAGCATCACATAAACTAGGTAAAGAGGCACATGCCCATTATCCTCACACTCTCGAGGCTGAAGCAGAAGGATTGCCTTGAGTTCAAGGCCAGCCTGGGCTATATAGTGAGTTCAGGACCAGTCTGGGCTATGGAGCGAGACCCTGTTTCAAACAAAACAAAACAAAATGCTAGTTGTACAAAAATCAAGAGTAGTGCTTGATTTTAGAAATTGCTGGATATTTTTATACAAAACACAACTAGGGAAACTATAATGTTTAAAATTTCTGTATTTTACATCATTTGTGTTTATGTCCTTGAAATATAATGTAACAAACATAATGTACCATGGTGGTAATGCTAGTAGTGTTAGGATATTACTTTCATTAAAGGTGTAGTATATTAATAATTGTAAACATATGACACACAAATATAAATGAGGACATTGAATATCCAGTCATATATGGGATTCCGGAACAACATTATAAGATTTTTTATACCATACTTACTAGCTGTGTGAATTTAACCTTCTAGATAATGGATTTCTAATTTGTAGGAGGGAAGTACTAATATTTAGTCCTACAAAGTTGTGCTCAAGATAATTATGAGTGTGTTTAAAATATCTAGCATAGTATGTGGGACATAATAGAATCTGAATACTGGCATTCCATATTCTGGTAGTGGGTTAATTATGATGTGCAACTCTAAATTATCAGGATAGGTGTTAGTAAGGTAGTAAGTTCATTTTGCCACTACCTAGCTCTGATGTATTTGAATAAAATGGAGAGTGTGCTGATAAAAAAATTTTCACAGCTATGATATTGTGTTTGCTTCAGTTTTTACTTACTGAGAGCTTGATAAACTTACCTGTTAAATTTCCTTAGAATAAGTGTATGAGATGGCGAATTAACTGTTTCCTCAAAATACTTTAAATATTTGTTTTTAAAATAGCACGTCCACTGGGTAGACTATGATGCTGCTATGACAAAGCACATGCCATAAAGAAAATTATGACGTAGGCATTCTCAAAATGTATAAATTAGAAAGATTGCATGTTTATGTAGTAGAATCTCGAATTTGTAATATAAATCTGCCTTGTACAAATACATGTGTTTTTCATAGAGAAAATATGGGAAGAATATATACTGATATATGTTAATTCTGATCGTTTTTGAGTTCTTTGTGATTTTATTATCTGTAATCTTCTTTTGATTTGGGGGGTAATAAACGTATTGTTTTTATATCAGGGAAAATGAAGTAGACTTGTATGTGTTCCTTTGAGACTGGATTTCAGGATGAGTAGACTCTAAATATATGTAACCTCCTTTAAAGAAAAACAGTTCAAGGCTATACTAAGTGGGATCTTGTTCCAGAAGAGTAGAAGTTGGCACTTGGAAGTCCTCTTGGAACATTTTCCTATTGAGGAGGGGTTTATTTTGGTAAAGTAACACTACCACTATAGCCGGATGGCTCCTACAGTGGAATCAGATCTCAGGTCACATCAGTTCAGTAGCTCAGCGTGCAGCTCAGCTCTCTAAAATTGTGGGGCACAAGAAGAAGGGTTTTTAAGAAGCTGATCTGTGTCTTTTCACGTTAATAAATCTGCTTTTCTCAGCCACAGGGCATTAGGAATGGCAGAAGTAGCACATTAAAATACAGTTATTTTATATTAAGCAAGTGCAGAAGAAATGTTTCAAAGCTTATCCTACCATACTTCCAGTGAAAAATTCTACATCTTAGGTGATCCTTATTGTCCCATATCTTAGCAATTGATGTTATCCTACTTGACATCAAACAGAAGGTTCAAATACTTTGGAGAATCTCACTAAATAATGCTTCACAGGTTGCTGTGTATTACTGTCAGCAGGTTTCCCCAGTTCACGCTATCCTACTGACGCTTCTATGTGATGTTGATTTGTTTCTTACTTTTTCTTGAATTTTGCATCATATCCCTATTATGTTTCACTTAATCGTGACTTTTTAGATATATTGTCATCTTCTTTGTTTTATTAGATGTATGAAAATGAAGACCCACAAAAGTTACTAGATTGTCCAAGTCTGTATAGTCACCACGTAGATCAACATTATGTCTTTTGACTTGCAGTACAGCATGTTTTCTATTTGACTACATTTTGGTATTCTTAATAATGATCTCAAACATTATTCACATGCCTCTTGGATTTTTTTTATATCCTCTAAGAGGTTTAGATGTATACATGTGTGTTGTGGGTTTGTTTTTGAATTATGAATTATCTAGCTTATTAAGAATAACTCTTAATATGTGGACTGCAGATATATAGTTTCCATAGTGGCTAAACTTGAGCGATAGTTTCCATAGTTAACCTAGTAAATTCCATTCATGTTCTCAGTACAGATGGGCAAATCTGCACTTTCTTTAGAGAGAGAAACGTTAGAGATAATTTTTCAATTAACATTGTGAGATTGTAGGGGCTGGAGGCATGGCTCAGCAGTTGAAGTGCTTGCTTAGCAAGTGCTATGTCAAGCACTAAGTAACCGAGTTGATTTCCAAGCTGGGCATGGTGGGGCACATGCCTGTAGTCCCAGCACTTGGGAGGCTGAGGCAGAACGATTGCTGAGAGATCAAATCCAACCTGGGCTCCATAGTGAGTTCAGGACCAGCTTGGACTACAGAGTGAGATTCGGTCTTTTTTGTGATTGTAATGGAAAGTGAAAGACCACCTATATACACATAAGCCTAACATTTGCCACACAGTTTATCAGGAGTTCAGAGGTGGAACCCTTCCAAACCTACAGCTGTGAAGTCATAGGACCGGAAAAATGTTTTTATTTTTCTTGACATAAATGTAGTAAAAATCTTACTGAAGAAAAAAAAAATTTTCTTACAAAGGCATAATGTTCTCATGGACAAAGGATTGGAAAGTATCTTCTGAGGACCACAATTGGTTTGACTTTCACTAATAGTCCAAGTACTTCATGATGACCCTATGTGTGTCATAGTTTTGGAAGTGCTGTGCCTGAATGAGACTAGACAGATTTGGCCATCACAGACTTACAGATCTGTTGAAAAGTGGGCACATCCTCTTCACTCTTGACATTTATATGCGATATGGTTAATTTCTTAAGTTTATGACTTTCTCCATTCTAACTAATTAACAGTATGATGCATCTGTTCTTTACCATACAATGGTTTGCTCAGTGGATAAAATAATGAGACGGCTGAAATGAAAATGACAATTTTGGGGGGTTTCTTTGACATGAATTAAAGAGGTAGATTTTAGTCCTTGTGTCTAAGAATTACACATTAACCACATATGTGCTCTTACCTCATTTAGAGAGACTAAAAAGATTTCTGACATTTGGAATAGAAGTGGAAAATCTATGAAGTCTTCCATAAAATAATTGAAATATGTTTTTATTGAAAAAACAAATGTCCTCTAAGCCAAACAGAAAAGTAGCCTCCCCTCTCTCTCCTTATATTACTGTTTCAACCACAGAAGAAACTGAAATTCAGAATTGACTGTTTAAAATACTGAAGTACTAATTATTTGGTTCAATATTTTAGTTATTATGATAGCATCTTTAAAAATAAAGACAAATAGGTAATTATGAACTTAACAACTTCAGAACAGCTTAGATAAACTTTATATCCTAGAGATATAAATATATATAAAGATAAACTTCATATCCTAAAGAGAAAAAATGTCTCTGAAATTTTCTCACTGTATTTGAGTTTAAAAATATATTGACTGAAAAAAATGTTCTCAAGCAGACTCTATCTTTTACCCTAGTGACTTTATTGTTACATGAAGTAGGCAAAACATTAAAATATTGTAGGAGAAGTTGTTTGGAAACTCAAATCTTAGTGCCGTGAAACCATGGAACAACAGGTTTCAAAAGGGGCTTGGCTAAGGAGTAAGCAGTAGGAGAGCATTCTCACAAGAGATGGTTTAAACAAGGTGCCAGTCTTACCAAAAGTTACTGTAGAAAGATTTTTGTGTTTTTCAGATTGTTAAGTTTTCCCCCAGGATTTTGCTTTCCAGTGTTTCATAGTTAGTGTAAAAGAATCTTTGTACTTGTATTTTAATTTTGGTCACAGCATGTAAGTTAGTAAGTTGTATAGTTATTGTTAGAAAAAATATGTAACTAATATTTATGTAGATATCTACATCAAATACTTTATATATTGTATAATCATAGCAATTATTTATAACATTTTAATATTTATATTAATATGAATATATGAAATAAATACACGTGTGAAATAAATGTATGTATATAGAGATATGTGTATGTTTATATAGACACACACATATTCACACACATACACATTCTACGCTTGTTTGTTCTACATAAAATCATTTAGTCAAGCTGTTGGGAATGCTTGCGTGTGTGCGGCATGATAGAGTGTGTTGTGTATAGAGTACCAAGGTAGGAGAAAACCAGTTCAGTTCAGGAATCAGAGTATCATTCCTTCATTGGGTGGGGGGGGGGGTATGTTTTTCTTTGCTCTGGTGGCATTCCTCCTCCCCTTGAATCCTCTCGTGTATTTTCACTCATAGTGATGTCAGATTTAGTTCTTTTGGGAGCAGTTGGAAAGGAAAACATCTAGGGAGAAGAGGTTTGGATCTTGGGAGGGAAGGTAGTCTGGGGAATTGGTTTCTATGGGTAGCTCGTAGCAGAGAGCTTTGCAGTCGAAGAGAAGTCGAATCTTTTGGGAGGTTCAGGGGAATAACGAGTGAGTCAGGAGTTGGACATTTCAGGGAATCACTGAAAGTGAAACAAGCAGTCAGAGCAATAAAGGAAGTCTTTTGGATGCTTCTAAAAGGAAGCCAGTGAGGCAAATCAGTGAGTTCCTTTGAGAAAATTCCAACCTAGGAGCAAAGAGGGTATCTTTCAGGTACCGTTGTTGACACTATTTAGGTCCCTATATGTGAAAGGACCTGTACAAATCTCTGTCTCTGTCTCTGTCTCTGTCTCTGTCTCTCTCTCTCTCTCTCTCTCTCTCTCTCTCTCTCTCTCTCTCTCTCTCTCTCTCTGTGTGTCAGTGAATGAGGTTCAGATTTCCTCTTATTTTTGCAGTCTTGATCTCAGTATGGGAATGGCTGATGGCTTTATTGCTGTCTGTGTGTTGCATGCTTTGTGGATCTTTTAAGGTGTGGCCTTATCAAAGTTGGCATCTAAATGCAAAGGAAAATGCAGGGCAAGCTTGTTCTAGTTGAGGTTCCTGTCACCAGACCATAGCAGTGTTGAACAATGGATGTGTTACCTGAATTCACTGGGCGCAGGCACGGTCCCTGCTTCCTTGTATGCCTTAACAGTGTTAAACATATGGCCCCGAGCTGGGTTGGGTAGCACGCTTTTATAATCCAGGTATTCAGAAGGCTGAGGCAGGAGGACTGCAGGATTGGGGCTAGCTTGGGTAATACAGCAAGACCCTATCTCAAAATATATAATAAAATGAAAAAAATCCCAATCAATGAGTTCTGCCTGTAAAGAGAGCAACTCCTTCCCATTTTCTTCATTTCTTTTTCTTTTCTTTTTTCTTTCTTTCTTTTTTTTTTTGTCTTTTATGAATTTTTTGTGGGGAAGGCTTTCATTTCAATGGTTAGAAAATGTGGAAAAACAAGATTACAAGGTTGGGGTGAAAGCTGGAAGAATGAAACTCTTTTTCTTCACTTAGTAAAATGATACTTTTGGCTCAAGGCCAGGGAAACACAGAGTTAGGATAGTGCAGACAGGACTTGCAACAAGTTTGTTAAGGAATGGGCTGCGAATGCCTGGTCTCTGCCCTGTGGTTTACTGATGCATTTGGGTTTTAACTCTTTCGTTTTGCCTGTTGGAAACAGTGGTAGAAAGATTACACTAAGCTTCAAAACCATAGCAGAACAAAACTTTTAAAAACACCTGTTTGCATAAGAAGAAAGTTTAGCAGGTTCTGTTTTAACTTAACTCTGGATGTGTTTCTGTAGGTTTGCTACGTGTCAGAGGCATAGAGTAATAAATTCTCCTTTCCCCATGTTATCTATATTGCAAATAGAATTTGAAGTGCATGCGCATTGAAAAAAGGAAACAGAACCCAATTTTATTTATTAATATATACTTTTAAATACTAAAATAACCCCCAAATTTGCTGTTTGTATATCACAGACTCACTCTCGGTGCATGTCAAAATATGCTGCTGTTAGCAGATTCTTCACAGTTTTAAACATTTCTATACAAATATGATCATTGTAATAATAACTAAGTTTTTTCATGCAAATATTTAAACTTTATATTTCTTTAATTATTTTTTAACAGATGACATCTTTAGCACATCTATATTAACCTTAAAATGCCCCACATTTATTATAAACTACTTATAAATATTATACTACATTCATATTTCTAACTACCCAAAGCTAATAAAACAAACATTTATTGATGACCAGTGATGCAGTTTTATTATAAGAAAGTGGTTTGCTTCATGCAATGGAGGTAGAGATAAGAATGATTAAAAAGATTTCTTTAAAAAAAACCTATTCATGCTTGTCATCATATCCCCCTTCACACATCGCTTCATTCAATGTACATTTGTTAACTACTAAACTTACGTTAATTCTGGTTTTCAGAAATTAGTTTTTTAAGCCTTCATAAAATATATTGTTGATTAACCTATTATGATTGCTTCTTAGTCTGTCAGTTCAGACTTTGGAGATGCTCAGCCGAGGTTCAAGCCCACACAGCACCAGTGGATGTGATACACAGGTCCATCCGTCTGTCTTTCTGTCTTTTGGAATTTTTCATAGTTCCTCATTGTTTACCCAAAGAAATAACTAGCTACTGGCTGAGTGACTTGTGTATTATCTTTTGAGACTGATTGACTTACCTAAGTGTATGAGAATACTTACAATACTTACATTTTCTAAGGTTCTTAGGATCACCTCAGCTAATTATTCTTGTTTTATGTCTTCATATTCCTGACCTCTTTATGGAATTGGTGTCCAGCTAGTTCCTCGACTGTGCGCCATCCCACTTCTACTATTGTTCCAATTAGCGTTTATCCTACTGTATTCTAGAGCTCACCTCACTTGTCACATGGACTTCTGTCTCAGTGCCTTTGTGCATGCTGGTTTTGCTTGCCGTTCCAGAGGGGCAGAGCATTGCTGAGAAAGCACTCCCTCCTTTTTCCCTTCTGGAATATAGCTAGGAATGCAATAATAACAGCGGAACGTTCAGTTATTAGTGAAATCAACAGTGTATTCTTCTGTGAAGTCAATATAATTAGGCCCTTGTTGCTTTAAATATTTTATTCAGTCATATTAAAACTTATTTGTGTATATACGATGGGTTTTAACACATTTTAAAATTTCTGATAAAAATTCTGTATTGCTTGTCCATTGGGAACAAAGAAGAGCGAATGCAGCACCACCCTGCGAACTTGTGCTGTGAGCTGGGCACCCTGGTGGTTTATTTTTGTTGGCACTGCATTTAATAGTCAAGTGCTGTACTGTACTGTGAATTTTAATTCAGTATTAAAATTTTGATTTGGAATTTTTCTTTTTTTTCCTTTTTTTTCTTTTTGTCTTTGCTTTTTATGGTTCAAGAGCTCATTACCTTTGCTTTAGCTGAGTAAGAGTGGGGCAAAGAGATGCCTGGTCAACTGTCCACGGCACCACACCTTGGCTTTCCTGGGGAAACAAAATAGCATTTCTGGGAATATGTATTTGTATCATATGAAGATGCTACTCACATACTCCAATTATTATAGCAGGATTGAAAAACTTAAAATCACTGCAATTTGAAAAATATATGTGTACCGCGTTCCTGATTTTACCAAAAAAGTGGGAACAAACTCTGTGTAGCTAGTTCGGTTCTGCAGCTTGCAAATTGCTTCCTGTTGGCTTCGTGGTGACACTGTTCTAAGTGCCAGTTTCGAATACTAGTAACTTGTCATGGATCAGTTATCTGAAATTGCAGGCTTGTTTGCTAAGGGAGGAATGACATGATTTCCTGTCCTTTAGACAGAACTAAAGTGAGAATAAAGTGGCAAGAGAGTGTTCCTTTGCACTTCAAGTGTGAATGTACGATCATTTGTGCCACTGATTTGATCGCTGCTGCTACTATCATTAGCATCTTGGACCAAACATGGAACAAGCTGTACTGCGTTTCGTGTAGGATGGAATACAGAGACTGATCAAAAATACCCGCCAAGGTGGTAGATTATTCATCTGGTAGCTGATTATGGCCTGACCCCTTAGGGGACTTAAAATACTATTTTCTTGTGGCCATTAAACCTTGGTAGTCTTTGCTTTAAAAAAAAAATCACGAGTTAAATTTGGAACCTGAAAAAGGATTCTGTTCAAGCTAATTTGTATTTATAATCTGAGAAACAACAGTTGCCAGTAAAATCTCAGTAAGAAATCAATTTACATACTGTATTTCTATTTCCTGGTGCATTCCTATAGCAGATCGGAGTTAAGGTTTCTGTTTTCTTTCAATCCTGATTTTTTTTCTGTAGTACCTTTGCAAAGATAACTTCATAGTGTGTCATCTGAAAGAGAAAAAAAATCAAGTTAGAGAAATAATGAGGCACGCTGATGTAGAGACCAATTTTTAACTTTCCAACCCAATCACTACATAGTGTTTTAATAACAAGTGAAAACATTTTTATGACTTCTAAGATTATATTAATGGAGCCTTGAAGTTTGACATGACTTACTAATACACTAAACTATTGTTATAGATAAAAGAATGTTTTCTGTCTGTATCACTTTTTTTCATTGTAGTTTTCTATTGGTGGTAGGGAATGTAGAAGATTTGTTTCATCATTGAAGGGATGGATTGTGTGCGTGTTACATGTATATGTATGTATACATTTAAGATTTGTATGTAGGTCAGGGTCCAGTTGTTTCAGTAGGATCTGTATTATTTGCAACATTGTCAATACTGGTAAGTGTTTGTGTTGAAAGTATGATGCAGGAGATAGTATGTAATTATTTTATTTAGAAGCACTAAAGTGAAATATGTAAGAAAATATATTAGTGACTTTAATGGCTTGCATTTATGCAGTTGGGATTTATCTCTAGTTCTGTATTGGTTCCTCCACTATCTTTTTAGTACTACTTATAGTGGGAACAGATTCTGATGAAACTGCCATGTGTTCATAAGTTTATTGTAGATACGTTAGCGTGAGAAACTTCATTTCAAAATCTGCATATAAACCTATTAGGCTACTTTTACTGTTTTGTATCTTACAGTTTTTTGTTACTATTCTACGATATGAAAGATATTTGTACTGTTCTGTGTTAAACGAGTACAAAGTTGCAACAGAGTAGCTTTTTTACACTTTTTAAGACACGGTATTAAAAAATGTGGTTTTCTCAAAGGGGCCAATGTGGTCTTATGGCGGTTTTATTTTTCCTTGTCTAGTTTGAATTAAGATCTCTGTAAGTAAAATTTCATCAATAAGGATTTTTAGTTTATTAAAAAACATTTGGTCTGTGCCATACCTAAAATCAAGGAATGTAGAACACACAGTCTCTACTCACTGTGCAATCTGTAGCTTTTTCACGTCTTCCACAAGATACAGAATAGGAATAAATGCTTAAAACTTCCATAAAAATTTGATAGAGTAATAAAAATTGGAGGCATATGCTTTGTATTCATCACATTTTACTTCTATTATATTACACAAAGGAGGTATTTGTGATGAATTGAGGATTTTTTAAGTGATCCTTCCCCATAGATCATTTCAGGAGCTCTGCTTTAAGAGATATAACTAGTTACGTAATTATGCTCAATGTCAATTAACTTAAGTACTATACATTAAAATATAAACATTTTCCAAGCCAATATCTTCACATTATTGATTTGTATAGATAACAATATAATTTATAATTTTCATAAAGAAAACTGAAATATAAATAAAAACCAACTCCCCCCCCCCCCCTCTCCCCCTCCCTCCCTCCCTCTCTCATTTCTTAAATTGTGGTACTAGGAATCCAAGGATCCAATCCAGGGCCAACTGAGCTATATCCCCAGCTCATTTTTTATTTTTTATTTTGAGCCAAGGTCTTGCTAAGTTGTCCACGCTAGGCTTGAACTTGGAATTTTCTTTGTAGGCAATTTTTTTTTTTTTTAAATCTGGAGCAGTAGAACTTTTACTCATATGCCTAAAAATAAGTGTCATTTACTAAGTGCTTACAATTACAATGTTTTCTTTCTTTTCTTTTTTCTTTTTTCTTTTTCTTTCTTTTTTTTTTTTTTTTGGTTTGTGTATATGTGTGTGTGTGTTTAATCTCAGATAATCCTATCAAAGTGTGATGGGATAGGCTTCCTAATATCGTCATATTAATGATGTGGAACTAAGGTCAAAGAAGTTTGTAAAACATGTTGATAGTCACTCAGCTTAACTGACAACGCTGATAGTAGTTGTATGTGCTGTTGTTTATAATGTAATTAGGCCTCTTGTCTTTTTTTTCTTTTCAAAGAGGAAGTAGTAACTTGTACTGGGTAAAGAGTATTGTTTGTGCTTGGAGGTAAAGCTTTTTTGTTTTTGTTTAAAGAAACATATTTGTGTTGCTTTCAAAGTATAATTCTGTTTTTAACTGCCTTATGTGAGTTCTAATATTCTTAATTTGTCATTTGAGATAGAATACATTATTAATTAATTTATTTATTTATTTGTGGCAGGGTCTGACGCTGTAGCCCAAGCTGGTCCTGACATCATTATAAAGCCCAGGCTAGCCTTGGACTTGGAAGTCCTTCTACCTCACCCTGCCACGTGCTAGGATCATAGGCATGCGCCTCCATGCCCAGCTTTATGTGGCGCTGGGGAATGGAACCCAGGGCCTTGCACTTGCTGGGCAAGCACTGTTTAACCTCTGTGCTGTTCCTCCAACTAAGAAGACATTTTAAAACCATCTCACATAGTCAGGTTGAGGTACATTAGTGTTATTAAATTGAATTTGTAGATTGATCACTTAATTAGTAATAACAACCCTAGTGGGTATTGTATGGATTTACCTCAAAAAAGTAGCAATTGATCAATTAATTTTCTCCAAAGGAAAACTTAAAAGTTTCTAAATAGTGTATAAAAGGTATTACAGACCTTTTCATTTCAAAACAAATTTTTTGCTGGTTACAAAGAAACATCCACCCATTAAAAATAAGTTAATTAGGGGAAGATACCAAAAGTGAGAATGAAAAACATCTGATACCTTGCCACTGGTAAGCGGTAACTACGATTAGGCCATGCGGGTTTACCAAAATGCAATGAGACACACCTACTAAGCTGCAATGGTTCATGTTTCCAGTTCCCAGTTTCCTAGTATTTGCAGTTCTGTCCCCTTAATGTGATAGCCACACGCTAATAATGCCACCCTGTGTTACGTGTTCACTGTGTGTCGCGCTCTCAGGCTCTGCATTTGTTATCTACATTTCGTCATTATGGTCTGGAGGATAATTACTGTTTCATAAGTGTTTTATTGAGTATGCCAGATTAAATGCCTGCAGTTATTTTTCCATTAAATAATAGCTCCAATGCATAATCTTACACAGTTTGATCTTAGAGTTCTTGTTTTTAACTGTTGTTTTGTGTATAACATTTCAGCGAATGTATGTTCTAGGTTTTATTTAAGTCTTCTTTTGATACATATTAGGTGATTTCCAGTTATTTACTGTTGTAAATATTTTTACTTGTGGTGTGTTCATGCTTTAATTAGATTACTGCCTCATGATAAAATTTCCGAATAGAAGAAATGCTTTATTAACTAGTTTCAAAGATTTTGGTCAGTATTTACAAATTGCCCATTAGTTTGTTTGTACGAATGGGTAGTTTCTCTCTGATTATGTATGAAAAGGCTTATTTTACCACACAGATACAAATTATGTTTGTATTCTTCATAATCACAATGTCAGATCTTAGCAGTTTTGTCATTTTAAAGTATTGTGTGTACTTTTATTGTTGAATTGGAAAATAACAGAGTAGTTGCTTTTTCTTGGGTTGCATAAAGAAACCACTTGAGTGCTCATGTGTGTCAGCCCCTGTGTGAACAAACGTGATGGGCTTTAATTTTTTTTGCAGCTATTCTACAAGAGGTAACATCCATTTTCTAGATGGGAGCAGAGGAAGGTTCAGAGGTGATGTTACTGTTCTAGCTAGGTGGCAAAGACGACAGCTGGCCATTCACAGAATCATGTATGCCACACGGAACTGTGTATTTAGACAAGATACTTTAATGGAGGAGGATGGGGATTATTAATTTTGTATATTTGGATAGGAGATGGCATTTAAAAATTTGCATACTTTTTTAATCATTGAAAAAAATAGTAATGGTTTATTGTTTGTATAGACGTTAACATTTAAATATGTATTTTAATACACACTATGTTATAGAGTCAGGAAGTATTTAGAAGGAGACGTAGAAAGCTCAGCCGATTGCAGATCTACAGTGTTAAGTTGGTGCAAGAGTGTAAGATGAGGCTGCATCACACCTTGTTGGTATTGACCTAATATAGTCTTTTACCACAGATTATTGATACATGCAAAATTCTAAGGAGAATATGTTATCATTGATATAGCTCATAAGGTCAGATCCGATTTCCCAAAAGCAGATGAAATATAATTTGTTAATTAGCATTTTTACTCTTTATGTGAACAGAGGGTGTGACTGAAAATTTGCTGTGTGTTTAAATTTAAAAAAAAAATATTTTAGGGTAAAGACACGTTGCCATTAATCCTCCTCAGAATCCTCCCCTGCAGTTCCAATGTATTTATCCTGTGGTTCTGCCACTCTGAAGCAGTTCTGGAAGTCCTCCTTTGTGAGTGTCTTTAGTTGTGTCTTTATGAGTGACTCACTCAAATTGATTCAAAGTGTTTACTTTTCATGATGGTATTTTGACTTTGATGAAGAGCCAGACAGTGCAAAGCGCCAGACCCAGTGAATCAAGTGGATGAGAGTTATGCACATTGTAATGTCCCTGTGAGCCTGCCTGTCCCTTGGGTGGCATTAGGGGCAGCAGTACCTGTTTTCCTGATTGTTTGTTTGTTTGTTTGTTTGTTTGTTTGTTTGTTTGAGGCAGAGTCTTGCTATTATATAGTCCAGGCTAGTCCTTCACTCATTATGTGGTCAGGGCTGGCTTTGAACTTAAAGCAGTCCTCCTGCCTCAACCTTTCTGAGTGCTAGGATCACAGGCGTGCACCACCACACCTGGCTTATTTGGTGCTGGGGAATCAAATCCATGGCCTTGCACTTGATAGGCAAATGCTCTAACCGCTGAACTAGGCCTCCAGCACCTTACCCGTTTTTTTTTTTTTTTTTTTTTTTTTTTGGTAATCACACCTTACAAAGACACTTATAAAATAAGACTTGAGAACCGCTTTGGAAAAGTGACAAGAATGACGGGATAAGTGTTTTTGAAGTGAGGGGAAAGTGTTTGAGAGGTACTAATTGCAGTGTGTCATTTAACATAATAATTTTTTAAAAATTTATGCATTCACTATACTTTCATTTTCCCTTGTATATATGCAGCCTTCAGGAAGCATGCATGTAATATTTGCATCTAATAGTACTATTTAAGGTCTCTCTTCCAACTTGTTCAGTCATCTTTGTAAATAGGTGGGAGAGAGGGAGGAAGGACAGACAGCATGCGGGCAGGCTCACTTTGTCCACACAGAGTCTCCAACTGTAGATAATCCTGTAGATCTGAGTGTATGGCTAATCTTGGCTTGCTGTTTGCTTTCCTTTTGTCAACTTACGAATTTAGCTAATATTTCACTGGATTTATGTCCAGTCTGTCTTCATTCGGACAGTTCAGTTGCTGACGGTTGGTATCCTCCTGCCTGTGTATCTTCAGGCAGCATTTAAAATTGAGGATAGGAGCTATCAAGGACAAGTCTTGTGAAGGTAACTGACTCCCTGATTCTTTGCCACCCTTGAAGGCAGTGGACAAGGGAGAAGCAAGTATCTGCATGTGTTGGATTTTGTTTAGCTGGATCCAGCTCCAGCAAAGAGACAACCAAGGTCACGTCAGCACCTTGGAAGGCTGGGAAGCTGGAACTGGAGTGCCTGAGCCAATCCCCGGACAAACAGGTTTTAACCGGGACAAGAGTGAAAGCACGCTGTGCTTTGGAAACTCTTTGCCCATCACCTAAGGCAGTGATTCTACTCACACTTGTTGTCCTGCAGTCCATTTTTATAGAAACTAGATTGGGTAGGAGTACTTAGGTCCCTTTTTAAATGGCAAAAGATAATTGCTAATGCCATACTTGGGAGTGGAAAGGAAATGGTAGCTCTGAAATTCAGGGGGCGTGGTGGAAGGACAGTCATGGCAGCGGTGGGGACCTTTCGTGTTCTGCCAGCATTTCCAGTGAAGTGAAGCACATCTAAGTGTTGTAGCTGCCTCAAAATGGGTTTCGTTTTCCCAGATTATGTAATGTGACATACTCAACTTTTTGAGAGTGCAGTGATATTTCTTATTTTTAATTCTTAAAAACAGAGACTGGAATACTACCAGTTTCTTCTGTGGGTTTTTGCCAGTCTACTCTGTGACTTCATGTATTTATCGATGTTTTTCAACTATGGCTGTATATTGCAATCCTTGGGGATGCTTAAAAAAGACCAGTGCTTCAGCCCTGCCTCCCACAAATTTAATTCAAATATTTGTGTGGGGGGCTTTTGCATATATAATTATTTTGTAATTTCCTGAGATAATTCTCATGCATATGGAGAGAACCATGAATGTAGAAACACATAATAGATCCAATTGCTGTGATTTTCTGAGGTTTATTAGCTCCTAATCAGTACTATTTAATAATAACTGTTTTAATTATCCTTGCCAAAATATTCTGTAATTTATATGATCTTTTCTTTCTTAATATTGAGGTGGAAATGGTCATTTTAATTGAGTCTATACTTAGGTTACATGCAGTCATTAATAGGATATAAAGATATTTGCCAGTGGATATTGTAAATCAGTAATCATTTATTGTGCATACTAATGTTTAATTACAAATAAATATTTTACCTCGTCAATAAATACATATTGATGAGGATGGGGTGGGGGGAGAATTAAAAATAGAGGGATGGAGAATGCTAGGTATTGAACACCTTTGTGGATTGTGTGCCACACAGAGGTGTTCGGTAATTTTCACCATAGCCTATAATATCAGAATCAATCTTTCTTTTTACACATGAATGGACAAGGACTTAAGAGTTTGTTAGTGAGGGTTAGTTGTATTTTATTACGTCCTGGGACCTCAAGGGTATGATATTAGAGTCATCTGAGTGACACATCTATACATTAGGACTAAGTGGGAGGTGATTTAGATACTTAAAATTGTGACATAGAATTGAACGTTGGCTTTTTAAATGCTCTTTGGCTGCAAAAAAGAACACAGAAACAACAGTCCAGAGAAAGATCCTTATCAATACGCAGGTTACACAGGAGGAGCTGCCGCCAAGCCGTGACCCATCATGTTTGTTTTACTTATTTGGTAATTCCAGCAGACTTGAAATAGTCACTTAAATTTTGGGAGATACGATTATGCACTACTGAAATGCTTTAAAATATTTAGACTAGTCTGCTAATATTCAAAGAGATTTATCTTCCAAGACAGGGACGCCTGAAACCTTGGGGACGTCTAAACTCTACATATACTGTTTCCTTTTTTCTTCCCTGTTTATACGTATCTATGATAAAGTTTAGCTTGTAAATTAGACACTATTATGTGAATGTGATTTTTCTCTTAAAATCTTATTGTATATTCATCTTTTTACTTAAAGGAAGCACTTTATGGTTTCTTTTTGGTATGTCTGAGTTGCCAGGATGGCTGCTTTTGTGCATTAGGAATTATTAAAGAAAATAAAGAATACTTGAGCAATAAACATTTTTTAATGTTTTTTAACATTTTCTTGGGACTGGGGTCATAGCTCAGCAATTGAAGCTTTCGCCTAGCAAGTGCAAGGCCCTGGGTCTGATTGCTCAGTACAACATGAGCTGGGTTTGGTGGTGCATATCTGTAAAGGGAGATTGAGACAGGAGGATTTCCATGAGTATTAGTTCAACCTGGGTAAGTAGTGAGTTCAGGACATGTCTGTACTACAAAGCCAAACTTTGTCTCAGTCTAAAAAGTTGTTTTAATGATTAGTTTCTTAATGACATGGGAAGTGCTTTAGGTTATCATAGAGAAGTAAATAGTATATATTATATATGTCCATAATTTATTAATAAATGTAAGTTTAACTTTCTATAAAAAGGAGCAACAGAGAAACATGTTAAAATGTTAAAAGTAGAGACATTTTGAGGTGCTAGTGTGTATATCTTTATACATACTATTTTTATGTAATGAGGAAAAGCAGAAACAGGAAAAAGCTTCTATATAATTAGCACCTTTATTTTGGAGTATCAGGCTTGATTTACTATTCCTAAACATATTTAGCATTCTGAGACAGTTTCTGATTCGATCTTTCGTATCCATAATCTGGCTTTTAAATGTCTATCATGTGAAAGTTGTATCAAGTTTGGGGTATCATGATTTTTTGATCAGACAACATTGTCAGTGGATGGTGCTGGATTTTTGAGATTTTAATTGTACGATTTCACTATCTCTTCTGCTTGCTGTTAAGCATACCTTCTCATATAATACTCATAGATTACTGTAACTAGGAGATCTGTCGCTTACAAATTTCACCTTCTACTAAGCATATTCTGTGGAATTCTTTTTTCTATAAATCATAATAATTGAAAATTTTAAGATCTAATGATATTCTGTATTTTATGTCTTATTAATTGACATACTTTGATAACGTGTTTCTACTATAAGAAACTTCAGAAAAACAAGATAAAATGTAATTGAAAAGATGTATTAATTTTATAAAAAAAAATTGGTTAAAATGTTCACAGTTTCCATTGAATAACTAGAGTTTATTTACAACTCAAATAACATATGAATGGCTCTTAATTTTTGAGTCTTCTCTGTTTCAGCTCTATTTATATTGTCTAGATGAATCTTTATTCTTTGATTTGTTTGTTTTCTGTTACTGGAGATGACCACAGAGCTTCCCTCGGAACTACATCCCTACCACAGCCCACCCTCTTTTTTGAGACTGGTTCTCCTCTGTCTAAGTTACTAAATTGCCAGACTGGACTTACTCTTAACAATTCTCCTGCCTCAGTCTCCCAGATGCTAGGATTAGGGGCACAAGCTACACAGATGGTTTAAATCTTCATTCTTATGTACCTTCTCACTGAAAATAATTCATGATTATGTATTTTTCCAGTATACAAGATTTGTTGCTTGTGTCTTCTCCCACAAGACTTTTATTTATTTTATTTTTTAGTCCACAGGGTGTCATTTAATTTATCAGTCATAAATACACCTTGTTACCCAAATGAGTCTGATGTGTATCTGGATTGAGGGTTACTTTTTAAAATGAGTCTTTCTTTTATTGTTGTTGTAGTCCTTTTGTTAACTCAATGCGATAATCGATTTTCAATCTAATGATATGGTTTGGTTGATTTTAAATTATCCTTTTGAAAAATAAAGCCCCCATTTGTGCATCCAGGATCCATTCTGATGTGCACTAGGAGCTAATCAGCGACTATCTCCTTGGTGCTGATGTTTGATTAGTCTTTTCAAAGTCTGCAACTTTGAATCAGTTTCGAACTTAGGATTTGTATTTCTAGCTGCATTTAAAGATATTTACAAGTCACAGTTAGTAATACTTGAAACGTACCAACTTAAAAACAAAATTTTCATATGCCATTTCATGCAAATTCTTTGTCTAGAATGCCGTATGTCTCATTAATGCAATGCTATCTGCTTAGGTGAGTTGCAGGCTGAAAATTTTGGAATCACTGGTTACATGATCCTCTTTGTTTTTCACACGTGGTCTGCCCTCCCGTGTCTCTTTTTTCTCCCTGTAGTATTTCTCTTGTGTTGATTCTGTCTTTCGCATCCTCTTAGTCCTCGTCTTGTTCAGCTTTCTTCGTCTGGGGCTCATACTCACTTAGCACTTACATAGGGAGCAGTTACCTTGTTTGCCAAAATGTAAAGATGCTTTTATAAAGGTTTGAGAG
Source organism: Ctenodactylus gundi (assembly GCA_004027205.1). NCBI lineage: Eukaryota > Metazoa > Chordata > Mammalia > Rodentia > Ctenodactylidae > Ctenodactylus > Ctenodactylus gundi. The sequence continues at coordinate 704,041 of PVKB01000033.1, forward strand.
AGATCCCTTTTCCTGTACATACCAGGACTTCGTCCATCCTGACAGCTTCGTTGCCACGGTCCTGACTAGCGTGCTGCCAACAGGGCTGTGCGGCCAGCCTCAGCTCTGTCATCTCAGCTGACATCTTTCCCTGCAGCCTTACTCGCAGGCCAGGGGGCACTCAGACTCCCTAAGAAAAGGTACTGCAGAGGTGAGAGCACTGGCTTCCAGCAAATGCAGACTGCCCATCCCTGCTCCTGAAGGAGTGGTAGGACTTAGCCAGCTCTTCCTTGCCATTGTTTCTGGAATCACAGCCTTCCTAAAGTGGGCCTGCTACATGTGCAGAGTGGCACTGCTCTATTTATCTCAGCTTTATAACTGTTGCAGTAGATTGGTGATCTTCTGTTGGCTTTTTACCTCTGTCTACTTCGGTTTGTGATATATTTGGCATGCTAGATGGGCTTCCCTAATTTTGTAACTCCTCTAAGTCATAGGAATTAGAATTCACTTCGAGCCTTGTACCAGTTCATCTCGCCATGCCTGCTTAACCTGGTAGTCTGTGCCTCTCTTTCCTGAGGTCATGTTGGCCTTCCCATGCAGCGTGCTCTCATGTACTCTACATTTGTGGTCATTTTCAGATCTTTGAAGTTCTCCGTTATGTGCCATTTCAAGTCCAGTCCCTCCCTCAGGTTGTACCTTAGCTCTGCTTTAAGTAATTAGTTCCTCCTTCAAGCTTTTATTAGTTTTCTAGATTGCAATGTCCTCTTTTTCCCTTGAATGCATATAACAGTTATGTCTGATAAAATATTAGGTCCAGAACTACAAAGTTCAAGGTCATGCAGTTGATGTTTCTTCCTAATTTAGGAATCTTATTTAGCAAAAAAAGAAAAAAAAAAGAAAAAGAAAAAGAAAAAGAAAAAAAAGTGATATACAATAAAGATATATTTCAAAAATATGAAGTTGATGGTTCTGTTGTTGGGCATTTCTGGTTATTCTTTCAGTTATTCAGGAAGCTGTGTCTGGAGGATGGTTGTCAGTTGCTTACTTTGCTCTACAGTAGTGAAAAAAACAGACACAGCTCTGTTCTTATAGACCATATGGTATAGAAGAACACATGCCCAAAGTAATCATAGACTTAGATATATGGCCTTTTAGCCCTTGTTATATAAAAATAATTATGATAGTATAAAAGAAAAGTAATACATTTTTATAAAGGAACATTAGGGTCTTCACTTTCTTGGTTATTTAAGGGAGGTGAAAAATCAGCTGAAGAGTAGCTGAGGAAGGACTGTTCAGGTAGTGTAGAAGATGATGACCCACGGGAGAAAGGCCTGTGGTTGGATTAAGCAGAATTGTGTCACCTGTTCACCAGAGAGGTTGAAGAAGGCAGAGGTAGGGGTACCTAATATAGAGGGAGATGAAGGATAGCACATCGTATGGCTAGAGAGGTAGCAAGTAGCCATATCATACGCAGTTTCTTTTTTTCTTTTTCTTTCTTTTTGAGACAGGGTTTCATTTTGTTATCCCAGCCTGATCCTGAACTCACTGTGTAGCCTGAGCTGGCCTTGAACTCATGGTCATACTCCTGCCTCGGCCTCCAGAGTGCTGGGATTACAGGCATGTGCCACCACACTTTGTGTGATTCTGAGGAATCGAACTTAAGGCGTTGCTTTTGCTAGGCAAACTCTCTGCCATTCCTCCAGCTGTGAAAAGACATTTGAACACTCAGTTAGGTACAACTTATTTGGAGTAGGTGGTGAGGAGAGAACAGATTTTTTAAATCTAGAAAAATTGACTTTCTGTATTACCTGAGTAACTTTCTTAGCTAAGCAAACATAGAGTAGATACACAACCACTTTCTTAGAGCAGAAAGTTTTCTGACTTCAGTAATGAAGGCCGCCACTCCCTGGGAATGCACTTGGATTCAGCATTGTAAAGCTGGTTCCTGGGGAGGAGATCAGTTTACCCAACATGATCAGTGCCTTCTGTAAGAGAAAGCACTAATCCATGATCTCTGTTGGAGAGAACTGCATGGTCCTGGCTGAATCCAGGCTCAGAAAAGGGCATTGAGATTTCTGAAATGAAATTACCGTGAGGACAAAGAGGAGAAATGCAGGCTGTGAATCAGCATTGAAGAGGACACTGGACTGGGTAGGGTCTACACTAGAAAGTTGTGTATATGCTGTCATTAGTGTAGATAGTGCCCTAAAAAAGAACAGCTGATAATGGTAATTTAAGCCACACAACTTAAACAGGGTGTCAGGAAGATACCATTTTAGCAGTGGGATTGCTGGCCATAAAAGTCTAATAGCCTAGGGGCCTTGGGAGAAGCAAAATAATCGGCACATGCCACCCCTTTTTGTGATTTGGTAGATAGATTGCACCTTTGGACAGTGAAAGTACTAGCAAGCTGCATTTAAAATAAAAATGTAACTATCTATGTGAAGTGGTAGAGGAGGCCATTATGGTTGTAGTTGATTTAAGCAGTTGAGTCTGCTAGTTTATTTTTACCCTGTACTGGGATTGAGCACAGGGCCTTCACACAATGCTATGTCCCCAAATCAGATTTGATTTTTTTTTTTAAGATAGAATCGATAGAATCTCACTGAGTCACTACATTGCTCAGCTTGGGCTCAAACTTACAGCTCCCCTCTCTTAGCTGCTTATGCTGTTTTTTAAGAATGGATTACAAAATGTAAAAGAAAAAAAATGAAGAAATTAGTGGACATGGAGAGTGAACCGCAGTTATGTATAGTACATCAGTCGACTGAGAGTAATGTCAAGGAGAAATAATCCTTCTTTTATTAAAATCTCAGATCTTTTCTACATAAGCTACTTTGATTTCATGTCTTTTGTACATCCAAGCTTGATCTTTCATACCTACTTTTCTTTGCTCTTTTCAAAAAAAAATCTTTAATTTTTTTCTGTAATTTCTCAGATAGATGATTTTTGGATCCTAAACTCAGCTATTCAGAGGATCAGTGTCCCTGTCAAGTGAGTGTCACCCATAGGTTGGCCAAACATGCCTTTCATGTTTCTCTTCAATCTTGTTAAAGTAGCTCTGTGACATACAACTAAAGATCTCTTTTCAAGGTAACATCTTTTCGTTAATCAACATTCTTTGGGTGTGGTTGTTCAACCTGTTATGAATGTTCCTTCATATTATTTCCTGCATATTTTTCCATTTTGACCTTGAGACTATTATAAGAGGCTTTTCAAGTGAGTCATCAGGTTCCAGATTTAAAAAGTTAGCCTTTTTAAACTACCAGTTTAATAAATCCACCACCAACAAAAATGTCAGTAGTGAAAGCATGTTGGATCATACTTTGTGTTAATGTGGTGACACAGATACTTGCCTACCAGCTTTAATGGGCTTGTTTTACACTGATCTAAGACTTGCGGAATTTACATCCTCTGTCTTTAAAAATTATAAAATTAGCCCATCTCTGGAGTTCTGGTGCCTTTCTTCTTTAAAGCATTTTCCAAAATGTTCCTGCAATAGTTTCTTGATCACTTATGCATCTTTGAGGTTTCTGAAGTATGTCTCATCCGAGCCTGCAGGAATGTCCTGGGACTGCTGCATCAGAGTACAAACTCCATGGATGGTTTAAGAGCAGAAATATGTTGTCTCACCATGCTGGAGGCTGAAAGTCTGAGGTGAAAGCACCAGCATTTTTGGTTTCTTCTGAAGGCCGTGAGGGAGAGATGCAAAGAGATGGCTTCTGGTAGTGCTGAGAATCCTTCACACTTCTTGGCTGGTAGATGTACCACTCTGATCTTTGTATTCAGAATACATGGCGTGCATCTTGTATATTTTTACATCTAAATTTCCCCTTTTTGTAATGAGATTTGCTGTAGTAAATTAAGGGACCAGCTTATTCCACTGTGGCCTGCTTATAATCATCAATTATATTTACAATTATTTAAAAACTCTTTTCAAATTAACTTATTTCTTGGTGAAAATAGAATATGATATAAAAGTATTTTATTATATATTCTTTTAGGTCTGAGTATGGCCAGAGCATCAAATAAAACTGTGAATGCCAAAATAAGTGAGTCTGAGGTTCATGACACAAAAGATCGTGCTTGTTTAGTCTCCATTAGAAAACTTTAAGAATAAAATTTTTAAAATGAACTTCACCTATAGCCTAAAACTGAACATCATACATCTTACCAGCTTGTGGCTTCTACATAACACACTTGTATTTCAGTGACCAAACTGTGGTGGTTCCTGTTCTTCCCACCAGCCCCACTGGCCTAGATCATGGTTGTTGGCCTCCGTATAGCGTTCCAACTGTCACTTCATGTATGTTGAGAAAACATTATTTTAGCTGTCTCAAGCACACGTGTAGACAGCAGTTATACCTTGACCCTCACATGTTCCCATCTATAGATTAGGAAACTCACAGCCAAACACCTCTTGGTGTCCTAGCTGACCAAGAAGAATGCAGAGCTCATGTCAAGGGTGCCTGCTGTGCTTCCAGGTTGTGTTGCAGAGCCCTCTCTGTTGTATATTCCTTGTCCTTTGGACCTGAAGGAAACTCTGCCCCTGCTCAGAATCCCGGGAAGTGCTTCTGGGTTAGTTTCTGGGCATCGCCTTTATTCAGAACTTCATTTCTTTTGAAATACAGTGCTATCATTTTTTAGCCCTCATGTCCATACCACAGTTATTTAATGTGAAGCTAAGAGTTCACGGAAGAAAAGGTGCTAGGTTGTACTTTGTTCTCCATGCTTCTTTGTTGCTAACTCTTAGATCAGTTTCCTCTTTACCCCTTCTACAGAATAAAGGTTGCTATCCGCATAAATGGTAACAAATGCAGTTGGGACTAGAGAGGGGAGGTTAATTTTGGGGTCCCAGTTCTTTCAGCTAAAAAAATACTTTATTGCTTAAAGAATTAGATTTTCTGGTTAGAATCCTTCCTGAGAATTTAAAACTCTGTGTGTGGTATATTTGAGGAACAGTAAGGTCAGTTGTATAATCGTATGGCTACTGATGGGAAGAGAACTAAGGGTTCACAAAAGTCAATCCTGGGCACTCAGGAGAGTGGACAGAAGAAGCAGGAGCACAGGCAAGGTGATAGGAGGAGAGACCTTCATGAGTCGGACCTGTGGATCCAAGCAGAGCAGGAGCTGAGGGAGGGTGAGAAGTGGTCTAGCTCCTCTTGGACTTGATCACGGATTGGAAGTGGCAGGACAGGGGACAGAGAGAAAAAAGGAATGGCTGCTAGTTTTTGGCCTAATCAACACAGCTAATAGTGATGTTATTTGTTGATATGGGGAGGAGTGGAATTGGGGATTTATCTGAAGAGCTCTGTTTTGAACAAGTGAACTTTGAGATTCATTTCTAGAGACACTCAGATGAGTCTTATCAAAGTGTTGTAATCAAAGCATTAGAGAGCCGGATGCTCTTGCTCGGTAGTGTGATTTTGAAGACCCTTATAGTGCAGTGGATGATCCAAATTGCCAAGTGCTTTTGAGATTTGGTGTCCTCTTCCATAGGGGATATTTATTACTTATTTCAGAGGAGATTCCAAAGGCTATGTTAGATGTTTGTGAAACACACAGTGCCTGCCATGCAATTGGCACCTGATAAATAACTTCAGTTATTGTTGCTGTTATTATTTTTGGCAACTGGCATGTGATCTGATTTTAAATATTTTGGAATGTGATAGGGTATGAATAAATAAATATTAATGAATAATTTTTATGCACACAAATATACAAAAATTCATTCATACATACACATGTTCACACACACATATTAATTTTTCTTATTTAAAGTAAGTTGTAATTTTGTGTCTCATAGAAAGAACTACAAAGCATTGAATTCAGCAATTTGAATTTCTGCACAAATGGGGGGTGCTATCTGAATTATAAATATGATTAGTTATGTGTTTGCCACCTCATAGGATCTGCCTTAGATCAAGCAAAGCAAAGTTCCCACAGAAATAGTGAGCCAAAATGTAGCAACAGGCGGTATTTAGATCACAGTGTTTTCTCTGCTATGTGGTTAGCCTTATCGTAGGTTCATAGGTTGCTAATACATTTGATGTGCTCAGGTTTCCCATTACTTGACTTCCCCCTACCAGTTGCCTTAAAACTCAAGATTACTCCTTTAAGTGTGCTGATATTGTGGAGGGTTTTTTTTTTTTTTTTCCTTTTTAGAACAGACCTGATGTAAGCTTGAGAATATTACACTGTGTCTCCCCGTTGTTGCATTAACAGAGAGATCTTAAAGGAGCAAAGGCCAGATCACTTAGGAAAACCACACTCTCTTCTTTAGCAATAGTGTTGAACCTGGAGGAGAGCCAGGTGTAGCCAGTAGAAAGTTAGATTCCATTCCATCAGCATAGTAGTTAATAATAGTTGATTGACAGGGATATGAAGGGTGCCCTCATTTCCCTCCCTCCCTCCACTCCCATTCCACACTAACCTCTCTAGGGAATATGTCATTCCTTTCCCCATTCCTAAAATTCTTTGCTTGAGCACAGCTAGGGGAGCTGGACTGGTGCCTGCCTGGAAAGAGGGGGTAGAGGGGTTGCACCAACAGAGTTGTGAGCTCCTGTCGTTATTTGTGCGAAGGCTCAAGACATGTTTAGGGATGTGAAGAAATGTGAGCTTCCCCTGCTAGTCTTTATATGTGAAAAATAACTGAACTCCTGTCACGCATTCGCACTACTCTAATACCAGGTCATCAGGATTGTTTCTGCTTCCCCTTAGCCAAATGAGACATTTCTTGTTGACAAAATTTCGAGTCATTTTAGACTTTTATTTTTTATTGTGTGACTCAGACTTCAAGTCATATATTTTTTTACATTGTCTGTGTTTTGGAGCCAGGAGTGAGGGCACACTCCTATAATCTAAGCACTCTGGGAGTCTGACACAGGAGGATCTCAAGTTCAAGCCCAGTCTGGTCAATTTAGCTACTTGTAAGAATCTGTTTCTAAATTTAAAAAAGGGAGGAGGGCTGAGGATAGAGCTCAGTGCAAGGATCCTGGATTCAATCCCAAATAAACTATATTTTGGAAGCCCTTATGAGTACTAGAAAATTGGCAACATTTGCAGCTCTCTTCTAGTTCCACTCTACCTTCTTTTGGATGCAGGTGTTTGCAGAATATGAACTATTCAAATAGTTACAACATTCCAGTGATTGCTTCCTGGGATTGTGCATACTTACATTTAGAATTATATTTGAATACTAAGAAGTATTGCTAATATTTCTGAACATAAATTTAAGTGAAGAACTCAAAAGTCTAAGTGAAAATTCAAAAGTATTATGCTACATCTAAGGAATTTCTGTTCTTAGTGAGATAATAATTTCAATACTAAGCATTCTTATATTCTGTAATTTGGTGAAGTTACCATTTGGTATTACCTGCAATTTGAGTTAGCAATTATTCTTTACCCTACATCTCACCACTACAGAGCCACTTGCTAACTTTTAATCACCACCTTCTCAAGTTTAAGAACTTGGCCAGAGTGACCCCGGCAAGTCTCAACATTTTCCAGTGAGTAAAGTCCATCTCTTTTGGAGATCTTGACACTTGTCATTAATAGGACTGCAACCTCCTTGAGGATAATCAAGAAAAAAGACCCACCTTTCTGGATGTATAGCAAGCATAAGGTGGCTACACTAGGACAAGGTAATTCTTAAATAGAGTGCTTTGTACTGTCTGGCAGGCTGACCTGACATCGTGTTGCCTCCTTCGTTCTACAGATTATGTTGTGGGTTTCAGGTGTTTTTCTCAGGTCAGTTTCCCTATCATTAATGCTGCAACACCTTTGCTGAGTAGATATCTTCTCTCTCATTCTTTTATTACACGCCGGTGTAACTAGCACTACCGACTCCCTGGAGTTGATGAATAAACTCCAGTATTACTGCTTTGTAAATAAAACTTCAAACACAATTTATGGAATAAGCTTATGATAAATGATGTCCTAAATTAGAGTTTTAAACAAAGCCTCCTTTAAATGGAATCCTGTGGAAATGCATTAACATTTAATGTTAACTTGTTAATACACATATGATTCGCATTCTTTTTCCAGACAAGGTCTCAGTCCACAGTCTAGCCTGGTCTTGACCTCACTATGTAGCCCAGGCTGGCCTTGAGCCCCCAGCTGTCCTGCCTCAGCCTCCCAGGTGCTGGCATTATAGGCATGCACCACCATGCCTGGCTTATGTGGTGCTGGGGAATCATACCTAGGCCTTAATGCTTGCTAGGCAAACTGCTGAGCCATTCTTCCAGCCCACCGTTCATACTCTTAAGATGTCAGTGGTGTTGCTTACCTTCCTGGCAAACAATAGAATGCGTCCGTTGTGTTCAATAACAGAATAATCAGAAATACCTTTCAATAAAAGTAGCTTAACCAAAAAATTGCCTCTGCCATCCCCTATTTTTAAGTGTTTTGATGACATGAAAGAAGGATGACTTGGAAAAGAATTCAATTTGATTCAGTAAACATGTTCTGAACATTACTCAGTGTCAACCAGTGTGTTAAGTGTCTGGAACTCAGAAATGAATAAGCTGTTCCTGGGTCACAGTGTGCAGTGTGATAGAAGAGACAGTTAAATCATTCCACTACCCTTGCAGCTGCGCTGTAGAGCCACCAGTCTGTTAGGGCTGCTAGTGTTGCCAGAACTGGGCAGAGAGGTGTATTCTCTCAGGAAATCACACTGAAACTGGGCTGTGCCTGGTGGAAAACTGGAAGATGAAGACAACTGAGAACATCCAATGGAAAGGGACACTATGTGAGCAGAGAGTTTGGCGGCGTGGGGTAGGGGGAGACAGCAAAGTGGTGCAGAGACTACAAAATACACCTTCAGCAAAAGTTAGTGGCCATTTTTCTGGTCAGCAAAGGACTAGTAATATTTATTTCGTGTATGAAAGGCTGTCACATCAAGATCTTGGAACTTTGTAGCAACTTAAAAGATTTCATTTCCCTCTCCATCTGTGTGTCTGCTTGCTTCTTTGTTTCTTTCTTTTCTTCTTTATTTTTCTGTTTTTCTGGTATATGGGGGGTTAAATATAGGACTTTTACACTGTGTTATATAACCCTAGTCCTTTTATTTATTTATTTTTATTGAGAGAGAGAGAGAGAGAGAGAGAGAGAGAGAGAGAGAGAGAGAGTTTCTGTATCAAGTTGTCCCGGTTGGGCTCCAGCTTCCGATCCTTTGGCCTCAATCTCCCAGAGTAAAAACATTCTTAAGAAAGACACCATAGAGAGAACCTGTTTCTCTTTAAATTATATGAACTGTAGAGGTCTTTGAATGTTTAGCGAAGAGAATTTCCTGAGATTGAAGCACCATAAGCTTGGATAGGTAACTATATATGAACAGTTGTCTATATCGACAATATTATTTGACCATCATCTACTTAAGACATCAAGTGACCTAGGTAGATGTGATATTTGCATCACAGAACTTTAATGCTAGAGCCAAGTCATGAATTTATATGCTTTAGAGTGATGTAGATCATTTATAATTCACATATATTTATCATTTATGGTTACTTCAAAAGTATTTTGTGTAGGGCTGGAGGAATGGCTCAGCAGTTAAAGCGCTCCTAGTTCAATTCCCCAGCACCACATAAGCTGAACATGGTGGTGCACACCTGTAATCCCAGCACTCCAGAGGCTGAGACAGAAGGATTGCCATGAGTTCAAGGCCAGACTGGGCTCCAAAGTGAGTTCAGGACCAGCCTGGACCACAGAGTGAGACCCTGTCTCAAAAAAATAAAAAAAATTAAAAAAAATTAAAAAATTATGTAGACTTTGGTACTTCTACAGGATATCACATATGTTCATTTCCTTGTCCCAAACTCTAAGAAGATAATCACTAAGCGTTCTTTTAACACTAACTGTAGGAACTAAATTAATATCAGTATTTTCAAGCTTTAGTTTACAAAAATACTTTAGAAAAAGAGCAAGGAAGTAAGCCGTCATTTACCAAGTCCCTTGTGTGCTGAGCTGAGTGTGAGGGAATTTCAGTATTTTATGCTGTTCACTCTTTAAAGAATCTCAGGAAAGTAAGGCAGTTGTCTTGATTGTTTAAAAGCAGAGAAACATTCCAGGAGGGGAAAACTGAGTTGAAAATGCCCTGTGGTGTGCAGCTAGTAGTTGCCACGCTGGGATTGAAATTAAGATGTTTGAATTTCATTGTATGTGCTCACTTTATTGTACTTTAGAGAGGTGTACATGACTGTAAGTCATATGTCAGTTTAGATATTCAAAGCGAGGCCTGACTTAATCCAAAATCTTTGTTTTTTCATGTGGATCTTATATAAGGCTTTAAACTTCAGATACTTTGGAAGTGGTACTTTCATTACATAGGTGATGTTTATATTGAAAATGTTTTTCTCACTCTAATTTTTAATAGGTTTTATGCACCTGTGCTAAGATTACAGGAATACACCACCATGCCTGGCTATGTGGTCCTGGGGTATCAAACCTATAAAAGTTTTGCGAGGTCATTTTTTTATGTCAGAGCTGTAAAATTACCACCGTACAAACAGATATATGAAAGAAAATAAATATAAAACACCTTTTTTAGAACTCTAAATTAATTGCTGATAACACCTGAAAGCAAAGCAAAACTTATGGTTAGAAATTATATTTTGCAAGAAAAGAGAAATATTTAAACTGTCATAAGTAAGAAAAATGTCTAGTTTTTTTGGACATAATAAGTTAATTAGCTGAAAACCCTATTCAAGATGATTGACACTGAAATCTATGAGTGTTTTTGGTGTTTGTATGGCACTGACGGCAGATTTTTTATTTGCATACATACCAAACTTTGAAGAAGCATATTTGTAATTATTGCTTTAGGATAAATAAGTACAGGTGGTATAAATATTTGTTCACATCTTGATATTGAGGACTTTGAATAATTTAAATGACAGAATATTGACTGTGTGTGTGAACACTATAGAAGTACAGTTTTGGAATGACCTTCATCCTGTAGGCGTCTTTGCCTTCGTTAGCAACAGAGATTCCATAATGGCCTCTTCTCCTTTTATCACTGTTCTTTTCTTATCTAAGTATCTTCAGTTCTGGCATGAATGTAACATGCTTGTAAGTAGTATATTGGAAAATAAAGAAACCATTTACTGACAGTGCTTTCTCTTCACCTTTTAGGTAGCTATTTTATTTTGTAACTTTGTTGTGAACTTCTTGAGAGTAGAATTCATTGTCTTTTATTTCATTTATTCATCAGAGTAATTAAAATACTTTTGTATAGCAAGTTTTCAGTGTATGTTTATTGCTACTGAATTTCATGATGAATTATTTCCCTAAGTAGAATACTATACAATATTAAGTAGAACAAATCTAGGAACATAAATTCTCATTTGATGTATTCCAAAAGTCTTAGATTTCTTATAATTATTGAGCAATTCATAATCAGCTTCGCTTGATGTTGACTTGCTCATATAATCTCCTAGCTGCTTTTTGTTAGTTTGCTCTGGGATTGAACCCAGCCTCTCACAAACTGGCATAAGCTGCATGCCCAGCCCTTTCCTTCTTTTTCCAAATTTTACTTTGAGTCAGGGTCTCACCATGTTCTCTAGGCTGCCTTGAACTCGGTACTCTTTTGCCCTAGCCTTCCGAGCAACTGGAATTTCAGGTGTGCACTGCCATGCTATGATCTACTCATTCTTTATTGAATTTGATTAGTTCAATAAAATGCTTATTAAAATTAAAATACATTTAATTATCTGCCTGACCTCTCACCTTAAGAGCTGAATATTCTTAGTAGACTCAGATTCAAAACCTGAGCCCGGGAGGATATGTAGAGCTGTGTGTGGCTCCCTAGCTTTGTGCAGAGTTACATTTGATGTTAGTCTTGGTCTGATAAAATTTTGAGTTTCTTTCCTTTAAATTCTACTTTCCCCATAATTAGTTCCTGACCACCAAGTATTTGCACTCCAGTTTTTAATACTCTCCTGCATCTGTGTGTTATTACTCCCTCTGCCTGGATCCCTTCTTGCCCAGTTACACTGGCATACCCTTCTTCTCATTCCAAGATGGACTGCAGCTGCGTTTCTTGAGCAGCCTTCATCAACCGCCCAATCTTCTCTGGTCATCTCTACTGTGCCTGAGCTCACAAGTCTGTTGATGTATCCATCATGCTGTAGTCTCATCTCTTGCCAACTGTTTGCCTCTCTTAGACTTTGAGCTCTTTTTACTTGAATAAATGTAAAAAAAAAAAAAAAAGAATGAGTGACGTCTGCTACTTTGTTTTGGATCATTGCCAGTCACCTGTCATCCTTCTACTTGGAGGATATTTTAGATACTGGATTTGAATTCTGGCCACATTGACATTTGCCATACCTGTTCTTTTCATATCGCATCTATTATCTTCGTTTCAATGTACCGTTGGGCCATGCTGTGGCTTACTGATTGCCAGGATAATCGCTTGTAAGCACGGTGAGCCATGCATTGTCCTCAACTACCCAACGTGCTCTCCCTGAGCCCAGTGTGCCTCTGCTTAGCCTCCCAGCCAAGGATTCGGCCTGAGTCATCTTTTAGCCTCTAGGCTTGTGACATTGTCTGACATGACAGATTCCCCACCACCAACCCAAAGCCAAAAAACAGTATTCTTTTATATGAAAAGGCTGTTTAATGATTAACATCCCATCTCTTATTGAATAAAAGGAATTTCGTAAACGACTCTTATTCTACACCATGTGTGTTGGATTTGTCATGGCTACTAATTAAAATTTTGAATCAGTGATATATTTGGCACCGTATAGTTTAATTACCATTAAAGCATTTCTTAGCATGGTTTACCCATATCTATATTTTTATCTTAAATTTATCATATTTAAAATAATGTTGTGGCTGGAGTAATGGCTCAGTGGTTAAAGTGCTTGAGCAAGTGCTAAGCCAGGCACTAAGTACCCAAGTTCGATTCCCCAGCACCACAAGCTGGGCATGGTGGCGCAAGCCTGTAATCCCAGCACTCAGGAGGCTGAGACAGGAGGATTGCCATGAGTCCAAGGCCAGCCTGGGCTCTGAAGTGAATTCAGGACCAGTCTGGACCACAGAGCAAGAGCCTGTCTCAAAAAAAAAAAAAATGTTTTTCCTTTAAAAATATTCACCAGATATGTGAAAATTTCCTAGATATAAGAGATTAAATAAAGTCACTTCTAAAATGTCTCATTTATCTTATACATAGTTTTTATTACTTGCATTTTATCAGTGTTTCTTATTGTCCTTTACTGTTCTACTTTAGTTTCTTTTTAATCACTAATTTTCTACTCTGGCCATTTTCAGATGCTTCCTACATTCTAATTAATGTATTTCCATACTGTTGCCCTTAGGCTGATTAATCAATTGATTTTCTATGGTATTTGTTGCTTTTAATGTGGAAAGTTTGATTATTTAAGGAAATAAATATTCAGTAAATCTAAATGTATCAATCGCTTAGGTTCAGTAGTTACAATTAAAAAGCAACTTTTTTTGTTGTATCCCACGCTATTCTTTTTCTTCCAAGATTATTTTAAAGAAGATCTCCAGCTCCTTTGGGAAAATTACCAATAAAATGTTTGTAAATTGCTGAACATGCAAAAAACCTCTCCATTTCCTATGATTTATATCAGAACAAAACATTACAAGATAACAGTATCTCTGTGTTTATTTGTTCTGTGTAGTTTTTGTAGCTGCAGCTGGGAGTATAGAAGCTCAAGGTTGGTGCTTATGTGTTTTGCTCTTAAAGAAGTGTATTTCTTTTGTTGTGCCTTCTAAGCTGTGGGAAGTGGCATTGGGGTATATATAGTTTGAAAATGTTAATTAGGTTCTTTGCTAGCACTTACCTATAAGTTGTTCAAACTAGATCATTGAGGCTGTGTGTGTGTGTGTGTGTGTGTGTGTGTGTGTGTGTGTGTGTGTTTTAGTTTTGACAGGGCTCCAGGAAATAGGAGACATGATAGGTGAATTTTGATCGAGGCAGCTGATAGGAAAACATATAGGAAGTGTGCTTCATTTAGACCGTGTCTTACAGGAGGTGAACTGGATGTCAAAAGGGAGATCAGGAAATCATGCAAATACAAAGTGTATGTCTATAGGAGGCCCACACTTCGGCAAGATTGGAAATGGTTCCCAGAAGGAAAGCAAATGGGAGGAAAGAAAGAGCGGGAAAAGAAAAAGCAGATGAAATAGTTGGCCTGTTTTATTCATATTCTTGCTTGGAATGACAAAGTCAATTATCTTGGGATGATGCCAGCTATACCTTACTTAGTAGTACATAAGAAATTCATGGCGGAAAGTTTATAGATGGAGTCTCAGTAGACTCTCCTTTCCCCTGTCCCTTAAAAGAAAGAAAAAAACTTAAAAGCAAAAATCAAAAAGCACAATACTTTAGCTTTCTATGATTTCAGTTACATGCTATCAGTGGAGATCTGTGAAATTTATTTGGAAAATTCCAGAAATGTACAATTCATAAGTCTTAAATCATGTATCATTCTGAGTAGCCTGGTATAATCGTTCTGTATTGTCCATCCTGCTTCAGGTTCTGGAGGGTCCCCCTGTTCCACCATGTTCATTCTGTAGAAGCTACCTGCCCATTAGTTACTTTTTAACTGTTCTATGTGGTGGGTTGTTCATCTGGTCCTTGTATAGACTTGTAATGGTTCCACCTTTTTGATTTAGTTGGTTTAGTTGCAGATCGTTCTCCAAGGACAGGGGTAAGGAGGTTGGGGAGGGGGGATTGTTAAACTGTAGGCTGGAGAATAGCTTTGAAATGGTGAGCCGCAGCAGGAGGAGAGTGGGGAGCAAAGCTTTGCGTCCTCTCAGAGGAGCCTCTGCATTTGAACCTAACTGGAGTGCATTGACCGAAGGTGGGGCTTTGCTGTCTGCTCACCTCCAGCTTGCAGCTCATCTGTCCCTGCAGCCCCTCTAAGCCACAGAATGGAACCCATCAGCTGCCCAAAGGTCAGGGGTTCCTGGAGAGGACAAATAATTCAGAACACAGCCGTTACAGTTAGGCAACCATTTCACCAAATGCAAAACTATTTTTTCTGCATTTGCTTTGCAAAGGGATGAGAAAACATAGTATTTCAGGGGAAATATCCCCCAAATCCAAGCACTTTGCTTTCCATCTGCTGGCTATGGGATTTTACCCAAGCCAGTGGACATTCCTGGGATCCAGTTTTCTTACCCATTTATTGGGGCTATTGGAAGCTTCTACTCAGTAATGTATTCTGAAGATCCAACACGTAGCAGACGATTTGAGAACACTCTGTGAGACAAGCAGAATGGTTACATTGTAGTATATAAACTTATAAATAAAATAGTGTGTCTCACAACATTTGTAAAATAGAGATTTTGTTTTTAGAGAGAATATTATAGTTATTGGTGTGGACCAAGTAACTAATGCAACATTATATAAAAAGAAAAAAACTTACTAATACCTGTTTTTATTAACACATTAATAAAACATAGTAATGAGATTCACTTTACTATTTTTCTGCGTGCATATAATGTGCATTTTCTGTGTCTGGCTATCCATGGTCTTTCAGCTTTGCTCACTAAAACCTTTTTTTTTTTTTTTAAATGTGTACCTTTTAACATTTTCCACAGAAGGTAAAACATTAGTATTCACAGTTTAGAGTTTTCTTAGTTTTTCCAGACAGTTTTTTTCTAACCTTCTAAAGTGTACCTTGGTAAACATAAGTTAATAGGTCATGAATAGATTTTTTTTTAAACACATAAGTTATTTGTTTAAAGATTCGGGGATAGAAGAACATGTAGATTCACCAATGATCAGAGGATTAGAGCTGACGAGGAGTATAAGAAAGTTAGATTTCAGCACTCGCTTCAGTAGTATGTGTCCTAAAATTGGAACAGTACAGAGAAAATTAATATGTCCCACGCAAGATGGCACTCAAGTTGATGGGATGTTTACATCAAGAAATGAAGAAAATTAGATTTCAGACAGATATGTGCACACCTGTGTATAAAGTGGTAATTTAAACTAGTACAAATATGCTTTTTTAGTGAGAATATAGAGTAAAATTACAACTAGAAGTAAGCCAGTTTAAAAAGAAACTTCATCTGACAAAATAAAGATGCTCAGCTGTTTTCCGCGTTTTGTCATTCATATTTTTGCCGAGTTCACTTATTGTTTTGCTTGCCAGCGGCAGCTATAGATAAGAAGCCCTGAAGGGGAGGGCCACTACCGTTAGTACTTGGAACACTTGTGCTTTTTCAGGGTACATTAAAGAGTTGCTAATAGAAACAAGTGGCAAATTAGTATGGTTATTAGTTCTTGAGTATGATTCTCACATTAAAATTCTGAAAACAAAGAATTAACTCCATAGAAAATTATGAAAATAGTCTTCCCTGAGCCATGCTTGGTGACACTCACAGATGCAGGACAGATATTTCTTTTTGCATTAAGCCTACCTAAAGATGTTCCATAGTCTTTCCGGTAAATTTGTGCTGTTGTGTATTAATCTTCTGTTCTGAGGAAAGCAAAATTTTCCTTGTATCGAGTTTTATGTTATACAACTACTGTTTTTCTCAGTTTAGATACTTTGATTTCATAAATTGTAGAATTTATAGAATAATATCTCCAATGTTATTATATATTTTTTCTAAGTAATTGAACATAATTATTCCATTGTTTTGAATATAAGGAAATGATAGCTAGGCCTGGCTCCTGCAGGCCTGTAATCCCATCATTTTGGGAGGCTGAGACTAAAGGATTACAAGTTTGAGCCCAGCTTGGGCAATTTAGCAAGGTCTTGTCTCAAAAATAAAATCAGCTGCTGTCATAGGTCAGTGAGGATGCCCCAAGTTCAATCCCCAGTAATACCAAAAAGGAAATAGAAAATGGTAATTTTCTGTTTTTATATTAAATTTGAAAGTATTTTTCTTACTTTTCTCCTTCTTTTTTTGAGACAGAGTCATTCTGTGGCCCAAGTCCTGAACTCACTAGTGTAGATTAGGCTGGCCTTGGACCAGGACAATCTACCTGCCTCAGCCTCCCAAATGCTGTGATTACAGGTGTGTGCCACCATGCCTGGCTTTATGTGGTGCTGGGGAATCAAACTCAGGGCCTTGCACTTGCAAGGCAAGCACTTTAACCACTGCACCATTCTTCCAGTCCCTTAAAGTATGATGACTATATTTAATGCATGCACTTGACTATAAAATTAAAAGCAGTTCACATGCATATAGTTTGATTTGAAGGGCCAGTAAAATAGAAGTGTTGATTTAAAAGTGCTACTTCAGTTAACAGTATTGTAAAACAGCATATTTAATTTTCATGTTAGGATTATATGTCTAAATATGTCTAATACACACTTACAAATAGTTCTCCCTTATTCATATCTCGTGTGTATCATATATTTAGAAATTTTATCAGTATTATATAAAATTGGATTGGATAGTACAGTGTTTCACTGAAACTTTGCCAGTGTTTTAAAAGAAATAAGATCTCTAAAAATAGACTTTTCCATAAAAGTACAAGACTACCTTCTAATCCATATTGCATTTTTATCCATGGGAAGCTTACAAGTATTAAGAGAGAATTCAGGGTCTTTTTTTTTTTCTACCACTTAAAAAATATCCAGTTTATGGCGGCTGGAGGAATGGCACAGCAGTTAATGCACTTTCCTTGCAACTTCAAGGCCCTGAGTTGGATTCCCCAGCACCACATAAAGCTGGGTGTGGTGGTAATCCCAGCACTGGGGAGGCTGATGCAGGTGGATCCTTCTGAGTTCGAGGGCAGCATGGGCTATACCAGTGCGTTCAGCAATAGCCTGGACTACAGAGTGAGACCTCATTTTAAAAAAAGAAAGAAAGAAAGAAAGAAAGAAAGAAAGAAAGAAAGAAAGAAAGAAAGAAAGAAAGGAGAAAGAAAGAAATCCAGTTTATTTTAAATCCAGTTTATTTTAAATTATTTCAGGTGTAGAACAGTTTTTAAAATCTATTACATTTTTATAAGTTGTGATTTTTTAAGACACATAGTTACTAATGCATCTGTGTGTCTTAAAACATGTACCTGAATTTCTATAATGCCATATTTGTTCTTGTCTTTGCTGTGTGCCAGTAACCTAAATTTGTGTGAAATGGCTACAGAATGTATAAGGGGAGGGTTACTTTCCCCCAAAATGAAATAGCTCCAGAAAATTTGCCATTTGGCTTTCTATTACCCTAGAGTATCTTGGCAAACACTGAATAACAGAATTTAGATTCTAAGTGAAATTTAAGTCCTAGCTTCTATGCTCTATGTGGTAAATAATATTATGTCAATCCATATATAAATTTCCAGTGTGCCTGGCTTCAGAGCTTCATTCTAAGACTCAGTCTGAATTATAGTATTTGATGTAAATGTTTGCATATAATAGTTCTAAAGTGTCAAAATAATTGTCTGATTTTTATATTATTTATTAATGAAAAGCAAAACATTAAATAAAAATAGTTTTGTTTTCCTATTTTCAATTAGAGGTGAATGTGTCTCTCCAATGTTTTCTCCTACTTTCTTGCACATTAGTGTGACTGCTAGATAAATGCTTAAATGCTTGCTACAAAATAGTGAAGACTTCTGTAAGGTTGAGAGGATACTGACACACGTTGGTGGGAGTTGAGAAGTGTGATCATAGATGCTGGGTCAAATAAGTGCAGTTTTCTGGACCTCAAAAATTGTGAAATTAACTTTTCTCAACTTCTAGATTTTTATTTAAGAGATAATTTTTCATATCATTCTTTAATTTGTGTTACTTGTAAGACTATACATTTTTAGAACTTGACCCTTTCATTTTCCCAAATTGTATTCCATACATTTAGTAAGAGTTTCATATTTTGAAAACGTAAAGTGTATATTGATTTTCTGTTACTTTTTCTGGGTTTATTTTCTTTTTTGTTTATATGTTTGTTTTTTTTTTTAGGGGGGAGCAAGATTTAGACTAGTCCTGGACTCACTATGCAGTCCAGACTGGTCCTGAACTCACTACGTAGCCCAGGCTGGGCTTGAGTACACAGCAATACTCCTGCCTCAGCCTCCCAAGTGCTGGATTACAGTTGTGCACTACTACCCCAGTTCATTTGGTGCTGAGGAATCAAACTTAGGGTCTTGAGCTTCCTATGTGAGCACTTTAACAGCCAAGAGATGTTCTGCCAGCCCCTTGTCTAGTTTTATAAAGTTAGAATCTTCTCCCCAGCATAGTGGCATATGCCTGTAATCCCAGCACTCAGGAGGCTGAGGTAGGAGATTTGTGGTGAGTTTGGTGCCATCCTAGGCTACAGAATGAGGTGAGTTCGAGACCACCCTGGACTACAGAAAAAGACCCTATTTCAGAAAAACAAAACAAAATAAAACAAACCCAACCAACCAACCAAGCCCCCCCCCAAAAATCTGCTACTGTAAGTAAGCTCAGTACCATGAAAAAAAAATTAAAAGCTAAGTCCTTCAAGAATGTAATGTGCTGTCAGTTTCCCATTATGCATTTGAATAATTATCTTTCTTAGTGTGAAACATGTTCATGACTATGAACAAAAATGAATGGTGTCAGTAATGAATAGGGATCGTATCACACTTCCTCTGGAATACTTCTGTCTAATGGTGTAAGATCTTCTGTGGTGAGTGCAGAATTAGTTTATTTTCATTTACTCAAAAAGAAGTGGCGATACTTATATGTACCACCATTTTTACTCACTGGGTTCCATTACTAACCAGCAGTAGATTTAGGGTCTTCCACCCAGTTCTGAGCATGGTTTATTCTCTATTTGTACTACTGTGTTAACTGCTCTAGTTTTCCTTTATTAACCTTCATTTATGATGTTTCTTAAAGAATAGAAAAACAGATATGATTTTCTACGTCTCTCTGTTCAGTGTAAGGATGGACTTAGGATGTATTCCTTCTCAAGTAGAGGATTTCCAGATTTTCGCGTGTTTCCATCTTTCCTTCTGTGCTCCTGTCCTCTCCTCATACCCAGGACAGTGTCGTGCTTAGTAGATGATAGATGAGTCTTCTACCTTACTACTTCCTGAATCATACAATATTAAATGAATTTTTAAATGAGAAATTGGCCCTAATATGAAAATATAGAATGAAGTTAAACAGAATAGAATAAAATTTACTGAACAGAGCACAAATTGGGATTGATTAAATGGGTTTCTGTTCCTTAGACCTTGTGTTTGTATGTATCACGTTAGTTAGATTTTTCATACCTTCTTTTAAAATTAGTTTTGTTTTCCTGTTTTCAATTAGAGGTGACTGTGTCTCTCCAGTGTTTTCTCCTACTCTCTTGCGCATTAGTGTGGCTGCTAGATAAATGCTTAAATGCTTGCTACAAAATAGTGAAGACTTCTGTAAGGTTGAGAGGATACTAACACACGTTGGTGGGACTTGGGAAGTGTGATCATAGATGCTGGGTCAAATAAGTAATCTTGCATCTAATGATGTTGACTATAATGGGTTGAAGAGAGATTTTTAAATACTTAATATATACAGTTGCTGTTTTTAACAGTTTTCTGTAAAAGCTTTAAATAAGAAAGAACACTGGTAAATATTAAGTCTAACGTACCTAGGCTTGTAAAGGTGCCTCAGTGAAGGTCAATAAATGCGATTCCTCTTCTTCTCGGGTTTGCTTTTAAGAGTGTGAAAATTCATTAATACGTATAGAAGTTCATAATTAACAGAATGTGCAAACCGGTCTCTTTCTTCTCTGTTTTGGAGTGAGCGGCTTGGTGACAGATTCTGAACCCAGTAAACAGTAATGGTAGTCAAGTCTGTGATTGTGGTCCGTCCACTGCATTGTTCCCCGCTCTTGAATGGCGCCACGTAGTTCCGGCCAGTTACACGTTATATACTACCAGTAAAAGTGTGAGTTGAAAAGAGAAGTAGCTGACTGGTATCATTTGGGAAGATCACCAGTAGAAATAGTCTTAAAAAAAGCAAAGGAAAGGAATTTGAGAACTAATCTTTTCTTGACCCATTAGTGACAGAAATTTCCAAGTTAGTCCTTTCTGATTTTTTCATCATTAGCTAACTTGATTGGGAAAAGAAAAGAGATTTTAATTTTGCCCTTGTTATGCAGTACACGATTTCAATGTTTCAAAATTGAACTGACAAGTGAATTTCATTAAGACTGATAATATAGCAGCATAGTGAAAGCTTGCAACTATTATCAGCATGTAGAAATTTCAACCAAGCTATTACTTTTTGACCGAGGTTCTTTTCGTCCTAATACTTGTCATAGTAATCTTGCATCTAATGATGTTGACTATAATGGGTTGAAGAGATTTCATTTTAGGTTTTCATTGTAACTTTACATCTATGTCTTTCATTTTAGGTTTTTTTTTTTTTTTTGGATTTCAGGGGCTACATTTTGGAGCTAGTTTGAAGGTTAAAAAAAGGAAATTTGCTTTATATTTTTAATGGAGACAGTCTAGAGTTAGAGCTATCAGTTGATACTGGTGTATATTTTCAATATTAAGTATTCTGCTTCAGCAAAATAAAAATCAATATCAATAAAGCAGAAAAGAAATGAAGGCATTTTTGTTACGTGTTAAATCTGCAACTCTGTAATTCTAGGAATATAAGTGAGTTGCTTTGAACCTCTCCTGTTCTCAATTCTGATCCTATCTTCGAACCTCATTCCAGTCCCTCCATTCAGTTAGACCCTTGCAAGATTGTGATCTCCACTATCTTCATCTGATACGAGCAGAATATAAAGGAAAGAGTATGTCTGGTTTGATTGTCACTGTATCATGGGTGGTTAGCGGTGTGTCTGGTTCAAAAGTTGTACACCATACATACTTGTGGAGTAAGCCAAACACAATCTGCCAACCGAAAGCCAGGTGGAAAGTCCAGTTCTGAAGTTCACTCATTGTAGGGTTTTTTGTTTTGGTTTGTTTGTGTTTTGGTTTTTTTTTTTTTTTTTGGGGGGGGGGTTGCAAATTTCTTTGGACTCTTTGCGCGCTGCTTACTAATGAACTGTTCAGTTTACCATTGTAGATCTTCATTTATTCGGTAGTGTTTCATTATCAGTTACTAGTAAGTATTTGCTTATGTAGTGCCTAATAAAATGTAACTGGTGCTGTGAGTAGAGAATGAACTTTGAAATTCCGTTTTTGTAGATTTTTTTTCTGACATTTTTCTCTATGTGGCCAAGGGTGCACATCATGACGGTGTTTGGTTGGTTCAGATGCAGTGTTTTTCAGCATTATGATGCAGCTCTGATCCTCAGTGTTTTCTACCAAATAAAGCTAATAGCCTACCAGGAAGATTTGTTTAGTAATTTAAAATGAGTAATGTTGAAGGACATCTAAACCAAAGGGCCCTCACAAAATGTTAGCACGTTTCCTTCCTGGTTCATTTGTTTCTGCTGTTGCTAGCCATTTCACAAAACTGACCCACGTAATGAGTAAATTTCCTTGGCTTCATCAACATTGGATTTAGCCTTTCAAAACCTTAAATCTAGTTGGGCATGGTGACACAGGCCTATCATCCCAACACAGTGAGAGGCTGAGGCAGGAGGATTCCAAGTTCTAGACCAGTATGGGTAATTTACTTAGTAAGAGCCTGTCTCAAAATACAAACTGCAAAGTAGGCTGGGATATAATACAGCTGAGTGGGAAGGCCTGGGCTCAATCCATGATACTGGATGGGAAATAAGAAAAAAACAAGAACTTCAAAATTTTCTTTCTTGATAGTACTGTTTTGGAAGACTGGGACACCAGCATTGACTGCTCTTTACCTGTAGAGGAAAGCCAGGGAACTCTCTGATCCCAGAGTGTTGCCTTTCTTCCCACACTTTTCATATGTATCTAACATGAGCAGTCGTTCACATATGAACAAAGAGCTAAGTTTTCTTCTATGAAGGCTATTCTTCAGGGTCCATCCCACAGTGTGTGTGTGTGTGTGTGTGTGTGTGTGTGTGTGTGTGTGTGTGTGGCTTAGGATATGCCATTTTAACCTTCCTTGATCTTTCCCATCAGTGAGCATACTTAAAAATACGAACCCAAGACTTTCCATATTATTTGAAAAATCATCGAAGGATTTTGTCGTATTTTCATTCACCTTGTACATCTCCAATTCTAACACCCCGTGGAATGCAAAAGTTCGTGAGTTTAAGGAAGGAAGTTCAAATTTTCTCCACTCTCTGAGTATAATAAAGTTGAAGCAGACATTTGAAAATAAAGGCAATCATTCAATACATGAAAATGACAGCTTACTGGGTATGTATTTTCAAGAATAGTATATTGCTCAATTAAAGAGATGGTACCTTGCCATTAGAAGTAAATTAGTCATGCAGCAGGTTTAAACTACTTAGAAATGGCACTCTGAGGAAGAAAATAAAATTAATTCAAATAATAGTGTCAGAACAAGGAAGGGAGAAAAATGTTAGCTTACTCTTATCAGGCGCATACTGATAACTTTGTTCTGTGGCGGCTTTCGTGGCTTGTTTAGGCTTCAGCTTGTCCCAGAAGGGGTTGCTATACTGTGGAGGGGGTAGGCGGTGTGGTAATGGAACAGAAGATGAATTGGAAGGCTCATAAAAAGTCTTATCATTTGGGTCTTCCTGGACAAACCTAGCTTGAATCTGTGAGTGGTCAGCTTGACATTTTAAAGCAATGAGAAGTTGTGTCATTATTTCTAGACTGCTGCAGTAGTTAGAGGGAAAAGATTTAAAGTTCATTGCAGTAATTGCTGACAGCTTCTTCGGAAAGAGAGGTGCTTTTAGTAAGAGTGTGCTGCCTGACGCAAAGGCAGCCTGCCGGGCACGTGCAAGAGAGCAGTGGGCTTCTCAAGCTGAGAGTGACAAATAATGTAGATTTGGGCACTTTTTATGCCCCTGAAATAATTACATTCATTCTGAAGATAGAAAAGAACTAAAATGACTTTTAGTGGTTGTTCAAGTTTCTAGTCTTCAAACAAAGAATGACTCCGGGTTTCTGAAACAAAACACAAAGCCTGGCGGCCATGTAGTCATAGGGAGCAAGGTAACTAGTGTCACCTGCTTGGCACAGTCCACATGAAGTGCGGAGCTGCCGATCCCTGCTGTAACAGCGTTCCCCTCCCTGGAAACCTGCAATTTGCTGCTGGTCCCTGATGAGAAGGAAGCTGCAAACAGCCCCAAGGCACACGTAATGGCGGGGTTCACATCCTGACCCCGGCACAGGCAGAAGAAAGGAGAATTTCAAAGGAGACTCCGTAACATTATTAGAGTAATATTATTTGAGTCAAGAATTTTAGGATTTCGTAAAACTTAATGCTTTTAGTTTTGAGTATGTTCTGTTTTGCTTTTTCCCTCTTGGAGATACGAGCCAACTTTCAACTACAGGGCCACCTTGATCATGTTGTGCTATCTTCTGCTTGAGTAGTGAACATTCCCTACACATACACCAACACGTATACTATATTCCCGCATAGACCCTAAACATATTTGTAAGTGTGTGCTCATGTTTTGTATGTGCTCTTTCCTGTGACCCTCAGAAGCAAAGTAAGACATGGAATTAGGACTCTTGTTTCTAAGCTGGAGCTTAAAATGCATGATCTAAAACATAGGTTTTTATCCAAACCCTAAACATAAGCACAGATTTTATATAAGTTTATGTTGTGATGGTAAATGACATAATAATTACCAATTATACAAATTGTTATTTATGTAAGATTTCAAGCATAGTATGATTGTAGCCTGCAATTGCAGACACTGTAGACTAAAGGGATGTCAAGAGCCTTGGCCTCTGGCAGGTAGGTTTTTAATTAATTTACCTGTATAAATAAGAAACATTACCTCCATTTCACAGATAAGGAAGCTAAGCCACTTAGACAGGGACCTGTGCAATTATAGGTGATGTAGCTGAGAGCCACAATGTGAAATCACAAATTAGTAGAAAAAAATATGAAACCCAGTCTGTAAAAGTTGTAGTCATATTATCTGACCAGAAAATACCAAGTGTTTCAAATGAAGTGTTTTTATAAATGAATTAGGTACTGTCTTGTGGCCAATAAATGTAACAGCTTACCTTATAAGCTTAAGGAAGCCATCCATATGTGCTATAACTATCCACTTTGCTTTCTCTGATACACAGATCTCTGCCACTATTTTAATATGTTTCATGGAACGTAGTTAAAAGTTTAGAGATAGTTAACAAATAGAAGGATGACATATGTAAACTGCTATTTAAAGAAGTTCTTTTTGAATCGTACTTATGAGAATAGTTCTCGTGTATTCATGCCCTACATTTTGATGTGAGGTTTTTAAAGTAATTGCATATATTGGGGTTCGTGGATTTGTGTGTGTATAAAATAAGAATATGTACAAATCTGAATCCATCAATCACTATCATGGCAAGGACCATGCCTGTCTGCAGCTTTGTCCTTGGTACTTTGTACAGAGCTGGTACTCAGTGAGTAATTTTGAATGAATGATTTTTAAGGAGTTCCTTCCCTCATTCTTTGACTGTTGAAACAAGACTAGCAAGTTGAGAGTACTTGTCTTTTACAGTTAGTGTCAATTGATTCTCTTTTGTTCTGCCTATTTAAAAACCTCTGTTTTAGCATATATTGTCTTTATATGTTATGCATTTTATGTATGCATTTCAAAAAAAATGGTGTGTCTCAGACCCAACATACTCGTGCCCTTTCCCGCTTCCTGCTGAATGCTCCCTATTTTGGGCACCACCTGTCCTCCCTCTTTATATAAATCTTATCCAACTGCAGTGTACTATATTTTTTTAAAAAAATTCTTTAACCAATACATAAAATCTTGAAAGTGTCCATATGCATAAGGCACCATCTTGATACACAGATGTATTGCATAATGCTCAAATCAGGGTAAACATATCTATCTCCTTGAATACTTATCATTTGTTCATGCTGGAAATACAGCGCTTTCTTCTAGCTTTTGGAATGAACAGTGTGGATCATTACCTCCGGTCACTCTTGTTCCGTAGCACACCGAACCTTCTCAGCTGCCACCTGAGCATAGCTCTGTACGTGCTGATCACTGCCACGCTGATTGTTCCCCAGCCTCTGGTAACCGTCATTCTACTCTTAAAGTTAATAAGAAAATTTAGATTTCATGTGTATAGCACTCATCTTCCTATACTTAATGTAACGATGTAATGATCTCCAGTTATACCCATGTTGTCCCAGGTAACAAGATTTGTTTTAGTGGCAGAATAGTATCCTACAGTGTATGTGCCACATTTTCTGTAGTCGTCATTTGGTGGCCTCTTCGGTTGTCCACTTGGGTTGTTCCAGTTTATTGGCTACTGTTAAGTAGCACTGTAGTGAGTGTAGGAGTGCGGATATCTGATTCACTGATCTCATTTCATTTGGCCCCTGATATAGCCAGTAGTAGGGTTGCTGAATCTTGTGTCACTTCTGTTATTCATTTTTTGAGGAACTTGCTTACGGTTTTTTAAAGTGGCTAGTTGCCAGTCTTTCTGGCAGTGCCCGAGGATTCCTTCCTTTCTCCCTGTATGTACCAGTGGGTGTCTTTTGTCCTTCCACGTCAGCCATACTTAGTTCTGATTTGTGCATCCCTGAGGACGAGTTGTGGTGTTAGGCTTTGTTTTGTATACTTGTTGGATCTGTGTACATCTTCTTTTGAGGGATGTCTGTTTAGGTGTACTGTTCCCTTCTCCTCCCACCTCCCACCTCCTTCTTAAAAATTGGGTTATGCTTTTCCTCATGAGTAGTTGACTTTCTTACTTGTTCTAGGTCCAAGCTCCTTTCCAGACATGTTTATCTGATTCAGCTTTTTGTCATTACGACCAAATATTGAGCCTAGTTGAAGAAGGAAAGGGATATTTTGGCTTAGAGATTTAGGTCTGTGTTTGGCCGGATCCATCACTTTAGGCCTGTGGTGGGTGGGGTAGCAAGGGAAAGCTGCTCTCCTCATAGTGTTATTGTTTTGTGGGTCTGCTTTTATTCCAGTACTATGCTGTCTTAATTACTGCAAGTTTGTAGTAAATGTCAAAATCAGGTAGTGGAATGCCTTACTATTTGGTCTTTTTTTTGCTTAATGACAATTCAGGATTCTTTTGTGGTTCAAAAGAAATTTTAGGATTGTCAATCATTAGAGTGTTAATCATAGTACTGAAAGAGGCTGATGCAGGAGGATAACAAGTTCAAGTTTAGCCTGGATAACTTAGCAAGTTGGTGAGACTTTGTATCAAAATTTTAAAAAATTAGTAACAATGAAAAAGGGGCTTAGGATCTAGCTCAGTACAAAAGCCCTGGGCTCATTCTCCAGTTCTGCAAAGCAACATTGCAGGCAAAAAGTTTTTTATCTATTCTATTAAGAATGTGATTGATATTTTGATAGGGGTTGCATTGAACTTATAAATCAGTGATTATAGATCACTTTAGATAATATGGGCATTTAAAAAACAGATTCTCCTAATCCTGAGCATACGGTTTCTTTCCATATGTTGTATTCTATTCACTTTAATATGTCAGTGTTTTATGATATTCACTATGGAGTTCTTCCACATCTGGTTAAATTTATTAGGCATATTATTTTCTTTTTGTAGCTTTCATAAATAGGATTATTTTCTTGACTTGGCTTTCAGATTATTATTGGCATGCAGCAACATTTCTAGTATTTGTATTTTGATACTGTTTCCTGCATCTTTCCTGAATTTGCTTCTCTGTTCTGATAGTTTTTTAATGAAGTTGCTGGAATTTTTCTATTTATATGATCACCTTATCTGCAAATAGTGCAGTTTCCAGTTTGAATTGTCTTTTCCTTCTTTCTCTTATCTACGTGCTCCGGCAAGGACTTCCAGATTCTTTTGAATAAAAATGGTAAAAGTGGGCATCCGTATCTTAATCTAGACATTAAAGACATTCTGCTTTACCTCAGTCAGTAGTACAGTTAAATGGTTATTATGTAGTCTCTGTTATATGCCAACCTGTAAGTACTGTTCTAAATGCCGCATCATTCTGAAGCCTTCCTATCTTTTCTGCAACTCTCCATAGCAATCATTCTTCTGCAGTTGTTTGTTTGATGTTACACATTTGTGAAAGGGCCTCATATAAATCTATTAGTAAGAGGAATAGTTCTCCATGTTATACATACAATTTATATTTAATATTCAGGACTTATCCTGATTTTATGAGAGAATTTTTAATTAGGTTTCTTAAGGTCGTGTGGCTAATTATGGAATAAGCTCAGCCTTAAGCCCTAGGCACTGGGCATAGATTCTGTGCTTCCTCCCCCAGCCCCAACCCATGCGCTTATTCAAGGGGTTGTATTGCTTTCTCTGGCTACATGACTTTTCAGTCTGATGATTTCTGTGTAGAGGTTGTCCGTTTTATGCAGTAGGAAAAGAAGAGATATTAAATAGCATTTGCACATGTTGAATCTACACGTGGGTCTTTTGATCCATCATTTCCGTTACTACCCAACACCTCACATGTCGCTTTAAGCTTTTATCTTTTAATGTATATGTTATGTTCTATATTCCTGAAGAATTCATTCATTAGGGGTAAGAAATTAGGTATAAAGCTCCAGCTCCAGTCTGGAAAATAAATACCTAGAATGGATGTGTTACAATTCATTTGGCAGTGAGACGCATTAAATCCCAGAGTTGCCACAGGTTTTCTCTTCGTTGTTCCTGGGTGTTTTCTTGGCTGTACATTCCCGGTTGACCAGTGCTGCACCTTATGACCAAATGATGCTCTTTTATAAAAATAAAGAGGTGTTCATGGTGGAACACTGGGGAAGAAGAGCTCCGTAACCTCAGTCTCAATACATGGGGCCCGAGTATATTTGAACTCAGGGTCCCCTGGCACTTCAAACATGCCTTAGAGCTGCTGTGGTGAGTCCGTAGGCTTTGAATCTTTCCTCTGCTTTATAATTGCTCTTGTCCCGTGGTAGAAACCTGTGCTTCCTTCCTGATGTCTTCCTCCTCAGTGTGCAGCCCTGTTTTCTGACCTGGTCTAAAGGTTCTTAGTGACCTCTGGCAATTGTTTGCTGTGGTTCCCTTCAGGAACAAGCCCACTAGGCTGGATTTTATGATAGTAATTTTACTACTTACAGAAGTTAGGTTAAGAATTTTGTACTCCCCTTATTAAAGAGATAATTTCACAATGTAATTTGCTTCACAAGCCTCCCACAGTTATGTTAAGCAGATGGTTGCCAAACACCAGTTCAAAGCCGATTGCTCTTATATGAGATAAAATCCATGCTCAGAAAATTTGGCACTGTAAGTTGGTCTTCTTCCAAAACAGACTCTCAGACATATTTCTCTTTACACAAAACTGGCGAACTTACTACACCTGTATTAGACGTGGAGTTAAAAAAAAAGTGTCAGATGAAACACATTGATATCATTCTTTAATACATTCACATCCTTTTCTCCTTTTCTAATAACTAGTTGTTGCTTTGTTTTTGATGACAAGGAGGTAGCAAGAATTTGGTCTTCAGTTAGTTCTAGGTTCTAGTCTCAGTTGACTGTGAATAACTGGGTGACATGGATGTGTCATTTCACCCATTCTGAGCTTCACTTTTTTCATTTGGGAAAGGAAGATAAAATTACATACTTTAGAATGTCTGTCAGGAGTAAATCAGTTAATACATGCCACTTAAAATATTTCATATAGTAACACATATAATAAAGTATATACAAAATGCACTACATATTACATAAGGACATAAAATATTACCACTGTTGAAGCGTAGAGATAACATTACGTTGGTGTGTTGGTTGTTAACTTTGTCACTTGTTAATTTATGCAAGGTCTCAGTAGTTTCAAAAGAGAAGTACAGGATGTAAATCATTATCAGCAGCAGGTCAATAAATGTTTCTTAAATGCCTGGTGTATGTAAGTATAGGAGAGTTTTACAGCTGCATAAAGACCACATTAACTTTCAAGTACCTTGCTTTTAAAGGCAGCGTGGATTAAGTAGATACTCAAAGCTCTAGTGAAATTTCTGTTATAAGTTGATAGTGTTTCATAGGGAAATAACTATGTGGTTCAGAACATTTATGGAGTGGGGTAGCAGATGAATGAGCCTCGGATGATGTGCTTATTTTGACAGAAATGGCAAGAATTTTAGAAAATAAAAACAGACTCTAGGAGAATAAATGGAAGTGTTTAGGATGTGTTCTGCAAAAAGAGAGGAAAACAATTTGATTGGAAAAAAATACAGATAACTAAAGGGCTAATAAGGATATGGCTGAAGAATATTGTGGTTCTTTGTGAATGTGCTTAAATTGTACCCCCTTAAACTGGGGACATTGAGAACCCTGTTATGAGAGTGTATAAATCTAATCTAATCTAATCTAATATATATGTAAGTATTATATAAAAGAGTAACTAAATGTATGATGAATTGGGGGATTAGAGGATGGCAAAAGAAAAACAAATAAGGGCTGGAGGGGTGGCACAGTGGTTAAAGCACTTGCTTTGGAAACACATGGCCCTGGGTTTGATTCCTCAGCACCACATAAAGCCAGGCATGGTGGCACACACCTATAATTCCAGAACTTGGGAGGCTGAGGCAGGAGGATTGCCATGAGTCCAAGGCCAGGCTGGGCTACATAATGAGTTCAGAACCAGCCTGGGCTACAGAGCTAGACCCTGTCCCCCCCCCCCCCCCCCCAAAAAAAAAGGAAAACAAGTTAGAAAGCTGTTGCAGTTGCTATAGGTGAAAGGCCAGAATGTTGCCAGCCACATAGGTTCTTGCAGTCAGATGTGTTCACTCACTGCTGAACAAATCGAAGAAGGCTATATGTTTTGGTGAAAAGGAAAAAGGATTTATTCAAGCCCAGTTGCAAGGAGATGGAAGAACCCCTAATCCCCAAATCAGTATCGTACTGTGCACAAGGGTGTGCAAGGGTCTTTCATTGTAAGGAACAGAGAGGGGTAACCCAGAGAGAGGCTGCTCACCCCCACCTCAAAACTTGCTTTGGCTCTTCCAGCCACCTCACGCTCCATCTGTCCTTCCTTGTGGAAGGGAGGTGGCTCCGACCTCCTGGACCTTCATCTGCATGTTCTGTCACTTCCTCTAGGCTGAGGAGCATGGAGGTGTTGGGTGTGCATTCAGCAAGAAGTGTGGAAAAGTCACTCATCTCTCAAAGAAAAAGTCCAACTTTTAAAGTTCAAATTTATCACACAACTGGGTTTCAGAGAAGTTGTTTTGCCCTCAAAGGTGGGAAAATCAGATCGGTTAGGGCTGAATTTGAATCTGTAGGACTAGGCAAGGGAGAGCATTGTCTCAAGTTGGGTAAGGGGGGTAGGCTGTTGTTTGCATGTGGCCTTTCTATGTGAACGAGGCTTATTTTCTCCATGTGCTGCAGTTCTCGTGAACTAGTTGCCCGCCGGAAAACGGAATCTTCAACTTTGCAGGCCAGGGGCACTCCTATGCTGGGCCACAAAGGTGTCTGTTTTGATGATGAGGATGTTGTGTAAGGTTTCACATACAAGGTTTTATGCATTATTGGAGGTCATTAGGGAGTTAAAATATTTTCCTCTTGTTTTGCATTTTTCTTTAAGAGGAAGACACTGTGTAGTGTTTGTGTCAAGGGTGTGTTTCAGTGGAAGCAAAGAGCTGTGCAAGCTGCTCACAGGTGCAATTTATTTCTATGCCAGTAAGTGACACAACTCTATCAAAACTTGGCCACAAAGGAAGTCCTGAAATGCCCTCCTTGAACTGTTGTTATAGAGATTAAAATTGATATTATTGACCTAATTCCCAAATTGCTGTTTTTACCAACCACCGATAAATCATAGTATGACAGGAGATACAGAAATTAATTGTAATCGTAGAGGGTAGAAGGGAAAATATTGAATACTAATAGGTTTTTCTAGGTTCTTCCTCAACTAGGCATTCTTCTTGCATCTATCTCCCTACTTTACAACTATAGCAAATTTTAAAATTGGGAGGTAGATATTTTTGAATGGGACATAAACCTGATTTTGATAGAAAGTATTAATTCAGTAATTTAGTGTATGGAAACTTAAAGTACAGGTACTTTTCCTAATCACAAAAACTCAAGTTGGTTTATATTATTACAATTTATTATTATTAGACATAACCTATATCCTTAGTCTACAAGAGGTCATTCTATCCTTCCTGTTGTTTTTGAGCATCATAGGTTACTAGTCCCTCTATTTTACTTGAGGCAGATGGTTGAATAGAATAAATGAAGTTCCCAAAATCTCACAGCTAGCTAAGTGGAAGGCGGAGGTACACACCCTGGTTTCCTGCCTTTGAAGTGAAGCATAACTTTTACTGCTGTGTTTAGACCAACAGCAGTATTTCAGAATCCATGTTGTCTTGACCTAGAGCCGCTCCAGTGAGTATAAGAAATAATGTAGTCACGTTGCAGAGAGAAGAGGAAAACCAGGGAGAAAACATGAAGTGAGATTATGTGCAGACTTAGAATGCTGCCCACAAGCAGCCCAGTGGTGGCTCCGTGGCACCAGTGTCTGGACTTGTCCACCTCTTCATAGAACAAGCTCTTCTGGGGATGCTTTGAAGGAGCTGTTTTGTAAGACTTATCCCTCTATTTATCCACAGTTAAAAGGAATAATAATTTTATATTGTGTGATATTTTTCTTAGGAAATTTTGAAAAATGAGTGCACATACCTTAAAATATGTTTGGGTATGATGATTTTGTTTATACAAAACAGACAGTAGGTTCTTAGTAAATAATTGTACTTAGTTTTGAAGGCAGTTTGGTTTTTTAAACACATTATTTAAACGGCTGCTGGGCTATTAACACAGATTTAATCATGTTTGGTGTTTCTGTTTCTAAACTTTAAGTGTGAGAGTTATGTTAGTGCAGAAGCAACATCAACAGATTGCTAGACGATCATATTGATTCAATTAGTGTGTACACCACCGTTTCAAGTATCTGGTGGAGCCTGGGAGAAAGGGATGCTGGTGAGTTATAAAATCCCCTAAGTGCCCACTTGGGTTCCCACACAACAGAAACCAAGCATATAACAGTGTGCTTATCCATCACATCTGAGCATTTTTTTTCTCCCATAATTTGGTAAGTGTGGCATTTTAGCCTTTTTGAGCTCAGCACTGTGAAACAGATATTCATTAACTTCTTAGAATTTGCTTCTATTAGAAATTACTAGTTGAAAATACAGTTGAGAAACGCAGCAGAAGAAAATCCCTAATTTAACAGAAAGGTATCTAGAAAGATTATTTTATAACCTAAATAACATTATATCCTTTTAAAAAGAAATCAAAACTCCCTGCATTATATTCCTGTCAAAAAATTCACCAATCTATTTGTAAATTAGTAGATCAGAGATATTTAATAATTATATTTTCAGTTCTGGTAACTGGAATTTTCAGAATGTAACAATTGAAAATAGAATTACTTTTGAAATCAAAATTCTAATGTTGAGGACAAGATGATCTTCATTTAATAATTTAAAGTTAACTGAATAAATTTCACCCTTTACTTAAAAATGATCTTTTTCTCAAAAATTTAAATTTGAGTATTTCATATTATTCAAGTAAATAGATTGTCAGACATTGCAAGATGTACGGCTGCTTTGCATAGATGGGTTAACTGGATGAAATTACAGAGTTAAAAATAGTAAGGAAACATTCTTAATTTCTAAGGGAAAGTTTTTAATATTTAAATACTGTTTACTTCAATTAATTTGTTGTATAACAAAATTGTGTGTTAGTGAACTACTACTGATTGGACTCTTAATTTATGAATTCTTTCATGGCCTGTTTCTGTGTGATACTATGCTGTAAATATGAGTTTCTTATTTTTCCAGTTAATATTTATTTCCTGTTACTTTTAAACTTTCTCTAAAATTTTAAGCAAAGTGTTAGGCAAGTCAGCAGTAAGTATTTAATATTTGCTATTTATGGAATCATAGAAATTTTTACTTTATTTCTTTCCTTACCTTGAGGGTGAAACCAGCTCCTTCTACAAGGTAGGCCAGTACCCTATAGCTTGACATACCGAATCTCCAAGCCATAGTCCCATGATACTCAGAGAGATCTCAGTATTGGCCTTGTGTCTACTGGCTGCAGAGCACGAGGTCTATGAGTGTGAAGTCCATAAATGTACATTTTATTTTTCATCTTACTCTTATATGGTTTCATCAAGTTTTGGATTTTTTTCTACAATAGAGGTGGCAAAGAACATTGTCATTATGACAGATTAAATTTTCAACAGCTTTACAGATAATGTATTGGCCCATGTTCATAGCAGCATAATTAACAATAGCTAAAATGTGAAAGACAGAAAATACCCATCAGCGGACCAATGGATACATCAGTTGTGGTATTTGTACACAATAGAATACAACTTGTCTGTAAAGACAGAAAGGCTTGATGCTTTTGTAGGTAAACGGATGCAGCTTGAGACCATCATACTCAGTGAAGTGAGTCAGATACAGAAGGTTAACTATCAAATGGTTTCTCTAATATGAGAGTCATTTCATATAACAATAATGGGGACAATAATGGTGCAATAATGGGGACTTGTGGGGAGGGCGGGGGAGTGGGAGGGTCAAAAAGGAGAGAGGAAGGATTTGTAATTTTCCCATGCTATGTATGCCCACAAAATTCTCAAGATCAAAGTAAACATTATATATCGCATATATACATGTCAATAAAATAGGGAAAAATTATGAAAAGAAAAAATATAATGTATTGGTTATAGATTATACCATGTTTTATAGTGATCTATTTCTGTTTGCCTGTATAATTAACTATTATTATCCCTTTATGCAATGATACTTTAGGAAAGGAAAAGCAAGTGTACTATAACTATCCACTTGATTTTAGGTATCTAGAAATAGTGATAATTATGAAAACTGAATGTCTTGAGCTCAATATGGCTACTTTTATAACTGAAAGAAGAAAACTTTATAACTGACAATTTGTTAGCCTGAAAGACATTTTACAAAGAGCACCTCTGTAATTCTTTTTACTTCTTGGCATTAGTGAAACCATTTATAAATGGAGGTTATATGTGCACTTTTATGGAATCTAATATGAAATTCTAATGTA
Source organism: Ctenodactylus gundi (assembly GCA_004027205.1). Classification (NCBI taxonomy): domain Eukaryota; kingdom Metazoa; phylum Chordata; class Mammalia; order Rodentia; family Ctenodactylidae; genus Ctenodactylus; species Ctenodactylus gundi. Next base: position 738,986 of record PVKB01000033.1, read on the forward strand.
TAGGAATAGTATTTTGAAATAGAAGAGAAGAGGGCAAGAGAAACGCTGATTCAAAAGGAAGTTAGCATTATGATGCAATTTTGCGTGAAAATACACATGGAATTTTTATCCTGAAGTGTGTTAAAAGCTTTTGTCTATATACACTTGTAAAAATTTCCAATTAACATATTATGTGTTAATAAGCCTGAGTCTACTAAAAGTGGTTATAAGTACTCATAAATTTTGAGTAGAAGTGTTATTGCCCTGAAAATGTAAGAAACATTGTTACCGCTGATAACTGATTCCCTACACATAAAATAAATTGCCCTTGATTATCAGTGCCTTAAAGTTTGACTTTTTGCTTAAGTAAACATCATGTCATTTCCTTTATGTTAAGAAAGCAGTAGATACCTATTTTAAACGTTTTATTCATCAGAATATCCAGATGCCTATGTTAAAAATTAGATAACAGTGAACAAATTAATGAATTAACTGAAATCTTACTTTAGAGACCCTTTTCTTCACTATAAATTTGTTGTGACAAAATACTATTTTGGTATAGACATTATTGCTGGACTGTGTATAATAATGTGAATAAATCATCAGAGATATGCATGAATTTACATTCTTCCTTTTCTAATAGAGAAGGAACATTGAAAAATTGTTCTTGATGTTCAGATTTGTAATAATAAGATCTCATTTTTCTCAAATTAGAGAAAAAATTAGCCCATTTATAAGAATATCTTCCTATGCTAAATTATAAAAATACTCAAATAATAATGATTAAAAATCTAATTTTAATGAAAAGTAACATACTACTATATAATTAATAATTATAATATCTACATATAGCTACAAATATAATACAAAATAAGTGCTATTTTACTATATGATTAATAATGGTAATATCTTCATCTACTATAACTACAAATATTTACAACTCTCATATAAATTATGATTTAAAGTATTCTGAAGTTTACTAAACACTTAAATTATATCATTAGATTAAATTAGAAAAATCTTATAGTAAAAATATATTCTGAGTTTCTCTGAAAGAACTTTTCTATTTAATAGTTAACATTCAAAGACTAATGTGTTTGTTTTCATCCTGGAACTTCAATGTAACTTGAGTGAGATGTGGTAAAAAATAATTGCTATAAACTTTTGTTTGTACATAGACTACCATTTTTGCAGAATTTAATCTCTGGCATGTATATTAAATGATTACATTTTATGGATTTACTTTATCAAGATAGCAGTAAGATGTATATTCATTCATGATAAACATTTCTTTCTTAGAGTGTTGCTAGAGAAAACATTATGATAGCTTTCCCATTTCTTTTTCACTTTAATTCTAGAAAAAATACAGATTTTTCTGTGTTTCCACCCAGTATATTCTTCTAAAAATAGGTCTTAACTACATTTGTAATATGTGATAGTTTTTAAATGATACTTTTATTAATATCTGATAGTATGAGTTGATGTCTGTTTCTCACTAGAGAAATGGATGTCATATTGTAATGCCAAACCATTATTCATAATTCTATGTAATTTTGACACTTGAAAACCCCATAGTTTAAGACTAAAAATCTGTGCTGTATATGCTTCTTCATTTCTGAAATGGAATTCTGGTAGGCTTTCTGATCATCATGTGTAGCTTTTGTAACATGGGCTAGTTTGAGTAAGAACAATGGCATTGCTGTGAGGCTTCTGATCCTTTGCGCATTACTTGATAAAATATATGAGGCAGTTCGCCTATAGCATGGTATAAGTCATGCTGTATGCAGTCATGGCTTTATTTCTTAATTTTTTTAAAATGACAGTTATGGATAAAATATGGGACATTGTAGAGCGATCAATAACATTTTGCATTAAAAAAAAAAAAACCTTCTTACCACAAAAAGTAGGGAAAAGTTTTTCCAGAAGCAGGGAAAGTAATTCAGAAGGAAGGTATAATTCAACATGAGAAGTTAGCATGTATGTAAGAAAATAACCTTGAGTACAAAGATAAACCAAAAATATTCATAAAACATATTGTTAACACAGGGGAAGGTCCTTAGTATAGATTCAGTATCTCTTATATGAAAGGTTTACAACCAGAAGTTTTTCTGGTTTAAAACTTGTTCCAATTTTGGAACATTTGAATGCACATCATGAGATATTCATGTCCACACATGATGCACTTAAGTTTCATATACAACTCACACACATTAGCTGGAGGATAATTTTGCACAGTATTTTTTGTTTGCTTTGCATTTTAACTGTGTGTGACCTGCCATGTGAGGTCGGTGGTGTAATATTTTACTTGTGTCATCAGGTCAGTACACAAAAGTTTTGAGATTTTGAAGCATTTTAGATTTTGGATTTTCATTTTAAAGGATGGATGCATTTGCATACAGAAACTATATTTGATGAGAAAATACTGATAACCTAGAAGAAAAATGAACAAAAGTTTTGATTAACAGTTTTCATTAAAAATACACTTAAACATGTAAAAGAAGGTCAACTGATAAATTTTAAATACACGTTAAAAAGCATCATCAAGTACCAGTTTTCACACTGACATTGCTGTGTGTCATTATAGGGTAATTTGCATGACATCATGAGCTCTTCTGTAATAGTAAAAAACTAGTAATCTTAAATTCCTAATGATAGCTTGGGTGAATATATTACAGTTAAAATGGATTCAGAATGACTCTGAATATGAAAGTTGTGATCGTGAGTGAGAGATTGTGAGCCTTTGATAGAAAATGAATTTTTATTTTTAATCCTTTCTTTATATTGTATCATTTTTCTTTACTATACCATGGATTCTTTAAACATAAGTAAATCTGATAAATTTAGTTAAACATATCAAAGAGTAGTGATAAATATCACAAAATCCTTGAGCATGGTGGGATATAAAGTAGATTAAAATATTGTCCCTATTGTTCTCAAAATCTAGGAAGGTCATATTGATTTCTAATTAAAGCAGAACACAGTGCACTCTATCAGAGAAGGGTCCAGCAAGGATCTGTACTCCTTTGTAGATTGTGGTTTATATACAAGATGTGAACTGATCCTCAAAAAATTCTTAAGAAATAAACATAGCAGCAGGTGTCTGTTACACATTCAGTGCATAGCAACCCTAGAAGCTAGGTAGCAACTTCATCCCATTTTATGGGGCATGTAAGAAGTACTTCAAGATGCTTATGGGTTTATTTACTAGAGAAAATTCTACTCACACCATTCAGCAATCTGAATTTATCCTTGCTTTGCAAATGATAGGCCTAAGATTCAGAAGTTGCATAATTAAAGACTATAGCACTAGTACTCTTGATGACATTGCCTCTAGATAACAGACCCTGTAAGGAAAGGAACAAGGAAAGAGCCACTTTCCTAGTGTTCTCTGTCCTCAGCACTAGTGACAAAAAATGGAATCTGTGCTTTCTTCAAGAAAAAAACTGCATTGAAAAGAGCTCTTTTTCTGAAAAATACTTCTATTCAAGTAGAACCAAATAATTTGTTTTGCTTAGGAATCACTTAAGAAATTTTCAAGATCATCAGTTAAAACACTGATCCAAATGTAAAACTTGTTTCTGGCTTGTAAAAAGGCACTGTCAGCAGTGCAGAATGAGGACTGTGCTCACAGAATCCCAACTTTTCTGTGGGATGATCCAAAAACAGCAAAGTGAAGGCACTACATTTCTTAACCATCACAAGTGTGTACATGCAGGCTGTGCCATTCCTGTCTTTAGCTGCTTATTGGTGTGCATAGATTAGAGTTAAAATACTTTAACTTGTAGATTAATGTATTCCAGATTGAATTTTTAATAGGAATAAAAGGCAGAGTAAGTGTATGTGAGATCTGTACACTTTGTCCTCTGTTTATACAGCCCTTAGTTAATTGTTCGGTCTGATTTTAGGACATTTAGCTTGACAGAAAGTTTCGTACGTGAAAGTCATTTGCTGGATTAAGATCTTGAGTTGTTTCTCTTGTTCTGTTCAGAAGCAGGTTTACACAAGTACCCTGATGTTAAGCAGAGCATCTGGAGCAAATAATGATCGTTAAGAGGAAGCATGTTCAGTGGTTTAAGCAGTTATTACTCAAGTAACTTTATAAATATATCTCACCCTTAACAGCACTAGTGATAAGCTCAAGAGCCAGTGCTAGAATTATTTTAATGACTTGCTTAAAAAGTAAAATAGTTCAAAATGAGGCAAAAATAAAGGGTCCCTCTGTTTAACTAGAGTGTTCCCAAGCCATTTTTACATTTAGGCTGCAGAGTGCTGCCGTTGTATCATAGCGCACAGAATATGTTGGCATGGCCTTAGTGAGGGATAGTATTCTACTTAATGCCACTTGTCTGTACTTAACAGAAGGACCATGGGTAAAAAAGAGAGATAGTGAGAACCCATACCATGTATTTAAACTTTCTTCTTTCTAAATTGCAGCAAATTCAGTAAAGCTAGAAATGCAGAGTGATGAAGAGTGTGACAGGAAGCCCCTGAGCCGAGAAGATGAGGTCAGGGGCCATGATGAGGGGAGCAGCTTAGAAGAACCCCTAATTGAGAGCAGCGAGGTGGTCGACAACAGGAAAGTCCAGGAGCTTCAAGGCGAGGGAGGAATCCGGCTTCCGAATGGTAAACTGAAATGTGACGTCTGTGGCATGGTTTGCATTGGGCCCAATGTGCTAATGGTACATAAAAGGAGTCACACTGGTAAGCAGCTGAAAGAATAACTGATGACTGCCTGTGACAGCTGATGTTGATATTACCTGACGCCTGTTCTCTTTCCTTTTTATTCAGGGGTGGCAATGGTGAAACTGCCTTTTCAGAATTCTGCTAGTATTGGATTGCTGGAAAGCAGAGAGTAGCTGGGTCTTGACTTCCAGCCTTCAAATCTGAATAGCATATCAGAAAAGAAGTTTGGGATTCAGTTTCCAAGTTCTTAATATAGCAATAATATGATAAGGGTTCAAAAGGTATAGGAGAATCTCATTGGGTAATTTAATCTTTCTGTATTTCTTGACTATTTTGCCATACCCCTGGCAGATAATATAGTTTGCTAGCTAAGATTTTATACTGCACAACAGAACTCCCATAATTATATAGGGGTGAATCATTTTCATTTTATCTACTTCTTGAAAAATGATCTGCAGTCAGTGTTTGCCTACCACCGGTCTCTGCAGTAGGCAGGTACCTTCCCTTTCAGGGATGTTACCATCTTTCTAGAATTTTTGGTTATGACTCCTGTAAGGAGGTACGTAGGGGCACATCTGACGAGGGGTAATAGCTATGCAGGTAGAATGTGTAGTCATGGAATTGGGTGAGGAACAAGCTCTCTCATTAATTTTAATTTGTTACATACTACAGCATTTTGAGAACTGGCAGGTCCTTCTTGAAAATCAACCAAGTGAAAAACCCTAACTAAACTTTTCAAATCTTTTGCTAAACTTCAAAAAAAAAAAAAAAAAAGCAACAGAAACGAGATTGTGGAAAGAGAGTTGATATTTTTAAAAGTTTCAAATTATATGAATTATTTTGAAGGCAATATAGCCTTAACTATAAATATGCAAAACAGTATTCTATCGAGCAAAATATTAATAGTCTTAGTTTTAATATATAAGTCAATTGAAAGAATGCTAAATCATGAAGGCATTTACAATATTTTGTTCAGTAATTGGGACTTTAAAACATGAGGTATGAAATTCCATAAAAGCTTTAGTCCATGCCTTGTATTTCGCACATGAAGAAACAGCTGAGTGTCTTTTTCAACACCATTGTATAGGTAGAGACGTTGCCGAGGCTAGGAACAAGGTGTCCTGATATCCATAGTGGTTTTGTTTGAATATACCATGCTTGGTATATTAATACACTGTCAATTTGTTATGAGGTATAACTATGAACTAAGGCTAATGTTTTAAAAATTGCCACCAGAAATTATATATAAAAGTCAGTTTTATCATAATCAACTTTAAAATATATACTTTTTTCCAGCTATACAGCCAGTTACATTTCTTCTTCTGTTTTGTTTTGAATTACTTTTTAAAAACAATATGATGCTTTTAAAATACTTACATTAGTAGTGCAAAAATTTTTCTTTAAATTTCTAAATTGTCTTAGGAAAACTTAAGGGTCAAACATGGTATGTGTTAGATAAGAAAAAGGGGAAAAGACAATAAAATACTTGACCTGACTTTTATCCATACTCATGTAGTAATTCTGTGATTCATAAAATGGTTTCCACAAAGTTATAATGTGTTTATCATATCAGCATGAGGATATTGAGAAGATAATATTTAAATGTGGAACTATTCAGTAGAAGAAATTAAAAGTCTAATGACTTTCTAGTTGAATTGCGTAATGTTAATTTTAGGGAGGAAGTTTACTCTAAAAACTAGTTTTGGAAATTTTTTAATAAACCTTTTAAGTTATTAATTAAGAAAATTCAAAGAACTAGTTTACTTTCTTGAAAATTTAATACATCAATGTTTTACTGCATCTATAGTGATAATCACAAGGATTGTTTGTGAATAAAGTAGTTTCACACCTGTTGTACCATGCATTTGATACTACTGTGGGAGAGTCAAATTATTTTAATACTGGAAATGATCTAATTGGCATAGACATGTTTACAAGTAGTTGTACAGATTTTCCATCAGTCCGAAGAACATGAGACTCATACAACCAGGGTGAGGACAATGGACTAAACAGTCATTTACATTCTCAACACCATTAGCTTTTTTTTGTTAATAAGTGTTATTGGAGTCTTGAGAAAAATTATACTTTCTTTAGATATAGAAAATTTTTGAAATGATAATAACCATTCATGGAGGACCTTGCGGTACCCATTGTGCTTTCTTGCCTTGGAAATTTTGGCTGTGGTATCTTGAACTAGGTCTTCTAATATGTGTTTTTGGTGTCCCAGTTTATAGATCAGAGAACCCGAGTATTTTTAACTCTCATTTGAGTGCTGTTTGAGAATAGAATGTCTCATTGTTTATAATTTAAATTAGACTGGTAAAGTTGTGGTCAGAATCCAGTCATTATATAAATGTTTTGTCTAAAATATCATAAGTTACAGTCTGCATTTTGCACATTCCCACCTTTAGTTACTTGTAGCTATTACAAGAGGCACCTTATTGAATTCTGTTAAAGCCCCCGGAAACATTTTTGCGCATTTTAACTCATAGAATTTTTAATGTAAAATTGAGAGTGAGAAGAGGCATACAGCTACCCAGTAGTTACTGTGATGTGGAGTATCAAATATAGTTCATTGTTTCTTCTTCCTCTTTCATATTTTACTAACCAGCCAAATCCAGTGTCTTCTTATCACTTGATGTTATTTCTTTAGCCTTGCTACTTCAGTGAGTAATCAGGTAATATTATCATCAGATTTTCCAGGCATTCTTCACTGGGATTGTAGGAAGACAAAAACAAAGTAGGGGCAGTCAGCTGACTCATGCATAAACAAAGGTCTATGAGAGCATTATAAGTATAAAAGAGTCTTAATTTTTCCCCTTTTAGCGACATACTGCTTCTATCATTGTAACTAGCCTTAAATATCCTATTTTGTACATTGCAGTGTTAGGGAACCATTTTCTTGCTCCAAGGCTCTCTTGACAGGTGCCTTAATTTTGCAATTTCTAGATGGTGGTTCCATCAAATGCAGGAATACCTGTCTCTCGTTTGTCAGAGCAAATTGATGCATGCATATCTGCATTTCATTTGAATATTTAAACCCAATTTTAAAAATATGAAGTTATGAAAGTATATTAACTATTAAAATATAATTATCCCATAAAAATATGATATGTGAGCTTGTCTCGCAAATAATTAAAATGGACAAGTAGATTGGTAGATTGGGTTTTTAGAACAAAACAAAACAAATGCACTGAGGAGGGACTTGAAGGACACCATGACTATATCTTAATTGTCCTCCTGAGTCCATAGTTGTTAACCTTTTGGGTCTCGTGGTGAGACTAGCTGTCAGATGATAGACAACTTACTTCAAGTTTTTGAATTGGATTCTTATGCAGTGTCATTAATATGGGGGAGGTTTATCATTTTGACTTATGTGTGAAGTAAGTGATTTTTTTCATAAAACTATCAACTGATAATGTTGATTTAGTACAAATGATGAGAATAATTGAGGTGTGTTTTTGAAAGTTACATAGATAATATGTGTACCTTTTGCAGGAAGTTCAAACTTTTCACTTAATTACCAGATAATTTTACATGTATCTGTAATGTCTAGGCTAGGAAATAACATGTAACACTGAATAAAAGGATTGGTAATGTTTTGCAGAATAGCTTTTTCAAAAATTGACTCAATGCACTTATCACTGTTAAGCAGAATGGATATGTCTTCTGTGGAGTATTCCTGAAATATAACTTTTAAAAAATGTTGACGTTATCTTCTGCTTTCATCCTTATGCTCTATGTTAGTGCTATTAAAAGATACATCTTAATTCCAACTAACTTTAGTGTTAAACATAGTAAACCAATTGTATTGTTGAAATGACATTTCATATAATCAAGATATTAAGAATAATTAGATTTCAGCCTGAAATGAGGAAGTCCATATAAGGGAAAAATAAAACAGCATTTATCAACATTTACTCATAATTCAAATCAGCATTTTTAAACCCTTATGTGGTTGAAATAAAAATGTATAGTTGCTAGTTCCTTTTTTAATTAGGAAAAAAAAAAGTTACCTTCACCTGGGCATGGTAACATGTACCTATAATCCCAAAATTATGGGAAACTGGGGCAAGGGAATAGAAAGTTCAAGCCCGGCCTCCTGAGTGACTTAGTGAGAACCTGCCCTAAAAAAAGAGAGAGAAAGGGAAGAAGGTTAAAGATGTAGTTCAATATTAACTCCCTGAGTTCAATCCCTGATATATACAATTCATAGATAGATGCATAGACAGACAGACAGACAGACAGACAGACTGGACTTTGATCTTGCCTTATTCTTTACATTATGTGACCTTGGAAATTGCTGAAGGCCTTCATACGAGGATGCATGTGCCCCTCAGCACCACAGTGGTATTTTCAGACATATCTAGGTCCCTTTTTATTTTTCCTCGTGTCTTTGAGGATGGTTATGTAAATTCAGAAGTAGTTACTTAATTAAAAAGAAACTCAAAGTGACCTATAATATTTTGTAAATATAAAAACTAAGTTGCCTTGTTATTTTCTCATAAAACTCAATTAGGTGAACCTTAAAAAAAAATGTCACTGTATTACTCTTTCTTTTTTTATTTTCACAACATTTTATATAGTAACTATAAAGTATTTAATATTATGCAAGTATCAGATATTTTTAAATATTTCATTTCAAATGTTGTAGTTGGTTTAATAGAAAATACAAGTCAGAGTGCTGCAGTTGAACTTTTCGAAGACAAATACAATTTCAAATATTTTTGTTTGCTGTTCATGCTAATGTAATTCCTTTAAAATACTATTATATACTAATTTGTTACTTGCCTAGGAAACCTTAATATATTTCAAAAGTAAAAATAAAATACTTGATATATTAATTTATAGCATGTCTGTCTTTAGATATGGACAAAATAGACACTAACTGTGTCAATAATCAGATACTTTGATATGTGAACTTCACTTTCACTTATAAATACCTAGTTTTTAATGTCATTATGAGAGTCAAAATATTAAACATTAAGTAACTAGTAAGATAATGAATTGATGGTACCTAGTATACCTAACTACTAATAATACTATTACTCTTATTGTCCTGAGTTAGAGAAGAATGACCACTAGACCTAAAGCTTGAGACTTGGATATTAGCAAAGCCAATTCTAGAAGATAAGTATTTAGAAGAGTTAAGAGAGGTGATCATTATTAAACAGAATTGGCACTATTTAACAGTGGATGACAGATAAGTCACTTGTACATAACCTACTTGGGTCTCTCCACTTTTGTTCTTTCCTACAGGGGAACGCCCCTTCCACTGTAACCAGTGTGGAGCTTCTTTTACTCAAAAGGGCAACCTTCTGAGACACATAAAGTTACACTCTGGAGAGAAGCCCTTCAAATGTCCCTTCTGTAGCTATGCTTGTAGACGAAGGGACGCCCTCACAGGACACCTCAGGACCCACTCGGGTAAGTGTCACCAAGTCTTTGAAATAAAAGCTATAATTGAAAATTTAAGAGAGTACTACAGAAAAAATAGTATGGACAGCTTTTTGTGTGTCTACATGGACAGTATCTTCGTCTGTGTATGTTGCTCATGCATGTGGCCTTTCCTGTTGCAGACTCAGAGTTGGCAAAATGGAACATTGTCAACTGGAGTGACATTTCAGAATATTGGAATAAGAAAAGTAGCTGACATGTAAATTTACTACTATTTAATTTTATATTTATTAATGCAGTAATTATAGCTAACCCAGGATAACTGAAGATCTAGTAAAATGTAACAATTGCCTTCTGAAGTTTCTCTGGAGGTGATGAAAGCTTTGTGGGTTTTGTTTTGTTGTTACTGATAATAGTGCCTAGGCTGGGACTTTATTGGGAAACCAAACATTGTTAGTTTTAAACTTGAAGATAGAGGAATTCGGAAATGGGCTGTTATTTACAGTAATTTGTATTTTGTTTTAACTCTCTTGTATCTATAGTTCTCATTATGGTCTTTGGAAACTATCTCCATTTTCTTTCCACTTGGTAAATGATTCAAAAACCTAGAATATTAGATATTTTTTATAAGGCCAGAATATAAGTACATAAAAGAGAAAGAATGATTAGAAGATTGAATGAGTCTCATTTGACTTTTGTCTGAATTGCCATAACTAAGAAATTAAAGGGGGAAAATTAATATAGAGTGCTTTCAAGCCCATTTTATGTGCTTCTTCTGGCTGTAATGACATATTAAATTTTAATTTTAATGTGAAGATATGAGGGAAGTGATATTTTCATGTACATTGACAAATTATATTAGAGGATTATGAGATGATTCTTACATTTCTTTACATTTTTGCTGTTGCTAAGAGTATACTTAATTTTTAACATGAATGTGAATTATGTAAAGCTGTTTTAAAAATAACTCTAAAATTTGGGGTATTTGTTAAAATGAATTTTATATAAACATTGAAATATTTTAAGTATATTATTTTCCTCTGACTCAACAGCATTCATCTATCTTCATTTTATGTTTTATTAAAAGTTGTGCTCTCTCAAAAACATGAAAGGTTTTCTATGTTGAAAAATATTTTTAAGACATGGCAAGTATTTCCTTATGTTAGTCATGTATTTTGGCTTATTATAATACTATGGAGTTGTTTTACAAGTATTTCATAGTACATAGTTGTCACAGATGCATGTTTTGCCTCAACTTTGTGCAGTAGATGACTTGAAACATCTACCTCATTCATTACAAAATACTGTTGCTTTAAACATAACTTTTGTATACAAATTTTTCTTCATAAATAATGAAGAAAAGACATGGTCCTTGTTGCTGCTGTTGTGTTGATTTTGCAAGCTAGATTATGCAGTCATGCTTTCTGCTGGTATGCAAACAATAGCATATTCAAATTAGCTAATTAAAGACAATTCAATGGAGTGACCTGGGACTTGGGCACCCAGCTACTGTGTCATCAAGGTGTGATGTCAATTTAGTTGTACTTCCAATTGGTGTCTACAATATTAGCTATCTTTAATTGTTTTTTGTAATTACTAGAACACAGGATGTAGCTGGTAAAGTCTGTGCTTCTTTGATTGGTCAGAGCTCAAATTGGCTCATTCTTGCTTTCTCCTTCCACTCATTCTCCTTCTCCTCACTCTGACTCTCTTTTAATACCCGAACTAGACAAGCTGTATTACTTATGACCTTTCTCCCAGGATAATCAGTTGACTTCCCTGGGAATGCTGCCTTACCAGGCTCTCAGCCCTGGGAAATCTGAGCTGGTAGTGGTAGTAGTTGCATCAGTTAATGAGGAGGGAAGTCCACATGGTAAAATCCATACAGAGTTTTTATCTCTGCTTCTATTGTTCCTTATGCAAGGTCCAGATGAGCAGGAATCCAAAAGATTTGACTGAAATCCATAATATACTTTGCCCAAGTGACTGAGAGCCTTCTCAACAGTGGTTGTCTTCAAAAAAGAATGTGGAATATCATAGTGTCACATTTTTTCCTGATTCTAAAAGATACATCCTTCTGTAGACCTTCTATGACTAATTTTCTGCTTTTGTTCTTTGAAGTCCATGGCCATTTGACCATTCCATGTTTCATGACCTCAGTGATCTCTTCTTCTACACAAACATATTGATAAGACCAAATGTGTTAGCTGACATACAGACTTCTGGGTGATATACTTTCACCTCTGTATCTCAGGACTGTTATCTGTAAGTGGACCTGAACAATGCAGTAGTCACTCTTGGTACTAAATACCATGCAATTAATTTACAAGCAAGACCAACACTGTTTCCTCTAATAACTGATCATTGATAACATCATGTAGGTGATAAGTGGGAGTGGAAGGGTACAAATTGTGAAGGAGCAGTAGCAGTTAGCCTGGATACCTGAGTCATATGCTCACGCATATATTTGCCTTCCCAAAGCAGCAGGGTCCTACTTAACTTATCACTGGAATGCTGTTATATGTCTCTTGTTTCGTGACATGTTGAATTAGATAACACTTACTTTAAGTTGTGTGGTTTGGGCTGTGTACATATTTGAAATCATATATATTGATACTTGATCCTAACTAGAGTCCAGTAGCAGTATAGGAGTCTTTTTTTTTAATCAGAAAACAGAATGTTTAAAAACATATCTTTGCTAAATAACTATTAGGAAATTACACTCAGGCTTTCATTGATGGAAATGTACAAGTATTTCTGCTTGCCACAGACATTTCCAAAAAATCACTGCATGTGCTCTGTCTTAGATCCAGGACATAGCACAGTTTTCATTATGGCAGAGGTAGGCTTACCACAGATGCCACTCAAATCTGGCAACATTGTGTGTTCCATGAGGTATATGCATCAGAGCCACATACTCAGATACAGCCTCTGCTTCTTTCAAAGCCCAGAGGCCACCATTTGTTGTCCCTTATTCTTCACAATGCAAGATGCAAGGTACATGCTGCAACTTATCACTCACTATGGAAGATCTATTTCAGCAGGCCCAGACCACTGGGCTGGGTACGTTTCACAAATGCTGAAAGTCCCTGACCTTTCATGGAGTTTACCTCCTGTATTCTAGCATTTATCTTACAGAAGCATCGTGGGTGTTTGCTGCTTCCTGCTCTTCAAATTCAATGTAATTAGATGAATGTGATATTTTTGTGTGATGTTTTATGGTATGACAGACTAATCAAAAGTTTTCCAAACTATATTATGACAAGGAGAGTTGGCCTAGTCGTAGGCTAAGATGGAAAAGACAAACTGCCTCTGATTATTTTTGTTGATGGGAACAGCTTAAAAAAATAAGCTTCAGTAAAGAATCTTTGGTTAGAACTGCATTTTCAGTTGACATGGTGAAATTAAGTCTGCCCTCACCTTTACACATGTCTAGGTAGTTTAAGTGGTATATAATATGAATTACAGCCCAGCATCTTCCAGTTCTCTGATGATGTCACTAATATCTGTAATTCACTCAGAGGCACATTATTTCTTGTCCTGTTGTTGCTCCATGACCAAGAACTAGTGATTTTGTATTAACACTTATTTTTAGCAATATAGTTCATAACTTTTAGGGGCAGATGTTAGAGTATGTCTTTAGTCTATTTTCTCTGAAGCTTAGGTTAATTTTTTTTAAAAGTTAAAAACTAGCAGAGAGGGCTAGAGGAATAGAACAAAGGTTAAAGGACTTTCCTAGCAAGCACAAGGCCCTGGGGTCAATTCCCTAGCGACCCATAAGCCAGGGCGTGTGCCTGTGATCCTAGCATTTGGGAGGCTGAGGCAGGAGTGTGAGTTTGAGGTGAGTCTGGGCTACAGAGTAAGTTCAGCACCAGTCTGGACTACAAAATAAGACCCAGTCTCAAAAAGAAAAAAAAAAAAAAGAAAGAAAAGAAAAGAAATCTAACAGAGATGCTTTCGGCTATTTCACCTGTGTTCTGACTTGAGCTTTCACTAGAATGAACTTTTTTTTCATTTTTAATTTCATTTACTTACTCGTTTGAGACAGTCTCAACCAGGCTGGTTCTGAACTCACAGTGCTAGATTCCAGGTGTGCACCACTATGCTCGCCTTATGTGAGGCTGGAAAATTGAACTCAGGGCCTTGTTCTTGCTAAGAAAGTGCTTTAACCACTGAGCCATTCCTCTAGCCCCTTGACATTAGCTCTCAAAGTCTGAAGTTTGCCCTTTCGCTTTCCATGTCCCTTGGAGCCTTTAGAGCCGGCCTTGTTACGCTGTGAGCCGCCTTCTATGTGCTGCCTTTGCTGCTTTAGCATGTGAATGCTGTAGCTTCCAAAGCCTTACCTCTGCCACACTCCTGCATTCCATGCTGCCAACAATGACAGTCAGTGTTGAGTACTCATGCATCTTCTTAGCACATGAATAGATTTACCAGTATCCCATTAACTACCTGGTTAGGAAGCTATCTCATTCTCTTCAGACCCAACTCCATAATTCCATTTTGACTCTCCAGAGCTTTGGGCAATTTCTGCTAACAATAACTTACGAGGATCTGATAATAAAGTAATAAGACACTCAAATAGAGAGAATTTGGGAACATCAGTGAGAAGACAGCCTAGCCTTATTCCGAAGGGAAAGGAGACAGTAGCCACTGAAATAAAGATAGGAAAGAGTCTTGCTCATTGACATTCGGTACAGAAACGTGGCCTTTGCCAAGCCATGACTTGGGCTGTATGTGTTCTTGTTCTCTCCACCCTCCAGCCTTTCACGGGCATCTCACATTAACTGAGCTCAGCCAGAAGCCAGGGACAAGGGAGCCTGATGACAAAGCCAGGGAAATAAGCTGTACACAGAACAGAGCAGAGTACAGAAAAATAGGAAGTGGCTGTGGAAGCCAGCCACAAGCTAACTAAAATGGAAGAAGCAGAGCTTAGAAGTAGTAGTACCGGGTACTCGATGCAATGAAGTGGTTTTGAATCTAATTCTGTTTTTATGATTCTTATTATTGATAGAACATGTTTTGCTTCCTCCTCCCTTCAGGTTAATGACACCACCATTGTTGTATTTAGTTATAGCATCGACTATACATGTCACATTTTGGCTTCTTATGTTGTGGAACTTAATATTTTTCCATTTTGCTTTCTGTTTAGTACGTTGGTAACAATGAACCCAGCACTGGAAGGCATTTGTATGTTTCTGCCATACATATTATATTTAAGAAATGAAAAAAAACTAGAAAAATTTCTGGAATACAGTATAAAATTTAATTATATATGTATATGTATGTATGTGTGTGTGTATTTTTTTTCCGTTTGAGAATTTAGTGGCATATCCTATAAGATACCAATTAAGTGTCTTTGTTTTGCTTATTTAGGTTTTTTTCAGATAATATCTGGCTTTCTTGAGCTGTGTCCAGACAGTAGGAACTATTGCTAAGCACTCCGAATGGATTATTTAATTAAAATTCTTTAATCTGATGCAAGCAAATGGATGTAGTTTATAGATTGATAGCAGTAAGTCTAGTAACTAGGAAAATGGTTCTAATTAAAAGTCTTTAAGTTAAGAATATAAATATATCATTCATCTTTTGATACAAAGTCAGGCCCAATTCTTTTAATGAGAATTTTTCAGTTTTGAATACTATGTAACTTTTTTCTGGCCTAATCCATACACATCAGGCTCTCTAAGAACATTGACATCACAACAGTCATTATAGCATTGTGTTTTTTTTTCAGTAATGTTAAGATTATTTTTGCTCACCATCCATTTCAGCAATATTTTTTTAATGAACTCATCTTAATTATTGAGTCTTTCTGTATTGGTAAAGTGTAGTTAAATATAAAGAGGTCTCTTTATAGCCACATTGCTATGGTTTGGATCTGGAATGTCCCCCACAGCCTGTGTATTTGCGCATTGTGGAGAATCTTTCAATTTGTGTGCTGTTGGGAGGTGGGGCTTGGTCGAAGGGGTCACTGGGACATATCCTGGAAGGGTATACTCTGCCTCCACCCTTCCTTATTGACTCAGCTTCCTGTCTGCATTTGCTGCAAACAGCTCCTCTCCAGCTAGTCCTCTGCCATGTGCTTCCACCATTGCAGGCTTCCCATGAGCGGACGGAGACCTTCCAAAGTGATGAGCTAAAAATACCCTTTCCTCCCTTAAGTTGCACATGTTGGGTATTCTGTCCCAGCAACAAGAAAGTAACTAACATATTTTACATTAGAAATTTAATGACAAATAATTTATCCCATAATACCAAGTAGCGCCGGCATCGGTAGGTCTGGCTTCAGTCATTTCTGACTCTCCAAGTTATGCTTCACTCCATACATTTTATCTGTTAGTGGTGTAGCTGGACACATCAAAGAGGCCTCCTAGCCCCAAAAGTTCAGTGTTTCAGGTTACCCAGACATATGTCTTACAAAAGAAACAGAGACACAGTCAGTCAAGAAGAGATTCCTCCTGCTGTTATTCCTACTGTACAAGCAAGGAGACTGAGGCAGAGAGAGGTCGCCCAGGTAGAGTCTGGATTCAAACCAAGGCAGTCCGACTCCAAAATCGATGCCCTTTATTACTGGGATACATGAAACAACCCCGTATGTTTATTCTAGGAAACTTTTATCTCTCCTAACGTAACTCCTAATGGTAAAATAAAGCAAAAGGGCAAATTAGAGAGAGAGGAAGAAAGCAAGGGGTCAAGGCATTTGTGCTTTAAAAATGAGCTTGCTACAAATTTGCAGTGGGATTTTGTCAGGTCATTGGATTCGCTCCTTAAATCTCCCTATCATGTTAATATTATGTGATGATAAACATGGTGTGGTGTGTGATCTTGTCTCCCTGCTGAGGAGGCAGTACTACAAGAACTCCCTCCTGTGACTGCTGCCTTTCCTCCTCCTCCTCCTGGGTGCCTACTTCCCCTATCTCCTCCTCCACCCCCACTACTACTGTTTTCCCTTGTTTAACTGCAAGAATAGATTTGCATGAAACAGATTTAGTTTCTTAAGGCTTTCATAGAATCATCACAGTGTCAGTTTTTCTCTTCTCCCACTCTCTGCTAACCCACGTCTAAGGGTAGCTATGATGAGTCTCAGAGAGAAAACGGTGTCCAAAGGAAACTTAAATGAGAGGGAAGAGGAGGGCAAGGGGAGGGATAGAGAATTGAAATGTGTTATCAGCAGTGCGTCAGCCAAAGGTCACAGTCATGTTTTTGGCACAATAAGAAAATGTGCTACACTTTAAAAAACACGTCCTATGTTTATATTATGCAAACTTATAGGCAAGGAAAAGGTCCTGGTCCATATTTAAAGTCTTCCTCTCTAGCTACCTTGAGACACTACATAATTTTCTAATTTACTTTATATAAACTTACAACTTTTGTGAGTTTTTAATGATAAATCAATGAAGCAGTGTTTCCTTTACAAAAATATTCTTTATTGTTTTGTCTTTCAGATTTTCAGTGTAACAAGTGATTATAGTCCTTTTATTTCTGGAAATTGATTAATGTGTTTTGTATATTATATTGAATTCCTCCTAATTGTTTTTATTTTACCTACTACTCTGGGGAAATAGTATTTTAACTGAGCCTTAGACCCATGTTAATCAAAACACTTAAACTTGTTATTTTTAAAGATGTTAGATATTAGAAAGGTATACTTTTTCTAATTAGCATTTCAGACATATATCTCACATATGTTACTGTTGTACACAAAGTTTTAAAAAGATAAAAAAGAATATGTTTTAATGTATAAAATATAACATATAATAACCTGTAGAAATTACAAAGAAAAAGAGTAAAAATGGGTCTCAAATATTTGTATAGTATACTAAAAATTCAACTTTTAGCATACAGTTTTGCTGTATTCAGATGATTATTTTTTTTTTAAAGTGTAGCTTAAAGCTGGAATAATTTATAGACAGCTGTAAGGAAAAGTCCTAATTTTCCAAGAAAGGTTATTCATTGTCTCTTGTATTCTTAAAAAGCCAAATTTCTTAGTAGTATATTTTAAGGTGCTTATTACTTCTGAGTTACTTCTGAAGACATATAAATAAAATATTAAGTAAGCTTATCAGTGTAGGAATTATTCTGTTTTGGGTTTGGTCATACTTATCTTAGAAACAAGCATACCTTTCTATCTGTATTGTATAACCTTGGAGTAAGAGGGATTTGAGAAACCTTCCCCTGTGAAAAGCCTTTTGACCTAGGGTCAGTAAGCCTGAATTATTCTATACAGATATATCTAATTTATTTCCAGTCGTCTCAGACATGTTGAGGTCTTTATTTTTTATAGTACTTTGTAGTCTATTAAATGTTTGACAATTTTCAGTTTAAGAAGTGTGTTGCTTATGTCTAATTGTCAGTTTAAAGCTATTTTGCCCTATAAAAAGGAACTGGACCAGATGTACCACATAAATGCCCATCTGCCAAAACAACAACAGCTTCCTCCCTGTTACACATTTTTGGTTTTTTTAAATAAAAACTGTCTTTATTCTTCATGTTTCTGAATTCTAAGAAATATATATTATGCACAGAAATAACTGAGAATTATTGGATACTTATTTTAGTGGCTAATACTGATTTTAAAAATACATGTACAAATTAAATAAGATAGTGATTGCTGAAATTTCACTGAAGTTTGCCTTTTTGAAAATTCTTAATGTATGATTTTTGTTCAGATGTGCCTTTATATAACATGAGAAAATCTTTAAAAATCAAACATTATGACCTACTCTGCTTTTGAATATATTACACATTTTTTAGTAGAATGTTAAACTGACCTAGAGACATTTTAATGTATATATTTCTATGCCCTCAGATAAATTGGTACAACAAAATAGTTTTTTCACATCTTCAAATTTCCTATAAATAGAATTCAGAAGTACTCTCTGGGTTGGATTACGATGGCACTAACCTTTGTCTGTAATATTAAAGAAACATGTCAACTGCTCAAGTTTAAAATGTTGTAAAAGAAAGTCTGATAATTTGTTCTAAGAGTGGTATGCCCTCAAGCAGAGTAGCATTTCTTACTAAGCATTTCATTTCACAAACACATCATTTCTGTAAATTGCTGACTATCCTCAGTTCTGTGAACTGTCGTTTCATGTACACTTGTAGCCACCACTTTTCTGATATGCCCAGTTTCCATCTTGTTTTATTTAAATTATCCTTTCTTCTTCCTAGTCATTTCCTTTCATAGTCTTCTCTTGATTGTGTTTTAAATAAGTCCTACCCTCATTTCTTCACTTACTTTACTGTCACTTAATACTAGTTTTTGTGGTGACTGACACCAAAAACTATGTAAATAACAGCTTTTAGGTCATGCAACGTGGAAAATGTTTGGGGTAACATAAGATTGCTGCTATAATGCACCTTTAGATATTAATAGCACTGGTTATTTTGTAAGCTGACAAATAAAATCTGAAAATTAGGTTGTTGGCCTAAATATTGCTATAATTATTTATTTTAATATTTTCATTATTTTATAACCAAACCACCACCATAGCCAACTCTTATGACCCAGGCTTATGATCCCAGTCCTCTGGGTGGTTGAGGCAGAAGGATCACAAGTTCAAGCCCATCCTGGATGGCTTAGTGAGACCTTGCCTCAAAATAAAATGGGGCGGTCGGGGGGGTGGCGTGGAGCAGCGGGGAGAAGGGGAATATGACACAGTACCAAAGCCCTGGGCTCAATCTTTAGTACCAAAACTAAATAAGTTATTATGAAATTTGTGCCAGAGTTCTTAAGGAGTTCTTTTTACAAACTATGAATCCGTGGACCAAGGTAATGATAGGCATTTTAAAATATGTCAGTCCACAGACTGAATCTAGTACAGCTCATTCACAAAAGTGATGGTGTGTTCAGTGTAATATAATTTGTCCTGTCAGCTTACCTTGAGAAGAAACTGTTTTAAACTGATTTTAGACCTGGCACCTGGCCCACTGGGTGACCCCCCAAGTATGTAATTTTCCTCCTCTTAACTCCTGTCCGTCTTAGAGGTGGTTAGTAGAAATAGATTGCACTGAAATGACACAAGCAGTGTCAGTGGCACACTGTGCTGTGCTGACTTCACCCATAAAGTCCTGATACTGTGTGTTCTGCAATAAACGCTTAACAGAAGGATTAGGAAGAACACTTTTATTTCTGACTCTTAAAACACATACTTCATTGCACTTTGACCAAGAGGTAATAACCCCTTTCAGTCAGGCAGCCAGGTAAGACAACTCATGTAGTTCCCACCCAGTAGAACACAACTTTGCTCTCCCAAACCGATCAGTACATAGCCACTTTATATGTTCTTTACAAAACATTTAAAAATTCTAATATTGTGTATGCTCTCATCATTTACACATAGCAGTAAGTAGATTTGCCTCTTTACATCTCAGATACTTATTTATAGAAGGAGTTATTGATGAGAAGTCTTCCTGTTGTAGTACATATTATTTAGTAGCTCTTCACTTTTTTGTAAAGACAATTATTAGGTCAACTTAAATACCTTTCCTCCCATTTTTATTCAGAGGAATTTTAAAGAAATAGACAAGTTAGGTGGCCTCTTTCTCATTGTCCTAAATATTGTTCTGATTGTGAAGTTTACTAGCAGTTTTAAACCTCACTGGGTTAAAACCTCACTGGACAGTCCTTAATTTGTTGTTGTTTCAGATTTTCCCTTCCACCGAGACCACAGGCCTGATATGGTGGAACAGGAGAGCTATATTCCAACTTCATTATTCATCTGAGCCCAAAAATCTTGCTATCCTGTTGTGTGGGAGATCTGTTTGTTTGTGGGGTTTTGTTTGTCATAAGCTAGCCTCTATCCTTTTTTTAAAAACTTTTCCAACTTGATCCATGTGAGTCAAAGAAACTTGGTCACCTGTAGCCTGTGATATTTTCCCAGATTTTGTAAGAAAACAACAAAATGGTAGAAAAGAGTCAGACAAGTAAGTAAAATACAAACCAAGTTATAGTTCATTACTAGCATGTAAAATACAATCTTTAGAATGTATGTGAAATGTTTGTTAAGATATCATGAATCCTTTGGCAGTGGCATCCCTTTAAATGCGTTGAGGTGTGATGACGTAAGCATGTAGGTAAGACTGAAGGATCTTAAATCCAGCATCTTCAAAGGTGAGAGTTTACTCTACTTTATTTTGTATCTATCCTTTATGGACTTTATTCATTGGATGAATGGATGGGTGGATGATTTCAATTGAATAATCCTACATTGGCTAGGAAATTTAAGATTAGTCAGAGGTGGTTGAATGTATTTTCTAGTAAACAGCATTTATCAACCCATTATAAAATTTGTATGGAGGCTAACACTTAATGCCTTCTTATTTTGTCATAAGCATTACATGAAGGTAAAGTCTTTTTTTCCCCCCAAAGAATGAAAGTTACATTTAAGGAGGGAGCCACAATCTCTTGATTTTACATATTGTATATTTCTTTACCTTAAGAGTGTGCTTTTACCTTATTTCTCATTTTATTTCCTGTGTACCAATAATGTATTAGATTTTAAACACAGCATAATAAAGTTGAAGAATGGTGTCATACCACTGTTTTAAAAATTTAAAAAGGAAGTTATAATGCTGAAGACATTTAGAAGAAAATACATTTTAAAATAGTCCGAATTATCTCCGTGAGAATAATTTTTAAACTATTTTTAAACTTAAACTATAGTTCAAAATAGCATGAATTATCTCCATGAGAATATTTTTTAGCAATTTATGCCTTCATGTAGTAAAAAAAAATTATCATTTTAGCTACAATGCACATTTCACACACATGCAGTGTACTATGAAAATGTCTGATCTGCCTGACTCCGGAGCCCATGTTTTAGGCCACTATATACCTGCTTTTTCCATCTCTCCTTCATATAGCAGCCAGGATGTTATTCTAAAACTCAATTTAAGGCATGTCACTTCTCTTTTTAAAATCTTTAAATGGGTTTCCATTGCCCTTGAAATTAAATCAAAGTACTTATCACAGCCATTGGAATTTCTTCCCAACTCCCCTGTCCAATCTTATACTAATTCTACCTTTCACCACGCTTTTCCTACCTGGGAATTCTTTGTTCTTTCCTACCCTTTGGATCTTGACATCACAGATGAGCCTAGAAGTCAGTCACCTTCAGCTCTTCCCTTGATTCCTGGTAAGGCTACCTTATTATCCTTCAGATAGTAGCTCAAATACCATCCCCTTGGGAGCAGTGGCTTCCACAAGTACCCCACCTAAAGTATCCTCCTACTTACCCTTTCTTCTGTTGGCTCTGTCTTAGCATCTTAAATCTCGAATCAGAATTTGACTTGGTTGTCTATACCCTTGTTGCTCATCTGCCCCTTCTCAAACATGTATGTATCAAATGCATAACTACTCAAATGCCTATTGTCTACACATTGAAAATACATATATTCAGTAAATAAATGTAGTTTTAGTGTTAGAGCTTTCTTGGGCTTCTCCATGTGGTATCAATGAATGTCTATTAGTATTTCCTCAGCTGGGAACCTTATTTGGAATATAATAGTAATCAAGGAGTATTTGTTGAGTACTGAACGGGAGGACCTTAAGGTACAATCTTCTTGATCTAATAAATCCATATGAAAAGAAGTAAAGGAGAAACAGTAACCTTGTCTAAGATTTGTGGAGGATCTGCTAATATGTACTTTCCAAGTGTGTAAGCCACAACCAGATTTTTAAATTTTTCCACTATGGATCCTATAAAATTTTGAAATATGTAAGCTCTATTTGTTGAGGTAATAATTTTACTAGGAAATAATATAAAAAGAAGCAATAAAATCAGACATGATAATGTAGAGCCTTGGAAGTATCACTCATAACACTGCCAAAATATTTTATGGTGTGTATTTTAATTCTATTTTGCTTCCTTCTTTTAGGTGTTTAATTCCATATGTCTGGGAACCTAGTTACTTAAAGTGATTTTAAAAAGTTCGTGTCAACAACTTATATTCTTATAAAAATAATCTTAATGAGATCTTTTTTTTTAACTGTGCCCCCCCCCCCAAAGTGAAGTAAGAAATTTTTTAAAAGGGGGTTTTGTTTGTTTGTTTCATAGTATTGGGGATTGATTTGGGCCCCAAGGCCTTTGCACCAAGCTAAATCCCCAGCCTTCTCTCCCCCACCACCCCTCACCTCTCCTTCTTTAATTTTGACACAGGGCTTTGTTAAGTTGCTCAGGCTAATTTTGAACCTGTGATCTGCTTCAGCCTCCCTGTATCACTGGGGAGGAGGATTGGATGGGAGGGATGAGAAAAAAGAAAGTTCTTTTGCTTTAAAATGTCTGATTTTTGAAGGCCCACGCACACTTTTATGTATGGCTTCCCTTGGTGTTTATATCTGTAAATTTTTTAATTTAATTTGAAAATAAATGTCATTACATGATAGAACAGATGGAAATATTTGAATGGGTGAGCAGTTAGCTCTGAATGCAGTGTCGCTACTTACTGTATCCATTGCAGTATCCACAGCACCTACAAAATGGCATTGGACAGCCTGAAGGTTGTCTGTGAATACAGACTTAAGGAATGGTAAAAGAACTCTAGTCCTTGGTCAACACTGAACAGCCCTCTGTAAGTCAGACAAAGTGCATTAAAGCCAGCAGCAGGGGCCTGTTTTATTATAGAGCAGAGTCTCAAAGCAGTTCACAAAGAGATTGCTTGAGAAATTAATAGTTAATATAAAAAGAATTATTTCACATAGTCATTTAAATTTTGTGTTAAATGAGTTTTATTGGTTTGTTTGCATGTTTTATTATAAGAATTCTTGACTATCTCAAAAAACCTTTTATATATTTATGTGCATTATGTATCTCTAAATAAGCTACATTAAATAAACCTTTTTCATAGATTTGATTAAACAGTTAACATTTTCTCCAATGCATTCTCCCAAAGGCTTTAACTCTTCTTACATAAGTTATTTGACTATGATAATTTTTGATGTATACCTAATTATACTGATATGATTTAATAGGGATATGCTTTGAAAATAGCTAAATTTTCAGATACAAATCTGTTTCCTTCCTAAAATGTTCTCTTCTGACTTAATCATCAGATTGAGAAAAAGAGATACAATATGACTTACAAAGATTAAGGGAAAAATAAATGTGATATTTCCTAAAGATTACGTTTCAGGCAGAATTTTACAGCTTTCGATAGTAAACTAAATCACAAAGGAGAAAAATACCAAGTTTTGAGCATATAAAAAATAGAAATCCTCTAAACCTCAAAAAATGCTTATGAAATGAAATGTTCATAACATGTACCTAGTCAGCAGGTGCAAGTGGAACCGTGTGCCACACTGTGCAACTACTCAAACCTTCGAATCAGATTGGACAATGCCTCTCTCATTTACTGCCCCTATTGATCTTCCATATCTTAGTATCTTTGGTATGTAAAGTATCTTTCTAGAATTGTATTCTGAAGAAACTTTTCAGTAACCTGAATTACAATGGCACTAGGACATACTAAGTCAGGATGCCTTCTTGGTATTTAAATCTAAATATTTCAAAATACAACTTTTGCTTCCAACTATAATGAATGGACAGGCACCAGAATTGCCCTGCCCTCTAAACACCTAGAGTACCAAACAAATTATATTAAATGAATCTTAGACAATGACCGGCAACCCAGAATTTTGATCCCTGAGAAAGAAAAAACAAACAAACAAACAAACAAACAAACAAACAAACAAACAAAAAACCAAAGGTGATGTGTCCTGTGATTGCCTCAACTTGCTTCCTGGAGACAGTGTTTGCGGCACAGCTCAGGGACAGGAAACTTAATCAGAGGCTGACCATCTAGTCGAACTGAGGACATAGAGATAAGAGTCTTGAGAGACCAAAAGGCCTCAAGTATGTCTAGTCCTACAGTAGCTTAGCAGAATATCAGAAGGCACTGCACAAAAGAGCTTTGACTCTTGCAGATGGCCCTCTTGAATCACTCTAAATAGTCATCAACTGTGTGCATGAGGTTAACTATCTGAAGCTGAAAAAGAACTCCAAATCAAATGTCTGGAGCTTATGCACAGAGAGGACTAGTTTATTCTTATCAATCAGCCTGGAAATCTTTGTGATATTCAGGGCATTGAGTGAAGTCTTAAGAGGGGTGCTAAACTGGCCCTTTGATTATAATATGCCTTAAGTGTAAAAGCAAACTTCAGAAGGATCAAACTGATTCCAAAAAAAAAGCACATACTGGAACATACCACCCACATTAAAGAATTACAACAAAATCTAAAAAGTCTATATAACTGGACTCTAAACTCATAAGGAGAAAATTTTAAGAAATTCAGAAAAAGAGGAGGAAGAATATTTCTAGATTCACTGCATGGATTCAGCATTATTTATAGTAAAATCATACACATGAGAAAAATAAATGAGAATTGCATAGTAGTAATTCTAAAAACAGAGATTTTAGAAACCTTGTAAAATATTAACACATTATTCTAGAAATATGTAAATAGGATGTAATGTATCTGATCAAGTAGAATTTATTCCAGAAATTCTTAAATTTTTTAACATTGACAATAATCAACCAACAAAATTTTTAAATTGGTTATAATAGACAAAAAAGAAGAAAAAAGCATTCACAGTTGCAGAAAAAGCATTTAGCAGAATTCAGCATTCGTGTGCAATAGAAATTCTCAATGATAGAGTAGTAAAGAACTCCTTCAGCTTGACAGAGTTCATGGTGAAAAATCCTCCTGATGTCATGTCAATAAAATGATGACAATTTACCCCTAAGACAAGGAACAGGGCAAAAATATCTCTCCACTCCTATGCATTATCAAACTGAAAGCTTCTGTAGATGTCATAACCTAAGAAATGAGAACCGTACAGCTTGGAGAGGAGTGACATAAAGCAGTCTTTAATTTTCGATGACATAATTACCTGCATAAAAACGCCAAGGAGTCTACTAAACTATTAAAATTAATTTTAATTAGTGATTTTGTTAAGGTTTCAAAATGCAAAAACAATATAAGGAAATCAAGTATATTTTTTCACTTAAAAACTATGATAGTTGACAAAAGTTGTATGTACTTACTGTGGATAGCATGCTCTGATGTCTGTGCTCATTAGGATATGGCTATGTCAAGCTCCTTAACATAGTTACTGCTTCATGTACTCATCCTTTCTTACGGTAGGAACACCTCGATCTGCTCTTACCTGTCTTCAACAAAACATACATCAGTAAATGTGGCAGCCATGCTGTGTAGTAGGTCTCTTGGATGTGATCCTCTTGTGTACCTGATACAGCCTTTCAAATCCTGCTGCCCCTCTGCGCACACACCTCCCAAGAACACGGAAGTGCAGGTATCACTTTGGCACATCGAGAGAAACCAAGTATATTTTATGTGGTGGAAATTAACAGAATTTGGAATTTAGAAAACAATGCCTTTATTATAGCATTTAAACATTTATGAAATACTTCAGAATATATTTGAGTAAATCCATTTTGGAACTGTACAACTTAAAATCCTGCAATTTTGTTTAAAAGATTCAGCACCACTAAGGCTTTCCTTCTTCCAAAGTGGAGCCTGTCGGGTCAGGACAGTCCCACTCAGTATCATAGTATCATAGTAGGTTTTTTTTTTTTTTTTTGGTAGAAATTGGTAAACTTATTCCAGAGTTTGTTTAGGAATATAAAGGAACTAAAATAGCCAAAAAAAATTTTTTTTGAGAAAGCAAAATTGGATGATTTGTGCTAATTGAATGACTGACTTTATTAGTAAGACCTGCTCAGTTAGGATGTAAGGTTCGATGGAGTCGAGTTCAGAGACATACCTGCTAAATGCATGGCCAGTCAGTCTTCAACAAATGTACTGATAATTTGATTTTAATCTATTATTTTCTACAAATGGCACAAGAATAACTGATATGCTGTATTTTAAAAACAATACTGTAGAGTTCTCTGCTTATATCACATACGAAACTTAGGTTGAACTAGACTGCATTCAACTGCAATAATGTGTGTACATATTACACTTATATTTCCATTTTATTTGCATAAGTATTTTACAATACCCGAAATACTCAGAGTACTGCAGACAGTGCACACACATATTTCTTGAGAACTAGATGTCTAAGACCAAAAGATATTCAACTCATATTTCAGAAATTTCAAAACGTCACCAAGAAGCAGAAGATATGGACTTTCCAGTAAGTAGATCACGTATAAAGTTGCATTTTCATCACAAATTTTAACAGGAACTTGAGATTACTAGGTTAGTGGAACTAATGGAAAATAATTTCCAACCTAGAAATTCTTTACCCAAGAAAGAAAAAAACATGGGTTTCGTTCAATTAAAGGACCCAGTTAATGAGGGTAAAAAAGGACTGTCTTCAGGACAACAAATGTATAATAAGTCCTAAGTATCACCAATTCGAGTAAGAGTGAGAGGTGCAGTCGGTTGTGACAGCGCACCAGGTGAGTGGGATGGCATGACCTGCAGCATTGTTTAGGACTCTGGAGCTTTAGGAAAATGAATTCTAGGTGTAAGAGCCTTGTGGAGGAGGGATGGCAACCCTGGCTATGGAAACACAAGCAAAGTAAAACACAGGACAATTACTGACTAGGAAAAATTAAGATTTTCATGAAAACAGACTTAAAATCCCTGTTTAGTAAGTAGTATATAATGATTAATATTTCCATTAACAATGAAAATTTTCATTTTATGCTATTAGTCAGAAATTTTTACATAACTCTAGAAAGAAAGAAGAATGGAGAGGATGTTTGTTCAGAGTTGAGTCCTTAATTGCCAGCATAGAGGGAATATGTTTCTAAGTTTGATGATAAAGGAAAGCTTGCATAGTACTTAGAAATCTGGATATAATCACTAGTAAGAGTTAAGTTGGCTGCTGTTTAGGATTATAATTAGATTGCTGGTTGCCAGACAATCAGAGGAGTGTAGATTTCATTAAATGCCCTTTACAGCTATTAGTTGTTTTCAACTAAGTATCTGTTTTTTTTTAAGCTAGTAAAATGATCGTTAAAAAGGAAGAGGACTCAGAATGCCAACTAAATTAAGTAATTTAACCTTATCATAACTCAAGAATCTGACAAAACTGTTACCAATACTAGGAGAAAAAATATAAAAATATATCATGACAGAAATATCCAAGGTATATTGTGTAGTAAAATAAGCAGATTAGAAAATACTGAGTATTAATGAACTATTTCATTAAAATTATCTTTGCAGGCGTAGCAAAACTTATAAAAGGATGCTACTGATTTTTTTTCAAATTCTGGTATGACTGTTGCTTTTGAAATTAGAAAATATTAGAAAAACTTGAGAGAAAACTAAAGAGTTAGGAAGTGATATCATTTGTGAAAAATTCCATTTATGAGTTTTCTACAAACAAAGTTCTAAGCTATTTGGAAATTAAAAAGATATATGTGATTCAGGTTCCCCAAGAATATTGGGTTCTAACACAGGAGGTGAAAACAAATGTATAAATACCATGTGTAAAGGCCACATGGAATGCAAGGTACAATGTAGGAGTATCCTAAGCTTGAGACAATACAGTTACAGTTTTCTAGTGAGAAAGATCACTTTTAGATCGAAGGTTGTTAAGAACATTGGAAGTAGAAAGAGGAATGCAGAAGACATGAAGAGGCAGAACTGCTGTGAAGTTATTCCAGAAATAAACAAGATGTGGAGATGTAAGTGCCAGATAGTTTTGCCCGGAGCCAGCGACAGAAGAGGGATGTATGCTTTGTGGCCCAGTTAGATGGGGTGTCCAGATTCGGGAAAGGACACCGTTCTGTTGAAGTTGACAGTCACTGAAGATTGTTCACCAGGAGAATAAGATAATTATACACAGATAGAGGAAACCTTGAAATGTATTACGCGAGGCAAGGTAGGTAATGATGGAAACTTGAACTGAAATGTTAGTTGTGGAAATGAAAAGGGTTAGACTTAAGAAACATTGAAGTACTTGTAGAGCGCAGAGAATTTAGCAAGCATGTGGAAGCAGGAAGAGGTAGGAAGCAACAAGCGCTTCCTTGCTGCAAGTCAGGAGGACGAGGACTGTGCCAGGCAGGGATGGCACACTGAGCCACATCCCTGCTCAATTTTAATCTTTATTTTAAGGCTATATCTCACTAAGTTGCTTGATTTCTTAGGCTGGCTCTATGTTATGTTCCTCCTTCCTCAGCCTCTCAGAGATTACAGCTCTGCATCATCAGCCTGGCACAGAGAGCGGTACCACTGGTACAGAGGGGCAGTTGGCAAGGCAGAAGTTTTGTGGAGGAAAGTACATTTAGACATCTTAAATGTTATGTGTGATTTCAGGAGGAAATATGACAGTGGGAAATACGAATTTGAAGTGGAATCATTCAGCAAATGCATATCGAATGCCTTCTATATTTACCCTATCTTCTACCAGAAATATCATCAGCTCAAACATTATCTATGCACAGTTGAGTAAAGCCTGGTCTGGGTACTTACAGAGTTCCTTATATGGAGCAAGGAAATGAATAGATGTCAAGTGAATGCTGACAATATAGTTGCCTTAAGTGACGTATCAGCTATGGATGAGTAGTTCTGGGAAGCACAGAAGTAAAAGCTGTTGCACTTATGTGGAAGGAATTTCTAGGGTCATTGAAACAAGATGTAAAAAGTTCACAAACAAGTTCACGTGATGTGGTGCTTCATAAAAATGAAGAGTTAATATAGACAGCGAAGGGGAAGGATCCTGTACTGACAACAAAATCTGGAGAAACGTACTCAGAAGCTAGGAAGAGGCCAAGCAGTCAGCGAGAGCAGACAGGTTTGATCCCAGAAACTGAAGGTGTTCAAGACACAAAATGGTACCGTGACGATCCAGAGATTAGGAGCATTTGAGATGGTTAAAATCCACGGGACTTAGCTATTCAGAGGCTATTTTCAGTTACATTTCAATAATATTAGAGCGATGGTGTTTCAGTTGGTGAGAATGTGCAGTTACTACTGTAAAAACAAAAGTAATTTCACGGGTCTCGTTCTCTTCTGTATTAAATACATTGTCATATAATTTATATGGATTTGGAAATAACTGATGACCTCTTGCCTGACAAACTCATCATTTATATGGAGTAACATAAACACTATCTTTATACACTGGATTTTAAAGAAATAATACCAAGAAACCGATAAGAAATGGTCTTATGGGGATAGTGAGCCATTGAGTTTGGCAAGGATTGATTGTTGATAGATGATATTGGAAAAAAAATTCTTGAAAGAGTCGTCAGTGGTAGAATGTGCACTTGGAGGGAGAATAGATGATGACAGTTCTCAGAAGTCCTGAAATACTCCCTGTAGCCCTCACCACTCCATTACCTAATTTTTAAACTACTTTTCTTTTATTAACCTCAGTATCTCTACCTCAGAGAGACCCTCGTGTTCGGCCTTCTCAAAGTGGAGTAGGTATCCCATGCTGTGCTAGCATGGTGTTCTGTTGCTTTATAGAACCATTACAATCTGTAATATATTACTGGTATATTTATTAAGTGTCTGCCTTCCTCAGCAGACTGTCAGTTGCATGATAGGCACTGTGAGGTTTGTTCATTTTACACTTCAGCCTCATCACCATCACCATATTGCTACATTATAATATTTAAAGATACATACACTGAATGAATGAGAGAGTAGGAAGCTAAAGTGCTCCCAGAGCTAGTTTATTAGAGACCAGGTAGTTAGGAGTCATGTCAAAATCCAGCAGCTTATTGGGGTTGTTGGAGTAAATGTCAATGAAGAGGTGAGAAAGTCAAGGATGTGCTCCTAAAACAATTACTCAAATCTCTGTTGGAATGACTGAGGATAGAGGTGGTTGGAAGCGTAAGGAGTGATGCTTGAAAATAAAACAGCGATGGAAAGAAAAAATTGGAAGCAAATGGAATAGGTTTCAAAAGTAAGGGTAGTTAGAAAATGATTTGAAAGCAGTAAAACAAAAAATTACTTTGTCTTCTTCCTTTTCAGGTAGGTTGAGAATATAGAATGCTGGAGGTCATGGGAGTAGACTAGACCCGTGTTTCAGTTGAGGAAACGTAAAATGTGCTTGTAGAAATAAGGGGAAGGGGGTAGGAGGACATGTTCATGTTAACAACAGACACATCGTAAGACACCGCGCGACAGGACTAGCACCAGGGAACAGCTGGAGATGGCTGAACTGTTACTGTATGGTGGACTATGAACCACAATGTAACTGCTTAATAAGTATGAATTGCTTAACAGACTTATTTAGTGTGAGTTTATCACTATTTCTAGAAAATGTTGCTTATAGCAAGAAAAGGATATAGTTTTGTGTCTTAGAATAAATATTATTTGTACTATATTGGACTAAAAAACATTTTTCTTGCATTTTAAGTGCTCTCACATAGTAACATAAGTTCTGCAGAATATTTACAGTTATTTCCCAGAAGTAGAAGTTTTATTACATTTTATCTTATTTTTGATATAGGGTCTTACTCCATAGTTGAATTCATTCACTCTATAGCCCAGCCTGGCCTTGAACACATGACGATCCTCTTGCCTCAGTCTCCAAAGTGCTGAGATTACACGTATGCACCGCCACTTCATCTAGCTTATGTGGTGCTAGGGAATCAAAGCCAGGGCTTTGTATTTGCTGGGCAAATGCTTTAACTGTTTAGCTGAGCCTCTAGCCAATGCGTTAAGTAGCTTTTTAGATGGTTTACAACAAATGATGATTATGAAATAACTGATTTTTACCTGTAAATTTAGATTTTCTTTATTAGCACTATAAAACTTAAAAGACAGCCTGACTACTTTCCCCTGTTACAGTGTTTTAGTTTCTCTTGTGACCAGTGTCATCTCCTGGATTTGTAAAGTGACTAGAGTTAGGGATGCTATCTTCAGTCATGATAAAGAGTTGTCTGTCCTCTGGGCAAAGTGAGACGAATCCTATGGGAGTCAAGTGAGAGGCATCGGCCTGATTCACACTGTGCTGTTTGGCTGCAGGCTTTGGCACAGGACACCGAATGTTTTTGATGCTCCATATCCATTTAAAACCAAGAGTCAGAGTGCTCCGTGAAATTATGAATAAACATACGTTAGATTATGCCTCTTTAAGTAAAGGGATTTTTTGTTATTTTTCTCTTCTACATGACTGTCATAGTACCTGTTTTAGTATATATGCTGAGATAATGGCTTGCTGGCTATCAGGGAAAGATTCATTTCCTGAATGTGAGATGTTTTGGAAAATACCACTGTCATTTTAACTAAAAACGTTACGGCTTCAGTAGTTATTGTCAAGGATCCTGAGTCAAAGCATCTAGTAAGTTAATTCTTTGTATTACTGATAGGGAAGAATATTCTTATCTGCCACAGTTTTCATGTGCAAACCATTATTAACCAAAGTGGAAAGAAAACAGAAACTGTCTACTTTCATCTTACTGTGTTCTCAGCCCTTGGATTCCTTTTAATCTTCTTGGTACTCATGAATAATCTCTTTTTTATTTTGACAATGATATTTCAAGGTGTTGCATTTGAATTTTGCTTCAGAAAAATTCCCTGCCATTACCAAAAATAAAAATAAAAAACCCACACAAGTCATCCTGTATCTAGGATACTCCTTATTTATCTCCTAGATGAGTCAAAGCTCACATAAATGGTATAAGAGTAAGTGTGCCAAGAGTCAGATAACTTGAAAAATTGATCATCAGCAGTCACAGTGGGGGACAGAGTCATTGCATGAATTTGAATCAGTATTTCCCCTGTTATGAAAAGTATAGTCTGCCTCTCTTCCGTCTTTTAGACTTAGTAGACATAGATTATCTTTGCTTAGTCTACACTGGAATGTAGAAGAAATTTAAGTCTGAAAAGCAGAAAATGCTTCCTCCAACCTACCAAATTTAGCTCTTAATCTTGTTTTGAGTGTGGATGATACTACCTGCAGTCTAACCTTGAGTTCTGTCCACAGTGGGTAAACCGCACAAGTGCAACTACTGTGGCCGCAGCTACAAGCAGCGCAGCTCGCTGGAGGAGCACAAGGAGCGCTGCCACAACTATCTCCAGAACGTCGGCGGCGTCGGCGTGGAGGCTGCTGGGCAGGTCGTGAGTCACCACGGTGGGTAGAGGCTGCACTCGCGATTTCTGTTCCCTCCCAAACCGTTTTTGTAGTTTTTATGGGGCAGATAGGTCCCTCCACCATTCAGAACGAAGATAAAAATCTTACTTTGTTTCAAACATTTTGGAACATATTAATATTGTACAGGATTATCTTAAAGCGAGCTGAGCTCTGGGAAACTTGGCAAATAAGCTATACTGAGTTTTGGTGATGCTCCCACATTATTTCTGATAATATGTCTGAGTTAGCATAATAGTGGTGGCCAGCCTTCAATATCAAAAGAAGAGGCTATCTTGCATTTCTCTCTAATCAACAGTTAGGGATGGTCCACAGTAAGTCTTTAGGTCTCCTAAAAAAAAAAAAAAATGAATTGGTAGTTTGCATTATTTCTTCTATGTTACCAAGTGTTCAGTAACATCATAATATAACTGATCGACACAGTGTACTTGGGAAATTAGTAATCTGCTTTCATGTGTGTAAGAAATATCCTAAGCCAAAATTAGACAGCATCTCCTTTCACAGAAATCATTGTCTAAGCAAGGCATCCTGGTGCCTGGAAGATACCATCACAGGTAGGAAGCTGTTCCTAAGGTTTATCAGTTATAATGGATCTCATTTCCTGAAACGGTAAATTTAGTGAATCGGCCTTATAAAGGAAAGCACTCAATTTTAGCTCTTTATATAAGCAGTGTCTATCTTATCTTGCTAATTATATTTTTATACTGATGTATTTTATTTCTCATCCAAATATAAAAATCTCAGTTTATTGGTATACTTATATTTTTTATTTGTAACCAGTGTGGCTGGTATTAGAATAGTTTAGTCAGTTTTAAAATATAAATATTCATGAATGGGCAAACAGAGCCATCTTGAGGATCATTTACGGGGATTGTTTTAGGAGGTACATACGGTGGCACTCTGTTTATTACAGAGTTACTGATTATTTGTAGTTAAGTTTGGAATTTTTAAATTTAAAATGTTTACTGTTATACTAAGTTAAGCGTTTTCTTGTGGTGAGCATTTAAGCATTGCTTGTGTTGAGAAGAGAAGAATGATTTAATTCCATTCATTTTTGTTATTGAGTCCATTTATTTGCATATTATCATCATTAACATTTGTTCAAACATATATGTAGCTAAACTCTTAGTAAATGTGATATTGTATTACCTGAGCATCTAAAGGCAGTACATAGGTTATAAAATTGTGGTTTGGACTTCAGTAAACCTGGTCTGACTATGTGGTACCTGAGTGTGTTATTTACATGGGTGATGTAAGAATTAAATGTGACTGTGTATGTAATAAATATTCCCCTAATAGCTCTTTTTACTATTACATTAAATACTAAGAAACAATAAATGTGCCACACCCCACCTAAAGTTGTTACTTACCAGTGCTAGTATTAGATGTTTCATTTGCTTACTTTGAATGCTGTTTCAGTTTGAATTATTACTTTTAGGGGTACCTTGAAGCAGGAAGGTGATGGTGGCTTGGGCATTCCCGAGATAATTTATGATATTACCTCTCGTGTTTCCATATAATACCTTTTGTAGTTTTGACATTATCTTGGAAAGCACATGCAAATTCCATTGCATACTTTTTCATTTGGTTAGAATTCTGCATGGTATATATACCTCAGTATGAAACTGAGTCTCTTAATGTACTATTGTCGTGAGGAGGAAGGTATAAATAAATATTACCAACAGTATCTGTTGGTATATTGACCTGTCAATAGAATTAGTGACAAAAAAAAATTAAGTGTGTTTGGAGAAAGAGAAAGTCGTGTGTCTCAAGCAACTGGGTCTTCAGACTCTGTCTTCTCAGATTGTCTAGCCCTCGTCAGGTAAAGGCCATTGAAAGTGATGCTGGTGCTGGAACAGCGTGAGGAAAAGTATGAAGGGGATGCTGGGTAGGGAGAGCATGAGACAAAAACTAAAGAGGAGTAAAGAATGAGGATAGATTTCAGTGCCATGGGTAAGCGTCAATACTTATTCTTAAATATTAGCTATCATTTTAACCACAGAAACCATAGTGTTAATGCCACTTCATATTGTACTTTCCTGATTTGTTACAATAAGAAGTTGAGATTAATCTCAACTTATTATTATTTACATGTTTAATAGAGATTCACTGTATGAAGTAGGAGTTAATAAATGCCATAAAGAGAGAAAACTGTGGAAACATGCTGCAGAGTTCAACATTAATCCTGTCTCATGTGCATAACCTGGCAATGTGTCCTTTTAGACAGAGCCATAATTAAATTAATATTTATTTTCTCCCTCTTTTCCTTTCCTGACTTCTCTCTTTCTTTGCTTTTAGTGAAGGGTCTGAGAAAAAGGGATCTTTCATGTCATTCAGAAAACATTACGGAACACTTTTATTTGCCAAAATCTATGAAACATTTTGGGAGTATAAAGATAAATGGCAGAGCTTCTTTCATGCATTTATATGCTGGTAGGAAGTGCATTTTAAAGATAAGAAAATGAAACAGACCAAAACCGCTAATAAAGATGTGTTCCCAGGTGTCCAGGTGCAGAGCTAACCTAACGGAGAGGTCAAGGAAAACTTCTTGGTCGCAACAGTGTTAGATTGGAACAGTGAGAGATGAGTAAGAATCAAGTGTGCCTGGTAGGACACAGATGGTGTTTTCCACACGTAGAAGAGTCTTAAAGGTATGAAAGGTCATTAACAGATTCTTTGAGGTTGCACATAATTGTAGCTAGAGGAGTAGCAGCCTATGGAGCCAGAGAGGTAGGTGGTAATGGAAAAACAGAGCCTTTCATGCCAGTCCTGGGCTTGGGTTCTGTACCTTAACTGATGAAGATCCACTGCATAAACATATGTGTCTTCCAGTGAAAAATGTCCCCAGTGGAGACTATGGGGTTGATGGTGCTTGGGGGCAAGACCAGCTGTGTGAAGAGGCAAAAACTGATAGTGCCAGAGAAAAGACACAAGGGTGATAATAGCCGAGAGAACAAGATGGGGCATTGAAGACACATGTTTGAGGTAGAATAAAAAGCTCTTAAATGTTAATTGAGTTTAAGGAAAAGGAGGAAATATCATGACTTTCAGTTTTAGAGATAAAGTAAAAATGAATTGCTTTTTACAGCAGAATATTTATCTTATTTAAGTGTTTCTTTATGCTCATTTTTCAAGTTTATTCAGCTTGAAGAAAAAGCTTTAAAACACAAACCATATAATTGCCTTTTACCTCCTAGCCTGAAGTCAGATAGGAAAGTGTGAACCGGAAAGATGGACAACTTCAAGTTAGGTGTTTTAAGGTTCATGCTTTCAGTTATTTTGGAAAGAGAGAAGCTCCTAAGCAACTTTTCACAAGCGTAGAGAAATACTTGAGAACTTGCAACTTTCTGTTAACTTTTTGCATTGTTGTTGGGTGACACTGTTTCCTTCATTAAAAACATATCTATACTGTTTGTCTCATGCCATAAGACAGTAAAGATGCAAAATCAAATTAAATGCAGTCTCAGAGGTTATTTTGAAAATATTGGAAGAAGTAAACCAATAGTTACAAGTATCATTAAGACATAAAGAACGTATCCTATCAATATGGTATCATTATATAATATGTCAATGGATATCCAAACAGAATATCCAAGGAAAGCTACATTTGAGCTGAGCTGGAAAGGTAAAAAGAGCAAGCTGGGAACTAGGAAAGTAGGTGAAAGTTTGCAGAAGAAAGGGGAGCTTCAATTTTTGAACATGTCCTTCATGTGCATATAAGGTAGCCAAGTAAAATGGTGTAGGAGACAGGTACATATACAGATCTTGAGATTCTAAGAGCAGTCTGGGTAGGAAACAACTGTGTGATAGCTTTTGTTATGTAGGTAGTAGTCTGAAGTAATCAGTTTTAATAGAATGTATTGGTCCATTTTGAGTTGATATACAAAATACCCGAGGTGGGCTACTTTATAAATGAGATTTGTATTGTTTTATGATTTTGGAGGTACAAGGTCCTGGAGCCTGAACTAGCTTGTTGTAAGGGTCTAGTAGCAGATCATGTGATATGGTGGGTTCCTGTACCAGAGAGAGGTCACGTGGTGAGAAGGGCAGGAAGCAAAGAGAGACCAGGCTTGCTCTTTTGTAATCATCTGCTCTCCTGGGAATGAATCTACTTTTGAGGCCTAACCCATCCTGTGAGGCCAGCATGAATTCTTCACAAATGTTATGCGTAGTGACCACATCACCTTTTAAAGGTTTCACTGCCTTCCAGTGCCATTGCATCGGTGACCAGACCTCCAGCACATGACCCTTGGGGGAACAGATACCATCTTAACCAAGTATAAGGCAGAATGGGCAAATATATAGTAAGACCTGAAGAAGGGTAAGAATACCAGGAAGGGAAAATAGAAAATCCTGAAGGTGAGTAAGAGCAGAGCAAGGGCGTGGAAAGAATGATTCGATAGAAGCCAAAGAAAGCGTCGGTGCTGTCAGACGCCATCAAGAAAATAACTCAGATAGCTGAAAAAGTCTTTCATATTTAGTTAAAATTTGCAACAATGTAGAAGACAGCTGTTTTGCCTGCCTGACATCTCTGACTTCATCTAGGTCTCCCCAGTCTGTTTGTTTCTGGAATTTGAATTTTGAGTGGTTTCAGGTTTTCAAAAAAGTGAAGTCAGAAATAGAGTTTTATCTTTATGGTTTATCAGTGTGGTGAAATAATAATAAAGTGCAAGTATAGATATATTTTATCTTAATTATAGCTTAAAATAAGGACAAAGAAGATGTTTAGTTATAAAATATGCTCAGGGAAGGA
Organism: Ctenodactylus gundi; assembly: GCA_004027205.1. NCBI lineage: Eukaryota > Metazoa > Chordata > Mammalia > Rodentia > Ctenodactylidae > Ctenodactylus > Ctenodactylus gundi. The sequence continues at coordinate 776,885 of PVKB01000033.1, forward strand.
AAATTAACATCTTGTTTTTAACCTGGATAAATGCCCACCATGTGGCTCTTACAATTGAGACATCAGGTATCTAGTGAATTGTTTTGTGTTTTGAGCAGTAAATATTCAAAAATATTTTGTAAATGCTGCCCCAGTTAGTGAGAGCAGAAATTCAGATTACGTAATTGGGAGGAAAGGTATCACGTCTTTTCCCAATGACAGATCTTGCAAACATGTCAAGGTGGCATATGAGGTGTCTGTGTGTAAAACACACCAGCAGAGACAAGGGTAATGTCATGGTCAAGAGCCTGTGCTCTGCATCTAGACGTTCTAGTAGTAATGTTTTCTGCTAACTAGATATGAACACGGTAATTTACTTAAAATTGTTGGATGTTTGTTTCTTATCTATAAAACGAAGTTATTAATGCCACCTATTACTTGAAGTTGTCAGAAGGAATGAATAGATTATTAAATGCAGGACTTAAAATAATACTTAGCGCTTGTCAGTTGTTATTGCAGATGTGGTAGAAAGAAAATCGTTTTTTGTTGTCATTTTTGGAGTAGAAGTGGCTGCTGAAGAGCAGAAGCTAGACCAGAGCTTTGTCGTTGTCATTATCTTCAGCTTGCAGGAGCTCCATTGAACCTGGGAGAAATCATCTGAATTGAGGTGGATGTGGTGTGCGTGTGTTCCCACACCCAGGTTTCGTTTTGAGTATTAAACGGGTGCAAATATGAAAATTCACGGTGAGACTGAGAGCAGAAATGCCAAGTTTTAAGCTGTTCATTTCAGAACTAATTAGAATATTCAATTTTGGGGACAAACCCCGTTAACCAGTTTTGCCGTGTTTTGTTTTTAAGCCAAAATTACAACAATAAATTTTTTCTTACCAAATTCTTTTCATTTTGGATCTAGGACTCCAATATATTTTCATCTTTGGTTCACATGTATACTATGGTGTAATTTTACAGTTATTTTTAATAGTGTAGGAAGTGCTATGAATCTCCTAGCCAACACGAAAGTTAATATTTTGACCGTAATCCACGTGACATTGCCTTTCCCAGCACATCACCTGTGTCCTTCCATTCTTCTCAATATCTTTATCTGAATTCTGTGCTCATCCTTACTTTTTTTTTAATTCTTCACTTTTTAAAAAATTATTGTTTTTTTAAAGTAACTTTTGTAATGTTTTATACAAGTTCTTGGGAATATACTCTTTCATACTCTTTTTCACTTGATAATATGAATAGTATTAGTAAAGAAATTAACATATTTTCTCTTAGTGAGCCTCATCTTGGAGTTTTGTTCTTTTTTTTCCACCTCCAGATTAACATCCAGTAATGGTAGAATTCCTTACTATTCATAGTTAGAGGATCTTTTTGGTTTTGACCCTACAACCTCACATGTACTAGGTAAGCAGTCTACCACTGGGCCACATCCCCAGCCTCGGGATCTCCTCAGATGGCTAGTTAATATTAACTTTTTCTGGCCCATCCACTAGTTTAAGAAGAAACATTGGTTGAGCCTTGATTCCTTTAAGCATGTCCAAGTTAAAAAAGCATTTTTATATTGTTTTTCATTTCTTCAAAATCAACAACCTGTTTGATCATTACAAAACCTCTTTGGTTATATGCATTGAATTGTGTCCTTGGTCTTCTCCACTTTCCTTTTTGCTTTCTTACTCTAGTGGTCGCTGGCAGGATTCCTTGGTGAATGTGAATGCTTACGGCTCTACACAGTGGTACTGCTTTATAGTAATAAAAGGTGTTGGAGTGACTCATTTTACACTGCATGCTGACCGACTAAAGACATTCCTAACATATGAAACGTTTAGATTTTTTTCTATAAACACCAGTTTGAATCAACTGATTTGATCACACTGAGATGTTAACCTATTCTTACGTAAACATCTTTAGGCAGTAATTCTATGCAAGACAACTTTTAAAAGTTCCTTGTCTACACTGTAAATGTCACTATCTAATGGTAATATCTAAGGGCTAACGTATTATCCCATTGCAGCTCAGACAAGTGGGACGAAGAGAGAACAGCACTGGAGAGTTTATGTCAGATGAATTAGTAGTTTAGTGAGCCAGTGTGCCAATTTGGAAATGGATTCTCTTCTCTTCCTGAAGAGCTTTTTAAAAAATACATTACAGTCATAAAGCTGCCACAGTTTTTTGTGCATAGACGTGTCTGGAATTGGATGTCCTTCACAAAGTATGCTTTGGGCAGGTATTTAAGCTATTGCCAATGAGGTTAACAGTTCATCAAATAGAAAGTCTACTCTAGGAAACTACATGGGAGGGAAACAATCAAATGTCATGCTGTTTCTTTGAGTGTCTGGTGCAACTTTTCTGCAGAACAAGTGACTTAAATTATTTTAGAAAAATAAACTCCAGAAAGCTTTGAGAACAGCACAGTCTTAAAGTATTGTTGATTTTAATCAACGTTAAAAACACTCTCAGTGGCGTAAGATGAGAAGCCAGATGAACGTGTTTGCCACCAGTACTGGCAACAGGTGTCACTGATGTGAGGAAGACTCCCTCCCGGGTTGTGTGTCATATGGATGTGTGTTTGGACAATTAAAAGGTACTTTTTGACAATAGAGGCTATTCTTTTAACGGCTTTTATTCAACTAGCTAGCATACTTGTCATAACATACTGAGATGGCAAATCCATCTCTGTATTTTTCAAAATGTTGAGAAAATTATCAGATTGCCTTTTATGTGGTTTTATGTAGTACCTCCTATGGAAGATTGTAAGGAACAAGAGCCTATTATGGACAACAATATTTCTCTGGTGCCTTTTGAGAGACCTGCTGTCATAGAGAAGCTCACGGGGAATATGGGAAAACGTAAAAGCTCCACTCCACAAAAGTTCGTGGGTAAGCAGCATAAATGCTTTTTCTTTACAAAGTAATTTTCACTGGAAGATGCAAGCACATGTGTAGTGGAAATACTTTTGGTCATGAGAATTGCTTGTCTGTTCTTTCTTCTAGACACTCCTTGTGCATCACAACTGAAGGACACACACACCCTTGGGCCTATGAGCGTAGGAAAGAGGGTGAAAGGAAAGGCTAATAGTCACCATGTAAAAAAGAATTGAAATATCATGCATGTAAAAATAAAATGTTATTTTAAAACTATCCACAGTAAGGAAGTGGATTAGTCTATTGGTCGGTTTGCTAACGTTAATAAATTTACATCAGCAACAAGTTTTTTATTGTTTTCTTTATACAGAACTAATATTCTAGTATGTGACCCAGCATCAAGACATTTTAACTTTCTTCTGAAGCTTTACATTAGAAAAATAATGTAGCAACCTACATTCAAGATATTTCATGTGGGCTGAAGATGTAGCTCAGTGGCAGAGCGCTTGCCTGGCACGCTCTAAGGCCCTGGGTTTAATCCCCGGTACCAAAATGTTAAAAAAAAACCACCAAAAAATAGATATTTCATGTATTTTTATTCCATCTGTGGTAACTTAAGTACTAAGTACTGTACATTAACATTTTACTTTTTTATTTCCAAGCCCTTAGATGGTCTTAGATAGGCCTAATGTTAGTATCAGTGTAAATGCATGCTGTAACTCAGAGTATCTCAGAGGATACAAAAGTCATCCTTTTTTTTTTTTTTTAGGAATACGTGAATAATAGAGATTCAAGCAAAAGAGTTGTTCAACTTCCATTCATTTTATATATAATTAACAACTAAAAATGCTAAAATAGATTCTCGAATTCTAAATGCCAGGGAGAGCATAGAAACATATCTTCATTGAGAGTAGTGATCAGAAAAAAGCCTTTTCTTTGATTACTTCAGGGAAGAAAGGGAAATAAAGTTCTGTTGCTCTGATAAAAACACCTAGAGACAGTTTTATTTCAATCTAAAAAAAGAAAAAACAGATGAGAAAGTAGCACCAGCTGGTGGGATTCGTTCAAAGAAAGCTAACAGTAACTCTTGAGGTTATAGTTCATACTAGGTCAGTTCATGACGTGAGATTGTTCTTGGAGATCATCCTTATAATTTTGATTTGCCTTCTCTTTCTTCCTTTTGTAGATGTCCATAAAAAATAAGGAACGGCCAGCTCTTTTCTTTTTAAGGTTAATTAGTTTGTTGGAGTTAGTCAAATGCCTGTATCTAGCTAGACATTAAGTAGCTGGAAAAATAGAATATTTATTATTGTTATTTATATCTTCTGAATTTATGTAGTTCTTTGTAACATTTTGCCAGGTTTCTTATTACTTTGAGATGCTACTCTTCATTTCATTTGATTACATTCCCTGAAAAAACACAGATTTTTAGAAAATTAGAGTAAGACTCTAACATTAGATCTTGTATTAGGAATTTGAAATTTTTTAAAATTTGGACCCTATTCTAGTAATATGTATCAAATAATAGCTACAGTAATTATTTGAGTAATTATTCTTAAAATGAAAATTTTCATCATTATATAATTCCCGTGATTTCTCTTTCACCATATTCCTCAGTTAGATGAACTGTTCTTTGATTTTTACCAAGCCTCCCAGGACAACGGACTCTGCACTTCCCTCATGTATGTCTGTCGCGCTCTTCTTTGTCCAGCTTAGAGTTCATGGCTTGTCATTTTAGCCCAGTTCTTCACCAGCATTTTTTGATTCTCCTGCTTAATCTCTGATGATGAAGCCTCACTCTCCTGAAGCTGACTGTGCATCTTTTCCTTATTGGCACGTCAGCTGCTCGTTCCTCTGGAGAAAATTCTACAGCTGATGTCAGTCTAGAATAATGATTACTGCTTCCAAGTGTCATTTGGCTGCCCATACTGTGGAGCAGAATAGAATACCTGTTGTCTTATTCTAACGGCCTCCTCTCTTCCTTCTCCCCAGCACTGCCATTTTCTACCTCTCCTCTCTGAAAAGGTGGTATATCTCTACTTGATATTATTTTATTTATAAAAACAAAATGAGTTTTAAATTATTTCAGTATAATACCACCAACCTTACAGTATTGTATGTGTCAGCATAAATACTTCTATTCCTTATATTATTGAAATAATATAAGTTAAGATTAAGTCCTCCTTTCATACTCTGAAATTCTCTTATGCCGGTCCACCAGATCCTTTGGACTGTATTTTTTCTGCTCCTCACTTTTCTGTCAGCATGGAAAAGTTATGATAACTTTTCATAATTAATTTTTTTTTAGAAACCAAGTCTCTTCACCACCTGCTTTCTCATTCTCTTCAGGTTGGAATTGTTAAAAGAATTCTCTACATCTACTTTCTATGTTTTTTTTCTTTCTGTTCGTTTTCTAGTGCAACCTGAACTTTTCCTTTGTTTTCCACTAAAATTATATTCATGGATGCCACAACTTGCTTCCACTGGACTCTTTTTGTCTGTTCCTCACTCACCTCCTGTAAAAGTGTTTGCCACGGTTAAATCATGAGTGTCCTATGAAACATACTCTTTCCTTCTTCTGCATTCCTCCAGCTTCTTTAACTGTTCCTTCTCATCCTTCTTCATGGCCATACCCTTTTTAGCTAGGTAGATGGGCCGAATACCAATGAGAGTCTACATGCACATGCCTAAATGTTTTAATGTTATAACTCAAGCTGGAAAACTTGTCCTACCCTCCTAACGTGGAAGACTAGCTTCATATAGAGAAAGAGCCTTCTGATTCCCTAGCACTCCCACCAGACCCAGAGATATGAATAGAACCACCTCAGCCTATATCCACACCCTTCTCCTAAACCCATTCTTATTTCTGCCCATTACTAAAAAGAGTGCCTGGTGTACATATATAGACACTCTTGTCTACATATCCAAGTTAACATTCCATGCCATACATGACACAAAGGTCTTGCCTATGCATGCAAATCTAAAAATGTGTTATTTATTTATTAAGAGACTGGGTCTCACTCTAGTCTCTGCTGGTCCTGAACTTTCTGGTAGTCCAGGCTGACCTCAAGATCCTGGCAGTCCTCCTACCTCAGCCTGACTGCTGGGATTACAGATGTGTGCCACCATGCCTGATATATGTATTGCCGGGAAATTGAGCCCAGGGCCTTGCGCTTGCTAGGCACGTGCTGTGACAGCTGAGCAGTTCTCCTGCATGAGCACAGTTGGTACCCATGAGGATCAAGCCCGTGGAGAGAGTTCTATGAACCCAAGAAGCACACTCAGAACATTTGACAAAGGAATTTTGGGATTTGAGTACTCACACTGTGGTCTTGGCAGTGAGCCAGATAAACACATTGCTTTGGTCTTATGGATTCCTTATTCCATGGGGAGAAAGGTGCAGGACTTTTTAACATGACACCAAATGAAAGAATCCCACTTGGCTCTTTGCCTATGGATCTGGCATCAAAACTTTTTCAGGTAGGTGTTGTTGTTGACCTACTTTTTGTCACGGGGTACCTGTTGCTGAGAGCTATCGTCTACTTCCATGCTCCAGGAGAACTGATGATTCTCACCTCTTTATCTTAAACCCAGATTGCTTCCCTGAGTTAGATGCTATGTCTGACTGCTTATGGGACATGACTGTTAACTTATAATGCTCCCCAGACTGAATTTTTCTACCTCACTGTCATCTACTATCTCACAGACCAAGAAACTAGCTCTGTGCTTGTTTCTCATTCTTATTGTCTATGTCTAGAAAATTGTCAAGCCCTAACAACTGTATTTATTAAATTTTTCTCTATTACTATGACTTTTCTCCATTTCCATTAAAACTATATCATTTCAGGTCAGGACAATCACTACAGCAACTTTCTAAATCCTTTTAAATGTACGTATAATCAGGCCACTTCCTTGTTTAATTCCTTCAATTCCTTTTGCCCTCAGAATAAAATTCAGATGAGCGCTGTGCTACCTGATTCATCTTCCTCATTCGCTTCTATTCTCAACCATGTTGAAGCACAAGACGTGACCCCGTATCTCTGAGCCTTCCTACCAGGGGCTCCATCTCTGTGTGTCTTCGCATGGTGGTATCCGCCCTCATTCTTACTTCTGAAGCCACCTCCCTCATAGGTCATTCTGTGCTCCCCTAATATGTGAAATGCCCCCTCTTCTTTGACCCTGGAGTCCCAGCAGGCTCTATTACAAATGATCCTTGAGTACCTACAGTTCCCTTTGGATCATGAGCTCTCTGAGCATATAGCTCAAATATGTCTTGCTTAACTTACTCTTAATTACTCTTTGTTATTGCAATATCTTAAATTGGATGCTATGAAATAACTTCTCATATTTTTTAATTTTTTTTATCATTCCATTCATTACCTTGATCATCTTTGAGAAAGTTTCTGCACATTTAAAATTATATGAAAAGCACCAGAATGTGCTTTTCCAAACTACAGGACTCCATGTGTCCTATTAATAAATCAAGCTTGCAGCCACAACAGCAGCTAAACATTTATAAGAAGTCTATGTATATTTTTAAGGAGAATTTTACATTTATATGTAAGATTTACACATCAATCTAAGTAGCGGAACACCACATTGTTTTTGTAGCAAAAAATCTTGAAAGATAAACTATCCAGTTATCTAGCAATATATGACATGTAATTCTCCAGAATGATACATATGTTCTATAATTCTTTTTCTAAAATAACAGCTAAACGAACCAAGTATTTTCTGTATAAGCATGAGGTAACAGGGTGGTTCAGGAGATCCTTCTTGTTATTAAGGTCTTTGTAGCCTGGTCACTTTGTTTGGAATATGCAGAAATAAACATAAGAACATGATTTCTTTTCACCTGGTATTATTCTTTCTCTTATAATCCCTGGCTCCATACATGTGAGAATTTTATAGAAGATAAAATAAAATGAATGCTAACATGCTTTTCAAGCTATATCAGTTCCCATGGTGACATTAGAACACATACCACTACTCTTTTGTCACTATCTCTCGTTTATGTTTAGAATATCTGAGTCTCAGCAAAATTAAAGATGCCAAATAACTGGTCTCAAGAACATGATTTACGATAGTAGGGAAACTGGAAGTGGCCAGTTAACTTTGTCCCGTTTATATTTTTAATCCTGCTTTATAACTTTTTTTTCTTTCCTCACTTTCTTCCTTTCAGGGGAAAAGCTCATGAGATTCAGCTACCCAGATATTCACTTTGATATGAACTTAACGTATGAGAAGGAGGCTGAGCTGATGCAGTCTCACATGATGGACCAAGCCATCAACAATGCAATCACCTACCTTGGAGCTGAGGCCCTTCACCCTCTGATGCAGCACCCGCCAAGCACAATTGCTGAGGTGGCCCCAGTTATAAGCTCAGCTTACTCTCAGGTCTATCATCCAAGTAGGATAGAAAGACCCATTAGCAGGGACACCTCTGATAGTCATGAAAACAACATGGATGGCCCGATCTCTCTCATCAGACCAAAGAGTCGACCCCAGGAAAGAGAGGCCTCTCCCAGCAATAGCTGCCTGGATTCTACTGACTCAGAAAGCAGCCATGATGACCACCAGTCCTACCAAGGAAACCCTGCCTTAAATCCCAAGAGGAAACAAAGCCCAGCTTACATGAAGGAGGATGTCAAGGCTTTGGATACCACCAAGGCTCCAAAGGGCTCTCTGAAGGACATCTACAAGGTTTTCAATGGAGAAGGAGAACAGATAAGGGCCTTCAAGTGTGAGCACTGCCGAGTCCTTTTTCTAGACCATGTCATGTACACCATTCACATGGGTTGCCATGGCTACCGGGACCCACTGGAATGCAACATCTGTGGCTACAGAAGCCAGGACCGTTACGAGTTCTCATCACACATTGTTCGAGGGGAGCACACATTCCACTAGGCCTTTTCATTCCAAAGGGGACCCCTGTGAAGTAAAGAACTGCACATGAAGAAATACTGCACTTACAATCCCACCTTCCCTCAGATGTTGACATACCTTTTTTTAAAAATATTATTGTCAATAATTCTTATGTTGTGGACGCAGTGTCATTTGCTCTGCCTAATAATAACAAGAAGCAGAAGAGAGAAGGGATGGGAATAGTGTTTCCTGATAACTTGGCTTGTTTATTTTGTGAGAATTTCAAGCAATTTTGTTTCCACCACACGTAGATATAAGGCATATCTTGCTTTGAAAAACAAATCACTTGATTTATATAAATTCACCTAAGATATTTCTAATTTGCCACTAATGTTCAGGATAATGATTGAAGGCAGGAAGGTTTAGAGTTTTCTAGGTAGGACTTTGGCAATTTAAAATGGTATGTGTAATTTTACTCTTCAAAGAAGAACTTGTTTCTAAATGTAAACCAATTCTTTTGTTCTTAGAGATCATGGAACACAAAACACATTGTTATTTTCAATGGTAACTCCTAGATTGAGTCGAGTTGTTGTGGGTTCTATGTTTACTTCCCTTATGGAATTTATAATTCTGTATGTTTTACACTGTACCATATAGCAAAACTTTTAAACTACAGGTAGTTAAGGACCAGTACAATACATCTGAGGTCCTTTGATCTTATTTTTCTAAACTTAAGCACTGTTTTTTCCATAGTTTTGATGACTGGCATTTTATAGACACCCTGGCAGCCTTACTTTTAACACCTTTAACAAATAGTATTTTTTATGTAGTTTTCAGAATAACATATGGTCTAAGAGTGGATAAGAGGCAGTAATTTCCAGGACAGACTTCCAGGTTTTTTTTTTTCATAAATTTGGAAACTTTGTTTTGTACCTCGTAACGTGATGGCAGCATAGTATACATATTTGTTTCTAAAAGTATGCTTACGATTGTCACTTTATCAGCATTAATCAGTGTTAACCAGTCAGCAGAAATATATAATTAGGCTAACAGTAGGGGGAAAACCTCACTTAGAAATCCCTTTCCTGGTATTTCTCTTTTCACTTGTTGTTTCAAGCTGTGACCACTCAGTATTCTGTCCATAGTCCATTCCTCCCTTACTCCTGGAGTAGAAGGTCATAAGGGATCTTTGCTATAAGATTTTCTTTCAAAATTTCCTTAGAGCAGTTGATAATTTGACCACAATGTGCTAACTTGAACACCTTAAGGTTGCTGAATTAGGGCTATTTATTCTAGTATTTCTTCAATAATACTTACTACTTTTGCTGCAAGGAAAAGGGAACCTCATAAGCCTTCACCTTGGGCTACAGATCAAAGAAAAACAATTTTTTGTTACCCTCCTTAGACTGGAAAATGGGACAGAACCCTTGAACAAGGTCTTGCACATTTGTAAAAACATTAAAGTCTATGAGGCCTCATCAGAAATGAATCCCAGTCCCTCAGCACAGAATTTCTCATCTGTTAATCTGGACATGACATAAGATGCCAGATTGAATGTGCAAATTTTCAGTTCCTTTATGTGGATGCTTGCTTTTTCTTTGCAGTCCATCAGCATTAGTGTGGAGGAACCAGGTGACAAGGATTCTCAGGTCATTGTAGGGGACACTCTTGGAAGGCAGAACTTGCTGCTTGGGTTTGGGGAAAGTGGGCCTGTTTGTGGCTGGATTGCTAACCATTTGTTAGTGCTGAAATTCCACTAAGAAGTAATTAATAGCTGCTTTAAAAATCACTAAATAGGACAATGAAACTGTTGAAAACACTGAAATGTGAGAAGTGTCAAGACAAACAAACTGTGTATCAGTAGGCAAGTCTGCCCCAGTACTCCTCTTAATTTTCTAGTCTATTCTTTGCTTATTTAAGCCATATCTAAGCACTAGCATAGCTAGAACTAGGTAAAAATGGTTACAAATAAGCCCTATCATTATTTCTGGAGAAATGTCCATACTGTTCTTTAAATATAAGAGAATATACCAAAACAGATGCATAGGAAGTCACTGTTGCTTTTTGCTTTTATGCCTTGATGCATTATGCACATAGAATTTATTTAGAGATGAATGTCTTTGGACATGGCAACAAATCGTCAGACTCATGATTTTGTGTTTTACTGCAATGTAAGAAGGCATTTGGATACCAGTCAGTGTGTTCATAACTTTGTCTATGTGTGAATTCCTGCTGGCATCCTCAGTAGACTTTGTACTTGATCTCTTCCCCCTCCTACCTCACCTCTCCCAACTCCCCCTACCCCATTGTAGGAACAGTCACATAGCTACCTGTCCTGGGATGAGACTGAGCTTAGGTGGGCGTAAAGAAGTACAGTGTTCCCTCAGCAGAAAGAACTAATATACTCTCCTTTGGGGATTCCATCTTCATGTGAAAATTTATTCAAGGGAGTTAGTAGTTTGTGAGACTATACTTGCCACCCATAATTATTTGTATTTTCTTAGCTTCATGATACCAGGAACAGAAACAGGTGAAGAGATGATGGGTTAAGATGTTTTAAAGACAAATTAGGACAACAGCAATTCAAATTTGTAAGCTACAGAGAATTGTTGTGGGTTTAGTGCTTTCTGAGGAACTCTGGGTGACTACATTTTCATTCCTTCACAAAAAGAAGTATGCAAGATTGCAGCACCTAAAAATAAGTAGAAGGGTCAGACACCAAATAAAATAAATCACGTTTTACATAACAGTTATATGTCCAGTTTATTCAGGTGAGATTTTACAGTGAAGAAAAGTATTTGAGGGACATGAAAATAGGTTATCTGTAGTTTCCAGTTTGGCAAGCATTCAGAAATTCATCACATTGCTCCGCCCTACTTTTGCCTAGATTTTTCATCTCCAGCTCTTTTTGGAGAAATATGCTGCCTCTCTGTAATAGGGATGAATCACTTTTAAAAAGCTGTATCCTAAACAGGCTTTTTTAAAACAGTGGAAAGTGGCCAGGCAGTAGACAGATGGGAAGAAAGAGGATTGAAGTGTTAAAACATTCCACTAAGAGTTTTCTGCGGGACAGAACGGGAGAATGAAAGAGTAGAGTTGAGATGTGGGACAAAGGAGAAGGGTCTGCCCTACATGCGTACAGGCCGTTGTTGTATGCATGACTCATATAGTGCATGCACATGTGTGTCACATGCTTTTAAAGAAAATTCTTGGAAGGAGGCCATTGGAGTTATCAGATGTGTGGCAAGAACAGAGAAAGTTATATTAATACCTGAGCAACTAAGTTTACCTTACCAAATTGTATTAAGAAATTCTAAAGGAGCAACTAGCATGTCATTAGGACTGGTGACACTTATTAAACTTAAACCTTAGATTTTTATTATCTCCTTCCAGAGCAAAGTGAAACAATGAAAAAAGATTTTAAATATCAATTCCTTTTTAAATAGAAAGGAAATACAGAAAAAATTAGCGAACTTTACTTGGTGGTAAAAAGAGTACTTGTTAGCTTTTTTATCTGTATTTTTGTGTCTCAGTTGTATACCTAACAAAACCATGGAGTCTTTATGTTTTCTGTGCATTCACCAAAATTTACATGAGTGAAGGCATTTAGATGAATATTGTGTTTCAGATATTTTTAAAATCTTATTTAATCTTATCTCCAAAATTATTTGATAGAAGAAAGGAGGAAGCTAAGAAAATGTCAATAAGAACTAATAAACCCTGAGCTTAAAACCAGAGCTTAAGACTAAGAGATATCAGCTACATTTTTTAACTTCTGTTATTATTTTAATAAGTACTACCTGTATGATTATTCTACAGAAGAAAATTCGTCAGATCCAAAAGACATGAGGAATGAAGTTGAACTTCGTGTATACAAGTTGTTTTAGAAATATTTTAATCTTCCAGTTTCTGCAAAATAATTAAAATATACAGTAACTGGTCTCTTAAAATCCTGACTATAATATGTTAAACTCTTATAAAAAGTTTGATATTGGTGCCTTTTTAAAATACATTGAGAGTGTTGATTAGCTGTTTTAGCTTTAACACTTTGTTTCGTATTTTTAAAAATCACTTAAAATTGAGCACTATAGAATTCATCTTTATGTTTTTAGTGTAAAACTGCTAAAGCAATTTACAGTACTGAAACTTTCAGCTCAGCTGTTAAAAGTATGATGATATTTCTGAGTATCATTTCAAGATTATACAGGTAAAAAAGAGAAATTTTAGCTGTGAATTAAGTTATGATATGTGCTTTTGTTTGGTTGTAAGGGAGAATAAATTCTATGTCACACAAGGATTTACTAGTGGCATTTGGGCTACATAAAATACAGTATTGTCTTAGATTTTTATTCACCCTAGTGGTGTTCTGATCTTGGAACCTCTATCTTTGAATCTGTCAATGTAAAAAAAGTAAAAGCAGGATCTCCTTAAAACAAAACTGAACAGTCATATCACATTGCTACTCTCCAAAGCAGAATCTCAAGGGGTTGTATCCTGTGGCTGTGTATTACCTGCAGTGGATATGTGAGGACCAGACAGCCTGTAAAAGGGAGCTGCTGGTCATGTAAAGCAAATGTCCTGTGACCAAGAAGCTGTGACATGCTAGTGTTTCCTTTTGTCATAGTGTATTACTAGGCCAAACGATGACACCTTGAATCTTTTTTACATTTATTGCAGAGACCTAAATTTTTAAAATTTCCATAAGGTTTTTATGTAACATTCTGTTTCTAGCTATTTAGTTTTATCTTGCTGTACTGTAAATTTGTGGATATTTTCACATACACTCTTAGAAATAAGTTCATATTTCTGCTTATGGGATTTGTCCCCCATAACATTGCATTTGTATATTTTCTGTATAAATTTGTTGTGAATTGACCTTTATCCCATACAGAGAGTGGTACATGCACATCTAGTTTTCTAAGATATCCTTTTTATTGTGAATAAAACGTAAACTTTAAAGGCCCTACACAAAGTCACTTATGTGTAGAATATAACTACATATAGGTACAAGTAAGCCAGTTGGCAGTGAATTGGGCCTTCAGGTTACCTCAAGTGACACAGTAAGAAATGCTTCTTCAACACGTGGAGATCACCGAATCCCCTACTATGCACTTCACAGGATCTCTCTTAATTTACTAGAAATGAGTATTTAAAAGGAAAAAAAAAAAAACACTGTCTCAAGAGAAGGAATCTGGGTTTTATTTTTTGTTCTTTTATTCTTTCAAGTAGTTCAAATTCTCACACTGAGTTTAGAAATTTGACTGTCAAACAATCTTGGATTTTGATCATAGCTCTCACTTCCTATTCTGTGTAGCTCAGTTTTCTCTATAAACTCCTCTCATCTCTCTTCCATCATCATCTCTGGAAATCTTTCCCTTTCTTCCCCCTAATTGAAAGATTAAGTACTTACTCCCAATTCCTTGGTCTCTTAAGTCTTAATTTTTCTGTGATTTGTGTTGGCTTTATAATTTGCTGGCATATTTTTATACTTAAGTGTAGTTTTATATTAGAAAAGTTCTTGGATTGAGAATAGTAGGCTGTATGACCCTTGTGTTTCACTTTCAAAGATTGGAAAAAGATTGGATTTAGATACCTAAAATAGGACTGTAGACAGCATGTGATCGGATTCTGCCTTTGTTCCTGTTGTTGGAGTTTGCATTATTTGGCTTTCCTCTGAAGATATGAGAGACGAGACAATTTTTTGTAGGTATTAGGAAGATGGTAAAAATATAAAGCTAAGAGTCTTAACTTTCTCCCATTTAGGAGAAACGTGCTTTAACATTAATAATATTCCCAGTTGGGAGGGTGTCCCAGTCCCCATAATTGCTCTTAGTAGTTGGACTTTTTAGACCATGTGTTATTTGCAATCTCAGAATGATTGCTTTTGCTACTTTGTTAAAAAGATACTCCCTTTTTTCTGTACAAGTGCAATACTCCCCTTGAAGTCTTAAAACTGTGGTGATTTTTCTTTCCTAACTTATTCTTTCACTAATGACAAAAAAAAAAAAATCCAACCTTGAAAGTCATAGTGTGTTACAGGACACAGCAAGCAAAGAGCAAAACGCTCCACAATGAAAAAGATGTGAGAACGCACAAACCATCAACCGGATGTCATGGTGTCTTTATCTAGGCTGAATTTTCCACTAAAATTAGTAATAGTTTGCCTGAGAAATGTGTCCAGATGTTGACATTCTGACAAACTGCATTGTCTTCTCGGACTCTTACCTAATTTCATTTCTGTCCTTTTGGAAATGAATTTTAAAATATAAAAGTAAAGCACTTAGGTCAATTTAAACATATCTATCAGAGAAAAAATTTTAAGTATTTGGAGCTGCCCTTTTTTCATAAAAAATCTGAGTAAGAAGTATTTTTCATATCATACGTATTTATATGTAGTATGCTGGTTTTCTTTTTTATACCTATGTTCCCCTAGTAATACTGCTGTAATGTAAATACATGTTTTGTTTTTAAAAATAACAGTTCTTTGGCATTTCTCTTAAAGGCAGTTGCTGCATTTGTACAGTAGGTGTCTGGGCCATTTAAAATATTTTTTTTTCTTTAACAATACCAAAGGTAATTAGACTATTTTAAAGACTAATTGCTTGACAGTTTCTAGAATATCTTGAGTTTTAGAAGCAAAATGAAAAATTTAAAAAAAAGGTCAAACCAGTAAACCTCATTTTTTTTCAAACTAATAATTTGGAGAAATAAAAACTATTGTTTAAAAAAGAAAAAATATATAAATATATGTAAAATGAAAATTCCAGACTTTGTATGTCAGGTTTGCTCAGTGTAATGTAGTTTTTTTAAGACTCAAATATCATACCTCAGTAAATGGGGTTTACTATGGAAATACTGAAACAGTCTTTACAGCTGTGGGACAAGTCATTCTGCTCTACGCTGATTTGGAGACCTCTGCTAAACAGTTTATCACTGCAGACTAAAATGTGGGACTTGTATTTTATTTGTTTTTAATGCACACACATATATGCTTTATGCATGTATGTGGGTACTGTGTATATGTGTGTGAGTGTTGTATATGCATGTGTGAGTGTGTGTCTGTATGTGTGTACAACTAAAGCTGCAGAAACTTTGTAATACTTTGTGAAAAGGATTATATTATAAAGGTTTGTACTGTCTGAGTGCACAGCTACTGGAATAAATTTAGGGAATCTCAGGAACAAGCATATAATTTGTCCAAGATTTATTTCTTCTCAGAAGTGTAAGTGCAGTTTTTAATTCTGTATATTATTTAATATTTTACCAATAAAATAAACTTCTGACATAAAAAAGTTTGCTATAAACACTTTCTGGTGAAAATTTTGTACACAAGCACATATTCCAAATTGAGAAGACTGGACTATTGAGAGCCAGTTTTATTTAAGTCACATTTGTCATGATGTAAGTGGTACAATCTGTGTCCAGGAGGCTGGATACATGTAATCTAAGCAACTTTAATCTCAACTATTAGTCTGTCTCTATCACAATATATAGTCTACTGGCACAAAGAACCTAGTATTCCATGATTTGTTACGGATAACGTCTCAGTTCTTCAGACAGTTTTCTCTTAAGTCTCATTTTATGTTGTTTTACATAAAAAAATGTGACCTGTTCCAAAGTACCCGGTGAATTAACAAGTCCATCAAGTGGACAACCATTTTGTTAGAAACCAGAAGTTCTTAAAAATCACACCAACATAAAATTAAAGATTAAAACGACAGAGACAGTTAAGTCACATGAACCTAAACTTGATTGCCAATTTTTGTTTCATATCATATGGCCACCTGTTCACTAGTTTTTACAAATGTAGTTCATCTATTGCCGTGGGAGATTTGTTCTGGTACCCGTATCTCCCCAACAATAAATGTAAAAGGATACAATTCCAAAGTTATTTAGCTTTAGCCCGTAGCTAGGTGTTTTTCTTCCGTGCCATGTTAGTCTTCTGCCATATTTAAGATAGCAATTAGTTTTTCTTTACCAGCATAAACCCCATGGGTATTTACCACAGTCCCTAGTAAGTATATTTCAGAATGTCATACAGAATGGAAATACTGCAAATTCAAATGAAATTTTACTTCCTTGACTGTATCTTACTTTAAACTACCAACATAATTTGGGGATGAGGAAAACAAAACCAAAAAGAAATGAATTTACCAAATTAACTCTTCTAAGTTTATGAAGAGTCCATTCATGATTATCAAGAAGTAACAAATTCTTATTTATGCTATCGACAAGATCCAAGTAAAATACTGAAAAAATCATGTAAATGCTCCTGACCTTTCCATTCCAACAGTCTAAAAAATGAAATAAATGAGATCTCGATATGACTGTGAGACTTTTTATCGGTTTGCTCAAATGAAAGGACTGTTCTTGAGGCATAATCCACCTGGAGAAGATTTCATTGGACCATGTAACTCCTGTTAACTAATTAGTACTTTAAAGATCTGTTTTCTATTACTAGAGGAGTCTAAGTTTCAAATAATGCCATTTTTAAAATTGCCCAACTGAAACTGTCCTGTGTGACTTAAAAAAAAAAAAAAAAACTCAGTAGATGGCCTAACAAGGAAAGCAGCTGCTGAATTTGAATATTGCCCTTTTCCCTCTTGTTTGGCATACTACCTAAGGGATGTGCCTTCATAACAATAATGAGCCAATGAGAGAAGCTGACAACATGATTTGGACAC
The DNA here is from genome assembly GCA_004027205.1 of Ctenodactylus gundi. Classification (NCBI taxonomy): domain Eukaryota; kingdom Metazoa; phylum Chordata; class Mammalia; order Rodentia; family Ctenodactylidae; genus Ctenodactylus; species Ctenodactylus gundi. The sequence goes on from PVKB01000033.1 coordinate 794,280, forward strand.
CTTTAATTCCATATTAAAAAATGAGTGAAAGTAGGGCAAGACCTAGAGATGTGCTCACTTTGAGAGAAAAAAAAAATGTTGATCTTTTCTTCCTCATCTTTCTGCTACTTTATCCTGGAGTGAATTTTGTGCCAGACCAACTGCCTCTACCTTGAAAAATTTCAAGCGGAACACAAGTCCTTCATAGCAGGATAAGCAGATACTTCCCGTATTGTTGCATTGTTTGTTCCAGATCATCAGACCAATAGGAACATTGGAAGAGCAGGACTTCTGGTGCTCCAGGAAGAACCAAAGGTAAAAAGGAAGTACAGTATGGATGCTTGTGTTGAGCTGCACTGCACCTTAGGTGAGCCTGTGACTGAAAGGGCGGAGTCACTCTGTGGTGTCATTTTAACAGAATTGGAATCAGATTCAGCTGCCTCCACTTGCAGTGGTAGCTGAAATCCCTTAATTTGGAAGTAGAATTTAACTAAAAGAGAATGGCATCAGAGTCCAAAGAACATGAACGTCCTGGGGCTAGATACTGCTTTTGATTTGGTAGACTTAAAATATTCTAAGGATGCAATTTTTGTAAACTGATGGAAGAGTCTGAAACTTTTTTAAATTAACTTGTTTTTGTTTTGTTTTGTTTTGGTTTTTGTAAATACATGAATTCCAAATCCTGTAGCACATTGGAGACATGGGGCTTGGGGAATCAGTGAGCGTCTATGCCCATCATTTTCTCAGAGGTTCACCCCTTTCCTAACTGACCATTGCCTCTCTCTCTCTGTCCCGACATCGATGTTGAGATCTTTTTATTTTGTTATTTTTGTGCATTTCAAAAAGGGACACCCATCTGTAGTCCATCTTTTGTGCTTGGTTCATTTCACTGAAGATTATTGACTCAAGGTGGCCCCATTTTTGTTTAAAACCTTCATACCTGTTTCCTTATAGTTTCATAGTATTCCATTGTATGTAGGTACCACTAACCATTACTCTGTTGATGGACAGATAGGTTGTTTCCAGGATTTGGCTGTTGTGTGCTGCTGTAAACATGGATCTGCATGTGTCTTTTTAGTGTGTTCATTTTATTTGGGGGCGGGGGACTTGCCCAGTAGAGCAATAGCTGGGTCAAAAGGAATGTCTATTCTCGGCTTTCTAAGGAATCTCTAGACTGCTGTCCATAATGGTTGTACCAAATTGCATTCCCATCAACAGTGGAGTAAAGTTCCTTTCCACAACCTTGCCAAAACTTCAGCCTTCCTTACTATAAAATGTAGGGACACAGTGACCCAAAGAATTTGGCCTTTAGGGTAGTAACAGTGGATGTATGGAATATTTAAGTTCAGGAAATGAGTCATCATTTTCTATTCTTTTTATCTTTTCTATTTTTTTTCCTTTTTTCTTATTTTATCATGTCATTCTTTTATATTTCCTTTATTCTCATTTCTCTCTACCCTCCTCATCTTTGTTCCTCTGCACCAACATTTTTTCCTTTTTCCTCTCTCTTCCCTCCCTAACCGATTTGGCATTTGCTATCTGTTCTCCTTGACCCTGTCGTAGTTCTGAACTCTTAAGACACAGGCTCTTAAAATAGGCATAATTTATCAGTTTTAACAATGTCCTTTTTTACAGTAACAAATGAACATAACCCTCAACTGACTATCTAATTCCCTCTCACAATAATCATGGAAATTATGTGTCTTTATTTTATTAGTAAACAGGTTCACATTGGTTGTGATTTTGTTTGCAAACCCCTCAAATCAGCAAAAAGGTAAAACTGAACTCTACCTCCAGATATACTTAGCTCAATATTTTACTTTCTAAGCCACTTTATTCAGCATTTAATTTATAAACCCATGAATAAAAAAAGAAAAACCAAATAGTACGAAGCAGTAGCTATCAAAAAATAATCCAGTAGATATTCTTCAATGTTTTGCTTATTCTGATTTTTAAACAGAGTGATTCGCAATGACCTCAAGCTAGAAAGTATGGTGGTAAATAGCAGGGCATAATCTGAAGCTAACATTTTTTCTGCTGAAATTTCTTAAATTAATAATTGTCATAAATTGGTCTTCTGAATTCTCATTTTATGTCTAATTTAAACAGAGGTAGGGTTTTATGAAGTTTCCATCACAGTTGATGGAATTCTTTACCTTTTCTAAAGTTGATGGAAGTTTTTACCTTTTTTTGGGTCATAATTTCTGATTTATAGAAAACACTAAAGAGCTTAATGTAGTGACTTAGAAGCTTACTAACCTATTAGTAAGCTATTGTCCTAACAATGTAGATTATCCTAATGTTGTCAGCTCTACCATGTCCCTTGCTTGTTTTCGTTCCTTGCAGAATGGTACTACAAGCAGTGCATATATTTTGTTTTCTGACTCCTTTCTATTTAAAAACCTTGAGCTGACTTAATATATGAGTTTTTCAGTGTGAGAAAATGATGTCAAAGGGCTTTTCAGTGACCTAGGGGTCATTTTCTTGTATTTTCTGATTTTAATGAGCAGCCTGGCATGTTTATTCCTCAAAGATGCACAAAAACTATTTACAGATTTATCTTTTTACTCAATTTAATTGCATAAAGCTCTACCAAGATTTACTCCACTATAAAATGAGTGATGTATGTAGCATAAAATTCAGCTCCTATTGTCTGCCCTTAGGAATGAGACTTGCACTGCCGCCGGAAGCACTTTGGCTTTGATCTGCGGTTTCCCCAGTCCTCAGGGGCGGTTGCTGTAGTTACACCTACCATCTTGTTCTCCATGGCTTACGTCTAGTCTACAATGTAAGTAAGTAACCACATTTTCTGGCCTTCAAACACTCTAGCCTTTGTCTTTCTCCACCCCACCTCCTTCTCCTGTTTATTTATTTATTTATATCAGATTGTACCATGTATATAAACTGCTATCATTTGATAACACTCAAAAAGTGGAGGGGGGGAATTGTGACAGCAGATGACTCATATTTTTCCAAACTCTCAGCCAAAAAATATTTTAACCACATAATAAATAGTGGTTTGGCTATACCATAACTCCAATACGTATTTCAATCAACAAGTACAAGCTCAGAGCTTTCTGCTTCCTTTTTATTTCTTTATTATTTTGACAAGTTTTGTTCTAGTGAACAAAATGATCACTTGATCATATAACAAGCGTGAAAAAGACATTTTGCCGTAGGCATAGGGAAGAATAAAGAACAATTCTTTCTAGAAGAATTTTGATAGCTTTCTTGGCTCTTTAAGATAGAAAGTGGATCTCTGCCTAATTCTTCTGATATGTAAATAAGCTCTATAGAAATGTATCTATTATGCTTCTTATTTTAATGGAAATTCTAAAATTTGTGAACAATATCATCAACTTAAACTATAGAATACTGAAAAACATAACCTCTGCCTTAATTATAAAAATATATTTTGACCTTTTAAAAATGATGAAAACATATCAAAAGCCCAACTACCTTGTTCAATATGATGGCCCTTCAATTCAGTAAATGTTTATTAGAGCTAACATATTTTCAGTTCTTCTTAGTAAAATTTGTCTTGAGTCATAATTTCTAATTTATAGAAAACATTACAGAGCTTAATGTAGTGGCTTTAGAAACTTACAAACCTATTACTAAGCTATTACCCTACAAATATAGATTGTCATCTTAATGATGCCACTTTTTTTAAAATAAGTAATCCATCCTTCCATATTCATGAGTTAGTTATATTATATTCCTATACCTGACTTGTTGAAAATATGGCATTAGTCACTTAAAAAAAATAAAAGCACTTAAGAACCCCTAGAAATGAACAATGTAATGAGGGCTACCTGTTTTCCTTTGTATGATCATGTGATTTATATGAATATAAGTAGCCCTCACCAGCTACATTTCCAATGTGTATTTAACCCAAATACAGTTAGCACATAATTATTCCCCACTAGAAGCATATAAGTAGCTTTGGGCAACACTAGTATCCCAAGGTCGTTTGGCACCATCCATCTCCCCATGTTATCACAAGCAGTCCACCCACCTGCTGGTGGACACTATAGGTCACTCGTAATAGTTGACCAGCACAGGGTAAAGGCACATTTCACATAATTGATTCATCTTTTATTAGATGCCAAACCTGTACACTCTATTTTCTATTTATTTGTTATTTGTTCTTTAGTTCTCTGAAGGCTTGGATATAAATAACCTTTTTATTTCTCAGAAGCAAAGACTTTTACTATGTTCTCATATGCTTAAGACTTGTTCCCATTATTTTAGGACTGTGTAAATGCCAAGTGGTATAGTTTGGGAAAATTGACCCAGTACCTGTTGTAATTATCTAAAATTATTTTGATCTATAAGATTTGAATTTATTTCATTTGTCCAGACTACTGGGGCAGAATTCCATGATAAAACTTATTTGTAGGAGAAAAAAAAAAAAGGACAGCTGCATCTTTCACTGTCTGAGTGACTGTAAGAATGAGTGATTTATCTCACCTCAATTCTCAACATGTGTAAATCAGGCCTGATGCATACATAGCAACACCTAGTTCATGACACTGCAAGGCCCTCTGAAACCTGATGTGAGTAAAGTGAGCCTATAATGACTCTAAGTGTGAAAACCATCCTTGATCATTTGCAGAATATTAAACAGAGTACCTAAGAATTAAGAAAGAACATACACATTTAAAAACTTAAGTTTAAACTGAAATTCAGCCTCATTTTGATTTTAACCTAAACCTAAGGTAAAGGAAATAAAAGGTTATCTTCTAAAATTGTAAGGTATTGCCTTTTTTTTCGTCTGAACAAATTGCTTGGTAAATAGTTCTAGGGGAATAATACACAAATAGGGAGCAATGCATTTATATTTTCATTCCAAGATTCTGCCCTGTGAACATTCTTTATTCTAGGATTTATGGGAAGGTCATTTTTGTCCTTGGAGAAATTTAAGCAAATGGCTATAGAATTATCCGGTATGATAAGACTTTAAGAGAATAGCATATCGCGACATTAATTTTTTCCAACATTCTGGGAGGCAGAGGTAGAAGGATCACAAGTTTGAAATGAGTCTGAGTAACTTCCTTACTAAATAAGATGCTATTTCAAAATGAAAAACAATTTTTTAAATGGGGGAACATAAGGAGATTTAGCTCCATGCAAAGGCCCTATATTCAAACCTCAGTACTACAAAATATATAAATTAATCAAAATTTGAGTCTATTTGCAACATTGAGAAGATCCCTTTTCTATGTCTTTCACTCTGCATGGTTGATTCTTGTTTCAGTATCCACAAGAAATATCATGTAGACTTTAAAGCCTTAGAGTGCCTACTGTATACAAGCCACTTTGCTAAGTATTGATCAAGTTCATTAATGTATTCAGTACTTCCCATGTGCCAGCCAAGGTGCTTAGAACATAGTATTGAATGATGCACAGTCCTGTGTTGAAGGAAACTGAAATCTTACTGTGAGCAAACACACTAGTGAGCTATTAGTAAAAATGTGAAAGAAATAGCCTATGGATACAAGTAAGTAAAGATCCTAACGTAGTCTTGGATTAAGAAAATATCATCTTTATAGAGGGGACATTTGTGCTGGATTCAAAAGATAAATGGACGTACATCTGGCAAAGAAGAAAAAGTGAAAGGGGAAAGTAGGAAGCCAAAGGTAAGCGTAGGCAATCCTGGAAAAGTACCTATGAGTGGCTGTGTACAGGGCATGGTGTGCCCCACACAGCTTCAGAATAGAGTAAGAACAAGCGCTGCAAGAGATGGAACTGGAGAAATGAGTAGAGCCCGAGATCACAGCTAAACACCTTGAATTGGAGTTAAAAATTTTAATTTGAGTTAAAAATTGGAATTTCTGCCAGTGAAGGCAAGGACTGGGGCAGATTCTGTCTGGGAGTGGCATGATTAGGTTTGCAAAACTGCTTGAGTTTCATGTGCGGTTGTTTTGGAGGGGACACTGGGCCGGGAAGTCGGCTGCTGTAGTAACTGCTGGAAAAGATAATGGTGACTTGTGCTGTGGGAGTGGTGTGGAAATGGAAAGACGTGATTAGATTCTGAAGATACTTGAGAGGTAGAGTGGGCTGGACTGGTTTGTGCCAGATTGCATGTAGGTAGTGAGGAAATGGGGTTAATTAAGGATTAGACCCTAGTTTCTGAGGGTGAAGTTTATATGTGTGGTGTTGCTATTTACTGATGTTAAAAACGTAGGAGAAGAAATTAACTTATACGGAGTAAAGATGACGAACTCGTTGAACGTGTTGAGTGTGAAATGCCAGTATGACATCAAGAGCAGATTGGAGATACCAGATGAGTAAAATCAAGAGAGTGATCTGAGCTTAAGGAAGATGTGTGTGTTTGTGTGCATGTGATGAAGTAACTCGGCTACAAATTGGATGAAAGTACCTGGGGTGAAAATATCATTAAAAAACCAAAAGTTTAAAGTTAAATCCATATAGTTAAAGTGTAAGAAGAGTTTAATCGAAGAATGCACACTTAAATAGAAGGAATGCTACTTATATAAATACTAATTATTGGTAAAGTTCACCAATGGTCAGAGCAGGGGCACAGATTACCTGGGGGATCACAGCAGGGGGAGGCGGTATCTGTGGCAGGAACAGCTTCACAGAGAGGATGAAGGCAGAGTTTGAAGTTTTGTTGGGATGTTTTTATAAAGAGTACTAGAAAGTTAGGCGGAAATCATGTTACCAAGGATTTTTAAGTGAAACATAATGCTATTTTCAGTTCCTTTGAATTTGAGTGTGTGTCTAAAGGAGAACTGAAAAACAGGACCAGAGAGGTCAAGTGCTTGTAAATATAAGACAATGCTTCGTCCAGAGAGTCCGGTGTACCTGAGCAGGGGCCTGGAGACTCTAGTCACATTTGTCTCTTCTGTCATAAATGGTTGAGCCATTTGTTTTCCTTTGTGATATATAGAATAGACTGTGTCTCAGCTACTTTTTCATTGCCGTGACTCAATACCTGACACACACAAATTTAGGAAAGGAAAGGTTTATTTTAGCTTACAGTTTCAGATGCTCACAGTCCATTCAGGAGCGGCCTGCCACAATTGAAGTACATGTCAGAGACAGAGAGGTAGAGGCAGCTTCTCAGGACATCACAAACAGACAGGCAAGTGAGACTAATCGATACTAGTCCCAGTCCCAGTCTTAGTCTCTCCTGCATCCGGGTATGGAAGGTGTGGCCTCTACACACCTTTTGTCTAAACTCACAAGCCTTTAGTTGTAACTCACACGCCCCTAATCCCAACAACTGCAATCCACCCCTCCAGACCAGACCCCAGTCCACCAACATTACATGGCTCCATAGACAATCCACAACATTAAAATATATGAGGCTTTTGGGGGACACTCCTGATCCTAACTACAACATTCCACCCTTATTCCCCAAAAGACTCAAGTCCTCCCCAGGTAAAATGCATTCAGTCATTCTCCAAGAGTCACCAAAGTTTTAACAGTTTCAGTACTGCTAGAGAAACTCCAAGTCCATAGTCTCCTCTGAGATTTAAGACAAATTTTTAGCTGAGAGCTCCTGTTCAAACCAGAGAGTTGAGCACTTCCAATATAAAATGGCACAGGGTAAATATTTCCATTCCAAAAGGGATGAATAAGGGAATAAAAGGCAACAGGACCAGAACAATTCCTAAATCTGCCAGGGCAAGTGTTAAATCCTGTAGCTCCATGTCCAGCAACTGGGGTAAATGCTGGCAAGGCATGAACTCCAAGGGGTTTGGGTGGTCCCACCCCTGTGGCTTTGCTGCTGACTGCCACCTCCATCGTCTCACCTTTGGGCTGGATCCACTCACGGCCTGCTGTGTTTCTCAGCTGACAATCCATGCTCCTGGCTTCTCCAAATTTTCGGGCTCTCCACTGGACCTCAGCTTCTCCTTCACAATTTCACACATTGCCCTCCCAGGGGTATCTGCTTGGCCTCCAAGGCCTTCCTCTGAAACCTGGGTGGAAGCCTTCCTGAACTCACAACTCTTGGCTTTTGCAAGGTTGTAAAGCCGGGACCAAGCGGACGTCTCCAAGATCCGCCACTGGCTTGAGCAGTAATCTGGCTCCTCTGTGCCATGGTTGCAGCAGCTTCTGAGTGCCTGGACTGCTGAACTCTGGGAAGCTGAACTCCAACAAACACTTCCCTCTTTGGCCCTACAGGGAGTTCTGGGGAACTCTTCACAGGACAAGATCTTTTGCATTTGCACCCTGTAATTGGTAAAGGGTGGAATCTTGCTGATTCCTGAGTCACTGTGAAGGCCTCCTTCTTACAGTCCTGATTCCAACATCTTGGTTTCTGTTTAACGTTAGTCTCTTGAACAACCACATGCTTTTCTACTCCAGACTAGGAACTTTTTACATCAGTTCTCTCAGCCATTGTCCCCTGTCTTTCACTATAAAGCTGGATAACAGCCGTAAACAGTAGCCATGTAACAGTTTTAACATCAGTCTGTCTTGAGATCTCCTCCACCAGAGTAAACAGTCCACCACCCTTAATTTTAGTTTCAAGCAAAGTCTCTGGACAAGGGCAAAATGCCGACAAACATTTTGCCATATCATAGCACACATGGTCTTTCGGCCACTTGCCGATACAGTCCTCCTTTCCATCTGAAACTTCTTGAGCCTGGCCTTTCCAATCTACACTTGTATCAGCATTCTGGTCTTTGGAGCTCTGACCAGAATCTCCCATCAAGCTCGGCTCAGAGCACTCAAAGACTTCTCCAGTTGACATCCTTGAACCTTTCCAAATTCCTCCCGCAAACCAATTCCAACGGCTTCTGAGCCACATCATCAGGTAAAGTACAGCAATGACCCTACTCTTGGTATCAATTTCTGTCTCAGTTACTTTTTCATTGCTGTGATTCAATACCTGACATGCAAAAATTTAGGAAAAGAAAAGTTTATTTTAGCTTACAGTTTCAGATGCTCACAGTCCATTCAGGAGCGGCCTGCCACAATTGAAGTACATGGCAGAGGCAGAAAGGTGGAGGCAGCTTCTCAGGACATCACAAACAGACAGGCAAGTGAGACTAATCGAGACTAGTCCAAGTCCCAGTCTTGGTCTCTCCTGCATCCAGGTATGGAAGGTGTGGCCACTACACACCTTTTGTCCAAACTCACAAGCCTTTAGCCTTAAGTCACATGCCTTTAGTCTAAACTCACGTGCCCCTAATCCCAACAACTGCAATCCACCCCCCCAGACCAGACCCCAATCCACCAACATTACATGGCTCCATAGACAATCCATAACATTACAATACGTGAGGCTTTTAGGGGCCACTCCAGATCCTAGCCACAACAGACTGGTATTCAACGTTGTTTTCCTTTCATTATGGCCTATGTAAATGTAAACTGTAGGTATATGAATGCTCTTGAATGAGCCGTGCATGATGACATTTGAACTGGAGGTTATGGGAGACCACCTTGGTATACAGAGAAGGAAAGGGAGGTTCTCACCTTGAGTCTTTTGGTGAATGTATTTATACAAGCCTTTTTCTCTTCATAACCAACTAATCACATGGTCAGAGACAGGAGTTTCATTGTAGTCAGATTCTGCTCAGAATAAACCTGTATTTCCTCACAACCTGGTGGACATGTCTTACTTAACAGGCTTCTCTGGAACCACTTTAACCACAATCTAACACTGATCTTCTGGTAACGTAAAGCTTTGGAGTAAAATGAACCAAATTGTTCTACTTGTCACCATAATCACCTTCAGTTACCTATTCTTATTTAAATTAACCATAAATATGTAATGCTCAAGTAATTTTTTATTATTTTTACAGCTTCGATGGGAATGCATCTTGCAAACATGATATAAAGGAATCATTTTGTTTATTTTCATACATATGTGTGTATACATATATATGCAATACATAATGATTATAGTGAGTAGTGAACTTGGGTATTTTATACACATATATATCATGTCAACAGTACAATCCCTTCCAATTTTTGGCACTTTCTCACCCTTCCCATCCCCTCCAGTTCCCACTGTCACATACATTTAGTTCTATAAAATGCATGTATTCTCATACTAGTCAAACCATGCAGTATTTAACCTTGTATATTTGGCTCACTGCATGAAGCATGATGGTCTCAAGTTGTAACTATTTACTAAGAACATTTAAATATGTCTGTCCTTATGGAAGTGTTGTACGCCATTGGGTACATACTCCATATTTTTTTGTATCCATTGGTTTGTTGATGGAAATTTTGTCATCTTCCAATTTTAGCTATTGTTAGTTGTGCTGCTACAATCATGAATACATATGCATTTCTGTGATATGTTGCTTTTAACCCTTTTGGGAAGATACTCAGGAGTACTTTTGGATCAAATGGAATATCTATTTTTAGCCTTTTGAGGAATCTTCATACTGCTTTCCACTGGGGTTATACCAGTTTATGGTCCCACCAGCAACAAAGAAGGGTTCTTTTTCCCCCACAACCTTGCCAATATTGATTTTAATATCAAGTTGTTATATGTTGATATATGTTTTAAAAATCTAGAATTTTACCCAGCACCAACAAAATATATATAATCCTGAAGGTTGTTCTATAAAGTCTGTAATAAAATTTTTCATGGTATTTTTGGCTCAGCGGTTAAACTGCTTGCCTAGCAAGTGCTATGTCAAATGTTAAGTACCCGAGTTCGATTCCCCAGCACCACATAAGCTGGGCATGGTGGCGCATGCCTGTAATCCCAAAACTCCGGAGGCTGAGGCAGGAGGATTGCCATGAGTCCAAGGCCAGCCTGGGCTCCATAGTGAGTTCAGGACCAACCTGGGCTATGGAGCAAGACCCTGTCTCAAAAAAAAAAAAAAGTATACATAAGAATTAATGAAAGGCTTTCATTGATAACTTTTCACAAGAGAAATACAGACAAGACCTCTAAGTACAATTAAACCCACTCTTAAGTTGTTTGGTGGTTACCATTATCCATATATGTGCTATACAGTAGAAATGTAATGGAACAAGCTACATATGCAATTAATTTTTCTAATAGTCATGTTAAAATATTTTAAAAATGAAATTTATTCCAGTATACCAATATTTCAGTATATAAAAACAATACTTTATCTTTTTTTCATACTGAAGATTTTGAAGTGCAGCATTATTTTCCCCCATTTTATTGATATGTATAAGTGCAAAACATAAAGTTTACATCGATCTTTAGTGTTTTGTGCACATACATATCATGGCAAAGCATTTTTAACACATCTCAATGTTGGCTATATTTCAAGGACTCAACAGATCTATGATCTGTCTGAATAAACTCAGCTACATAAATAAATGCAGTTATGTTACAATAATGACCCCAGCAACCTGTTGAAACCATAATTGTATGGCAATCTCTATGGTGATTTCTGTGTTTTTCTTATTTCATCTTCAACATAATGCTGTGACATAGATGTCATTATCAATCCCATTTTGTACATGGAATAATTAAGAGATTTAAAAGGATTTGGTAGTTTGCCTGAGGCTGCAGAATTAACAAGTGATGGACCAGGCATTGGAATATGAACATATATAATTAAGATTTAGAATTATTTTGTTTTTATCATTTTATATACATATTCATATAATTTTCAGTAAAGATAACTGTTTTCATTTAAGGAAGTACAAATGTACAGCTAAAGTGATTGAAGGCATTTGAAAATAGGAAAACTGAAACATTAGTGTTTCATCTCACCAGAAAGATAATAAGAGAATTTATACATAGTTTAAAAAATAATAACCTAAATGAGATAATGTTGCAGGTAATGATATTTAAGAAAGTAGCCACAGGCCTTATATCTTTACCAAATAAAACAAAAACTGAGTAGAGGCAAGGATAAGATAATAGTATATTGGGATATGTTTTAATGAGATGCTATGAAAGAATTAATTTGTAATGAAAAACAAAAAGTTACTGATCCTCTATTATTACACATAGTGAAATAAAAAATGGTGACAGAATTGTTTAGAAAACTAGAGGATTGATTTTCATCTGAGTTTTCTAAACCATACCAGCCTGAGGTCTGCAGAACCAAGACGAGTGTCAGGCAAGCCTAAGTTGGATAAAACCAAGGATGAATGTGCCAGGCAGTGACATGGAAAGTGAGGTTAAAGATAATCGCTAAGAGGATCCTCTAGCTTTCTTTTTGTGGTTCTACAGAGTGTCTCCACGTCTCACTATAACATTGCAGTAGTTCTTTCTTCTCTATATGCAACTATGAAATTTGCCCATTTTTTATCTGTATCTGTGTCTTCCGTCTCAGTATCCTTCTGGCCTTCAAATTAGATCTCTATTTCCCAACACCAAGCTATATTTTTCTCTACCATTCAAGATACCACTTGGAATGAATCAAATTGAAGAAGTCTTCCCAAACTACATATGGGAAAGACAGTGACCTCTATGGAGGGGAACAGCGACATGGGTAATTTACATAAATGCTCTCATTCCATGGATTAAGTAACACCATAGGGTAAATCTGTTACCTGGAGTCTAGTTTGCTTCCTAACCTCTTTTCCACCTCAACCTCCACATTACTGGTTTAGACCAAAAAATCTTCCTGATTGCCTGTGTTTGTGTCCTTTTTCCTGATCATTCTCCCTTTACCCTTCTTGCTCGCTGTTCCTCCGTGAGTCTGGTTTTTCTTTTTTAAAAAAAGCAAAAAAAATATTAATATTCAAACTAACTGGCAAATGGAAAGAATTGATTGGGACTAGGAAGTGTTTTATTTCCATATGTAAAAGTAGTTGCGTACTATGAGCTGACTAAAAGAGAAATAATACTTGAATGGTAGGACAAGCTTTAAATACTATAGCCAATAGTGACAAAACACGTGACTCTGAATCTTTTTGTTCAATGTACTTCAATTTTTATGGCCTCAGTTTCCTCATGTAAAGGATGGCAAGAATGCTTATGAAGCAGATCCATTGTACGTGTTCATTTATTTATCAGTTAGTTTGATGGGCAAAAAATAGTATGTGCCATTTACGTATTAAAAATAAAATATATAAATACAAGCAACCTTTTGCCTGTAAGAGATATGCAATAGATTAGTAAATAAAATAGTAAAATGGAATCAAAAATCCAATGTTAATAAAAGTATATACAGGTTATGCAGTGAGTAAGGTAGAAAAAAAAAGGTATTTTAGTTTGGAGGCTGGGGAAATTATTCAAGAAAGTCAAATCATAATGTTTTCCCTTACACTACTGTGGGTCAAAGATGGTGTGACAGGTTTGTATTGTAGATATTTATTAATATATTCATCCACTCATTTCTTCATTCCTGAGACATGCATGTTTCTCTTCCTTCACAGTGTCTACAGTCATTGCAGAAGAGAGACAGCTATGTTAACAGAAGTGCTCTTAACAGAACTCTACTTAACTGACTTGGCAAATTAACCAATACCACCAAATTCCTTTGCAAAACAAACTGATTAATATTCAGGGCTGAGTGAAAGCTCACAGCCAGTAGGCTACGCTCCAGTAAGCCTACACACTTCTCTCATTGGTTCAGTCGCACGCCTGCCAAGAATTAGTTGTGTTTATTCCCAAACTATTTATGCCAGTTGACAACTCATTGTAACTATATAATATAATTAAATATTGCTAACATAATTCAATAAAACACAGAATAAAAAGAGTTCTTTCTTCAAAACTTAAAATGATGACTATTTTTCAAAGATTCAGTGAAGTCCAGTTGCTACAAAGTTTTATATCACATTGTCAAATTAGGTAGAGAAGACGCAATGGGAAAGACTCAAGAAATTGTGTTTTCAAATTGGTTTGCAAATGTCTAAATTTTAACTCCACTTAAAGGAAGATGAAGATGGGGTTTACAAATGGTGTATTTTGATAAGACCGTAGGGTTGTCAATCAGGAGACTGATGTCCAAATTAAAGGCCACTGCCCTGCATCAAAAATATTTCAATGATGTGCATGTAAACATACTAAGTTGTCTTAATCACTTTCTTGGTGATATGATAGAATACCCAACATTACAACTTGAGGAAGGGAAGGTGTATTTTAACTCACAGTTTCAGAAGGTCTCAGGCCATTCCTGGGTGGCTGTCAGTGGAGAAGTACATGGCAGAGGCCTAGCTGGAAAAAAAACTATTCATGACATGGCAGACAGGAAGCCAAGTGAGCAAGGAAGGATGGTACTTTTGCATATCCTTCCAGGTTAACCCCAGTGATCCACCCTTCCAAACAGGCAACACCTCCTGCAGTACCGGAAATCAGAGAGTTAACCCCATGATTGAATTGCCTTGCAAACATGAGTCTTTGGAGGACATTCCAGATCCAAACCACAGCATAGTTTAAGATGAATGTTTAAGGAATGTTGCTATTCAATGGTTCCCTGATTTGAATCTATTTTAATTATTAGAAATCCTGTGGAATATAAGGACTTTTGGTAAAGAAACACAGTGTATGATATGACACAGAAAGCACTGGGATTTTAGAAGTCTGAGAAGACATGATCAATCTTGAATATAGAACCCCGAAATAGAACTAGGGAAAGGCATGCAGGCCAAATGGGGCCAAAAGAGGAAGAATTGGGGAAAGTTCAGTGTGGCTGGGTCGTGCATTGAGAATGCACACGGCGCAAGTCATCTGGGCTGATGGGTGGAAGCCAGGCCTAGCTCTTAGAAAACAATGAATTATGATAGGTCTTTGAGCTTTATCTTGAAGCATTTCAGTTTAGGGTCATATTCTGAGGTTTGAAGTAAGATAACTCATGAAAAAAAGAGTGAGTTGATGAGGAACAAAATCATAGGCAGAAGCTGAAGTAATCTAATCAAGAGATGTTGGCAGCCAGAATTTAGATGGTACCAATAGTATTAGAAATGTAGGCTGTATTTTGTCCATATTTTAAAGATTGATTTCAGAAACAACAATTATAATTGAGATATAGCTATAATTGAAATGTAGAGGGTCAAAATGTTTTGGCAGAGGTCAAATATATCTCTTAGTTTCTGGCCTAAGTAGTTAGGTGAGTGATGTCGTTGGTACAAGTGGGCAACTCTAATGGTTGGAAAGTCTGGTAGAAAGAATGAATTCTCACCTGGAAACACACTTATGTCACAAGACCACTAAGTAGGAAAGTCATAGATGCAGTTGTACATACAGGGTTCAAGAAATAGAAATAGAGATTTGTCATATGTACTTATAAAGGCATTGATACCATACAGAGTAGAACAGACCTCCCAAAGAGAATTTAGTAGGGTTTAAGAAGGACATAGAAAGTAAAATTTAGTAGACTATAAAGAAAAAGGAAAACATCTTAGGAAAAAGTCCAGGGGGCAGAGAACTGGAGTGTAGATTGGTAACAAAACCAAAAAGGAGATTAATAGTGGAGCAGCCAGAGCGTTATGAGGATGGAGAATGTTGCGAGTATGCCTTACTGCTGAATGAAGAATGCCCAGTGGATTTTCCAGTGTACAGATGGCAGGTGCTGTGGGTTTAGGTTGTGAACAGCAGCGTGTCTGGAGCCCATAGCAGTGGCAACCATGGGCTATAGCTGGATGGGGCATTAGGGGAGGGTCAAAAATGGAGATGAAAAAAGTCACCAGTCTGCTGTTTCAGGAGCCATATGCAAGGGGAAATACAACAGGAAATCCCTGACAGAGTTGAAAAGGGCAGGCCTGAAAGGGTCCTGTGTTTCAAGCCTGAGGGAAGTGAATTTTCGTGCCATAGGAAATGCAAAGCACTCATGTGTACATGTCAGGAAATTATATAATTCAGTTCATTCTGACATCGTGTGTAGGATGGAATTAGCACGTGTGAGAGTTAGGAAACTAACACAAAGTTTCTTAACTGTAGTGTGGTGGCACACTTATGTGTTTAGGCAGGTTGCTACTCAAAATGTACTACTTGATTTTGTGTGGGACACACAAGCTAGAGGAGATTCCAATTATCTCTTTACTACTGTCGCTCTCTCTTTATTACAGTATATCTTCTAGTGGAAGGGAAAGGAGGTGGTGGAGTAAAAGCCTGGACTCCTAGAGTTTTGCTTACTGTGGAATACACCTGAGGGAGTGAGGTGCACATGTGAGCACTGTCAGTCTTATGTCTGGGTATCAGGAATGAAAGGTTGAGGACCACTGAGTTAGAGAAAACTCCAACCACTAAAGCAAGTATGACAAGAACCTGGTTAGACCTGATTAGCAGAGATCACAAAGAAAGGATGCTTGAAGTTCATGCTTAGAAACAGTTGGACTCAAAACTGGTTGGATGTGAGAAATGAGGTGTCAAAATATTAATAGTCTTGGTTGAGCTCTTTCGTTGTGTTAAATATTCCAGAAGAGACGTGCATCCCATTTCTTCTTCTAACAGTCTTATGATGTAAAATTTTATCTCCACTTTGCAGATAATAAAACTAGTTTTGAAAGGTAGATAGATTTCCTAAATTCATCCAGTTGTTAGCCTCAAAATTAAGATTCAAGCTCAGATTTCTCAGATTTGTAATTAGTACTATTCATCACTACCCAAATGTAAATAACTCACCTTAAGTCTGTTTGTATGACGGTAACATCCAATTCAGATTGTATATGCAAGGTGAAGATCAGACTTGGGTGGCAATGTGTGGGGAGGGGCAAGAGGTGAGCTCAATTTTAAACATACTTTCTTTTTAAAGCCTGGAAAATATCACTGCGGAGGATATCTAATGGACAGTTATACGTGGAAAGCTAAAATTTAGGAGAGATGTCCGGGAAGAGATAAAGATTTATGAGGCATTAGATTTAAATTGTGGTTAAAGTCATGGAAATGGATGAGATTTCCCAGGCTGACTGCGAGATGAGGAGAGAGTCAAAGGGAGAGCCAAGAAACACCAAGGTGAAGAAGGGGTGAGAGAAAGAAGTACCAGGGAGGGAGCTGGCAAGGGACATTAGTACAAGGTAGACGATGGAGTGGAGGCTGGGCTCACGCCAGAGCAGGAGTTACAGGAGAAGGGAGGAACAAAGCGTCATTGGCTGCCATCGACTGGCTGAGGGAGTTGGGAACTGAGAACGGGTGCTGGATGAAAAGACGGAGAGAGAGAGCTTTTATAACATTCAGTGTTATCTGTGGCCTGGGAATATACAGTGTGGGAAAGAGAAGTATGAACTTCTGAAAGGCAAATGCTGATGCATCGATAAGGCCAGTAATTTCATTCTAGATGTTTTCCAAGGAAGCAATAAGCAACTGGGACATGCATAGCAGCATTGTTATGACAGCAACCATATCGTTGCAGTTAAGACACCTGCTGGAAAATCAGAGGCCCTGGCTGGAACCGTGGGTCTGCCACGACCTAGGTCCATGAACCTGGGCAAGTTATTCAGCATGTCTTCCTCCGGTTTGTTTAACAACAAACTGGCAGCGGCAAAAGAATTATTATTAATAATAAAGTTATTGCAGGGCTAATTGACATAATTAAATAAGTAAATATTAAACAGTTGTTCCTGACACTGGTCATTAAATACAGATGAAGGTAATCCAAATAGTAAATGATAAGGTTGACTAGCAGAGCTTTCATATTCAGGCATTGTGATACCATACAACTGTGGAAAAAAAATGTCTAAGCTAACTATTTAAAATATGGAAGATGGTGATAGATTACATTAGAAAAAAGGGATATGAACACAAAGACTTAACAGGTACTAATTTGTCGATAGGTACTGGATGTATTTAATCTTTGGAAATACTGAGGTGTTTATAGCTTATTTTAATTTTCCATATTCCTAAATTATACCTGTTGAGAACATTTTTGTGATGAGGAAAAGTTTTCAATCCTAGAGGTCTAGATGTTGAATAACAAGTGATAATTATTCTTTAACAAATAGTAGGAAGTGGAGAAGACCTAGAAGATGAGTACACTTATAACCAATGGAGAAGCATATCTGTAAAACATTTGCTACCTGGAGGCATCCGATAAATGAGGGCATCTATTATAGTCATTAAAATTTTGTCAGGCCTCATTCACTTCGGCACTAGCACAAGTCTGCTGACTAGCCAAGAGCAGAGGTAAAGAGAAATGAAACATAATACCCGTTCCAGAAAAAGAACTTTCCCAGTGCTCCTGGTGGTCAGGGCAGTGTGTAGAGGTGATTATCTATAGGAATGCCCTCAGGAGCACTAAGAAGGTAAAGCTTGGGTGCCAGACAACCTGTAAAGGAGCCAAGATAAGTAAGAGCTATTGTCTTAAGATGCATTCTTCACACCTGTCATTTATACAAGCTTGCTTTTGTATCTCATCTAGAAATGTGATTGTTTTATCTCCTGTGTAGTATAGATTATAAATCCAGCAGGTTTGTGGATTCCAGTCATCCTATCATGTTTCTTCTGTGCTGATCATCTGAAACACTCAATAATGTTTTTGAGAATGACTAACAGAATCCACCACAAGGAAAAAAAAAACTATTGTAAGGAGCCACAAATAATTTTAAAGGCCCATTTGAAAAAATATAGATAGCATTTCATTTCATTTTGATTTTCTAACTTCTTGGTCCTATGCTAGAATGAAATTCTAAAAACAATAGCAAATAAAATGCCAGAAACATAATATTACTTTTTCAACCATTGCTCTTTTCAGAGCAAAACTTGGTGATCTTAGAACTTGGCCAGTTTCAACACCTTAAAATAATTACTTCTGGTCAAGTTATAATATGAAATCAGAGTAGTAAGAAAGTGGGAATTCCTGCAATCTATTTTGCAAAAAAGACTTAAAATGAAAACACAGTTTTACAGAGAAAGAGATTATATAGTGCATATGTTTCAGAATAAAGAAAACACCACATATAAATAGGATCCTAAATTCAAATGTCATTTTTTTAAGTTCTGAGTCTTTGGCCCAACCAGTTAGACATTGTCTTAAAATTTTTGACAGGGATAATGAGCCTGTTCAGGTCATCTAAACTTTCAAGACACCTAAGTCTTCACATTTGAAAGAAACACAGCCATGTTATCTAAATAAACAAGTCTGGCAATTTCAAAGTTCAAACAGACACAGAACACAAAAGAGGGAATTATAGCTACATTAGTGGTCTGCCACAGCTCCAAACTAAGCCCCCAACTTCCCTGTCCCCTTTCTTCAGCCCTGGCACCCCCTCCTCCTCCCTATCCTAGTCTATAGACAAACAAGCTCTCCAATCTAATTCTTATCAAGATAGAAACAAGGCCAGACCTGCTCTTCTAGATAAAATGCTCTGGCTTCTAACTGCCTGGCTGCTTATCTTTCATCTCCTGTTGTTAACCATAACCCCTTTCCTGACCCGCTCTACTTCTGGTTTTCAGATGAGCTGTAAGGACTAGGGGGAAACACGCTCAAATGGCCAAGTTCACTCTCTCGCATCCCTCTCCGTTCCTTTTAAGTCTACTCAGATCTCTTCATGTTCAAAGAATCTTTCTAAAATTAGAGAGTGTAATGCATGCACTACGTGCAATTTGGTATATTTCTAATTCTCTCGTTTCCAATTTTTTCCTACCTACTTTTCTTTGGATATTAAACATTTCCTGGTGATTTTCCGCCTCAGGGGATATATTTTGGGTTTTTAGGGTATAGTAAGTTTTTATAGGATTTTTCTTTTTATCTACTGCTTTCCCCCTGTTGTCTGCCCAGATCCTAACAAGCTGAATCATCTTCACATCTAAGCTGTTTGGTTTGGCTTACCTGAATTCTTGTGTTTTTATACAAACAAAGCATTGCACTCTCCCGAGCAGGTGAAAGTTAAAGCAATAGAGGTCTCTACCAGTCCTCAGCGTAACTGCTGGGTTTGGGCTGGTTTGCTGTGGGAGGTTAGTGCTGGCATTATCCTGCTGTGACCCCTGCTCCTTCTTCATGAAGTAGACGCTGAACAGTAAGCCACTCTCCTTCTCTGCTTAAGGATAGTAGGAAACTCAATTCTCCTGTTATTTTGAAACAACGATTAAGTTGGATGGTGTGAGATTGCACAGAGACCCAAGTTGTAAACACCGTGTTCTGGTTTATGACACCTTTACCCCACACAAACTCATGGACCTGAACCTACATGTTCTTGAAAATGCAGGAGTCTTTCTGAAAGAAATTGAGCTCCTTGGAAGAAAGTCGTGGTACTAACACGAGGTGTTTATTTTGCCTGTTAGCACTTAAAACAATCAACATGACACACCAGAAAATTATATTTTAAGTGCCCTGCTCCAGTTTCTTTTTATTAGCTTAGAAAAAGAAGAATCTTAAAACTATATTGCTTATTTTCATTTAACATTCTCTTCTGCAAGCTGGGAATCTAATTGAGCCTCTTAAGTAATTGTTTAACTGGGCCAGGATTATCAATATGAGGGAAACAGTAACACCAAATTCACCTTGAAAATACATAGTTTGTCCTTAACATGTATAAAGTATTTCTTTTGGTACCAACGGGGGAAAAATAACCACCTTCCTCTGAGGAAATAATTTTATTCCAGAATAAGAAAGTTTGAGGTTTATTCACATGACATTCTCATAATATTAATTATTCTATGTTCAAGGTATGAACTTCCTGAGAGGTAACACTATTTTATACTCTATGTCTCCCTGCATTTATGACCAAGGTTCTTTTGTTTGTTTGTTTTGTTTGCTTGTTTGTTTGTTTGAGACAGGGTCTTGCTCTGAAGCTCAGGCTGGTCCTGAACTCACTGGTGTAAACCCACACTGGTCTTGTACTCAGGACAATCCACCTGCCTCAGCTTCCTGAGTGCTGGGATTACAGGCGCACACCACCACACCCAGCTTTGTGTGGTGCTGGGGAATCCAAACGAAGGGCCTTGCACTTGCAAGGCAAGCACTTTAGCTGCTGTGCAATTCCTCCAGCCCATAATCAAAAAACTGATCTTCAAATAATGCTTTCCTTAAAGAATACTCATACTTTATTAGCAAATGTGTTAACTCTTACCCCTTCTATAAGATATCATACTCAAGAAATTGGTGTTGGTGGGTGGTAGGCATATCGGGCTGGGGATTGAACCTAGGGCCTCAGTTATTGCAAGCAAATGCACCACTACTGAGTGTAACCCTCAGTTCACAAGTAATTTTTAAAGCTTGTTTTATTTGTAGCAAATATTACTTTCTCATGACTTTCAATTAGAGTTAGGTGCTTTAAAGGATAATTGAGCTTGTTGCACTTAAATTGAAGAATGAGGATCTTTAGTTTGATACTCTGAAAATTCTCATTTCATTGCCAGTGGTCCTAGAAGCTTGTTCTCTTTTCAGTAGTACTGTAGTCCAGCTGGTCTATTCCTTTTCTTAGAGACAGGGATAGAATTTTCACAAGACATTTTTTTTTTCAGTTGGCATTTATTGATTCTAAGGAAAAGGACAAGGTTAAAGAAAATAAAAATATTTTCAAATGACTGAATGTCTCTCAAGTCTACTAAAAACTCTAAAAGTATAGTTAAAATAAAGTAAGTATAAATGGAAATCAAATTGTATTGGTCTAATAGTATAGATTACACAGTCTTTTACAAAATCTTTAAATAAATGTTAAACTCCTCTCCTGAGAAGATACTTTTTGAAAAGCTAGTAGTGTACATCAGTGGCATAGAACATACCTAAGCTATAGTGATTGTGGATTCCATCCTCACCGTTAAAGAGAGAGAGAGAGAGAGAGAGAGAGAGAGAGAGAGAGAGAGAGAAAGAGAGTGAGAGAGAGCCCAGAGAGAGACAGACAGAGAGACAGACAGACAACAACGAACACCTAGAAGATCCATGTGAAAATGAAAACACTTGGCAATTTACAAGAAGAAGAGGAAGAGAAAACAAAGCAGAAAACAAAACTGAACTGTTGGTAGACTTGACTTGAACTTGGATTTGTACTCGAAAGATCAATTTGAGGAATGGTGTGACTCAGGGAAGAGTCTAGAAGTACAGTGGTCAGTTGGACTTTTAGCCAACCATTCATGCATGAGAAAAGTAATAATATGAATTTGTTTAGTGAAAAATGGGAGATTAGGGGGGAAATGTATATGAGACATCTTTTGCATGAAAAAGCAAATGGCTAGGCTGTGGTGGTGTATTGGGTCAGGTATAAAAGGACAGCTAAATCAAGGAAGTTGTTTCCCGTCTGCGTAGTAGAGAAGATGTTGGCGATGGAGAAGGCAAGTTGATGGTAAATCTCACAAGAGACATTCAGGAAAGTTCAGAGGTGAAGAGACAAGTTGCCCAAGTACAGCTTTCTGTGTGTTAGCAGAGATGCTCTGATGGTACTCAAAGAAGAAGCTGGTTTTTTGTTGTTTGGTCTTGTTTTTTGGAGGGGGGAAGGGAGAGCTGGGCTTTAGCATAAAATTATTTATGGAAATTGTATAAAAATTTCCAGGGTTTACTGGTCGTTGTGTTTAGAGAGGAAAATCTCAAGTCAAGGCAGTTTCAACAGGAATAACCACAGTTGGGGATGTCACAAAGAAAGAGGAAGAACACAGTCGGAAGACTTACACTACTTACGCTACTTCAGTTTCAAGACTTGCATAAAGCCAGAGTAGTACTGGCGTAATGCGAGATAGATCAATGAAACAGAGCAGAAAGGAATCCATACTCAACTATTTTTACATAATTACCCAGAAGCTATTAATAAAAACCTGGATAGCCATAAGCCATTAAATGAATGTTGATTCCTACTTTATACTATATCCAAAAATTAACTAAGAAATGGATCACAGACCTAAAAGGACTTAAAACTAAAATTCCAAAAAGAACACATGGTTTTTAAAATTCTGAATTAAGCTGCCACTTTGGAACTCAGGCTGTCTCTTAAAAGGTAGCTACATTGTTATACGCTCTTTGCATTCTTCCCAACGGAAATGAAGGTGCATATTCATAGGAAAACTTGTGCACAAATGTACATCAAAACTTTGTAATGACCCAAATGTACAACGAGTTGGCCAAGTTGCGATGTATTGATACAATGAATTCAACATAAGGAATGAGCTGGTCATACATGAATCAGCGAGATGAATCTGCAAATGGTTATGCTCAGTGAAAAAGTATTCCAGACTAAGAGAGAATGATGCGGAGCATTTATAAAATTCTAGAAAGGGAAAACTATTCAGTAGTGACGGAAACCAGATTAGTGATTGTTTAGAGTAACTGCTGGAGTTCAGGAAGAGAAGGAGAGCGATTATGAAGAGGCCTGAGGACGTTTGTGAAGGTGCTAGAGATGTTCCTGGGTGTAGTGATGGGTGTTTATAGCAAAACCTCACACTACACCCTTTAAATGTTTTCAGTTTATGATCTGACAAGCAGATCTCAGTAAAACAGTAAGCTCATTAAGACATGACTCAAAGAAATCTTAAAGTGCATGAAAATTTACAAGGGGAAAAAGGAAGGAAATCTAATGGAAGCTGCAAGAAGAGACAAAAGGGAATCAAGAATAAAACCAGGGTTCTAAGGAGGGTGCAGGTAAAAACGCGCACACACACATGACCAGACACATTAAGTATCGCATGTGCTTTGCCCAAAGAAAAGCTGCCGGCCCTTTGCGTGAGCATAGTGTGGTGGGAGCCAGGATGTCACAGCTGAAGGGGAAAATGAATGAATCAAAGGCTCAAGCAGCAAGGGGAACCCACGAGTTCAAAAGGCTGGGAAATGAAAATGAGGGAAAATAAGATGATAGCTGGAAGGGACAGCGGAGGGAGCTCCGGGGGTGCGCTGAAATTTGAAAGCAGGAAGAAATACTGAAAGTGGAATGAAGATGAAGGTGCAGGTTCTAGAGATGAAGGCAAAACCTGTGCGAACAAGATTCTTGAAGAATTGGGACGGGTGAGTGTGAGCCTTGGAGCAGAGATCCTGGTCTTTCATTCTTGGCCTTCCCCTCCAAAGACAGGTGGCAGAGCATCTAGGTGGGGTTTTCTGAATTCTGAGGGGGATGGGAACCCACAATCATTCTGGGCTGGCAGAATTCCTGGGAAATCTGGGTAACAAGACACTCTGACATTTCTTGAAAGTTAGTTTCCCCCTCCTGCTTTCATAGTAAGTGCCCTGAACTTTGGGGAACAGGATGATGTTGCTTTCATTTTGTGGTGAGGAATTATCTGATCCTGAAAGCTTCATGGAAAGACATGCTGAGGAATAACGAACCAGGTGAAAACTGGTGAAAAAATTAGGTACGACTCTAAGAAGGGATACTGGAAAAGAGCCCAGGAGGGTGGAGAAGGAGATGGTTCTGTAGATTGATGCTGTATCCAAGGCACTGTGATCTTACACACCAACTTGAAAATGTCCCCTCTCTCTGGGCATTTGGACATGTTTTCTGAGGGATCCAATCTTTGGTTTTGTTGTTATCCTCTGCAATAGGAGGTTGATTCAGTAACAAACATACATTGTTCGAGACAAAGCTGATCTCTGATATAAAAAAAAAAAACCTATTAAACATCCCTAACTCCCGCAGTGTAATTACAAGGATATGTTGCGGTCTTGTGTGTCTAAGAGGATGTTAGAAATCTTGACACCGACAGAGGAGGGGACAATTATAACTAGCAGGCTATAAGCGCAGCTTAAGAAATAGTGGCAGGATATAAGCCTAATATTAGGCTTGATCTGAAATCCAGCCTCTTCCCGCTACATATACTATGACCTATACATCTTGTGGCCTCATCCCTTCAGTGGGCATATTGCTTCCTCTACCTGGTTATTCAAAGAATCAAACAACCTGATGGATTTCACTTTGTACTAGGAAATCCAGAGTAGCTGTACTATATTCATGCTGTAGAATAATTGTTCTCTAACTCATGAAAAAATACCCTCAAGGTCTCTTAATTCCATTATTTAACATGATGTTGGGTTAATGCCTGTTAACATTTCAGTAATGAATTTACCAGTCCTGTCTATAAGCCAATGGCAAACTGACTAAACTTCAGGTGCCATGTTCAGGTGAAAAGATGAAATGGAATGGCAAACAGTGGGCCTCTATCCTCAACAGAATATCTCTTGCCCTTCTGGTGCACACTGGGACTTGCTGCCGTTTTCCTCTGCTGTCAGAGTAAAGGCCTGCAAGGAGGAAACAGTAACTGACCCTTCAGCCCTAGAAGATGAGTCCCAAAAGAAGAATCCTCAGTGGAATGCCCACGATGCTAAGTATTTTGTAAGGCCATGAAGTAGGGCTTAGGTTCCAGAATATGCTAACACTTTTAAATTTCTGAGTAGTACACCCTTATCCGGAGTGAAACAAAATAACTGTTTTCTACAACCAAAGAGAATATATCTTTAAAATAAATTAATCCTTTAAATGCATATCATAGATTACCTTGTTCCTGCTTTAATTCTATCATTAGGCCCACTGATGACTTACAACGTTTTGGATGCAATTAATCAGAACATTTTTTAATGAATAACTGTATGTTTTAGACATTCTCTGTCCAGCAATATAATGGATCCAAAATTTGTGGATTATATTGTCTTTTGCATTGTCTTTTTTTTCCACGGCAAAATTAAATGTTTTATGATTACTTATCAGAACAAATGCACACACTCAGCATTAAGCTGTTTTTAGCACAACTAGGAATTCGAATTATGGACATAATCCGGCAATCATTGTTAATTTGAGGGTAGGTCAGGTTGTCTCAAGTTTTGCACTACAATCAAGAATTAGTTCAAGTGCAAAGTGGCACGTGGTCTTAGTGATCAGGATACATTTGCTAAAGATAGCACACCCCTCACCCATCTGATCCTCCTGGTGACACTTCCCTGCATACTGAGTCCTATGACCTAAGAGCTATAAAGGGTCTGGCACAACTTTTCCCTGCTTTATGGTGTGGCTGGAATTGATAACGCAATCCTGGTTTCAGTTTGGCCCTAAACACTACTAAATTAATATACTACCTCTTGAAGATCTGCCACTAATTAGTTTTGTTATCTGATATTTGCAGAATATATAATTAGGAAGACTATTTCTGGAACAAGTATTTTCATTGAGTTAAAAGAGAAAAGAACATGACCCATGAGTCAAAAACCTATAAAAACTGTCGAACTTGAATTGAGCTATCAGTGTAAAGTTAACATTCTAAAGTTAGTATTACAAAGTTAATTTGGCACATGTTTAATGATACACATTATTGTGTTACATAGTAATTAGACATAAATGGCAAGCAATTAATATATATGGCTGAAATTAGAAGTTTTACACTGCCAAACCAATTTGAATTGATCTTTTCCTTCTTGCTCCATTAATTTTCCATTTTCCATGAATGGCATCAATGTTGACAGTGTCTCTGACACCTGGCCTGAAAAAATCTCAGTAGAAAATTATTGTACTGTTTTTTTTAAATGCACTTGATGTTTGAGGAGAGACATTCTTTCTTTGATTTGAACATTACACAATGTATTTTCATGGATCAAAACATCATATGGTATCCCATAAATACATATATTTTTATATGTCAATTAAAAACTAAATCTAAAATGTACTTGAAATCACCTGCCTTTTGGTTTTTTGCTGTTTAATCAACCTGTGCTTCCTGCACTGATGCTTATACAAAATTTTGAATGGATGCTGCGCACGGCCCCTAAGGGTTCCCACTCTTCTCTCTGATCCACTCTTTTGCAGGTGGCTAAGTGTGTGGGCCCATGTGAGGAGAGCTTCCTCACTCTCTAACTTCTGGGCAGATAGAGAAGGGAGTATAGACAAGGAAGGTCATATACATGTCTGAAGACTAGGTTTTAAAGATTTCATCTCCGTCCCAGTCCTTTTTCTATCTTCTGGTTTCAGGAACAGCCCTTTCCCTACTGATCCTTTCGACCTACGGGGTGTGCAGGGATCTGTTCTTACACTAGTGCAATGCGCAGGCCTGATGCTTCCTCCTCTGTATCTCCTTAAAGGCACATTACATTCCTCAGACAATTTTCAAATTTGAATGTTCCATCTATTTCCTGCTTGCTTGGGCCCTGAAAATTCAAAACGTTATGATTCCGCCTGTATTTATTTTGCCATGGCTAACAAACAAGGTCATCGTGATGTCCCTGTATTTCTTGTTTTACTGGTGTTGCGCTTTATCAGTCTTCAAATGCAGTATGTCGTGAGCACATACTATCTGCTCAAATTATGAGTGAATCTATGTAATGGATAGTATCCCTTGAGTTACAGTTTCTCATATCAATAGTATTCCAGTGAGACAATAATGACCAAATTATGAATTGTATATAAGGAGTTATTATTATGCCATGGTAGCTAAAAAATCAATGAATATATACCATGCTCGAATTTGAAGTCATCCCTGTGAATTTAGAAACAAACTTGCCTATATAGTTTCAAAACTTGGTTTTCTGAGTTTCCTGCTCTTTACATTGCCAGCATTTTGCCTTTTCACCCACAACACAGTCTGGTGTAATTGTTTGAATCACTAAGATAAGTTTTTTATTGCAAAAAAGGTACATGTTTAATAAATTCAGTTGAACTACTGACTGTTAGGTGCCTACATAGCTCATTTGATCATTTGTGTAAAGAATAGACCAGACAGGAGAAACTGGAGGCAAGAGATTAGTCAGGAGCCGATTACAATAGCACAAGACAAACTAAATATTTACTGAGCTTTATTATGGCTTTCCTTTGGCTATTTCATTCCTGCTTGGCTTTTGGGTGGAACTTGGGAGTAAGGCTGGCGTTTTAGCTCCTCTGGCAAATTCTTCTGAGTTACAGTGTTTACTTTCTTTTTTGTGCCTTACCTTTTCAAATTCTTTCCTTGGTCAACCAACTAATAACAACAAAAAAGAATTTCCAGGAGTTTTAAGTTAGTTGCACATCTAGTTGGGAAACAAAATACACACACAGAAAAAGGGACAGCCAAACAGGAGAGCAGCCAAAGAGTCAAGAGTGGGACTGGAACTAATTTCCAAGGAATTAGAATGGCAGGTATCACAAGTGTGAGAGACTGAAAAGTAGCCGTAGACTGAGAACCCTGGGAATTTTCATGACAGGTTTGGCTCTAGTGGATACACTGAGAGCTAGAAGAAGAAAAGAAGTTCTTTAGAGTAAACGAAATTGTAAGGAAAGCAGACTGGCAAGAAATTCTAATGCTTTAGATCCTTCTCCTGTAAACCCCTCCCCCTTGTCTCTAGGTCAAGTGCAGAGCCCTCTGAGTCACGCACAGGGAGGAGAGGTGTTATCTCTGGTTAGAGGAGTTCCTTCTGCTTCCTTTTTTCCCCCATTCCTCAGAGCTCAGTGAGACCTGAATTGCTTGCCCAGCATGTTGAGGCACCACGGTTTCAAATCTGTCCTAAGTTCACACAAAGACCCGTGTAAATATCAGAAGGACTAAAATTGAAACTTTTCATTTAAAAACTCATCAGAATGCTATTTCTTCAAGAAATGGTAAATAAATGAAACATATATTCTCTTTATTTTATACATCATAAGGGAAAAACGTCTCAATAGAAAATTATGAAAGAAGTTTATGATTTACTGAGCACATGTAAGATGCAAATATTGTATGATATGAAATATATATATATATATATATATATATATTATATAATATATGTGAATACATATATAAAGTGATTCATTTGTTCCTCATACAATGACCAGGTGAGAGACAGGAACTAGCAATTATTGTAATTTCTTTGATGAGGAAGCTCATAAAGTGATGTCCTTACTACACGCCACACAGCTGGTAAAGACTGGACTAATGGTTAAACTGGAGTGGTCTGACTCCCAAGCTATTTTCACTCCGTGACTTGAGGATTAATGTAACTGATCAAATTCTTTGTAACATCTAGGGGGCTAAATTAGATAATTGCTATGTTCCCACCCAGCCCTCACGTTTGCTGTTTTGTGATGTGTTCTCTCTCACATAAGAACCTTGACATTTGCCCTCATGTTAAAAATTTAGTGCTGGATTCACGGCCTCAATTCTGACTCTGCTTACTAGGCTCAAGTTCGAAGCGCTCTGTCCTCACTCCCAAAGGAATGCTTCCTTCACAGAAACCGACACCAACTGTTCTGGGTTTTGAATAACTTACAGAGTGATAAGATTCCAGGTCAGTGATGAGCAACACTGAGTCTCAGATTTGCAATCTTCCCAAATGTTCCGTGGGATAAGGAACCTATTTTCAGGATGCACTTAGAAAATTATCCTGTCCTCTTACAAACCTTAACATGTTAATGACCAATAAGTGGCTCCAATTTCCTCAGTGGTGTAAAACGGATAATCTCATATGAGTGACTGTACTTACTCACCAAGACTGAGTAAAGCTATTCCCCTGTTGATTTTTTTTCAAAGTGGCCTGTAAACATTATTTTCTAAGTTGAATAAAAGGATTTGTAAATTTGCCATGATATGCATGTGCACAAAATACTCAAGATCAATGTAAACTTTACATTTTGCACTTATACCTATCAATAAAATGGGGAATGAATTTTAAAAATAAAAAAGAATGAAATTTAAAAGAATAAATTGGTCCTCCTTTATGCTGCCTTATGACTTATCTATCACCAGCCTTCTAAGGACACATGGATATTCCAGCCCTTCCCAGTTCCCAGCTGTATTAGTATCTGAGGGAAGAAGAATGCCATGGAAAAAAAGGGAGTTAAGGCCTGAGTCAGAAGTTAGAGGCAGAGTAATCGCCATACTTATTTGCCAAGAGTTCCCTGTCTCAGAATTTTGACAGAGACAATTTTAAGCGAGCCCCCAGCTCCATTCCTGTCTATATCTCTTGGACCTAGGAGTACACCAACCACCACTGAGCCACCCTTTGTACTGGCTGGCACTCATGCGCAATG
The DNA here is from genome assembly GCA_004027205.1 of Ctenodactylus gundi. Taxonomy (NCBI): domain Eukaryota; kingdom Metazoa; phylum Chordata; class Mammalia; order Rodentia; family Ctenodactylidae; genus Ctenodactylus; species Ctenodactylus gundi. Next base: position 823,947 of record PVKB01000033.1, read on the forward strand.
GGGTGGGGTGGAGGCCACAACCACCCACCTCCTCCATCTTAATGAAGAATGTTTCCTTTGGAGCCTCTCTCATAAGTAGAGATGGTGTGATAACTGAAATGCCTCCAGGACAAAACATGACATTCTAGAATTAGAATCACGACTTGAAATGAACATCCCATCAAAGGAAGTAGCTTGCTGATTGGACGTTCTTAGGAAAGTGTGGATGCAAGAGGATGAGGGAAGGAGATTTCTACGTGAGATCCAAGGAAAAGAACAGAGGGCAGGATTGAAGTTGAGGTCTAATGACAGACTTTGTGTTCTTAATTATTTTTACTTTACTAAGCTGAACAGGTCTTATGCCTGAAGAATTTTCTATTCTAAATAGCAACACAGATGCAGCTAAAGGAACCACTGATTGAATCTGTAAGAAGCCTAGAGATTTTCCGTCCAGGTTCCCCTCAATAAATATAAAGTATTTAAATTTAGAATAACACCTCAAATTAAAAAAAGAAAAAAATGATGAAGAAGAAGAAGAAGAAGAAAGTGTTCTGTTTTCCTGTAATATTTTGCAGCCATAAAGGTTTATAGAAAACAAAACTGAAGATGGATGGATAGGTATCAGGGGATGGGAATGTTCTATTTTTAGGATTTCACTTCGAATTTTATTTAAGCAATGGCCCTGTCAATACACAGGAATGAGAGGAATGTGACTGGGCTGTGGCCTTGAGAGTTTAGGGGTGTGCTCCTGAGGTGCGAGAGGATGCCACAAAAGTAGGACTGGCCCTTCTGAAGTATAGCCAAATGAAATGGTAACGAAATCCTCAGGTAAGAAACTTAAGAATATCTTGACATTTTCTAAATTTGGTTTTTGCTGGTTTTTTTCATTTTTATTTCTTTTTGTATAGTAACTTGCAAAAATTCTCAACCATTATTAACACCTTTATATGTTTCTTTCTCTTATGTGTATGACATAGCTTTCACCTTTTCAACCCACGTAAAGGCAATTTCTGTCTTCCCTTGTATTAGCTCTGAAAACTATCACTTATCACCATTGCCCCCACTTCGGTTTAGGTCAGTGTCAATCTGGACTTGAGCCCTCTTTCATCAGATGGAATCCAGGGGTCTGTCAATGAAAGGACAGTGGCAGGGTACATCAGCCATAGGTTAAAAACCTGATGAGTATTAGAGAATTTTTCTGTGAAACTTCTAGGTACTAGATAAATGCACCAATTGCATTTTATAGAGAGTTTTTAAAGTTTCCCCCAAAAGGCCAAGAAGCAGATTACGAAAATATTGGTAAAATATAAGTTAGTGCTAACTGCATTCCTTAGGGAAGGGACAGGTGTTATTTGTATCTTTAAAGAAAGGGGAGGGGAGCAAAGAAATATTGAAATTTATCTTTTTAAAAGGTAACACCTGAAAGTAGAATTAACAATTACTTAATTAATTCATTAACAATTACTGAATTATTTTCATTATACACCAGCCAGTCATTCTAATAGTTAAGACTGTAGCCATCCTGCTGAAACCTTTGAAAAGTTAAATCCAAAATAAAAATAACTGACACCAACCATTTCCATTTCATCTTTTAGGTAGTGTTTATTCATACATATTTTCCTGTTCACCTATCCCATACACTATAAGACTCCATTGTAGCCTTTTCCCTAGAAGCTTTGAACTGAATTGGAATGAGGGCAAACATAACAAGTGATAGTTTCTAGAGCCAATACAATGTGAGACAGAAATTGTCTTTACATGGGTTTGAAAAGATGAAGTCTATACCATACACATAAGAGAAACATATAAAAGTGCTAAGAATGGTTTAGAATTTTTGTAAGTTGCTATAAGAAATATGGGGAAAAATATAGACGACATGTTTCTTTTGTTTAGCTTTGATTAGCTTTGGTTGTCTTTGCTCTTCAGAAAGATTTCCAATTCCAATGTTCTAATGTTTTGAAAATATTATCTTAGTCCAAAGTCTACATTTTAGACCTGAGACCCAGATGAGTGGCTGAAGTTTTGATGTAATGGTAGCAACTTGGTTGGAATAAATAAATAAGTCACTGGAGAGCCCATGTCAACTGTTCCAAGACCGAAAAGATCTAGAACCTTAAAACAACACTTTTTGAGCAAGAAGAAATATACCCCCACTGATGATATAAACCACAAAGAAATTCAGTTTTGTTCATGTATGTGTCACGTGTGTTAGGGAAAACACATAGAGAGCAAGGGCCACAAGGGTCTTCTGTAGAGTGGACATGGCTTCCCTTGTCTTAAAGTTACTTGTCGTCAGTCTGCATGGTGTGGTGTTGACATGAATCGACGTTTTCTAAATCTTGAGTAACAAGGAAGAGGAGCAAGTGGGTTGAGCTCATAAATAAAAACACATGGCACGCACGGGTGTGGTTTAGACACTGCCAGTGAACATGCATTTTGAGGGAAGAGGTGACGTATTTGTAAATAATTTGCAAGCTGAATGAAAGACTGATTGTAAGGTATAAGAGTAAGCTGAGTAGAATTAGCTGTTTTGTGTTGAGAGAACAAGAAAGCGGAATTGTGTGGATTCTCTGCCAGACTGAAGTCCTTTCTCAAGGCACAGAACTGCCAGAATTCTGTGTGCTAAGGGTGCATTGCAGGTTTTGTACTTTACAGAGTTCTGCTCTGGACTTTCTTCTTAGCTTTATATTTTGACTCATTATGTAAATTGACACGAATTGCTCAGTACCTCCAGGCCCGTTGGTTTCTCCCAGCGGCATAGGAAATTCTCTCTTGCAATAATTTTCAATGAAAATTTTTGTGAAAGACTAACCTTAAAATAATTTGTAAATGTAATATATTTTAAGAATTTAAATATCTTCAGATTAAAAAATACCTTCAAATTCCAATTTTCAGCTGAGCTATTAAAGTATGCTAGTACCCTTTGGCTTTTCTTTCTCTTCCTTTTCCTAGTTGTTAAATTTGTAATAATTACATGGAGAGTCACATCCAGAATTTGAACAGATTGTTGCAAATTCTCTGCTGGTTCCTGCAGGATAACATAATCTCACTCCCATATTTACAGTACTATGATGTTTTCACTGGTCTGTTTGGTGATTCCAGATTTATTACCCTAATTATGAGCTAATGAGCACAGAGCTTTGCAAGGAAATTTGCATTACTTGCCTAACTAGGACAAATTATCAGCTTAACCATGATAAAACAGCCATTATGCTTTCAGACCCTTTAACTCACCTATCAGAAGAGATACCTATTATCCAGCCAAGTTAAATTGGCTTTCCGAAAAGGGTGCTGAATGCTACCTTCTAAATAAACTCTATTATAACTTTAAGGAGTTTGCTTGGCACAGTCCAAACATCTTTGGGAGCTCTTTCATTAGTGTTCTCACTTAGCTACTTGTACACTCGTCTCCTACTATTTTTAAGTCAGAACGTGAAGGAAACTGACAAGTCTCCTTAAAACCAAAGCAGGAGTTCAAGAATAATCTAACACACTGAAAACATTGCCTAATTTCTCACTTTTCTGATCCCAAATATTAAGCTTTGTTATCTTAAGTGCAACAGGTCTGACTTTTCTCTTGCAGCTAGAAAGAAAATAGTGGGCCACATTCTCCCTTCATTTTTCCAATCTTTCCTACTTTCTCATGTGGGATTTGTTTTGTACTCAGAAGATCACTTTCTAAATTAAATAACTTAAAGATCTTATTTTTAACCTTGACTTCCTCTTTCCACACCTCCTCTTCTTCGATTAAGTGTTGTTTTGAAGATTCTGAGAAACGGCCTGAAGTGTAATACCAGGAGACCACCACGGGCTCCCTCAGAAATAAAGAAGAAAAGATGGGTAAGCAAATTAGTCAAATAAATTAACTAGTTGCTTTAAAAGACATGCGCTCTGTAGTGCCATCACAGTATGCCTCATTAGCTCCATTAGGTGCTTGACATTGTCATTATTCTACCCACTTCTTCTTAGGCAGTTTCACTGTGTCAGCTTTGATTTCCCCCGTACTTATTTTTTTTTTCCAGCTTAGAGCTATTATATCACCTTCCAGGAGCATTGATTTTAAGTCAAGTGTCACAAATTTCCCACTCATCATTTCCTTGCAAGCGTGAAGCTGACGGTTGCCGTGGCCACTGCTGCACCCTTTTCATTATTTCAGAATTAATCACTTGCCCTGGTAGGCCAGTCCTAGCAGCCTCCTTTTCTGTTAAGCTCAACATTTAATTGGTAAATGTTTTAATTGACAAACATTGAAATAACTTACTGCCTGTCGGTATGTTTTTGCAAAAATAAATCAAGAGGGTAAAAAAAAAAAGTGGTGGGTGATATAGCAGATATTGTAAAATTAAAAAAATCAGACGTCTATAGATCATCTACTATTTGCCTAAAATTATAATAATATTCGCTTAGGTGACTAAAATACAAGCGATCACCGCTTGTGAGCCTGAAATTATTTATAATCTTGTTAGGGGAAGCAATTTTGTTAGGAAGTTTAGGATCTAAATGATAAAGGTTTCTTGAATGTTTAGTTTTACTTTATATTTTTTGGGTAAAATTCAGTAAGTCAGTAGTCAGTAATGGAAGGTTTTATTCAGCAATACACAGAGCAATAATTGGTAGAACTTCAAATATTGAATTTAAAAATTTGAAGCAGAAATAGGTGTTGTTGCCAATTGAAATTTAATCTATTACTACAGAAGATTAAGTGCCTAACCCAAAAAACCAGTGTAAGTGATAACAATTGCTAAGCTACACCATTGCCTTATCATCTTAGGTAAACTTTGATGTGCAGAAATTTTTTTTTCCTCTAGTGAAATAAAAACTGAAATGACCATTAGCAAAAATTTCCACAGTGTAGTATGTTTTTACTAGCATAAAGACCACCTATATTTAAGAAAGGATGGTACAGATTCACATCACATGCATGTTTAAGTCATGTCATCTGTGGCCAGTATTTCTAAGATGGACATCAAGATTTTTGCATATATGATCACTTCATCTGTCTAATGTCATATATGACAGAGACCAAAAAATGTGACATTAGAAGAGTGAAGTTGGACTCAGTGGAATTTATATTCTGGTCATGGCAATTTAGATGTTTATGGGCTTCTTTTTGGAGTATATGATATAGAATACTTTGAAAAGCAAGTAATGGATATAAAAACTTTGTAAAAAAAATATTATTTCTTCAAAGCATAAGCACAAAGTTAAATGACAAATGTCAACCAAGTCCACTCTCAGGACTACATTACCTCTACTTCACCTATCAAGCCATTCCTCCCTCACTCCCTCTTTCTTCTCTCTCTTCTTATTCAGGGTTATTTTCAGGTCTTAATTGAAGTCCACCCTCTTTCTAGTTCTGAAAGGCAACCACTTTCTTGAAAAGAACAGCCAGAGCTACAGCCAATAGAGCTACAAGTTTAATACAAACTACTGATCTGCTTACCGTGGGCAGAACGAGCGTATTTCCTGGAGAACTGTGAAGAATGCTGAAGACCAAATTTACCTATAGGATATGATATGATTAAACTAAAGGGGACAGTGGAACTGTCATATGCTATGGGCAGACTTTCCATCCAATTGATACTCTATTTTCTCCAAAAATTTGCAATTTGCTGTATAATTACATTTTCCAAGTCATGAATTAAAGGTTTGCATATTGTATTTGTAAGCTCAATTTAAGCATAAAGGCACTATCGGAAATATCGTTGGAAAGGCAAGGGCATGTAGTATAATAAAGAAAGTCAAAGAACCTTTCATCAGTAAACTGCCAAAAATTAATAATGTTTTTGCAATCTTTTCAGAAGTTCTCTATAGTCACTCTATCTATAATTTTGAATACCCTGAGTTTAGTTTTTATTTTTTAAGATTTTTCCCCATTTTATTAATATACGCACATATATGTATATGACATAAAGTTTACATCGAATTTGAGTATTTTTGTGCACATATATCGTGTCAAAATTGTAATCTCTTCCCCTACTCCTTTTAGCCCTCCCGCACCCTACCTATTTCCACTAAGTTCCACTATCAACCCCATTTCCTTCTATGAAATGACTCTTCTGGGTTTCTCATCTTAGAGAAACTCTTCAATATTTAATCTGTGTGTCTGACTGACTTCACTGAGCATGCTAGTCTCAGGTTGCATCCACTTACCTACAAAAGCCTCAAATCTGTCTGTCTTTATAGATGAATAGTACTCCATTCTGTGCATGTACCACGATTTTTGTATCCCTTGGTCTGTTGATAGGTATTTGGGTGTCTTCCACATTGTACCTGTTGTTAGTTGTGCTGCTATGAATATGTGTATACATGTATCTCTGTTATATGTTGCTTTTTAAGACTTTTGGAATGTTTCCCAGAAAAGGTATTGCTGGATTGAATGGTATATTTATTTTCAGCCTTTTGAGGAATTTCCATACTGTCCTCCATAGTGGTTGTACCAGTTCACAATCCCACCAGCAGTGTAAGAGGTTTTCTTTCCAACCTCTTCGGCACTGATTGCTGCTCTAGTTCTTGATATGCACCATTCTCTCTGGGGTTAGATGATGTCTTAATGACATTCTGATTTGTATTTCTCTAAAGGCTAAAGATGTTGAACATCTTTTCATGTATTTACCTGCCATTTGAACTTCTTCATCTGAAAATTGCCTATTCATTTCTGTTGTGCATTTTTAATCAGGTCTTTGAAATTGAGGGATCAGAATTCCTTCTAGTTAGCCTCCTAACTGAGGTATAGGTGGTGAAAAAAAAAAATTTCCCATTCTGTCGGTTCTTTTTTTCAGTTTGTTGTTAATTTCTTTTGCCATGTAGAAATTTTTAAATTTGATATAAACCCACTTGATTCTGGGGGCTATTTCTTTTGCTTTGAGTGTCTTATTAAGAACGTTCTTGCTTATGCCTATATCTTTTAGATTTTTGCCCAATTTATCTTCCAGAAGGTTCAGTATTTCAGTTTTCAAATTTTTGTCTTTGATCCACTTTGATTTGATTTTGGTGCACAGTGACAAGTGTGTGTATCTCGATTCATTCTTCTGCTTGTGGATAACCAATTTTCCCAGCACCCTTTGTTGAAAAGGCTGTCCTATTTCCAGTGTGTGCTTTATGCTCTCTTGTCAAGGATCAGGTAATTGAGAGTACTTGAATTTGTCTCTGCATACTCAGGTCTGTTCCATTGGTTGACCTGTCTTTTTTTTGTGCCAATACCACATAGTTTTTATAAGTTTTGCTTTGTAATATAACTTGATGTCTGGAATCATAATGCCACTTGCTTTTGTCTTGCTACTCAGGATCGCTTTGTCTATTCTAGGTCTCCTTTGGTTCCATATGAATTTAGGGATTTTTTTTCAAATTCTGTGAAAAGAAGTTATTAGTAGTTTGGTAAGAATTGCATTGAATCTGTATATCAGTTTTGGCAGGATGGTCATTTTTACTAATTCTGCCTATCCAAGAAGAAGGGATGTCATCCATTTTCTGATGTCTTCAATGTCTTTCTTCAGTATAATATAGTTTTCTTTGTATAGGTCTTTCACTTCCTTGATTAGGTTTACTCCTTGCTATTTAATTGTTGGATGGACTATTGAGAATAGAATTATTCTTATGAGATCTTTCTCAATAAGTTCATTGTTAGTGTAAAGGAATGCTATTGATTTTTTAGTATTAATTTTGTATCCTGCAATTGGGCTGAATTTTTTATTATTTCTAAGAGTTTCGTGGTGGAGTTTTGGGGGTCTTCTATGTAGATAATCATGTCATCTGCAAATAAAGATAGTTTGCCTTCCTCCTTTCTGATCTGTATTGCCTTTATTGCACTCTCATGTCTCATTGCTCTGGCAAGGCTTTCAAGGACTATTTTGAATAGGACTAGTGGAAGTGGATAGTCTTATCATGTTCTTGATTTAGGAAGAAATGCTTTCAGTTTTTTCCCATTTACTATGATATTTGCAGAAGGTTTGGCATGCATGGCTTCTATCAGTTTGAGGTAAGGTCCTTCCTTCTTTACCTATTTTTCTCAGGGTTTTCATCATGAATGGGTGTCAGATTTTGTTGAAGACCTTTTCAGCATCAATTGAGATGACCGAGGGGCTTTTGTTCTTGCTTTTGTTAATGTGGCATGTTACATTAATTAACTTATATGTGTCAAGCCAACCTTGTATTCCTGGAATGAAGCCCACTTGATCATAGTGTATGATTTTTCTGATAACTTGCTGAATTCTATTTGCCAGAATCACATTGAGGACTTTTGTATCTATTCTCATTAAGAAGATTGCTCTATAATTTTATTTCCTGTTTAAGTCTTTGTCTCATTTTGGCAAGGTGATGCTAACCTCCAAAAATGAGTTTGGTAGTGTTCCTTCTCTTTCAACTTTATGGAACAGTTTGAGGAGCAGTGGAGTTAGCACTTCTCTGAAGTACTGAAAAGAATTCTTTTGTGAATCCATGTCTTCTTGGTTCAATTTTGGTATTTTATATGTGTCTAGAAAGTTATCCATTTCTTCCATTTGTTGGAATGTAACTGTTCTTTATAATTCTCTGAATTTTGCAGTGTCCTTTTTGATTTCACCCTTTTCTAATTGCATGGGGATGTGTTTTTTCTTTCCTTCTTTTGGTTAGTTTAGCTAGAGTTTTATCAATCTTTTATATTCTTTTGAAGAACCAGCTTGTTAATTCATTGATTTTTTTTGTATTTTTCTTTTAGTTTCTATTTTGTCGATTTCTGCTGTGGTTGTTATAATTTCTTTTTTATACTATGTTTTGATTTAGCTTGTTCTTAATTCTCTAGGGGCTTGAGATGCATCATTAAATTGTTTATTCTGGATTGCTTTGTTCTTTTGATGTGTGTATTTATAGCTACGAAATTCCCTCTTAGGACTGCTTCATTGTGTCCCATAGGTTCTGATATTGTGTGTTTCCTTCATTATTTAATTTTAGGAAGCTTTTGATTTCTTCCCTGATTTCTTCTGTGATCCACTGTTTGTTCAGTAGTAAGTTATTTAGTTTACATGCATTTGTATAATCTATCCTGTTTCTTTTAGTATTGATTTCCAGTTTTATTCCACTGTGATCTGAGAGTAAGCAAAGAATCATTCCAACTCATTTTTACATGATTAAACATGACTTATGGTTTAAAATATGGTATATTTTAAGAAAAAATTTCATGTGCTGTGAAAAAAAAGTATATTCTGTTGATGTTGGGTGGAACACTCTGCAGATATCCATTAAGTCCAAGGTTTCTATACTGTCATTTAATGTTGGTATTTCTTTGTTGATTTTCTGTTTATTTTACCTATATGTCTGTGATAGTGGAGTCTTGAAGTCCCCTACTATAATTGTATCAGGACCTACATTGTTTATCAAGTCCAATAATTTTTTCTTACATACCTACGTGCCCCAGAATTGGGAGCATATACTTTGATAATTGTGATTTCTCCCTGTTGTATTGTTCCTTAATCAGTATATAGTGTCAATCTTGGTCTCTTCTGATCTGTTTAATTTGAAATCTAACATATTTGAGAATAGTATAGCTATTCCTGCTTGATTCCTGGGTTCAGTTGCATGAAGTATTGAATCCCAGACTTCTATTTTCATTTGATGTATTTTTTTATTGGTAAAGTGTATTTATTGCAAGCAGAAAATTGTGGGATTTTTGTTTTTTGATTCAGCCAGCCAGTCTGCATCTTTTGAGTTGAGACCATTAACATTCAGCATTATTATTATGAAATTTTTGCTCTATCCTGCCATTGTTATGATGCTTCAGTGTTAATTGTTTGACCTATTCTCTTGTTAGTTCATTCTACTCTTTCTGTTCTTTCCTTTTCTCTGAAGTCTTGGTGCCTTTGATCTCCCTTTCTCTGTCTAAGATTCCTTTAAATATTTTCTGCATTGCTGGTCCCAGTGGATGTGAATTTCTTTAGGTTATTTTTTGTGAAAAATTTTAACTTCTCCCTTTATCTGGAGACATAATTTTGCTCTAGATAGCAGTCTGGATTGGCATTTATGTTCTCTTCACACTTGTGTGATATCGCTGCATGATCTCCTGGCTTTCAGGGTTTGTGTTGAGAAGTCTGCAGTTATCTAGATGTGTTTCACTTTGTAAGTCTCCATCTGTTTTTCTCTTACAGCTTTTAATATTCACTCTTTGTGTTAAATTTCCTGGATTTAAATTATGATGTGTCATGAGGATGTTCTCCTGGTAAAAGTTATTTGGAGTTTTATATAGTGTTTATTTCTTTTCTTAGATTTGGGAAATTTTCTTCCATAATTTCATTGAGCATGTCCTTTAAGCCTTTAGTTCTGTCTTTCATTTTCTCCTAAACTCCCATAATTCTGAGATTGTTTCTGTTGCAGTCAATATCAGCTGTTGTATTCCTCAGCTATGTTTTTGTTGTTATTGTTGTTGTTGTACTATCCCTACTGACTGTATGATCCAGCTTGTTAACCATATTTTCAAGATCTCATAATCTGTCCTTGAAATGTCCAACTGGTTATGTGTTGTTTTTTTTCTTCCTGTGAGTTTTTCATTTCTTGGAGTTCAGTTTGTGTTATTTCTATATCTCTGCCAAATTGTCCCCTAATTTCTTGATTTTCTTTCATTGTTTCTATCTTCTTTATAATCTTCAAACTTCTTGTTAATGGTTGTTGTTTCTTTGAGTATTTCCACCTTGAGCTCCTTGTGTATCTTTTTATGGTGTGTGTGTGTGTGTGTGTGTGTGTGTGTGTGTGTGTGTGTGTGCTTCTTGGCCAGTAAGACAGCTTCTTTTTTGATGTTTTTGTCTGTAGGTTCTGGTACTTCAAGATCCTCGGTATCTGTTTCTGGGGTTTCAGCCCTACTTGTGGGTGATTTGTTACTCATTTCCACATGGTTATGATATAATGAGTTGAAGCTCAGATCTTGTGGGTGGATTCTGTCTCTATTCCAGAGATTTCTTTTTAGACTATTTTTTCTTTAAGTATTTCCCTGAACTCATTCAGATTTTACAATTTATGAGTGTTTTCAATTTATTTAACAATTAATTTTGAAGTTATTCTCAATGTCCAGCCTTCTTTTGAGCCCTTAATGTCTTTCACTGTTTGTTGAAGGAGGAACAGAATACAGGACTACATATGGTCTATGGACAAAATATTTTTTAGCCTATATTCGATATGAAGATCATTATGTATGTTAACATCCACACTTTAATTAAATGTTTACCTTTACAGTACTATCTTAATATTAACAACTTGTTGTCAAAGCCTAGTAACTAATTTAATAACTATTACAGGCATAACATTAATAGTGCAATATATATTCACTATGTATCTAACTAAACCTAATTTTGACTTATTGAAATGTTCTATTAATATCAGTAAAATAACACAGACATTAAAATAATAGTGTTCAATATTGTTTATCTAAGCATACCCAAACCACTAAAAGTTGTTTGCTCTTATTAGGTCCACCTACTAAATACCCTTCTTGACAATGTGACATAATTGTATCTAAATTTATACTTGTGTCCTACTTGCTATATATTAATGCTAGCCAAATATTTATGTATACACCCAATCTCTACCTAACTTTCTAATTTTCATCTAAACTGCTAATGATGGCTTTTATACACATTGTTTGGTAGCCTATTAAAGAAATTTGTTCATGGCAGCATTATATTATTGATAATAATATTTGTGTGAAACCTTGTTACTAATGTATTACTAGCTAAATAGTGAACAGATAATAAGTCTCTACTAGGCTATATGTATGAATGTAAGTTATTGATTCTTAACAATTCTATTAATAAAAGAAATTGGAGTTGCAGGAGAGAAGACTAAGATTAGGAGTTAGCATCACATATGAAGTAGAAACCAGAGAAGTACTTATATAACAGAGGAAAGCTTGGGAGTATTCCTAGCCTAATCAGAGAATAACAGATAGACAAAAGCAGTGTAAGCAAGACTGAGATGAGTTAGGGAGAACTGTGGCTCCTGTATTTTTTCGATGTCGTGGTTTCCAGGCACTGATCTCTCCCTCTGATAGCGTCATGTCCAGCCACTCTTTCTGGGGATTTCCCAGTCACCCACGTGATGTTACGAGCGGGTCCCAGGGGCCTTTAGAGGATACCCTGTCCTCCCTGAGCACCCGGGTCACACTGGTTAATGTTATAATTCTCGATCAACATGTAGCTCCACCTCTGCATTTCTCCAGATCCTCCTCCATCTGCAAGCAGTCCCCCATCATAATGTTCTGGGTAAGCCAAGCCCTCAGGTATAGAGAACTGGGTGAAAAAACGGACTCCTTACCAGATTCCCAAATTGTACCACCCTCGGCCAGCTGCAGAGTCCAATTTGCGGCACTGGCAGCTGCTGGCATCTTTAGGGTACATAGGTGGGGCAGACAGAATGAATGGCTCGCCCTCCGCTTCTCTCTGGTTTTTCTCTTGTCATCGTAACTTCCAGAACTTGTGCTTGGCTTGCGTAGTTCCACAGCTCCCTCAGGTCTTCTGCACGGTGAAGGGCAGCCATCTTCACTGCAGTGCTGCAACGTAACGTGTGGATGCGTAAAAGCCACGGAGCCAATCTCTTGTTCCCAGGCACAGCTGGAAGTGCACTGGAGCATGTCTCTGGTGCGGTGTGCTCAAACTTCTGTTGGGGTGCGGAGGAACCCCACTCCGGGCCTCTCTAGCCTGTGATCGCCCAACTTTATTTTTACTTCTAACCCTTAGATGTTGTTTTAGTCTCGCGATGTACTTTTCTCTGAGTATCTGCCGCCTAGCTGATTTCTTTGGGAGCAGCCTTCCTGGAGTTCCGACTCTGATGCCATCTTGACCCTGCCCCCTTTATTTTTAACTGGATTAGTGTGGCTATGAATATGCCCTGCCGTACTCAACACAGTGTATCACGTGGTATGATAAGAAATCGCTACAAAATGGCCTTGTACTTTGGTTCCATTGGCTCCAATATACAATGTAGAATATTTTAGTAAATGCACGTGTTTTTATAAACTTTTCTTAAAAGAATTTTATACTTATATGAATATTATTTTTTCTGCTATATAAAATGGGCAATATGTAAAACTGACTTCAAAAATAAAGTCAGTTCTTATTATTATTCAAAAATAATAATGCAGTACTATTACTATGTCTTAGGATTGATGCTTTTGTAATTATAATTATTAATGTTAGATATTTCAATCAGTTTTCCCAATTACTTCAGTGTAAGCATTGAGATGGTCTATAATTTTTTAAAACTGAAATACCTGCCTATCTGCCTATGCTTGGCAACTGTGATTCTATTGTTTATTTTGAAAGACAGAAAACCTTTCGTAATTATTCACTTAGGCCAACTTAAAATTACTGTTTTATCTAATCCTATGTACTCTATAGAGAGTAATTGATACATTGCTATTCTGATGGAACGGTGTTGTTCAAACTTCATACGGAGCACTAAGGAAGTGTGTTTTCACGGCTTTCAACTTGGTGCTTCTTTGGGAGTGTGCACTATAATATTCCATAAACATTTGTAGACTCAAAATACACTTCCTTGATAACTACTGAATCTTCCCAACAGACTATCTTAAAGTTCTTATCTCCATAATTTCAGAAAAGTCTTACCTAGAATAATCTTGTATCTTAGTGCTAATACTACTCAAGATTTTTAATTGTCCACATAATTTGCTTATGATCCCCGTGAAAACAGAAAGACACCGAAGTACCTGGAATTGTAGAAAGTAGCTTTTTCGTTCTGATCTTTCTCTGGAAATTTGGCCAGCCATGCATATCCATAGAATGTTCTAGTTTTAGCAATGGGGCTTCTCCTTTGCTGAATGTTTTTCTTTTAAATAAAAATCACACCTAGTTCTTTGCCTATGTATTTTATTATTAAACTTGTCGAATAACCTAAAGTCTTTCTTAACAGCCCTATTTTTGTGCAGAAGTCATTGCACATTGACTTTTTTTTTCATAAAACACTCCTTTTTTCAAAACAATTGAGCTTAGAAACAATGTTATAAATAATATGTAGAAATTTTATTATGTAATCAAATAGATCCATTAAGATATATATATGTATGTGTGTGTATACATACATATATATATATATATATATATATATATATATATATATATATATAAACGAAAATAAATGTCAAGCCCTTAGCCTCATTCTCAAAACAGAAGACACCCTTTAAATATTATTCTTCTGTATACTTCCAACTCTGCCCAGTCAATGCTTATAAAAATTATCTTAAGGAAAGAGGAACTGAGATTCCTTTTTAGCCAGAAAAATAATAAAGTTATAATCCCACAATTTAGTTTTTTGTTATGCAATATTTAAAATGTATTTAAAGTCCACTTCCAAGGGCAGCAGAGAGGAGAGAAGACAAGGACACAGGTAGCTTGCTGTCGACAGGGCCAACCACTCACTTTTCTAGCAGCAGTCTTTCCTGTTTCCAAAAAACTAGACCAGGTCATGCCACAGCAAATCCCACTCCTCAGTAATCCACAGTTTACTGGAAGTACTGTATTTTATTACCTTATGTCATCTGCTTAGAATCCCCATCTGGGCTTTATGCACGGGCTGAGTGACCAGTTTGTGGTTCAGTGTTTGTAGGCCAAACCCTCTTGTCTTCAGGGAAGTTCTACTAACAAGCTCCTAATGTTGAGTTCATAAAATTCTTTTATGAAAACCTGTAGTGCCTGCTGTGGATTTTGAGTCACCTGCCAGTGTTCCATCGGTGTACCTAGCCCTTGCTCTGGTTCTTCCTGCCTTTCTTTCCATGATCTGGCTGTAGGAAACACCACTGTCTACATCAATTTCTAAACGTGCATCAGTACTAAACTCAAAACCCCACTCATTCATAAGGAGATTTTCATCTTAGTTAGGCCCAACAGAAGCGTTAAGCCATTTCCAAAGGTGCCATTGCATACTCGATGCTTCTGGATCATCTTTTCCGTACCAAGAAGTGGGCTTAGATGTTACATGCAAATCATGGGAATGTATGAAAACGTATTTGCTTCATCAGATTCTTTTAAATGCGAAAACTGATCTGTGCTACGCAGCTCTAAATTTCTCTTTGTAGCCCAAATTTGTGCATATAAGCCACATATGTCCACTTGAACATATTTTCAGTCAGTCGTGAAAAAAAATGTTGCTCAGTGGTCAGGTGCTTAAATCTACACATGAAATGGCAAAGTTCACCTTCTCTAACTTGTCTATACCACTCTTAGCACCTCTACTACCATTAATTCATCTTTTTTTTTCCCCTAAAAGCCGGTGGGGGCTACCAGATAAGTAGGAATCTGACATTTGCTGTTGGCAAATGGTGTAGTAAAAATATAGTCTTTGAGAAAACTTTTTCCATAGTCTTCTATCCTTTTAGTTTTTGTTTCTGTAGTAAATGGTGGTGGTATGGCTTATAGTGTTTGGTTTATTTTTTCCATAGTCCTCCTAATCTTTTGTCCCAAGTCACATCTCTGCCTGATCACCAGTTTATTAGTTTAGCCAAAAGCATATTGGCACCAGAGCTCAGCTTGAAATAAAACCGAAAGTGTAAGGTTTTATCAAAAAGTATTGCTTGATTAACAAAGAAGTGAGCTAGTCACAACTAATGGGGATGACAGCGTCATTGTCACCACTTTCCCTTTGAACACAAGGATGTCTCAACGTCCTTCACACACCGCAGCATGAGTGCTTTCAATCCTTGTTTAATTTTACTAGGAGAAAAATAATTTCAAATAAGATAAGCACAAGTATTCAAATGAGCAAACAACCAAGATGACTATGGAATTGGGAAACAGGAGGCTAAAGTGGAGTAATTTAAAATGGCATGAAATCTCTGGATAAGATCAAAGAAAGTTCCCTTTTCAGTTAATACCACTTCTGAGGTGGGAAATGGCAGCTCACTGTGGTCAGTATTTGTTGTCCGCATAAGCCTGGGACAATCCTTATCTGTGGTCCCGCAGGGTGAAAGCCTTTGAAACAGACTTGGGTTACTCAAGAGAGTGCTTGCTGGAACAGATAGCAGAGAACAGAGGCAGTGGTGCAGGTTGGTAGATTTAGCTAGGTGTATTCAGAATTACGTATATGTGGTATTATTAGTTTAGAGTAGGAATGCTCATGTTTCTGAGTCAGAAAATTATTCCTAGCATTTTCTATGTGTCAAGGGAATGGCTTCTTTGTTAAAAACTGGGATCTGATCACAGAGAAATTAATGTCATTCTACTACATATGATTCAGAACTTGGCATATACAAACTTTTTGTAGTTTTTGGTTTTTGAGGGGTGTGTGTGTGTGTGTGTGTGTGTGTGTGTGTGTTGTATTTTCAGTACTTGGGATTAAACACAAGGCCTTTGCTTTGAGCTACATCCCTGGCCCCTTTTTACCATTAGAGACAGGGTCTCACTAAGTTGCCTAGGCTGGTTGCAAACTTGAGATCCTCCTGCCTCAGCTTCAGTTCTTACAAATACTATTTCTTACTTTGGAGAATGTACATGTAGTATCCTAGTGGGAATGCCCTGCATCCTCCTTACCTCTAGCATAGGTCCATTTTGTGATTTAAAATTAACTGTATGATTTACAACTGAACTTTATTTTCTATTCTAGTGACTTCACTTCTTAAGAGCAGCTACTAAGAAAATATTTGGAAATAAAAGTACCTTACTTGTAAAAATTAAACTACGGTAGGAAATAGGAGATAATATTTTTATAACCTTGCAGAAAGATGACAAAACTTCATTTTGATTTCATCCAAACTCTGTAAACATCTACAATAAGGAATACTGGGTTATATATCACTGTCACAGATAAAGATTTCATTAACAGTTAACAATTCATATTTTAGGGAGAGTATCTATCTAACAATTAAACAAATAACTTCATTTTACGGATGAGAAAATTTAAGGTCAGAGGCACCAATGGCTTATCCGTAGTCATGAGATGTGTCTCCCTGTATTGCTTTCAGGTTAGTTCCCTTTCTTCCTCTTAACAATGAAAGAATGAATATTCAAGGTGTGCTGCAGAGCTGTGTAGGGGTTGTATAGTCACTGGAGAGTTTAGAGGCATCAAACAGTAAACAGTAGACATCTATTAATAAGTAGACCTAGATTCTAGTTACCTGCATCATGATTTTTAAAAATTACAGAATATTTTGAAATAAGAGACAGATCTATTGTTTTTATTTACCATAAGTGTGTATAATCTATTAAAGCCTCTAAAAGAAAAGAGAGATGAGAACGGACTAAGCCAGTTTTCCCCATATATTCTCTTTCTCTTGTAGGATTGTCTCGAAATGATTATTTCCTAATCTTATAACCTGCTTTAATTTTAGACTATTTGAAATGTGAGACTTCTTTGCTCTTGAAAAGATAATTCTGGTGTAATCTGTCTTGGGAATCAAGACAGGATCCTTGGGAAAGCGATGTGCCCCATGGGAAATGTTCTGCATGGCATCTGATAAGAAGAAGGGCTCTCATTGCAGTCTTACTGTGTGAAATCGCCTGGGAATCTCCTGACATCACCTAACAAGTGACAAATAACCAGGGCAAGGAACACTATTGCATTTCTCCTTAACCAATCAGAGTCATGTGGTAACCAGAATATCATCTGGAAGGACAGATATCCAGGATGCCTGAAATGCAAAGTGCACTCAGCCTTGCGTGCCTGGACAGATCCTCAGAAGGAGAAAACGCACAGTGCAGCTCCTTGGATGCCAGGCAAGTAGTTATTAGCCAGCTGGGCAGAGTGAGTGACATTTGGTTGAGGCGGGGTGTGGGCACAGTACTCCAGGCAATCTGGCTTTCTTCTTCCCAAGTATTTATTTGGCAAACTCAGACATCATTTCTCACTACTCCCCCTCCTATCTGATGCAGTCATCTTGGGGTGAGAGGATTTATTATAAATTTCACATAATGTTACTTAAAGAGCTTTCCAAGCGAAACAGACCTCCTGGAAAACATGCTTAGGTCAAAGAGGAAAAGTGACAATACCAACTCTGCCCTGGTTGCTTGACCTCAACCATCTCTGGCTTCCTTGGGTCCCTGAGATCAGATCGTCCTTTGTACTTTTTTTTTTTTTTTTTTTTTTTTTTTGTGAGCCTGAGTCAAGTTGCAACCTCTTTAGATAGCACACAGAGAGAGGAGGAGATAGACGCTCTGTTCTCCTCAGGAGGCTGAGGAGCTTGGAGGGCTGGACAGCAGAAACGCATCCACTTGTCGGCTTTGTTTACTCCTTCTATTTAGGGGAAGCTCAGGGCTTCCTGGCCCTGATAAGGTGGTAAAGAGAGCTCTTGTTCCCAGGTGACTCCTTGGCTTTTAACTTCTTTTGTTCCCCCAGGTGTCTGACCTGCTTTCGTCAGGCCATACTTCTGGAATCAGGGATCAGGGATTCTCAGGTCCAGTAGAGCCCAGAAGAGGGGAGGTCGGTGTCCTCACACACAGAGATTGATGGGACCACGTTGCTCCCCCAGTGTCCACGTGAGCCTTGCGATTTTATTTGTTTCACCGGGCCCCTAAGTAGGGCATGTGATGTGGACAAGGAGGTTACCGTGTGAAGGCGGTAATGGAATGGTTCCGTTTGTTCCATTTTCTATGCTGTTTACTTTCATGAGATTATTATCATGAAAACGAATTTGCTGTGCCATTTCCTGTTCTTGTTACAATCTTTATCATGACAAGAAGATACCAGGTTTTAACGCCTGGCATTGTATTTGTTTTCAATATTTGGTGTGTGGTATGACTCTTTTTCCCACGTGGGGCTGTCCGCACAAAAGCGAAGGTAGTGCAGTCCAGGAATTTGAATGACAACGAGGGCTGAGTGCCCTGGGGCCTGACATTTTCAGTTGCAGCCTAGCCACCAGAACTTTCATGAGAGGCACTGACTCGCTTCTGCACCCTCCACATAGACTTCTTCAGATGCCCGGCTTTCTTATCCGTGATTCTTCACAACCCAAATGACACTCGTGACAGTCAGATTGTATCACAGAAGGGGCAAGACAGAGCAGTTTCCAATTATCATCAAAGAATTTCCCCACTATTACTATGCTGAAACTTCAGGCTGTTGATACAGATGAGATCAAAAATAGAACATGGTATAATAAGACCTTTGCTTCCTGGCATGGACTAGAATCAGAATAGCTAATGGCACAACGCTTTCGAGTTCTCCTTTTTTAAAAGTAGGTTTAGTTCTTGTGAAAGCGCTGAGCTGACAGCGCAGGATAGTATGGATCGGAAAGAAATGATAAGGTTTCTCTCTCCACTTTTCCCGGTGATTCCTTCAGCTTGCCCTGGAGGGAATATCTAAGGAAGACAGAGGCTAGTTCCTTTTCAAAGTACTTTTAATCTTTGAATTCACAAATGGGAGTATTATCCAAGTTGATGAGGAAGAATATTTCAAGATAAAGTCGTGCTTCCCCTCAGATCAAAGTTCAGATTGACAGATCATTTCATACAGGCAACTGCAAAACCACCCGGCAAGAGCCAGTTTTGAAATCATGTGTGTCTTCTTTAAAGTAAACTGCAGACCTGTGCAAGTGAGTTTTGCAATGCACTGTGTGTGGTTGAAGTTGTGAGAACTCGGCCTTCAGCAGGAGATAGGGCAGAGAGAACATTTGCTTCCTCAGCAGCGCTTAGAAAGCACCAGTCACTGCCAAGGCTGACCCACCTCTACCTCCTGGGAGAAGCGGGCTCGGAGGGCTGACGCGGCGAGACTAGGATTACAGCGGGAGGGAGAGGGTGGCACAGCAGCCTTTCCAAAACTTTGTAAAATGGAGGTAAAGATTCCATCCTTCCTTTTATACAGGACGTACTTAACCGATAGGCAGACACTTGGGTGTGGGGACCCACTGATGCATTTTTCAGGGGGTGACTATGAAATTCTTGAAATTCTCCATATATTTTGCTTTGAACTTATGAACTTTTCCTATCTCCAAAGGGTGTGCCTTACTAGCTTTTATCAAATGTGCAGCAAGCTCTGTGACTTCACATTCTGAGAGCTTCAGGTAGAGAAGTCTCACACTTCTGCAGTTCCGGAACAGTGTGGCCAGCTCCAGGCTGTAGGTCAGGATCTGTAGGTTGATAATATTTAAGCTGATTTTTCACTTTGAAAAGCTTGACTCCTTTCTCATTTGGGGTCTTTTCTTTGTTTGCTTAATCAATATTTACGTTTGAGCTTGAGGATTTCTAAAAAATGATACATGTGTAAAATGTGTTTTGTGTGTAGTGCAAAGTCTCACAAATGTAGGCCATGGGAGTTCAAGCCAGACAATGGTTGGCTTATCGATTAGCACCTTAAGGAGAGAAATGAGTCCATGTGGAGCCAGGAGGCATGGCTCAATGTGTTGAGCACTTGCCTCACATGCACATGGCCCCGGGTTTAATTCCCCAGCAGAGCGTGAAATCTAGTTCCCGCATGGTAGTACAAACCTATAATCCCAACATTTGGGAGGCCAAGGCAGAGGGTTTACTGTGAATGTGAGGCCAGGCTGGACTACAGAGGGAGACCTCGGCTCAAAAAGAAGAAAAAGAAAGAAAGAGAAAGAAGGAGTCTTTTAATGAACACTAAGAAAATTATCACCCAATTTATAAATGGGAATCTATTATCAGATATAGCAGTTCCCTCTCCACAGTCATCTTGAACACGGCCAATACAAACATAACCACATCACCTGCTCTTACTGAAGGAAAAAAAAGCTGAAGAGAGCAGCAACTCATTTTCTTCTGAATGTTGTTCTGGGGAGTTCGCAAGGTCAGGAACTTGACACTGGTTTCGAGTGGAAGCAAGTCAAGCCGGATTTCTTTGCCCTCTGGACAAATGGTTAGCCTACTTCAGGAATTTTGAATAATTGGTGCTGTTCTCTTTGGCTAGGAGAAATTTACCTTTCAAAAAGCAAAGAGCCTGTGGCATTAACTTAATCCCATTGCTGCATGCACAAAATTGGTTTGCTCTGCAGAGTTATTGTTCTTAATTTATAAACATGAAAACTGTTTTCTCTCATTCCTTGGATTTTCATTAAAACAGAGCCCTCATGGCATGTCTGAGTGCCCAAAATGCCTAGCCGCTCCATTTCCTGGAGAGAAAGCCCCTTATCAGCTCAGGGTAATAGGAGCCCAGTGCTTCTCCTAGTGTGTCCAATGCTGCTTTTTACTATGGGGTCCAATGGCCCTTTTATGCCTGCAACCAGGCACTGAATGAATTTTGAAGCTTTATTTCACAGCGCCCCCCCCCCCCCCCCCCCCCCCCCCCCCCAACACACACACCTGAAAGTTGTCTTAACTCCTGTACAGATAACCTTGCAGTAGTTGACCTCTTGGTGAGGGCACGGTTGTCTGTATTGAGACCATTACTGTGCTATGAAACGTGTAGTTGGATAAATTAATTTCTTCCAGTCAGTTTCTTGGAAAAAATTGACATCTCAGTTGATGTAAAGAGGACGTGAAGTGACACCCGCTGCCGGCACTGGCCACAACCGTACACTCACCTGAAGAACAACCTTTCCCTCGTCTCTAACTCCCTTTCACTGTCCCTTGGTGGTTTCTCTTGTTTTGGAATCGTTCTCTACCATACACAAGTACTATTAGCCATGTGGGATTACTTGTCCAAATTCCCAGGGGACAGAGGGTAGCTGCGGATATTTGTGTACGCCTCAATCTCCCTGCCTTAATGATGCTTCTGAGTAGAAGGGAAATTTTCACCACACCAATCTCCCATGCCATCCACGTCAGGAATGATGCCACTTACAACGGGAAGCCCATTAATCCTAAGGGAAACTATAGTAGTTTTTCAAAAGTGCTGTATAGACTCAAAAATGTACATACACTTTGATCTAAATAAAGAAGTCGTGTCTGTGTTCTTTGGCAAAATTTGTGAAGATTTTTCAATTTGGAGGGGTGGGTTGTGTGTATCCATCTTTTTTACAATTACAGTCTAATATATTTAGTTGGTCTTTCAGCCCAAGTAAAATATATACAACATGAACCCCTAATTTTTGTTCTTGTTTGAATATGAATGAATTAGAAATTTTGTAACATACCAATTATATACAGCTTGAGGAATTTGTGCTCGAATCTATCACTTTTGATCACTTTCTCTTCCCTCTTACCATTTCCTTTCCTCCCTCCCATCTTCATCTCTCTTCAACCCTCTCTTACATTAAGAACTTTTTATACATTAATTTATGGCAATCTCATCTGAGAGATACCAAGCAATATTTTATCTTTTGTGACTGGACTGTTTCACTGAACATTATTGATACAAGGTGACCCACTTCCTTGCAAATCCTGCCTAGCTGTTGTTCTCTATGGCTGCATTATACTTTGTTGTGTATGTATACCACGTTTTTATTTATCTATTCCTCTGTTGATGGGCATATAGGTTGTTTCCAGAATTCAGCTGTTATGAATTGTGCTGCTGTACACATGGATATGCATTTTTCTTTATGATATGATGATCAGTTCTTTTGGGAAAATGCCTAACATTTTATGTAACCTTCACAACTGACCTTGCGTGTAATTAGGCAGGCAATCAGCCTACTGTTTTATAGATTATTTTCTCAATGGTTTGACTCACATTCATTGTTTGCTTTGGTGTCCTTTGGGTACTGATAGAAGATTTCCAGATTATTTTTAAAAACAGTTTGATTCTGTAAACTTATACAAATTGCCTTGATATCACTCAAGCTTTCAGTTGTATCTATTTATATCAGGATGTCAGGGACACAGTAGGAAAACAGCTTTAATGACATTTTCTTGTTTATCAAGTATTTTGCAGATAAAATTAAATACCTACAAGGAAGCATTTCAAGTCAGTAATTACGTGATTTGGCCAAGCTTGTGAGATGCGACAGAGTTGTGTTGGTGGGTGTATTTGACTTCAGAAATTTGTTCTTATCATCTATATTGAGCCATGTGAATTCAGGCAGCCCCAAACTCAGGAATCTTGAATTAGGAGCTGTGTTCAGACTTGAGTGTCCAGATTACTTTTATGCTTTATTGGAGAGGGACCTATAACATGTGAGCTACTCTCTTGACAGAACATAAAATGCACAATATAATATTGTTAGCTCTAGGAGTGCTGCTGTGCAGTAGGCTGTAGGACTTTTTCGTCTTACTTAGAAAACTTATTCCTGCTTCTTCTCCTCCTCAGCTGCTGCAGCTTCCATTCTACTTTCTATTTCTATGATTTTTGACAGTTTTTGGATACTTCATCTGAGTAGAATCATGCAATATTTGTCCTTGTGATTGGCTTACTTCATTTAGCATAATGTCCGTAAAGTACACCCATGTTGTTAGTTGTTGCACGTGGCAGGATTTTCTTTCTTTAAGACTGACTAATATTCTACTGTGAATATGAAGTTTCTTTATCCATTTATTGACAAACATTTATTTTCTACATCTTGGCTTCTATGAATAATGCTGCCATGAACATGGGAGGGCAAATACCTTTCCAAGACACCAGTATGAAGCTGGCATCACATCTTTGTAATGCCAGCTACCTAGAAGCCTGAAGCAAGTGGACCACAAGCTTAAGGTCAGTTTGGGCAAAATAGTGAGAACCTTCTCAAAATATTTTTTTGAGACAAGATCTTGCTTTGTAGTCTAGACTGATTTTAATCTCACTAAGTAGCCCAGGCTGGCCTTGAACTCACAACCATTCTCCTGCCTCAGCCTCCTGAGTGCTGGGGTTATAGGTGTGTACAATGATTTGTGGTGCTGGGGATCGTGCTTTATAGATAAGTGCTTTGATCACTGGAATACATCCTTAGCCCTCAAAATATTGTTTTTAAATAAGTTTGGGGATACAGTGTGTTTGTTTAGCTTGTTCAATATTTTTTTTAAAAACATATAAAAAGTACTGGAAACAAAACTAATCTCAAAATTTTAGATAAATAGGGTAAAATGTTGGATCACACAGAGCTTATCTCTTTATTGACAGGGGTGGACATTGGGGGAGGGAATCTCCAAATTCTCTTTTCCATAGTGACTAACATGTTTTTCCCTCCTGGTCCTGGAGATCCAATCCAGGATTGTCACACTAAGCTACATCCCTGCTCATATTTTAATTTCTGAATTTGGGATAGAGTCTCAGTAAGTCATTAGGTTACACAGACTTGGTTTGAACTTGTGATATCCTCAACCTCCCAGAATGATGGGGTTACAAACCTGTATCACTGGGCCTGGCTACATTTCTTCCAACAGTATAGAAAGGTATGGTTGTTGTCAGCAGTTATTTTTGTTTTGTTTTATTTGCTTTGTTTTTAATAATAACAATCCTACCAGGTATGAGATGATATCTTATTGTAGTTTTAATTTGGCTTTAGTTAATTAGTGATGATAAGCGCTTTTCCATGTATGTATTGGCCATGTACACTCATTCATCTTCTTTGAAGAAATATTTAAATAAGTCCATTGACCAAGCATTTTTATAATAACCAGATTTACTTTTTTCTTATTGAGCTGTGGAAGCTGAATTTCTAGAATATTTACAGAAAATTCATCTAAGGTAACAATTTTTAAAATACTTAAAATACATTTGTTACCACCATTTAAAGGAACACCGGAAAGAATCTTTCTTTCGTTTTTCTCTTTCTTTCTTTCTTTCTTTCTTTCTTTTTGGCACAGGGTCTTGCTCTGTAATCCAGGCTGGTCCTGTACTCACTATGTAGCTCAATCTGACCTTGAACACATGGTAATCCTGCTGCCTCAGCCTCCCAAATTCTGGGATTACAGGCATGCACCTCCTATGCCAGGCTTTCACTGGTGCCATACAATCAAATCAAGGCCTTGAGCTTGCTTGGCAAGTACTTTAACCACTGAGCTATTCCTCCAGCCCCAAGAATTTTTCTTTGATTAAAAACAACATCGATGCTAGAAGCATCAGTAAGATGCCTATGCAATAAGAAGTCCTTTGCAAATTTTTTGTAATTCTTGTGTAATTATGTTCCCTGTATAATAACTCAATTCTCTTCAATATAGGTACATTGTAGCGGCCTAATGCCCTCACATGTAAACCACATAACTCCCTTGTGGTGGGCAGAGAGATGTGCCCTTCAGATCCCCTCTTCAGAAAGGCCTCGGTGACCAGCTACAGGGAGTGCAATCAGGTGCCATCTTCCAGTTTAGCACCCTTGGGATCCACCAGGGCATGTCATGACTGACCCTGGCAAGGCTCCTAATTTTGGTATTTTGCTTCACTAAGAACTGCTTTGGGGGCAGTCTTTATGACAGAGCTCACGGGCCTGGCTGTTGAGAGTTTGTCAGAGCCAGTCATCAGGATCCTTCCCTAGTTCATCCCCTTGTCTCTGGAGAAGTCAGTCCTGGATCATAACTTCAAGGCTTTCCCAGCTTCCTTGAAAAGCATCATCCCCATACTCTCCTGTCCACCCTTCATCCTGGAGTCTGTGTCCCTGAGGACCAGCCAGCTAGATGGCAAGTCTCATCTGCCTTTTTATAGTCCTTAATTCTTTTTTTTTATTCTGCAGTAGAATATCTAACAAGGACTGTGAAGCTGTAATTCCATTTCCTACTTCGTGCCCACCTGCTAGCTGCCACCGTCCTGTTTTATGCTATGCTGCCACTGTTCCACTGAAAAGTCAGTTAGCAAGGTCAACACCTACCTACCTCTTTGTTATTAATTGGGTGGACATCTTCCTATCATTTTATTTTGTTTTCAGGGATATTTGATATTTTTATAAAAGGGGTAGAAAAATTGACCAAAAGTCCACTCACAAGTTAGAGAGTCCTTCTTAAGAAACTAACCTCTAGATTGAGAGATCTTTGATTTGAATCCCACAATTGCTGCTCATGACCTGCAGAATGCTGGGCAAATTTGTGAGTCTCATTTTGCCTGAGTTTGACTGCCTGTAAAATGGTGGTAATACTAGCACCAACCCCTTGGACTGAGTGTAAGGCACTCAGAACAGTATCTGGCACAGTACTGCTAATAATTATTGAACCGCACACTAGTTTTGGCTAGTTTTGGCACACTAGTTTTGTCCTACTTTTCTAGGTGTCCTTTCTCTGTCATCTTCACTAGTTTTTCCCACAAGTAAAACCTCTGAATGTGGAAGTGCTCCAGCCCTCAGTCAGATGTCCACTTCTCTTGCTGGACTTTTTGAAGCTGAATAAGTTTTATATACCACACAGATGCCAGTAGCTCCTAAATGTATCTCTTCCACCTGAGCCAAGTCCAACAACATGTTTGACATCTCTACGTGGATGTTGTAAACATGTCAAGTAGTATATATTAAAAACAAAACCCTTGGCAATTTATCCCATTAATACCTGTGCTAACATCCTCCACCCCAATTTTGTTTGTTCAAGTTAAAAATCGAAGATTGTTTGATTTTTTTCTTTGTGTCACCTGACAGACTGAAAGTCTCAGTGACATTACTGTTCCCACCACCGCCAGCTCTAGCTAGGATTAGTGAAGTCAACAACAACCTGAGCATCTAGTGGTCACATTTGTTACCTTCTGCAGCAGATTGAGCCCGAAGTACCTAAGTTCAACTCTCTAATAGATAGATATGATTTTATTTGTTCTTAGCAGGCCAGGTGATGCAGGCCTATAATCCCAGCACTTTGGCAGGAGGATTGCAAACTCAAGCCCAGACTGGGCAACTTAGCTATGTAGGAAACTTTGTCCTAAATAATAAAAAGGACTGGGGGATGTAGCCCAGAGCTAAGACCTGGGATTCAATCTCTAGTATCACAATAACTAAAATCATAAATAAATACACAAACAAATGAACAATCTATTAAATCCTTTTTTGGTTTCTGATTGAACTTAAAAAAATCTAAACACGTTTCTTTGGACAGCGGGACCCCTTAGGATCTGGTTCCTGCTCGCTGCATTCCACTGACTCCCGGAGGTTTTACTTCCGGTGCTCCCAACTGCTCTACTGGCTCCCTTGGAACATGGGAGACTCTTACCTACCTCTGGAGCACTGGATTTGCTTCCCTTCTCAGTGCAGGGCGTTTCCTTGTTTCATTTCCTGACTAGTTACTTCCGCTCAAATTTCAGGAGTTAGCCCAGACCCCCCACTGCCTGTGAGAGCCTGTTGTGACCGGCTACGTAGGGATCACACCCTGTCTTCCTTAAGGACTACTCTGCCTTCTCTACCACTGGTGAAAATCTGAAAGTGGACTTTTCTGTTTATGTTCATCCCGCAATGGAACTTGACCTTCTTGAGGGGAGAGACACATGGCCACTGCTCCAGCACCACTTGGCACACAGTGAACATTCAATAAATGCTGGCCGAATTAATAAATGCGTGGCTGCGCCTTGGCAGATAGGAAAGGTTTTGATAAAAGGAAGGCGTGATAGTGCTTAATGATTTAAAGGGACCACTCAGAGTGGTAGGCTCTAGATTCTCTCACCTCTTTTTGTCTGAGCTAGAATTCCTGGATGTCAGGCAGATGAATAAAATGATATTTAAAATGTTAAAAATAGAAACTATTTTAACATCTTAAAATTTAAAAGCTCATACCTATGTCATAGACTGATGTATAATGTTTATATTATGTTAGCGATTATGTAGATATTTAAGAAATATTGTGTACCTAGAGTTTTGCTAGACTTTTCACATTAAAAAATAGTTTTTCATTTTCTGCTTTTTTGTGAAATTGATCAAATAAGTTCTAATATTTGTGTACAAATATAAAATAGAACGTTCACAAATAATTTTCCTTGTATAATTGTAAAATAACACTTGATAAGGTAATGTGGATTGTGACTACTGAAAAATAACACATTTTAGGGACCCACAGAGCTATTTTCCATTGACGTACAATTCCAATTATACATTTTAATATATCAAAAATCAGGAACAAAAATTATGCTACGTTTCATTAAAAATAGTTTGCATTCCTGCCTATTTGTAGTGATTCCATGAAATAAAGGAAAGCATTTCAAAAGATGAAGTAACAGGTGCCTTCTAAGCCAGGTGATTTGCTGAGTAGCAGGAGAACCTCGGTGAGGCAGCCAAAGTTCCATTTCACAGACTTAAAACTGAAGCTTAGAAAGTTTAAGTAATTTGCATAAGTTCTCTGGCTGGTAATGGTCTCTGGCAAGATTTGCCCCAGATTTCTGCCTTGATAGCTCTTTTTCCCCCTCAAAGCTAGGTTGTTCACGTGTTATTGGTGTGGCAGCTGGAAAATGTGAGTCAGTTTCATAAGAAAAGCTGACATCTTTACTGCTGTAACAGTAAGACCCACAAGGGGTTTCTCTTCTGATTCAAATACGTTTTATTAGAGATTAAACCATAAAAGTATATGATGAGCTCTGTCACCAGAGAGCTAGCGCCGGAGGTCTGCTAGAATCCTTCAGTGGACTAGGCTGTGGCAAGCTCTTGTGGGTGCTTTACCCTGAGGAGAACTAAAAATCCACAGTAGGACTGAAGGGAAAGGGAAAAGGCCCTCCGAGCCGACCCCAAGTCTGCACGCTCTTTGCCTGCATTTCCTAGTGGGAGATTCGAGTCCGATCAATCCCAAGTTTTTGCTCATAGCCAGCAGCAGCGGCAGGTGCCATCTGGGAGGTACCGGAGGCTCCCGGAGGGAGGCAGAGCCTCAGCACTCAGCGACCACTTCGGCAGGAGAAAGGGTCACATTGATTGGCTCTGAACAAGTGAGTCAGAGAAACGGTATCCAAATCCCCTGAGAAAAACGTGATAGAAAAAGCAATAGTTCCTTTTAACCCCATGTTAAAATATTTTACAAGTCCATAAAATAAATGCAAATCTACGTGCAGTGAGAAGTCTTATGAACATTCTCACAAAGTCATCCTTAGCAAAACGTGTTATTTGCTATTTACTGATTCTGTATTATGTTAGATACTGTTATAGACCCCAACGATCTAGTCTGATATGGAAGAAGTTCTTGATGTCTAGAAGAATGAATAGTAAGTAGATGATATGTCAGGTGGTGATATGTGCAAAGAAGGAAAAAAATGAATGGAAGTAGAAAAGATTGTCATGCAAAAAAAGGAGATGGATATGGATGCTGTTTCCACACGAAGGCCCGGGAAGGAAGGCCTACTGGGTGGAACAGCTGAAAGACATCAAATGCAGGCCACCTGGTATCTGTGGGATGAGAATAGCAAGCCCAAGATGGTGCCTGAGGCCAAAAGGAAATCGAAGTGGCTAGAGCACAGAGAAGGCAGGAAGAGGTGAAGTAAGAAGGGGCAGAGGGCCTAGGAGGTACCACCACTGCTCGGGCTGTGCTAGGACTTCAGCTTTCTTTTGCTATACGCGAGATGTAAAGTGACTGGAGGATCTTGAGCAAGGAGTAACATAATGGCGGCTCTAATTTAAATGGACATCTCTTTTACAGGAGGCAAAATTGAAGCTAAGCAATTAATAGGAAGTTACTGCAGTTGTTGAGGAAAGAGTTGATGGTTCAAATCAAAATAAATATATTCATCCTGATAAATCATCAAATGTGAATGTATTTTAAAGATATAACTGTGTCTTAGTTACATATTTATTGCTGTGATAGAACACCTGACATCTACAACTTCAGGGAGGAAAGATTTATTTCAGCTCACAGTTTCAGAGGGTCTCACACGGTCCGTTCATGAGAAGATGGCAACAGTGGAAACACACATGGTCGAGGCTGAAGAACAGGTGTGAACCCATGTTTGCAGACTTGGGCAAGGCAAAGGCTCTCTTTATCCTTCCTTTATTAAGTTCAAGCTGGCAGTTAGGTGCCCACACTCAGGGTGGGTGCCCCTTCCTCACTTTCTGGTCCACAAGTCAACAGTACACACCTGAAAACTTTGCTCCAAGTGACCTCCAATCTCAACAAGTTGACACAATCCTTTCAGGTCAAGCTGCCAGCATCTGCACCCTTCTAGCCAGGCCCTGCTCCCCAACCACACACGGTTCCAAATACATGAGGCTTTTAGGAGATGCTCCAGATCCGAACCACAGCAAGCTGGAACACTTTTGCAAATTATTTAGATATGGGTTGTGAAAGTTTAGGAGTGGAAGGATGATTTAGGGCAGTTTATGAAGTTTGAGAAAATTGAGGAGAAAAAAATGGAGGGGGCTTAGAAACAGACTTCTTTTGGAGACCGTTCTACTTTTGAGACAGTGATTTAGGGAAGTGGAGTTGAATATAGACATCTGGAGTTTGGACAAAAGACTCATGCTAAAGATAATTTGGGGATTAGTTTCACATGAGACATATTAGAAAATACATGGGCCCAGAGCAACCAGCACGGACATGAGGTACAATGGTAACAGCTAATATTTGGGAGGATATTTAGAATGTGCCAAGCATTAGTTTAAGGGCATTACCTATACCAAAGTCAACCCCCATCCCAACACTGTGATGTTCTGCTCAGTGGCTGGTGCTCCCCAGTAAAGGGTCAGGGAAAAAATAAATAAATAATGGTCAGAAACTTACAGTATTTAAATTGTAGCACAATCATTAACAGTAGGAAAGAAAAGGTCCATAAACAAGCTATTAATAAGAAACCAACAAAATCAAATAAGCCTTCCCTTGAAAGAAAGGCCAGCAGTCCTGGGAGAGAAGCAGAGATACATTTTATTCTGCTTCTTTTTCTGATTCACCCATAGATTGTAAGAGGCCTTTCAATTTGAGAGCTTTAAAAACAGAAAAAGTATGTCACAGAATTGATGAAATATGATATTTTCACTATTTTCCCCCACAGCCTGGCTGGTTTTGTTGACAGGGCTCTAAGCATTATTTCACCAGGAATGCATTGTTCTTAATATACTCTCCATTATTTTAGACCACAATGCCTCCTCTATAATAGGAATGACTTTCTTTTCTAGGAATAACATTCATTGTGAGTACCCGTAAAACCTTTTGTTTTAACCCTTTCCTGATCTTACTGTACGTAATAGAGTGATACTCGTGATGGGCAGAAGAAATGTATAATTTTCACATATTCACTGAGGGCAGAATGTTTACCTCAGTGTCTTAATGTCTCTAATACCATAATAGCTTAGTAAATCTTTACTGAAATTAGCAGAAAGACATTAAAAGCCATAATTCCTTGAATTAAAATATTATTATGTATATATGCTGAGTATATGCACAAAATTCACCTTTTTCTTTGATTTTTTGCTGATATGCTCAAGTGCCAATATTTATGAAAAAATAAGTCTTTTATCCTTGTTTGGTTCAGCTGCACATTTTTAAAGTTCTTTTATCTCAAGTATCGCTGGATATGACTAAACTGAGCATGCCACTCTAGGGGAGTTGTTACCATGACCCAGTGGTTGTCAAAAAGAGCTACAGAACACTGGCCACAACTGTGTGACTGACTTTTTAAACAGTATGAGTAAAGTAAGTCTAAGACACATGAGCAAATGTGTATGATTACACATAGAGAGTAGACAGATGCATGGAGACAGATAGCGGGCTAGTGCTTGCCAGACGTATCTGGCCTGGGTGTCCAAACTTTTGGCTTGCCTGGTCCGCATGACGGAAAGGGAATTATCTTGTGATGAATATAAAATATCTAACATAGTTAACACGATTGAATTACCAAAAAAAATGCTTGCAACATTTTAAGAAAGTTTACAAATTTGCGTTGGGCCACGCTCAAAGCTGTCCTGGTCCACTTGTGTCCCTTGGACCACAAGTTGGACAAGCCTGGTAGGGAGTTCATAAGGGATGATAAAAAAAAGTTCTGGAGGTGGAGAGTTGTGATGTATAACAATGTGAACTGCCTGGCAGTAAATTGGTTAATTTTAAGCTATGTGTGTTTTACCACAATAAATAAGATGTACAAAGAGTAGGGCAGACACGGTGCTACATTTCTCCATTGTTGTTAAGTGAGTTTCTAAAAATAAGGCAGTAAAAGTGGGGATGTCTTTGTCCTCAGGGAAGATAGAGGAATGTGTGCACATGGCTCCCAGCAGAGCACACCTTGTCTATGAACAAATTATTCTTCCACCTGCTCTACGCTCTCATCAATCCAGAAATTCTGTTTCTGTTCACTTCCCACATGGACTTTGCCCATCGATGTTAGGCTGTGTCTTGATTCAGAACTTACTGACTCCAGAGATGATGGCCTGAATTTGCCGGCCGGGATAAGAAAGGGATTCTTTGCAGTCATCAGGCTATCTGTCTTGGGGTGGTTTACAATGGACCTCCTCACCTGCTGTGAAAATCTGAGAGGATGTTTTAAGAAAGTTTCAGCAGTAGAGTTCCCTGGGGTTGGGAGGGGAGGTCAAGTACTTTGGAAAATAGAGTTTAACATCATTTTCTTCTAGAATTGGGACAGGGTTGTAAAAGCACATAGTTTCACAGATTGGCAGATCTGGGTTCAGTTATGGGCCCTGCTCCCATTT
Source organism: Ctenodactylus gundi (assembly GCA_004027205.1). NCBI lineage: Eukaryota > Metazoa > Chordata > Mammalia > Rodentia > Ctenodactylidae > Ctenodactylus > Ctenodactylus gundi. The sequence goes on from PVKB01000033.1 coordinate 856,210, forward strand.
CCTCATGCAAGTTATTTCTCAAATAACTCCTTATGTATAAAATTAGGAAGGCTAGTATCAGCTTTGCTTGCTTGTAAGAATAGATCTACACACTCGTTCCAAAGTAGATAACAAGAAGTTGTATATATTTTTTCTCTCTTCCCAAATTAAAGTCGCCTGATACAACCAAACAGGGCTGGGTTTTGATACGTAAGTGCAGGCAGCCCATAACTGGATACCAAGGCTCTATGGAGAAGGCTTTGCCTGGAAATCACAGCAGAAAAGGTAAAACCTGTAATTCTGAGGACCGTCCCATATAATGTGAAGACATTAAGTGGTTATTCAAAACCCAAATGAACTATAGCTACTTTGCCTGATAAAAAGAGTGACAAGCTACTACCCCCAAACCTTTGCTGATTCAAAGATCTGAATTTCAGTGGATCTCTTTAGAACTGCTAACAAGAAAAAAAAAAAAAAAATAGAAGAATAGTGTATATCCATGTGCCTTTGGTTATGTAACAACGAAGAGGATCAGTACAAAGTAGTGTATAATAAATTCAGGGAAACAGAAATTTGATGAGGGCTTTGAGCACACAGTACAGTGTATTTATATATATGGCTAACTGATAATTCCCTTGTTATCCTTAAGCTATTAATAAAAAGTATGACATACTCACAGAACTAGTGTAACTGATTTTCAGAGGAGCAAAATCAAGGGGAAACTCTTCTAAATCTGCTTTGGGTGTGATGTGACACAGCCTGTGTGGCGAAGCATCACAGTTCACATAATGTGTACTTAGAATAAACATCTGAGCGCTGCTGTTGAGAGCCAGCTGACCATCATCTTCTGCTTCTGTACCTCTGCCCAAATTTGCTAGAAGTCTGCAGAATGCAGGGATCCTAGCCAAGGGTCAAATCCCTCCCAAAGAGGGGGAGACGCTGAGCCCCTAGGCTGAGACCTGGGGGATTCTTCAGCAGTGGGATGAGAAATAGCAAGAGTGCCCACACAAGCTCAGGCGCGATCATAAAATTCCCCTGAGCAAAACTCGGGGGCAGCAGTGCAGGAATATACCCTCTTACGCTGTCTACTTTTTGCAAAGTAGGAATTTAGTCATCTCTGGAGAAGGGATTTCTTCCCTTTTTTTCTATGAAATTTTTATGTACTTTCACATAAAACATATTTGTAGTTTCCTAGAGGGAACTGACTTCACAAGAGAAAAGTCATCAACATTTCCTTTCAAAGAGCGTGTCAGCTTCTAAGATCTGTATCTCTCACTGAAGCTCCAGTTTGGATAGGGACAGGGACTCATAACTTTAATAAAGGTCCTGTCTTATTTCTTGATGACACATAAACAGTGTACAAGAAGACAAAGCTTGCTTTTAGATATAGTTTAACTGTAACTGTAGATAAGTCACCTTTATTCTTTGTATTCAGTTTGCTTTTTTTTAGCCACTTGTAAGTTTGTTTTCATGCCACAATTTTATTGTTAAAAGTAACAGACCCATAGATGACTATCAGTAATGAGAGCAGTATTTCTGTTTTGATTTTTGTGGGGTGTTTTTTCCTTTAAAAAGAAAACCATTTTGATGTTAGTGAAGCACACTCAGGTGTATTTGACTTATTTTCTCTGCGAAATTACACTAACTCATTTTTCAGGTTGCTAGTTAGCTATCTAAAAGAAGAATACCTACCTAAAGGACAACGCTTAAAATATTGCAGGTGAGTATTTTGAATGGAATCAACAAAGATTACATAAACCAATGGAGGAACAAATGAATTAATGAGAGTTGGCTGTATGTCAAAGGAGTCAGCCAAATGCTCTGAATTTATATAGGTAAGAGTTCCACTTCGTTGTATTACATAAACAAAAAGTTAAGGTTATCAATACCTAGAGATTACTAAAATTTTGGTCATCCCTTGTATTCTCATTCCTACATGGTTTTGTCTTTTTCTTTCCCTTTTGGTATAATAGAAGTAACTGCAGGCAGTCAGGTCAGGTACAGGGCAACAGAAAAATCAGAGCTACCACGAGACCCTGAGCAGGAAAACACAAAGATCTACAACTCGCTAATGTATGCAAAAGGGGCTGAAGTTAGAATTTCATTAAGCAAATTTAACCTTAAATACTCAGGTCACTTTAATTTTAAAGACTCAATTTTTATTTTATTATATATTATCCAATGATTAATGAATGCATCTTAATATAAAGTTTAAAAATAGAAAAAGAAGAACAAAGAAAAAAGATGGGCATTTGCAGATTGGCTCAAGTACAGCCCAAGTGCCAGTAACTGCAGTTGAACTGATTCTCTCCGGCTTCACTGCACTGCTTGAGATTAGAATTGCCTAAATACCATGAGTAATATGGAAGTTCTCTGAAGGGTTAGTGCTCTGATTAACACGTTCTGATAATTCAGCTGGAAACATAACTGAGAAACTTTGCTGTGACGTTTTCTTGGAAATGGGGGTGATATGCAGAGTCACTCTGCTTGGAACTTCTTCAGGTTGCTCCTGAATCCTGGCAGAATGACTTCAACACTGGCTTGGTCATTGCCGTGGCCTTTCATGGAAGAAACCAGACCTGGTCCTCAAGTACTCACTGTCAGCGTCTAGAACACAATATGTTTTCCTGTTTCTCAATGCTTTCTATTTCAAACACTGAAGAATATTCTAAGAATAGCATTTCTTAAACATGAGTGATCGCTATGCTATATATATTTTTAATGTGAACAAAACCCCTTATGCCACCGGACAGACAATTCATTAGAATAATTCTAACAAATACGTGTCTGTAATGAAGTAAAACCATGAGCCAAGAGGTGTGGGAAAAGGGAAAGCAGAGATTTACGAATCCTTGCTTCTTTTCAACTTGAAACCACTTCTCTTTGAAACATACCCTTGAAGGTTTTGGTTTGTTAGAGACAAAGACTGTCCTGAAATTCCTCTACGTCCCATCTTTTTAGAGGTTAATGTTTGGAGAGGCTTCATCTTTTGGGCTGTGTTGAGTAACAACAAGACAAGTTATATATTGTTATAACATTTCTTATATTCCTCTTCAGACTCCAAAATATATTGATAATCCCTTTTTAGGTCACAATGATGCCATGTGACACTACTGGCTTATGTGCAACTTGTAAATCCTATTGAAGTACCTATTTGTTAAGAGTTTCTCTTGAAAAGAAAATTATAAAAATAAAAAAGATAAAGTTCTTTTCAAGTATATTCTGTGAAGTCATAGCAGAGTGCTTAAGTGTGAGGCTTCAGTAAATTTTATATGGAGTCTCCTTGATCACAGTGAATACTGTGTTCTAATCCAAAGCTATGAAAAAATAATGATAAACAATTGAAGAAATCACAAATTAGTGGGGGAAAACAGGAACTATAATCACATTTGCATGATCTAGACCAATTTAATGCTTTTCTTCTACTTTTTCTTGGGTTACTATTCATATTTCTTTAAGGTAAATTTCAATTATTCTTGTGTCCGGGAGCACAAAAACACTAATAATAATAGCTGTGAAACAGATTTGTTAGTATAAAATTTAAGAGAGCCACATCTGAGAAAATAATTTAAGGTAAATTTTAAATATGCAGAGATTTTTTTGACTGCCTCAGAAAGGTTCATTTTTCCTGATTCAGTAATAATTGATAATAGATTCCACTAGCTGATGTACATTACTAACAGGAACTCCCCATAAGTCTTTACTCTTGGGTGATATATTAAAGCTATGTTTTATTTTTCATTTTCTCCCACCATTTTTATTAATATATATGCAATACATAATGCTTACAATGAACTTAAGTATTTTGTGTGCATACATATCACATCAATCCTTTCCTCTCCCCATTTTTGGCCCATCCCCTGTAACTCCCACCATCACACCCATTTGGCTCTATAGAATGCCTGTGTTCTGGGTTTCCCACATCAGGGAGACCATGCAATTTTGACCTATTTAATCTTCTGCATTTGACTCACTTCACTGCTCAAATCACCACTCTTTAGCTCAACTTCCCACCCCTAGAATGAGCCACAGTGACCATATCTTGATGCGCTGTTACAGGTTCATCGTCATTTAGAGTAACATATATATGCAATGAATGCAAAATGTCCTTTCTTGGTGCTGCAGTATTTGAGACCGTCAGCTTCTTAGACAAACTGGGAGGATATTAGAATGTAATAGGGCTGTGTAACTTAGAATTAGCTCTCAGTTTATAGCTGGAAATAATCAGAATTCTTCATTTTAAGGTATGCAAGATACATACAAATAATTGAAAGACTCTTACGGAATTTCTGTTTAAGTAAGAGGAGCAGTATAGATTGTGTCATTCTCTTGACATTTGTAGTGGTAAAACCCCTTTCTTATGTCTGTTTTTGGTTTTCTGTATCTACAGGAAGTCTGATGAGGCTGGACTGTATTAAAATAAGGCATCCCACCAAGTAAAAAGCTAAGGAAGAACCATGAGAGTAGAGCACTGCGATTAAGTATCAGTCATGCTGATACTGAGTTTCCGATTGGTGCTTTTTCACCATCGTGTCACTCCTTCAGTTCCTGTTAACCTACAGCTGATTTCATTGCAGTACCTCATGCAGCCATTTCTCTATTCTGACTGTTCCCGAACTAGTTCTTGTTTCGTTTTGGTTGTTTCTTTTTTTCTCTTTCTTTCCTGGTACTTGGCCTTGAACCCAGAGCTTTCTGTCTGAGCTACATCCCCAGCTGATTTTTATTAGCTAGCTAAATTGCCCAGTCTAGGTTCAAAGTTATGATCCTCCTGCCTCAGCTTCCTAAAGTGTTGAGAATACAGTCTGTGCCCCTGAGCCTGGCTCCCAAACTAGTTCTCAGGGATTTAAGAGCCTATGAAATTGGACTTACTATAGGATCATCGGTAAAGTGGAATCTCTGTGATTCTGAGTTTCCTCCAACATAGAGCGCAAGAGTGAAGGGGATGAAATTAGGCCCAATATGCCTCTGTCCTCTGAAATTACACTCAAATTCCTCTTATGAGGAATCCTGTCCTAGAGGATCTTCCTACCTTAGGTCTGAATTCTGGCCCTTGTCATTTCAATTCCTGCATCTGTGGGAAACCTTCTAACATCTTTTGAAAATTTAAACTCTTCCTTGACTTTTTTTCGTACATTCCTACTTGTTTGCAAACTTGAGTGAAACCACCACAAATGGTGGAATTATTTTTATACTTCTTGGCAGAGTTCCATGCGGGCAGCTTGGCTTGTTGGCCATAGGTCTGTTAGTCACAGCTGCAGGTAATCCACTTCCTCCTTGGCTGTTAGGGAAGGGCCTAATTAGGCCATCCAGCAAATTCCACTCCCCACCCTGGCTTCCATAGGTTAGCTCTGTGTTCCTGAAGGCAGCTTGCCAGGCAGCACTGACAGTGATTGGATTACCTTCGCTGAGGAGCCAGCAGAAGTACAATACTGTTTACTTTCCACCTCACGATTGTCTTTTTCTGCATCAAAAGTTCTGCTGCTTCATTTAACTCTTAGTCATTCTTTTACTTCCTAAGGAAACTTAACACTTCTCTCAATTGCTCATGATGAATCCATGATTTTCTTGTAATAACATCACCTCTTATCCCCTGGTATCACTGATGGAACTTTGGGAAAAAGTGCAAAAAGCACCTGCCCCTCAAAGAAAAGATCTTTTCATTTATGTTGAGAAATCATGTATCCAGGGCTGGTGGTATAGGCCTGTAATACCAGCACTCTGAGAGGCTGAGGCAGGAGGATCACAAGTTCCAACCCAGCCCGTGTAAATTAGTGACAATTTGTCCCCACCAAAAAAAAAAAAAAAAAAAAAAAAAAAAAAAAAAAAAAAAAAAAAAAAAAAAAAAAAAAAAAAAAAAAAAAAAAAAAAAAAAAAAAAAAAAAAAAAAAAAAAAAAAAAAAAAAAAAAAAAAAAAAAAAAAAAACTCAAAAAGGGCCAGGAGTGTACTACCATGCAAAGGCCCTCGGTTCAATTCTTAGTACCACAAAGAAAAAAGAAAAAATAAAAAAACCCTGAAAATCATATACCAAGTATATTAGAAACTGGCAAACTGAAATGATTCATAGGAGGCATTTATTCTTTTCACATTAGGAGAATTCAGTTATTTCATCTTAGTTATAGACTTTAAAATCGATGCCTCTGTATAGTCCTTAGCTGAGATTAGCACATGAAGACATTGAATAAGGAAATCTATGTAATGGGTCATTTGGTAACAAGCATGACTCATCTTCGAGAATTCTGGGTGTTATGGTGAAACAATTTAGTTGTGTGGCAAGGTCATCCACAGAAGCGGTTTGCCTAGCTGGGAGGACTTGGAAAGCTTGAGCTTTTCAGCCAGTGTCAACAGGATTGCTGTTAAGCAGCGAGCTGGCACACACGGAAAGGTTGTCACCAAACAGTGTCGGGATTCAGGACTGCTGACGTGTATTTGCTCTTCAGCAGCTCACGGAGAAATGCAAGCTATCCTCAACCAAAATTTTTAAAAATGTGTGTGCATCACGGCACACACTCCCTGCAAAGCTCTTGGCAACCCCACAACAAGGTGAAAGAATCTTTTAGGGTAAGAGCTTTTCTTCAACACAGTTTTTCTTAAAATGACTTTCGAGAGGTCGGTTCATGGACTCCTGCAAACAAATGTACGTGTTTTATTGAGTGTTTAATTATTTACCTACGAACAGTCGAACAGTCTTCTGGTTAGGGAAGCATATGTGCGTCTTTCATCAGGTTTTTTTTTGTCATGGTTTGTGAAATAATAGAGTTTACGAACAGCTATAGTACTGTGGGGGGGGGGTCTCAGTTGACCAGTTTTAATAATGCTTCTTAAGAAAGTGAAGGAAGCGGCCGGAGGAATGGCTCAGCGGTTAAAGCGTTTGTGTAGCACCAAGTACCCAAGTTGACTCCCAGTACCACATAAGCTGGGTGTGGTGGTGCATGCCTGTAATCCCAGCACTTGGGAGGCTGACACAGGAGGATTGCCGTGAGTCCAAGGCCAGCCTCGGCTCCATAGTGGTTTCAGGACCAGCCTGAGCTACAGAGTGAGACCCTGTCTCAAAAAAAAAAAAAAAAAAAAAAAAAAAGGAAAGAAGTACCCTGGCATAATGCTCGTTTCTCTCATACACAATTTTGCACAGCTTATCCATCTGCAGATGCTGGTCCCTGCCACAGAGGTAAGAGTGTCATATTGTGAGCAGGCGAGTCGAATTGGAAATCAAGGTGACCTAGTCTCTCCAAGCTGGGTGCCAGGGCGCCCTTCCATTGTTCTTGGAGAACAGCAACTACTGCTTCTGTAAGAGCCGCTGACCCGCTCTACTCCCGCTGCCCGTGAGTCAGGACTTCCCCACTCTGGTTCCTCGCACAGTCTGGAGACCTTCCTCTGCAGTCCCTACTTCGTCCTCTGCTTGCCGATGCAGAGAAACTGTTAACTCAGGACTTGGGCTGCTCCATCTCCCAGCCCAGATATCTTCACCAACTTGTGCAGATTGTACACTTCTGAAACAGCCCTCTAATATCTAAGCTTCTCTAGCCTTATTTTTGGCAAGTGTGGCCCATGGATATTAAGAAACTTTTTTCCAGACGGAGCTATCCTTTTTGACTGTGCCTTCCGGCAGTCTTCCCAGGAGAACCACATTCATCCACCATATGTAAACAGCAACATAAAAGCCCTTCCTGGTTTCTCTCAAGGCAGGACTCCTCGAATTCTCCTGCTTCTTTAGATCAGGCACAAGTTGGCTACGGTTCATCACTGGGGTTGCCCCTCTCTTACCTACTTCCAAGGAAGCTTCTCTGCTTCTTGTGACTTTTCTGCTTCCTTCACCATCGCTCACAAAGCAGGGACCAGGGCCCGCCCTGTCCCCAGGCCCCTTGCTTCTTACTTGGCTCACACCCACCCTTTTTTATGGTTGCTATGTTTGGGGTTGGGGAGAGTGGTTAAACTTAGATTTTTCTTGAAAACTTAACGTTCTCAACATAGGCTTTTTGCTTCCTATGGTCCTTCCAGTTAACGACACACATGCACCCGAACTCCATTTCCCCAGAATGTGAGATTTTACTCACCAGCAAGTCATCCGAACTAACTGGCACGCTCTCTGCTTCGGCAGCGCTGAATCTGTGTCAGTACTTTATGTCTGTACGCACTGATGATATCATGTTTTTCAAGTCTAAAAATTTTCCTCTAGCATTAAAAATAAAAGCCTACACTCTTTAGAAAACACAAGTACCCTGAAAATTAAAATCATGGACAGTCTTTTGCATGTGATAATGACCAGGAACGGTAACCAGAAATGTAATTCTACACACGGTATAATTCTACGAGGGTACTTGGTCTCTGATCTTACAGATCTCACTTCAGATACGATTGCCTCCATAAAACTTAAACAGACTTTTGTCTTGCTTTGCTTTATAACATAATAGTTTTCTATTGTTGTTATAACAAATTAATGACTTAAAATTTTCTGTCCGCTTACACTTTGGGAGTCAGAGGCCTGAGATGCCTCATGCTAAGCTACAAGCATGCTAGGCGCAAGCATTGTCGAGGCTGCAGCCATCTGAAGACTCCAGGGGCGATCATGTCTTCTACTTTCTTGATTTGTACAGACCCCTTGTCTGCCTTGCCTCAGGCTCTTTGTTCCATCTTTAAAGACAGCACAGTGACATTGTCAACCCTCTGCCCCTCTTGAGCTGATCTACGTAACGATTTAAGATTGGACTGGGGCCACCTGAATAATCCAAGCTGCTTTCCTGCCTCGGGGTCCTTAACTTAGCCACACCCGCGAGTCCCTGTAGTAATGTATAGTAATCCCCTCACACATTGTGGTGACTAGGATTAGATATCTTGAGGGGTCATCCTTAAGATTACCACAGCATGTTAATGAGAATCTACATCAGTTATAGTGCTTCCTCTAAAGAAGATTGTTAACTTTCATACCTTATTTATTCATATTTCACTGATTATTAACATTCTGCTATATTTGGTTTATAATTTTATCTGTCTGTCCATCCATATATTCCTGCATTTGTATTCTTAAGAGATTTTATGTCAATTCCCCATGTTGCATTATTAATTAGAAATTATTCTATTTTTGCACACTACTGTACTATTACTAATAATAATGTTGTGGGAGATTTCACAGATTTTATAGAATAACTGGTATTGTTTTAAAAGTATATCAATCAGATGATTTAATTACCAATCTATTTTTTTCATTACATTTTCTCTTTGTATGTTACCTTTCTTCCAAGCTGTTTTGGTGCAGCTTATGTTTCTGCCTCTCAAAGAGGATAAACTCACATTCAACATCAAAAAGTGCATTGCTTCATTCAACAAGCTTAAGACTCTCAATTTGCTACATTAAGTGGGCTGAAATCTGTATCACATAAGTATGCTACAGTTAAAGCAATAGATAAATAGTCATGCTCAGTTATTTCAGATTTTTTGACTTTCATACATTGATTACTAATAACTAAATTTGCCTTCATATCTGTTAAGTATATTTAGGTGGTATAGATTTAAGTTCATTTCATGTAGCAATGTGATATAGTTTTAACTTTGTTTTATTGTAGCAATTCACTCATTAGGTCACAGATGAAAATTTATCTTAAGAAAACTGATTAAGGTAAAGATAACCCTGTGAATGTACAAATATGTACCTTCCAGTATTCAGCTAAGGCATTTGAAATTTAACTTTTTTTTTCTTCTTTCCCAAATTTACTAGTCTTTTAAACTGCATGCTTATAGCTATTTTCTAATGTGAACTGGTGGGTAAGGCCAGGTTTAAGAATAGCAACAAAGATATAGAAAAAAAAAAACAAAAAACTTTTGGTAAATATCCCAATAAAGGGATTGGTTGGATTCAGGCATCAAGATTTAACTACTGCGACCCAGGCGAGGAATAGGAAGCTGAGTTAGAGTGGTGACTTAAGTGAAATGATTTAGGTGCAGAAGATTAATATGTTAAGTACTGTATAGTCTCTCTGACTTGGCAAACCTAGATCACAGACATTCTATAGAACCACAGGAAGTGATAGCCGGAGTTGGGGGAAGGGATAAGTATGGGGTGGGAGGGTCAAAAATGGGAAGGGATTGTAAAGATGATATGATACATATGTGCATGAAATACCCAAATTCATTGTAAACACTATGTATTACATACGAATATTAATAAAAATAGTGGGAAAAATAAAAAAGATTGTTATTATTTAAATTTTAATCAGAAATCACAGCATTTACTTTTTATTCTACAAATGAAACTCCAGCTGGTTTATAACTATTCAGGTACATTTTAATGAGGAGCTTTCCAATTCAACTCCACAAATGTGTTTTTGGAACAAGTTTTGACAAGAGCAGTGAGAAAATCCAACAACTCTTTAGGTGAAGGAAGTTGTCAAGGTAATTTTTTTCTAGTCCATGGTTTTCTCCACAGATGCTACAAATAAATCAGAACAAGGATGGAGCATTGGCACATGTGTTTAATATTCTCCAAACTGTGCTGGAAGCTGACAAACCATAAAAATTGTTTTCCACCCTTCTTCTTAGTAAAGCAGTTAGGCAGCTCTTTTGCCCCATAGCTCTGACTTTTCCAAATTTTCTAAGACTAAGCCAAGAGACGCAGAAAATCCCCAAGGCTGTGCCGGGCCTTCAGGTGGCCCTGGGTCTTCTGTCGGCTGTTGCCTCTCCCTTCCCTTGATGGTGAGTGACATGCACGGACGGTGGAGCAGGTGTGTGGTGTCTGCCTTCGGCGTGTTGACGCATGACTTGAAGGGGGAAATTTGAATTTTTTCTATTTCTTGTAGGAGAGGGGAACCAGAGGGATGACAGATTCCCATAGGAAATGCACACACACCTGTTTTGGGGGAGTGTGTTTTTAATTTGGTGCTCTAGGCAGTTTCAGAAAACAAACCCCAGAATAAACCCATCGTCATGAGACTGCCTTTATGCCATTCAAAATTATTCTCAAAAGCTAAGTAGTGCTGTCTAACCAGGTGCAGGAGAATATATTTTTCCTTTTTTCCTAAACATAAAAGTAATTTTAATACCTTTCTGGGCAATAAATCATCCATTTAAAACCATGTTTTGATAAAATAGTCTGGTAGACAACACAGTCTTAAAATATTGATATCGTGGTTCATCACATTTGAAAATGGAGTACAAAATCTTTTTGGGCAAATTTACATATCGATTTAGACTCCTCAATATCTCTTCCCCTATCGATAGGCTCTGAGCTCGGGTGGTTTGCAATCTTCTGCTTCTCTGTGTCCTGTCCTGTCTGAGCTGGGAGTGTGCCATCTTGCTCCAGGGGCTTCAGTAAAAATCAAAGGAAAGTTTGAATTCTTACTTATGCACTTGACACCAGTATGTGTTTTCCACTGGATCGCCTTCTGTGTTCTCTGCCTTTTATTGTTACATAGTTAGATAAACTCCAAAGCCTTTGTCATCACCTGTTTGCCCCAAGTTTCAGTACGTCCCTCAGACCTGAGGAAGAAAACCTGCTGCCCTGCGTTTCTGACTTGAGTCCTAATGCTAGCTACCTGTTGATTGTGTTCCTGTCACTCCTTTGACTGGATTCCACAGACTCCAGAATTTTCTTATCAAATGATCCAAGTCTATTGGACCTGTCCTGATCTGCTTGGTTTTTTGTTTTTTGTTTTTTTTTTTTTTTTTCCATTCTCCAAAGGGTAGACTGTGCCATTTCCAAAGATTGTGATTTGGGGTACCTGGTTCGTATTTTGTAAGATTTTTGTGAGGTGAGGGGAATGGGGTAAAGGGGATATATACCTAAAGGCTACCATGGATGTCCACACAGCTCCTGCTAATTGTGCAAGGCACTCAGGTGGCAACAGCATCCAGTTCAAGGGGCTCAGCAGAGGCAGAAGTCCAGGCACCAAGGGCTGGGTCTGTCTTACCTTACCTACCACCTTCTAGTGTGAACCCGTAAAGGCTGTGAGCATCCTGAACTTGAACCTTGCTTTTTGGCCAAGGACATGGAATGAAACAGACTTCATTTAAGAGCTTGCTAGTTTAAATACATATTTAGACATATGGTGCATCGACCTCCCTTGCATTCTTGCTTCAGACTCTTCAAATATTCCGTAAGGTTTCCCAAACTACAGAGTAAGTGTCTTGTTTTGGTTTTGCCTTTGCATATAGAGAGTCTAGGTGAGTGCAGAGAAGGTTTTGGGAGGGAGAAATTCCAAGGAAAGATGCGCTGGATTAAGTTTATCAAACAATAGAAGATGAATCCAATGTCATTGCCACAGGGAATGCAGTCTGTGTGTAGAAGCTTCTACTACGACAGCCATCGACGCTCAGAGTAGCAGAAGGACTGGACAGGGGCAGCAGTCTGTTCTCATGGACCTGAGTACAGGTGAGGCAAAACAGACCTCCATGTTTCTTCCTCCTCCTGGGTCTCCCCTTACGTGGCTATGACTTTCCTCCAGGTGTAACTGTGCTGGAAGAGGAGGTCCATGCTCCTCAGAGTTTCAGTTACTCTTGCAATTAACTATGCCAACTTAAAGTTTTATCTTTTCTACCATGGTCGGATGGTGATTGGCTAAGGAAAACCAATGAACATTTTCAGACCCCTTGGGTGGAAAGATTTATTCTCTGCCTGGACTCCTTGCCGCAAGCAGCGTTTTCATTAGGCAGCACCGTGATCCTCTCTGTGTCCAGTGTTGACCTTCCTCTCTCAACTGCCAGCTGCAAAGATTGTGCAGTAAGGTGCCCTACTCAGTAGCACATTGGTATGTGTGTGAACAAACCCTTTCCTGAGACTTTTCCAGAGAAGTCTAATCTAGGTGGGAATTCGGGTTAAAACAAACTCTAAATTAGTTTTATTTTATGTATTCCATAAAATGATCCATAAAAACATGGTCCCAGGAAGTTCCTGATTAGTGGATAGCAGTGGAAATGCTCGAGGTTTAGTGGCAAATGCTTTTTCTAAGAAGAAAACTGCAGTTTTGTTTTCATTAGTAAAAAATGCTAAGATAAATATATTGTGAATTTCACTGGGAAAATAGAATCATCAGTTACCTTGGATTTGAGGCTGTGAGGCTTGCAGTAAAAATATAAAAAGATTCCTCCTGCCATTGCCTGGGTACTATCCAAAAAGATGTGACCAACTGAAGAAAGGCCAGTCTAACGTTCCAGTAACAAGAGTAGAAGAAGTTGCCCCAGATCACAGCATGGTTTTGGTTGTCCTGACTTTCTGAGTTCTGTGGACTATACAAGAGGAATGGGAAACTTCCTGGAAAAACAGTAGTAGAAGAAAGACTGCTCCAGGGAGTAGAGACACGGGAAGTATCATCATTCATTTTTATATTTGATAGCTTGATTGTCAGATGCCCAAATATTCGATCAGTTATTATTCTGGATAAGTCTGTCAGCATTTCTAAAGTCTTGCTACCAGTTGGTAGAATAGCTGCTTGAGTTTGAAGCTCTTGCCAGTCAGCAGACAATCGCCTGTGGGTCGGGATGCCCAGACTACAGCCTGGGTTCTGCACTTCCAAGTGATGGAGAAGCTGCTGCCACAAGGATGACACTTTGAGTAAGGAAAATTTCTTGTTTAGTTAGTGCTGCTTGAATTGGGTTGCCGCTAAAGAACTCTACCCAGCCTCTCAAGAAATAAGGCCTAGCTTAGGGAAAGAGAGTGTCTTCTTGTATTTATTATTACTATAAATTAATTATTATGTTCCACCTTTATTATTAGTCACAGTGCTGAAAGTGGAACTCAGGGCGTTCTTACGACACTATATCAAAATTTTGATTTTTGAGACAGGGCCTCACTGACTTGACCAGGTAAGACTTGAACTTGTGATCCTCCTGCCTCAGCCTCCCGGAGTGCTGGGATTACTATCCTGTGTCACAAGCCCAGTGATTTTTCTTGGTACACTATTTATTTATTCCACCATAGCTGTTTATTTTTGCATTTTATTTTATTTTTGAGACAAGGTCTCACTCTGTAGTCCAGGCTGGTCCTGAACTCACTGGGTAGGCAGGCTGGCCTCAAGCCTCTTATCTCACCATAGCTATCTCCTTGGGAATTGGTTGTCAAGAATTTTCAAAATCAAAGAACAAGAATTAGGAAGAAATCAATATTGATCTAGAATACACCATTTGAAATTATATGTGAATGTAGTATCATAATCTTGTCATCGTGATTTTGTCAAAGACAGTTTGAACGTAGTACTAAAAGAGATGGCGTTTTAACTCCAAGAAGCGTGGGCTGCAATTATTTATAAAATGACAATATTAATTATGATCATCCTGGGACAAACCTTGATAGGAGGAAATGAGGGGACTTCGGGCATCATGCAGAACCTTGAACCAGATTATCCCCGTGAGCAAGGCAGCACGGTGGAGGAAACTCCAAGGGACCAAATGGCAAGACTTCTGAAAGGAAGAGGTGGGTCTAGATGACACCACAGGATAGAAAATAACAAAGCGCACATGAATAAGGCATTAGGAAAGATAGTCTGTTTGGATATGTTGCCTGCCAATACCATTTGCAGAGAGAGGTTATTAGAATATGGAAAGTGAAAATTATATATGAAAAATAAAAATGAGGCTAAAATCCAATGTATGGCTGCAATAAAAATATTCAGAATATTATAGCAAACACTGTGATAATAAGAAGAAATGGCAGCTAAGGAGCTGGATGGTGAGTACAAGTGTCTAGTGCTACATACATACAGATGTATATGTTCATTTTACCTGTACCTGATGAGGTAAAATATTTCGGTATTTGGTTGCTATTGTTTGTGTTGAGTTAAAGAAGGTATAATCAGGTGTGATGGTACCTGTGTTTGTGCTGTGAGTTGTTGGAATGATGGTTTTAAAGAGAAGAATTCACTGGATATTAACTTGAATGTCAAAGTTTCCACTTACTCGTTTTGACTTTGAACTGTTCTTTTTTATTTTAGTTAAATTGAACTCAAATACAAACTGTCATGAAACTGTATGGAAAACATGCCAAGCACTGGGCCAGCTGCTGCAGGAAGTGTCATGGAGGAGCATAGGCCATCCACAGGGAGGGCATATTCAAGAGCCCTAGTCAAGTCTTGGCTGCACAGTTGGGATCTATCACGCAGGTGCTAAACAACACTAAGGAGTTTATTTACTCTTCCTAAATTTTAATAAAATGGAATTAATTTTTTAAAATTAAATGAGAAATTCAGCAAGTGCTTCTAAGTTGCCCAGAATTTACTAAATGCTGAGTAATTGCTACTTCATCTGTATCTGCTGAGCTTAAGAGGGACGCCAAGCCACTCGCAGAAAGCATACATAACATAATTCAGCTCTAGTATTTTGCTTTTGAAATTTGTTGTCTCAGACTCTTTCAAGGACTCATAGCTTGGCTCCGTGCCTAAAACGAAATGAGCATGCTTTGAGAGAAATCTAGCCAATCTGGTGGTATAGGCCTTTAATCCTAGAGCTCTGGAAGGCTGAGTCAGGAGGATCACAAGCTCAAATCCAGCCTAGGCAACTTAGTGACATAGAAAGTCACTGTCTCAAAAATCAAATAAAAAAAAAATATGCTGTGGATGTTGCTCAGTGTGAAGGCCCAAGCTTCATCTCCAGTACAACAAACAAAGAGAGAGAGAGAGAGAGAGAGAGAGAGAGAGAGAGAGAACCAAGTCCTATTTCCTGAGTCAGTCCACTGGCTCAGGTCAATATATAAGAACATATGAGACATTAAATATGTATGTTTAGGTCAAATAACCCTAATGTCTTTGTGTTACGGTCTCCTCCATCTCACCTCCAGCTTCTACCTCCCAATTTACACCTTCCATTTCAAAGACTTGTTCAGAAGACAAAAATACCAGGTGCGAAACCACTTTGGAAGAAGTCATGTACAAAAATCAAGATAATTTACTATGATGAAATTTTCTTTTCAAAATTTAGCTTTTCAAAATAGTGTCTATATGCATTTCTTAAAGCCCTGTATTTGGTTCCTCTTTTCTTTTTTTCTCTCTTTTTTTGCAGTTGATAAGAGAGTAACTTGCTTAAAATTCCAGGTTATAGTCTGTGTACAATGAAATCATAAGTTAGAAAATATGTGACTTTTTTCAGTAGACATAACTGAAAATAATACTTCTTGGGTGTTGCGAAGTCCTGTATGAGGGACGAAAGGAAAAACTGACATGCAAGGAACGCTCTTCCAGGACCCACGGAGTTGGTGTGGTAAGAGGACTGGCTCTTATTGCCTTATTTGTTTTTTATTTGTTTGTTTGTGTTGTTTGTAAACTCATTCCTTTGTTTTCAATCCTAAGACCCTCTAACCCTTGTTGTTGAGAGACTGCTAGCTAGGCTAAAGATGTGCATAGGTCCTTTCTCAGAATATTATGCTTGAGCATTTAAGAGCATAATATAGATTAATATATAAATGTATTTAATTTTTAAATAAATAAATTACATTAATACACTTAATTTTTAATTAAATAAAATTTTATTTGTCCAATTACTGCCATAATATAAAATATTGATGAGTGTAAACTACATTTTAAGATACACCAACAACTCTAAGTGGTAGAAAATTTTAGTCGTTTATCTTTACAAGAAAATCACAAGTATCACTGTTCTACAGCTGCTTGTTGCTTACATTCATGATTTTAAAATATACTAAATTTGAATTAGAGGTTAGTGAAACAGAGCATTTTTTTCTTGTTCAAATTCATAGACCTTGTCATCTCTATCCACAGACTCCTTCAGAATCCACAGGGTCCAGATTTAAAACCCCTCATTTAAGTCTGCCTCATTTTTTTGTTGTTCATTTATTTATTTATTTTTTTTCAGCAACTCTAACTGCCACAATTCTTCCTGCCTTACGTTTTACACCTTCTTCAATTAGTGGCTCCTTATCTTGCTCTAAGGTTCAGTGTCCTACTTCCAAGGTTTAGTGGAGGTAGGGCCCCCAACTCAACCTTCTTCCAGGTGCTCCTCCTCATCAAGACACTTAGCACAGTGTGTCAAATTGCTGGGCTAGTTTTCCTCCTCCAGACATCCCTAGAGCTTCTTGAAGACAGTGATGGCCCACTTATTCATTTCTTCCCATTCATTCATTGCCTAGTAGTTCCTGGCGGTGGGAACACAGAGGCAGCAAAACTCCCCACTGTCCGTGTGAGCCTTCTGTGAGGTGCACTCGTGTGGCCAGAGGAGTGGAAGAGTGCTAAGTGCTTGGAAGAGGGTAAGGACATGGACTACAACCCTTCACATGCAACCTTGGCCTTGGGAGTCTCGAGAACCTTTCAGTAGGCAGATAGGTAGTCAATATGAGTAATATGAAAATAGTTCTGAGTGGGTTCACTTTAATAATGATTCTCTAACTGAACTTACATGTTTTATGCACTTTTCTGTATGTACATTTCAAAAAGTAAATAAATGTGATGGTGTTGCTTTTTAACATAATGAGCCATCTTGGTGGTCTCAGCTGGATTAGCAGATTGGCAGAGAAAGACAGACATCTCATATCCAGTCTGGTGATGATGACTCCTCAGCGAACGACTAGTTGATCTCACCGACACGTACGTTAAGCTGCCAACCACTCAACTTCAAGTGACCAGACAGATGAGACCCATGTGAATTTTACTTGAATAGTCTTTTTGAAAACATTGTCATCCTTTATACGCAGGGCATATATTTGGCTTACCCCAGAAAGATAGCTACTAATCAATCTTTTATATTATATCTGAAAACGGGGCCTTCAAGTACTTATCAGCTCCGCCAACACATTAAGAGGCACGCTTTGGAAAAGGTCCAATAGGTAAGAGTTAAACTTCCTGCTTTTACCCCTAGCGATAATAAATCAGAATAAAAAAGCTTTAGAAGAAATGAACAATGAAAGAGAACTTTTCTCCCTCTGTATATGTTACGCACATCTGTTATGACACAGAGTTTGGATCCTGGTGATGGATTCTTTCAGCTCAGAGGAGTTTATCGTACACAAAAAAAAATTTATGACCAAACACTCTCAAGAAAAGTTTGGTCTTACACCAAATGCTGAAGAAATGAAAAAGTGTATGCAATTTTCAGTAAGAAAAGACATTGTGCTCTACCAGTTAATGATCTTTTCTTGAAAGCAACAGAAAATAAAAGAAATGAGGAATTTAGTGAAGGAACGTGGGGGAGCTCCCAATATTTAAGAAAAAGAAAAACGAAAGGACTCCAGAGAGTCAGAAGCAGGGGAAGTGGCAGGGACCTGGCTGAGGAGACAGGGACAACTTCATCAGGAGGCAGGTAACCCACAGACAGCGCCAACTCTGGTCTATCCTCAGGCCAAACTCCTGGGGCTTCTATCTGATTGGTCTTGGCAGGGGAGGGGAAAGGTTGAGAAAGAATGCTAATTTAACTAGATGCTGCCTTCCTGATAATTTTACTTTTTAGGATGACATTAATATCAATTTTTTATATATATAAGTATGTAATCTATATTGGATAACCTATGGACAAAACATCAAATATTGAGAAAAAGTACTTACTGTTCTTTTATTTCATGAAATATAAGAACTTTTTTGCTTCATAGGGCATTGAAGTGATTTAATTTTTACTTTAATTCACTAAATGCTCAATTATCATTTTAATTATAATCTGGGTTTGGCTTGCCTTATTTTCTCCCTAGTATCCGGGGAAACAGAAAAAGGGTAAAGACGATGTCAAATGTTAAATATAATTAATGTTGGTGAATCACAGTATTATTTCTAAAGAGAATGACTCAAGAAAGGCTTGTCGGTCACAATTTCTAAAAATTAGTCATCCGGTGAGATCTTTTTGCTGATACTAATAAATGAAATACTTTTGAGGGAAACCCTTTTGAAAGTGCTGCAATCAACGTAACCTCAGAGAAATGTGCCTTTCCACACACCAAATCTGCTATCAGTTCATCCAAAGTTTGAGCAGATTTTCTTAGAATTGAATTATCGCTTAAAAGTACATTTATGAGCTGATTTCCTGGATAGGTTGTGGTTGGGTGACTTTTGCTCTGTACTTGGTGTTCCATATAGTTTCTCAAGACTCAGGCCTATAAATCTCAGTCTCCCAGTTTGGATAGTGGTGACACTATCAGTGCCCTTTCCTTAGGGACACATCAAGTGTTGGCTTTAAGCATGTACACCACATAGTACAGTATGGACAAAACATCTTAATAAATATAGCCCACGGACAGCTCCAACTCATTAACAACAGCTTAATAAGTATGAGTGTAATTATTATGAACATATTTTGCAGCAGTCTGCAGGTCTCACTAATGCCCTGAGTTTCTCTCATTTTATCATACCCATGGATTTTATTTGTGTCCTCATATAACACAACTCTTATTCCATAGGACCATCGATTCATTTTTCATGTTACCTTCCTTCCTTCCTTCCTTCCTTCCTTCCTTCCTTCCTTCCTTCCTTTTTTTCTTCTTTCTTCTTTTTCTTTTTTTCTTTCCTCTTTTTTTATACTAACAATTGAACCCAGTGCCTTCACACTGAATTACATCTATGGCCATCTAAATTTTTTTTTCTTATTTTGAAAAAGGGTCTTGCTAAATTGCTCAATTGCCCAGGCTGGGCTCAAATTTACAATCCCCCTGCTTCAGCCTCCCAGAGCATTGGCACTGCAGGCCTGTGCTACCACAGGCCCATCTCCTTTATCTTTAGTGTGCAATCAGCTGGATCATTCCTCGCATTTTTCCCCAGAGGAGTGAACTGGCATATCCCCAACATGGTCAGGCCACAGGGTGCCAAGAAGATGAACCAATTCCCTTGAAATTTTCCCTGTTCCTTAGGGGCTGGTGCTTTCTTTTTCTGCCTCATCACCTTCAGAAAAATCTTCCTTTGTTCTCATGGTTGCCAATGAATACTCAAAGTTTGCCAGAAGATGTACTAGCATGCCCAGTGATTCCGTGGAAAGGGCTGTGATCCTACCTAGAGTGGCGACAGAAGAGACGATCAGTTCTGCAAGTACAAAACTTCAGAGACTCTGGCACACTTAACTTATGGTACAGCTCATAATAAAAGCAGAGATATCCCTGTGAACCTTGTATTCACATGACTTGAACTGTGTCATTTTTATAGCATTTATTTCCTTAAGATTTTAGACATATAGCCTAGTTTTCAGGGGATCAGTCATGTCTGAAGGAGGTTGACCTATTACTTTGTTAGATAACCAGTTGTTACAATTTGACTCCCACTGTAAATATAATCTAAAGGATCATGAGAAAAAATTTGTTTGATGGCCTGATTATTTTTTAGGTACAAGGCAGTGTGGTCATATCCAGAAGGAAAGAAAGGGAAGAAAGGGTGAGGGTAATTTAAAAAATTAATTAATATTTGTTGAATTCCTAGTTAATATTTTATTAACTATATTTGAACATTCTTTTATCTAAATTTTAAATTCCATGATTTGGTTATTATTTTTACCTTGTATTTTACAGACAAGGAAATTAAGAGTCAGAGAATGTGGGTCATTTACCCAAAATTATAGACTACCTAGTAGCAGGGGCTTTGAATCAAACTTCTGTGAAATGTAAAAGCATTGAACTTAAGTCCTATTTCATGCCTCCTCTAAATGAGAGCTAATTTGTCAACACTAACAAGTCCAATAGATGATTCTACGAATTTGGTGATGTCTTGCTCTCTTATTCTCCCACCACTACCTCGCAGACAGCCACAGATCAGTAGTCTCAAAATATGACAGATGAGCTTTCGGTGATTTATCTCTAAATGGAGGGAGTGGGCAAGCCTCCTGCTAGAGACAGAACTGCAATATGAAACCTTCAGTTCCTTTAAGTCTCACGAAACCTCCCTCCTGGTGACGTGGCCTCTGGGCACCCTTCCAGGCTCAGCCTGCCTGCAGGACTTGCTCAAACCATCCTGCCATTGCTCAGTGGAGAACTCTATTTTGAAGCCTGTTCTTGTATTCTGCTCAGTGGACTTGAAAATTGGAGATTGCCTAGCTTCCTGATTCTTCCTGTTTCTGGGAAACAGACTTGGGATTCTTCATTGCTTCCCCATTCAGCAGGAGGACAACCTCACTCCTGCCCCTCCTTGTGTCAGCTCTTGGAACCCAGCCTGGGCCAACAGGAGAAAGGATATTTAACTTCCTTTGCCCGTTTCTTCCCTCAAAAAATTGAAGAAATGAAGAGAGAAAAGCTTCTTGACATATATCATCTAATATTAAAAGTTTCTCTAAAAAAGACTTAATCTCCCCTTACCATCACTTGAGAATTTTGTATATGAATATATGAACTAATTAAAAGAAAACAAACCACTTTTTTCTTCTTCCCTTTCCCTGCTGTAGTTTAAGCAGTAACAATAGTTGCTTGGGTAGAATGAACCACTACTGTTCATAGGTTTGAACACTGTGTATATCTCAAAGTCCTATGACCACTATTTATACCGTCACATTTTATTTTGTGGAAGCATGAATAGACATGTGACAAACAATACAAAGAATTCATCAAAATCTCCTTTTCTCTCCCTGAGCACACCCATTAGATAGATCATATTTCCCAGTATCCCTTGCAGTTCAGGGTTGCCAGGCACTGGGGTTCTTGTGAAGTCTACTCTTGTATACCGTTATATGTTTTGGTGTTTGAGATGGAGCAGACCACAGCAACCTCGGGAGACAGTACTATTTGTCATTCTTTCCCACTGAACGGCCACACAGTGCTGAGCTCCATTGACCTGGAAATCCATGTCTGTTCCCAAAGGAGAAATAAACCTATTGTCCCTTCAGGCACTGATATTTGGGGACTAGCTGTTACTATCTTGTAGATTGTCCTAACCGACAGAGTGCACAAAAAGTGTATAGTTGAAGTTGCTTAGCTAGTTAGAGTGCTTGGCAGAGCCAAGTACCTGCCCTTTATCCCAATTTTCTCCTCCCTACTCACCTTAATGTAGGTAATAAGGAGGGGGGGGGGATCTTTTGAATAATTGGTGAAACATGACAACACAAAGCAAACTAATTCCTAAATCTTGTTAGCAAAAGTAAAATGAAATTGAGTACATCCAAGAAAGGAATGATTCTTAGCTAAAAGGTAGATTTTTTTCTAATTTAACAGTAAAATATCAAATTCACATCAGTTATATGAATAATTCCACCATATGCTCTATAGGAATATAGACAGAAGAAAAGGCTTAATTCTTGAATTGCTTTAGCAAATGCTTCATGCAGGGTTTAAAAAATAGACTTATGTATCGTTATATCCCTGAATTTATAGTATTAATAATGATGTGGAGAAGTTATTTTTCTTTTTGAAGTCATACTTTACAACATTTCAGGTAGAAAATTACAAGATATGCATTTTAACATTTGATGATTCACATACACACCCAAAGGTGAGTACCATATATGTTCTTTCTAAACATATCTTGATTTGTCCAACTCCGAGGATGATTTTATCTTCTTGGCTCTCTAAGACTGTGGTATTAGACTATAATTTTTATTTTAAGTTATAATATTTCAGGATATCGAGAAAAGGAAATTAGAAATAAACAATAGTTATTTGTGACTACTGACTTCATACAATAGGCTAAAGTATGGTTTCCTAAAGGCCCTAATCCTTAGAACCTGTAAGCATTACTTTATATAGGAGAAAAGGCCTTAGTATGTGTCCTAGTTATGTTTTTCTTGCTGAGACACAATACCAGATGCCAACAACTCAAGGGCAGAAAGGTTTATTTTAGCTCACAGTTTCAGTCCATTCATAGGCAGCTGTCAATGGCAGAAGGGTTTTGCTGAAGCCTAGCCAAAGAGAGGCTGCTCACAGTGTGACAACACAGGAAGCCAAGAAAGTGAAGAATGGCAGACCTGGTATATATTTTTCCAGGTCATGTGCCAGTGACCCACCCCTTCTGGGTCAAGCCTCAGTGATCTGTGCCCTCTGACCAGGCCACTCTTAAAAGCACAAGAAATGAATGGATTAATCTCCATGACTAAATCACCTTCCGACAGTGAGGGTTTAGAGGACATTCTACATCCAAGCCATAACAGTAAGTATGATCAAGTTAAGGATCTTAAGATGGTGAGATATTTCTGGATCATGAGGGTGGTACCTACACAGTCACGTAAGTACATGTAAGGGTAAGGCACAGGAAAGTTAGACACACAAAAGAGAGGAGAAGGCAGTGCAATCATGGAAGTAGATGCAGCTCCAAGCCCAGAGATGCTGGCAGTCATCTGAACTTGGAGAAGGTAAGGACGAGATTCTCTTATATCATCCAGAGGAAGCATGGTGCCAAAGACTCCTTGATTTAGAACTAAGGAAACAAATTTTAGACTTCTGTCCTCTAGAGCTATGAGAAGTAACTTTCTGTTGTTGTAAGCTGCCAAGTTAGTGGAATCTTTTTGTAGTAGTCATAAATAAACAGCAAAAATAAAACCAATTCTATTTTCTCAAAGCTGAGTTTGTATCTTTGGTAATTTACCCCAAGCCTTTGAATACTTATAATTGCCTTTCTTTCTCTTGGCCTAGAAAAGGTAGGCATATTTCCATTAAGACTTCAAGTCATTGGTGTCCTTCAGGTTCTTAAGGCAAGGGCTATCTCTCTTTCTCAAATGAGTTTGAAAAATTAAAATTAAGATAGTAAAACAGACTGAGAGAGATTACCATCTTCTCATAGGTAAAGCTGATTTTCAAAGATGGTCTTACTAATACCGAATCTCAGATATGTAGTAAATCCTGTTAATTTCAACATTGAACAATGTAAGCTTCTTAAACACACTGCTAAAATAGCAGAGCGGAATGCATGCTTTCTGTAGGCACTTAGCGACCTAAAGAATGGGGAAAAAAAGAAACTTAGTACAATTAAATGACACCCTGTTTCCCTGAGGGCAGAGGTGTCAGTGCTGCTTTACTAGTGTTAATTCCTCTACATGGAAGGAAAGAGGAGGCCTGGGGGGATGGCTCTGATGGCTCTGTGCCAAAGTGGCCCAGGATTGATAGCTATCTGTGGGCAGGGACTCTGCCTTTACAAGCTGAGTATAGGACAACTTACAGGTGTATGGCACCGTTGCGCTGTTATCTATTCAAATATGACTTTAAGACTTTGGGTAGCACACAAGTTTGAAAATGAATATGCTGAGCTCTAGATAATTCCTGGGTATCTCCCAAGTTTACACATGCATCTTCCTCTAAATACTCCATCCCTTCTTCCTCCTGCTTTTCATTTGCTGAAGGGAACTTCTCTGCATCAGAAACTCTCACTGTTAATAAACTTACTAGTATGCACCAAGAAATGTGGGCCTTCACTTCTTAATGTACAGATGCTGATATATTGCCTACCTTTCTTCACCAAATGATCCTTATTTGAAAATTAAAAGAATATTCTGCTTAGCATTAACAGCTTGTGCTCTCACCGTGAGGTCTCAAATGTCCAGCTGATACCTATTTGTCTTAGTAAATTCCTTTACTCTGTCTTTCCCTAAGATTATTTTCTCAACCTCTTGTTATTTGTAAGAAAAGTTGCTTTTGTTGCCACATTAGAGCCAGAATGAATTTAGTAATAATGTAAACAAATACCTTGAATTCACATAGCTCTTTTCACCTGAACTTCTATTTAATTGCTAACTCATTATCTCCCTAACATTCTAATAGTTCCGCTGACAATGAGTGTTATTCCCATTTTTCAAGAGAGAAGGGAAAACTTTAAAAGATAAAATCAGAGCACATTGGTATCTAGAAATCAGTCTTTGACAGTAACACGATACTTAACTTCCTGGTTATTCTGAGTGGGATTGCTGGATGCGGCCTTGGGCTGTATTGAGGGAAGCATTAGCTGGATTCCTGTGGTTGTGCTCAAACATTAAATTATGACCTAAGCAAAGATTGAAATGTCCACTGTGTACAGGAAACAGTGTGCTCTAAATCTTTGGGGGTTCCTGATACACTGGAGTGTGGGTAAGAGTCAGATGGGAACTCTGACTTCTTTTCCTATCCTTGTAAGTTTGCTCAAGTAAGGAAACATTATAAAACTCAGAAAATAGGACTGTCAATTTCAAAGGAATTTAGGGTTTCTGTTTCAAAACTAAGAAGTGCTGACCATTTCCAAGGGTCTGGGGAGATGTCTTATCATTTTCATTTCTCCATGGAATGTTTTTTGTATTCTCATGAGGCCTTCTAAAACTGAAATTTGCTTTTGCTGGTGATACAAAAAAGTAAAAGATTTCTCATTCCTTTCGAGAGCAATTGGTATAGACTACAGAAATATCAATCAGCAAAACACACTAATTTGATAATTTCCAATATTTAAGGAAGTACAAAACTTTTAAAATCCCAAACTCTTAAACAGGGCTAAGAATTTAACTTCAGATTTTAAACACATTGGAACTTTTTATAACGACACAATTTTTTACCGACTTCCCATTTTTAAAAGATTCTTTTTATAAAATTGAACAGGAAATTTGAAAATTATTTAGAGTTATACATTTTTTAAAATTTTTACTTAGTAGATGGATATGAACTCATTAATGAAGCTAATAACATTATTTTATGCATGTATTTTCCCTTTATCTTCAAAAAATAACATATTTTAAAAACACAGATTATTGTAATAATTTCCAAGGTAAGCTAATTTTTTTTAGAAGGAAGGAAAAGTTTGTTTTCCCAAGTTAACAATTTGTTTCTTCTTCAACAAGTCAAACGAGCATGCTCAAGTTCTGAATCCACAAAAGCCTACAGAGCCAGGAATTGTCTGCAAACCATCTAGGAAATACATAGACCTGGATTCTTACTATTTAATGTATTGTATGATAGATACTCTTATGCAATAGTCACTGAATGAATGTTATACTAGAAGGAACTTTTGTGTATCCAGGGCCATCCTAGGAGATATGGAATCTTTTAGAAGTATGTCTTTAGGAGCAATAAATACAACCTAGAAATTAGGAAATTTTTAAACCCCAGTCAATCGTAAAGGAATAGAGAAAACAGACGACAGGCTGTGTAAGCGCTGAAGAACTTCACAGAAAGTGGGAAACTTTTCTTGTTAAAGAAGGATCTTATCTGGGAAATGTTCAAAAGAAGGCAAATCCTGGAGGTAGAGTGGGGGAGATTGTCCAAGAACAGGTCTGGTCCAGGCACTGGCATCACATCTGAGGAAGTCTCATGTCTGTGGGAAATAGCAAATCAAACTTTCAACAGATACTATTGAAAATGTTCAGTAATTACCCAGAATTCTCTTCTTATGTTTGGCAAAAATAGAAACCTGCATTTTAAAAGGGTTTTTTTTTTTCCTTATTAGTTTTTAAAAATTATGTCATTTGTATAATGGGCATTGTAACAGATTTGGCTATACAGAAAACAGGAAAAAATAAAACAGTGATGACTAATTCAAAATTTCCTGTTTTATTCTGATGTTTTCTCTATCCATGAATATATATTTATATAGTTATGTGACTACAATCATACCATATAGACAGCATGTATTTTTAATAATTAAATTTTCTAAAAATTACCTTTATATTGACCAAGATTTTTCCTTCAGCATTGACCTCTAGGAAGAGAACAAGTCAATCATTTTTGCCAGTCTGTAGAATTTCCCTTTACAACAAAACATTCTGCCTAATCCACCTTCCACTTTTCTGTTAGATGGGGGTGTCAACCAAAAAGGAAGATCTCATCTGTGTCATGGATGCATGAAGTCACATGACTGGTCACACGGAGAAATGGGCAATGGAGGCCACACATTCGTCTCTCCACTCTTGAGTTCTCCCTCCCCCGCACACTTGTTAGTATATATATGCGATATACAGTGGTTACATTCATTGAGCTTGAGGATTTTGTGCACATATATATCACCACTGCATTACAGTCCCTTCCACCTTTGTTGTCCCTCCCACTCCCTCTCTCATACCCCTCAAATCCCCTGCATCACACTCATTTAGTTCTATAAAATGCCTGTATTGTGGGTCTCTCATATTAGAGAAACAATGAGATATTTTTTCTTCTGAGTTTGACTCACTTCGATAAGCATGATGGTCTCAATTGCATACAAAAGCCTCAAATTACTCTGAGTTCTGTGGTGTTTACGTAAATGTGCGCTAGGCATGGCCAAAGAACTATCTAGCTCTCTGAACTCACAGTGTGAAGGAGATTCAGACTTCTGAGTAGGAAATCCTAGAATAGTGTGTATAGTAAGGATTAGGAGAGAGGAATGTTATGGTAAGTCGTACCTAGGGTGGTTCA
The DNA here is from genome assembly GCA_004027205.1 of Ctenodactylus gundi. NCBI lineage: Eukaryota > Metazoa > Chordata > Mammalia > Rodentia > Ctenodactylidae > Ctenodactylus > Ctenodactylus gundi. The sequence goes on from PVKB01000033.1 coordinate 883,347, forward strand.
AAGAGTCCCTTGAAGGCACCCAGTGACTAACCAAAGCTGAGAGGTAAGAGTCGGTTACAGGCTAAGGAAGGAAAGACTAAGTTTCAACAATAAGGAGTATCAGGAATGAAGCTTTTCAGCATGACAGTGATCGCGGTCACAGCAAAGCTCTCAGCATGGAGTATGGAGGGCAGTGAGAGTTAGGGGACAGGTAAGTGTGTGGAGAGGTTAGACTCAACCTTGTAAGCTCCAGGAAGAAAAAGAAGGTAATAACTACAAAGGAGCTCGTTAAAATTTAAAGTAGAAAGTGACATAATCAGATTACTACTTTACTCAAAAATTCTTTTAAACATACTTTAAAAATTCTACCTGAAATTAACTGGTTTATCAGATGCCATTATGATTGTAAAAAATTCAATCAAATCAAATCACTGATTCTTCACAATAACTTTTAAAGTACATACCATATTCAAATTACGTAGATGAAAAACTGAACTCAGAGAGGTTAAATAATTTGCCCAAAGTCATCCAGGCAGCAAGTGGTATGAGAACTCAAAGGAAGATCGATTTTATTTCAAAGTGCGTGTTCTTTCCAGGGTTCCAGGCTGCCTTCTAATGCTTACAGCTGTAATAGCCAGAATTTATTAGAAACCTATCAAGATTTGGAGAACTTCAAAAAAGAGTAGAAGTTTTGGCAAACATGGGAGTTAATTTGGTTGGGGCAAAAGAATTGAGTGAATCTGGGTTGGAAGAATGACACAGGGGTTAAAATGCTTCCCTAACAAGTGCAAGGCCCCGAGTTCGATTCCTCAGCACCACATAAAGCTCAGCATGGTTGCACATGCCTGTAATCCCAGTGCTTGGAAGGCTAAGGCAGGAGGATTGTTGTGGGCCCAAGGCTAGCCTGGGCTACATAATGAGTTCAGGACCAGTCTAAGTCTGAGCTACGCAGCAAGACCCTTTCTCAAAAAAGAAAGAAAGAAAAAAAAAAAAACAATTGAGTGAATCGATTTCTTTTAGTAATATGTTGTGGTTTACTTAGGTCTGCTTAAGTGGGTTCTTGTGCAAAGCACCTGTCAGCCAACTGATGTAATCCTTCCAAAATATGCACGGTTTTTTGTTTGTTATTTTCTAACAAAGAGTAGTTTGGCAGATCCAAGTAATCCCCATTTCTTACATTATTTGGGTTTCTGGGCTCATCTTAAGTAGAGAAAATGAAAAGTATTCTCCTGTCAATACATGATGGTTATGACTATTTATAGTGACCTGAGACTCAAATGAGACTTTTCAAAGGATTAAATGTTTTAGGAAGGCAGCAATTGCACATGAGTATGTCAGAGAACCTCCCTAAAAGTTTAGGTGTTTATGTTCCACAGCTTATCAAATCTGCTGTGCTTCAAACATATATACATATACTTATATACATACATATATATATGATATGTGAAATCCCTTGTTCCTCTATTGTGCCTACAAGGATAGGTACTCATAGAAGCCTTCAGTGACATAATAACACCATCCAATTGCTTTTGTTCACAGAGAGTAAGTACCTTTAAGTCTATGTCTATGAACTAAGGCATGTCTGGCTACAATTAAGAAGAATTTTCAGACGAGAATTATTCCTAAGGAACACATCTTCTAGTCCAATCCTTTTTCCAGAATTTCTCAGATTAGGCAACTGAGGCTCAGACTGCATCAAAGATGTATTTGACATCAACTCCTCACTCACTGGGCAGATGTTTGTTTCCTAGATGGATTGTAGTTGAGCCCGTACCACCAATGTTTGGATAAACCAATCTCATTTGAAAAGTAAGAAGCTCACCAAATTTTTCTTTATTAACCTGCAAGAGTATAATTCATGAAGTATAAATAGTGGATTGAAACTAAAAAAGTACAGTATGCAGTGAGTTCTCTTTCTTGTCAACAACATAAAATAAACTTTTTTTCCCATTTTCTTTTGTGGAGGGATTTGGCTAACTGCATTCTCCTGTAATTGGCAGTAGCAAGGCATGCTTCAGTATGGGAATGAGATACGTGGAGGAAGTGTTTGGTAGAAATGGATTTGCTCTGTGGAGAAGCACATCCAGTTATTACAGCTCACCTGGTCTGACTGCAGAGAATTACTGCACAGTGAGGAAGTGGAACATTTAACATCTTGCTCACCTTCTTCGTGACCCCTTCATACCACACCCCTGTTGGGAGACAAAACAAACACAGTGCTGAGAATTCCCAAGGGCTGAGGGCCCAGTAATCCTTTCAGGGCTCCTCTAACCTGATACTCCCTAGCTAAGGTGGGACTCTGAGAGTCTGACAAGACTGCAATCTTTTCTTCTTTGCTTTCCCTGTTCCTTTTGCTTAAAAATAACCACTGTATAATCCCAAATATTTTATCACAACTCCCTCCCCTACTTTCTTTTGTGAATAACTCTATTAAAAGAAAAACAAGTGACAATCAAAGATTGTGTAATGGATGAGAGGTGCTGATCTGGGACGATTTAGGCAACTTGAAAAGTAAAATGACATCGTTAAGTTCACCAGGAAGAATCCAGCTGGATATTTTGAAGCACTTCACAATCATGGCGAGGTTCTTTTGTCCCACAGAGAGAGCATAGGAGGTGAGCCATGAAGTATGACATCTTAAAATTCAGTGTGTGAATGAGGCTCCCAGAAGATCCTTAAAATAGTTGGTCCCTCCCACCTGGAGAGGAGGACCATGCAGGACATTGGCTCTCTTTCTTTGCACTGGGGACAAAAGATAGTTCTATCCTGAAGCATTTTATGGCTCTGGATTCAATAGAGTTGCCATAGAGAGCCTGGATTTTAGATATTCAAAAGGTTTAACATCTGTTTTTTTTGTTTGTTTGTTTGTTTGTTTTCCTGAATTAATTTAGTGAGTAGCTGTTTGGAATTTCCTGTGGCAGTCAGACATACCTATGATCTTTGAGGAGAAGTAAGTCTTTAGTCTTTTTAAGGTTCTATTTAAAAAGTTTATGATCATTTTATCCAACCAGGAAAGATTGGTATCAAACACAGTGGCCACATGTGCTGCCAAGCACTAGTAAATCCATACTAGGGTCTGAGAAACCAGCCACTATTGGAGAACCTACGTGACCAGAACCTGACTGTATGCTTTCAACATCCACTTCACCATTTGTAACTTTGGGCCAGCTGCTCCTTAGTATTCAGTCTCATCATCTATACAAGGATCCTAAGGGTACTAATCTCTATGAGTTTTTATAAGAGAACAATCAAGTTAATTTCTGAGAAATGCTTTTACTAGTACATAAAAATAATGCTGATTCTTGTCTCAGTTACTTTCTTATGGCAGAGACACGATGCCTGACACCCGCAACGTCAGAGAAGAAAGACTTATTTTAGCTCATGGTTTCAGAAAGCCTCAGTTCATTCACAGGTGTGGTTGGCAGCCGTGGAAGGACCCGAGGGAGGCCCAGCCAGAAAGAGAGCTGTACATTTCATGGCACCAGGAAGCAGAGAGAAAGGGGACAGAGCTAGCGAGAAAAGCATATCCCCCCAACTCATGCTCCACTGGTCAGTCCCTTCCAGCCTGGCCCCGCTTTCTAACAGGCCTTCATCATTATCATGCATGGACTAACCCACTGGTACAAGTAACGCCCATGATCCAGTCACCTCCCAAACAGGTGAGGCTTTTAGGGAACATTCCAGATCCAAATCACGACAGTTCCTATCATTTTAAATGTGCTCATCTCCAGATCAGCACTGAGGCACAGAGGATGGATGGAGCTGTCTTCTCAAAAAAAAAAAGTAAATCACTTGAAATCTTAGATATCCAAGGTGTTCTTCAAGGTGACTGTTAGAACAACTCCAGGTGACGCTTCATGTGTTTCTGCCACTGGGGCACCTAGAGTTGTAGCACTTGATGGCCTGGTGTGCTTTGACCTTCTCTCTGGTTCCCAGCATCATGTTTTCTCTTTAGTTGTTGTTGATTTCCTTGAAATGTATAAGGGAGGACTTGCATTTTTTCCTCTTTAATAAAAATGAATATTTGCATTGTTATGGTCTCTAATTATTTTTTATCCTAGGACACATGAAAAGGAGATCATGTTATATATACATATATATACATATATATGTATATATATATATATATATATAATTTTTTTCACCAGTGACTCTCAGATCTAAGACTCCTGTGTAGTTAGATGTGTAACAAATTAACATGAACCCAAGTGAGTAAATCCCTCCAGAATTGGATGGAAAACTTACCTAAATTGCTGTTGTTGCTGCTGACAAACTAACGTGGAAGTTGCCAATCTTTTACAAAAAGCCTTTCAGTGTTTTTTTGTCTAAAGTATCAAAAAGAAAGACAATGCATAATTATTGAGCATATGCCTTAGTACATGCAATATATACAGTATATGCTATATGCGAGGTTGGTATAGTATGAGACTACAAGAGGCATTCGTCAGAGACAAGTAAGTTATGCCAACATATAAGCTTTTATACTTTTTACTCTTTCTTCCAAGACATTTCTTAAGTACACTTTGCTCAAAAAGAATATTCCATTACAGAAACAGAAATCCACACTAATTCAAACTGGAGACAACCTCAGAAAAATTCTGAAATTCTCTCACAATTCAAACCTTACTTATTTCAAGGAAGGGGGAAGCCCTGTTATGAAATATCAAGTGTCTCCAGACCCTTCATTTTTCTTATGTCAACCTGCTAAGGTTTACAGCCAGGAAGTCTGCCCAGAGGACTAAGTCCTGAGTGGAGCTTTCCAAGCCCTTACCGTAGCAGCGTCAAACACCGTGTATGCCTCCCGTGGGGGAGCCTTCTGCCAAAAAAATCTTGTTTGCAGTCTGTCTGTGTTTTGCACAGCCCTTACTTAGCCTTTTATCATTCAGCCAAGTTAAAACAAAGCCAATCAACTTTCATAAGTGCCAGTTATTTTTCAAAAGGTTCCATGTGTATTAGCTCATTTAATCCATATAATAATCTTGAGAGGTGGATTCCACTATTTTCAGGTGATAAAAGAGAGGCACCCAGAGATTAAGGAATTGCTCGTGGGTGCCCAGCTGGAAGAACAGTCAGGACTCAGACCTCGTCTACCCAGCTACAGCTATGGAGCATCTGGTCTCGTGGTTCCATTGCTGTACTGTCCCAACAGATTGAGTGGTCTAATAGACTTACCTGTGAGACAAATTTTCTTACTATAATTTTTGTGTCTAATCCAATAAAATGTCAATATTTTGAGAAAATGAAAAAGGTTGAACACATAAATTTAGTAAATAACTTTTTAAAAACTTGGTCTCTAAGAGAAATTGCCTCTTACAGAGAAGCAGTACCTCTGAACCCAGAACAAAATTATGTCATGGTTAAAATTCTGTTTGTTAAGTGGCCATAGAGTCATTGTTCAGGGAAAATCCATTAGCAGATTCTTGGGATAGAAAACTGACAACCTGAGAGTGTGGGTGTCCGAGAGGGGCTCCACTCCTCAGCAGGGGGTGTTGCTTGTGCAGGTTAATCGTATAGAATTTCATAGTTTGATATGGAGGTGTGTGCATTGCTCCAATGAAAATCCCACTGAATACCCCCACCGCTACACTCAGTGTCATTGGCACATGAAGGGAGAGGGTATTTATGGAAATTTGGGAACTGTTGGTATAACCCTGGGACCTGCAGAGGCAGCACAGGGAAGCAGGGACCCAGAGGCAGAAAGACTCCCAGGAGCTTCTGCCCCTGACAACAGTTTACACATATCTCAGGGGCATCCTGGATGTGCCCATGGCTTGAATTAGGGAGTTTGCGCAAGATCACTTAATTTTCAAGTGGCAGGAAAACCCCAGGTGTCACAGAGGTGGAACGCCTGGCCTCAGTGTATTCCCTCTCCCTATGAATCCAGATTTTTCATGAAGGCTCTTATTCAGTGCAGTCAAAATTCAACATCACAACTTTTTTGACCGAGTGATGAATTTAATTATTGCTTATATTTAATATATCTTTTGATCTTTTATCATAGTTACTTTTTTTCTTTGTCATGGAGATTGGGAGAGAGAGAAAGAGAGAAACAGGAAGAGAAAGAAGAAAGAAAGTGCTCTTCAGGATCTCTCTCACTCTTTTTTTTTTTTTCTGGAAATGTCCTGGGGCTCCTTCACACAAACACCGAAACCAAACAGTCATATTATCACTGTGTTCCTAACCCTGGAGACACTTAGCATGGGTGTGGGTTTGCATAACAGGGAAACTAGTATTGACCTGGTACAAATGCTAATTAAATGTTGAAAAATTCCGGGATAACGCTGCACTGATACAAAAGGAAGGGTGTGTGTGTGTGTGTGTGTGTGTGTGTGTGTGTGTGTGCGTGCGTGTGTGTGTGTGTGTGTGAGTGTGTGTGCATGTGCGAGTGTGTGTGTTTGTTTCTCTAAACCATCTAATATTATTTGACAGTGAATACAAAGCTCAGGACCAAAACAGAAAGGAAAAACAGCTTGCATGAATGGATAAGGAAAATGGCTCCCTTTTGCAGGGAGATTGTGACTCATCGTGTGACATAGCATTAGCCACCCTGTCTTCTTGTTTTGTCCTCCACCTTTCAGGTGGGGACTGGGATGCTTGAGAATGCTACCACTCAAACAAAGGATCCTTCCAGGGTCTGGAGAGGCAGACGCTTAAGGGCATGCCTCCCTGCAAGGGAAGTACTGACTTCTGAAACTTTGTAATTCTGTTTGCAAAGGTGAAAGCAAAACTGGGTTTAACAGCAAAAGCTAAAAAGAAAAACTCAATTAGCACGAAAGTGGGGAGAGTAAGAGAGGAGAAAGGCGTGGAGCAAAGGAAAAATAAAGCCTAACACGTACCAAGGAAAGCATTATGAAGTCTGTGTACTTCTTATTTTTTTCAAGAGAACTGCTAAACCACATTCCAGCTTCTCCTTCTTAAATTCACTTCTAATTCACATCTGCAGACACCTGCGAAGTGGAAGAATTCAACATTCAAAGGGCACGAACTCCCAGTTAGAACATGTGACCGGCTCAGATAAGCACCTCACGGTATGGCTTTTCATCTTTGGCAGATGCTCTTTAAACAATATGTAAAAGGGAAAGAAAAACCTAACTTTTTCCTTTGCCCTTTGAATGAATTTTTTTACTATAGGAAATAGACGTGTCTGACATGGGTGTACTCTGATTCAATGAAACAAATACTCTTTGCTTGCTCACTATTAAAATGAGGAAGCAGCTTGCCCGCAAATTCTCTAAAGGAAGATTGAGAAGAAAAAGGAATTGTGGTTAATCCTTTCCCAGGTCACACCTAACAGAGGTCTCTGCTCAGAGGGAAGTCAGTCATATTTTAAATTAAATATACGTTTTACAATATACCGAAGGAATCATTGAAGAAAGAGTTGAGTCAGAAGTTCAATACCACGTTAAAAATACCAATCGTGAAATAGTACTTTCCATCCTGTAACTAAAGATCTGAGCACTTCTATTAAATATTACCAGAAACCTAAATAGATAAAAATATATCTTGGTTAATGAATTCTGAGGAAGGGTGAGTTAAAGAAAGTATTGCCTTCTGCATAACTTTGGAGTATTTGATAGGCATATATATATATATATATATATATATATATATATATATATATATATATTCTTTTTTTCTTTTTTGACAATGGATACAAATTTCAGGACATATGTGTCAAATCTGAGATGGTTTCATTAACACAAAATTATATATCATATTTTAAGGAAAGAAGTCTGGGAAAAATTGTCATAGAAGAAAAATGGCCCTTGAAGAGGCCATACAATCTAAACTTCCTGACACACGGGCACTAGCCATCCCATTTTGTTCTCTCATACTCGTGGGCTAATTCAGGTATTATGCCGGGATGCCTCTCTTCGCAACACCCGAACGTGAGCGCTGTGGTGGGGCTCCAGTGCACAGCGGTGGTGGGAAAACCAGCACAGCTTTCCAGAGCCGGCATCCGCCGGGCGCGGCCAGCAGGGGCGCTACATCGACGCTCAGCGTACAGTTAGAAAATGCTCATTTGTGTTCACAATGGGCATGCAGTGTTAAAAGTCACACCTTTTTTTCCTTTGAAAAATATGCTTGGTCTTTTTAATGAAAAAATTCCAATTATTGGCCCTGTTTCTCCCTACCACTCTTCCTTTTGGAGAAGTGCTTTTCTACAGTTTCGTGTGTCAATCCTTTTGGTGTCAATCCCTTACCTGTGCTGGTACAAGGAACACTTTAGCCAAGGAGTCATGGACTTTGATACTGTCTGCTTGTTATGTCTTTGTGGCAATAAATTCTGCTTCTCCTTGATTAAGGGATTATGAAAACTGCCATGTAAAACTAACGCTGCAGATCAGCAATAGAAGAGATTTTTTTAAAAAGTATTTGAGTAACATGGAGATGTTAGTCTAAGGGATTGAAATTATAGTGGGATTACTTGGAAAAGATAATGATATGTCCAGCAGCAGATACTGAAAGATCCTGAGTTAATCATCTTAAGTAACTTCTTGAAACACACTCTCATGCTGGAAAACTTCTAAGGAGAAGAAAAGAGGAGCAAGCCAGAAGAGAGGAAATAAATGTTTTCTCTCAATTATGGTTTCCAAAATATGAGAGAAATAGAACAGTTGTATCTGGCAGGAGGAAGACTGCAAGTGAAATTGGCTCTCTCGTAATTTTAGTCATATCTTCCAGGATCAAAATTCAAGTGGAAAGTTTTTTCCCTGTGTGTGGGTCTTTTGCCTTCTGTTGACTCTGGTCTTCCTTGACAACCACGCGCCAGCTCTCTGGCACCGGCTCGTGGCACGGGTTGCACGATGTGGCCTATCAGTCATGTTGAACACACCCCATAGCAATCACCATTCTCATTCAAGGCAGGATAAAAAGAATTCAGGGCACAATGTAGTGTTTAGGGAGGTGATCTGGAAGCATTAGCCATACAACTTTGGCAGAAACTGTTTTGTGAATGTGTCAGTAATATCTCAAGTACATGAAAAACCAGCTTTACTGTCCCTTGACACAAGATTAATTTATTTTGTACTCCGAACGCATTTAGCATTGTATGGTGGACAAATATTATCCCTGTTTTTCAGCTGTAGAAACTGGAATGCTAAGAGGTTAAGCAACGTTCACCAAGTTACCCAGTGAGTCATTTTCTGAATCAGGAAATGCATTGGTGGCTAAGATTCCCTTTTCCTCGATTCTACCAACCAGATTTAACACACTGTACAAAACTGTGCTTCCTTAGTGCCTTTTAATGAGTACTGAACAAATTTTCTGAGACTTAAAAAAATCATAAGATGTGACATATTTCGTGGAGCAATAAAATTTGGTCAATAACATTAATTCATGCAACCAGCTTTATGGACCACTGATTGAGTATGGGAGCCAAAAAAAACCCTCTTCTCCTACACTCCACTTATGATTTGAAAATATCCACACAGTGCTTCTTTGCCTCCAGAATATAGGGATAATTATTCCTATTACAAATTTCATAAGAAAGTTACATATTACTTGAGATGCTTTGAGTTGAATGGATGGAATTACTAAATATATTTTAAATGATCGTATCACTTCCCCTTTTCTAATAGAACTTTGATGTTTAAGAAAAAATGTGTAAAATTGTTAGCTAGTTTGATCATATATGTGTACACTTGTCAAAATATCTCAGAATGATATTCCATATTTCAGTACTTGACACTATTTTAAAAATATATTGATGTAATCAGTCCTTATGACAACCACTGGAGTACTGACCTTAGTGTGGAAATAAGTCTTGAAATATGAGAACTCTGCCTTCAAAAGTCTTACTGATCATTCATTCTGCTGCCATCAGTACTGTTTTCAGCTCCCTACTTCCAACCTCTAGCTAAACCCTTTCTAAAGCTATGGCTAGGACATAGTAACCAATCTGTAATTAGGTTCATCAAAATACTGGAACTTATGGGCACTGGGCTGGATGTTGCTTTTAAGGGAACTGTATTAGATGAAAATGGAAAAGCAACAAGGGCACAAATACAGAAAAGACAAGAAGAGTAACAGAAGCCTCCTTTAAATACTGCAGATTTCTGATCCAAATGACTGACGGCAGCCCTGTTAGGATCCACCTGTCATCCTCCAAATGCCATTTTGAAGAGTCTGTAGTGCACTCTTCATAGGTTTACCTTGTTTTACATTTCAGCTCCTGGCCATGTTCCATGTGTGGATACCGTTAAATGAATTGACATAGAAACCCCACCCCACCCTCCTCCCCTGCCCAGGGTATCCTGGGACTTTGTTCCCCTTAACAGGTAGTGAAGACTCGGAAGATTTCCCCTCACATCAGTTATGCTACAGGGAAATGAGAGGTTTCGACCATCCTTGGATCAGTTAGGACAGCAGCGGGACTGTTTGATACTAGTGGTAGTAGGAAAAAGAGAAAGAACACCCCATGGGGGGAAGAATAGTGGGAAAAGTCAGGGTAGTCTGGTGCCTCATCCATCTTTCACAGCTAAAATCTTCAGGCTTTTTTTTTTTGAGGCAGGGTCTTGCTCTATAGCCCAGGTTGGCCCTGAACTCACTACGGAGCCCAGGCTAGCCTTAGACTCACAGCAATCCTCCTACCTCAGCCTCCTGAATGTTGGGATTAAGGGATTACAGACATGCACCATGACTCAGGGTTTATATGGTGCTGAAGAATCAAACACAGGTACTTAGCGTTTACCTAAGCACTTGCTAGGCAAGTACTTTAACCACTGAGCCATTCCTCCAGCCCCAAATCTTAGGTTTTTGTGTTTTGTTTTAGTAAAGAAGAGAGTAGTCTTTGTAAGTTGGTGTTATCTTTACACATGAAGAGATAAAAAGAAAAGTTTGGAAAGGTAAACAACTGATTCAAGGTGACATCAGGATGAGTTGCTAAATCTTGAATTTGGAGCCATTTTGCTTTAGATGGGAAGTTCCTCTGTGCCAAGTAGTTATGCTGTCATCCGGAAAGTGATGTGACGCATACTCAGCTCTGCAGAGCCTCCCTCTGTCGTCAGGTGAGTCAGGCTACTGACCTTCCCAGGAACCTCAGAGACCCCATAGCAGCCTTAAGAAAAAAAATTAACTAGCCACCAGCTTTTCTTAAAATTAAAGCTATTAAAAGTCATAATAAAATTAAATGTGAGGCAACCATGATACATAAGGTAAACTGTAGCACCTCATTAAAAAGAAAACCCTACCTAATAATATCTTCTTGTAATTTCTCCACCTGCTTCTATTTGAAAAAGGCAAAAATGTCATTATCACAATAAGCTATCATCCTCTGTGACAACTCTATCCCACAGAATTGCTACAAGCACTCAACCATTTCCCCTAGGGGACACACAGAATTGGCTTCCTATGAGCCTTACCACATTTTGTCAACTTAGGGACCTTATATGTAAACTTGTTTTACGTTATTTTTTTGAGGACACTTATTTAACATTGTCAATTCATTAACATCGAGCTTACAGCCAACAGCACTGTCACTCATGCACAGAGTGTGTCTAACACACATATTGGAAGGTGCATTCTGGCCTCAGGAGTTCTAAAGAACACCACAGCACTACGCTCAAGGTCCATTTTAAGCAGTGAATCACAACAAAAGACACAGCCATGCAAAAAGCATATTAGGTAGGCTTTAAAAAGGCCATTTGTTATAATATGAGGGCTGAAATGGCAAGGCAGAGAATGACTTTGTTTTCTACTTCATCCTACAACTTAAGTTTGTTGCCACTTTGTGCCTATCCCTAAGCAAATAGAAAACATTCTAAATACTGACTGTGAGTTTATGAATAAATTTTAGTTGTGTAGATAAGTTCACAAATAATGGAAGTCAATCATAAATGCTGTCTTAGTTCCTTTTTCATTGCTGGGGGAGAATTCCTGACATCCACAACTCTAGAAAGGAAAGGTTTATTTTGGCTCACACTTTCAGCAGTTCTCCACCCATTCAAGGGCACCCTGCAAAGAGTGCACAGGCCCATCTGGAGAGAAGCTGTTCACAGCATGGCAAATAGGAAGCAACGTGGGCAAGGAGGGTAGAGTTGGTGCCTACTCTTCCAGGTCATGTCCGTGTGATCTGCCCCTTTGGGGTCAAACCCCAGCGATCCACCCCTTCTGACCAAGCCCTATGTCTTAACAGCATATGGAATCTATAGATATTCCACACTATCCAAACACATGAGGCTTCTAGGGACATTCCAGATCCAAACTATAATAGATGCAATAAACCACATGAAATAAATTTTAATCCTGTGTTTTCTTACATTCTCATCCACACTGAGAAATCAGTTGATGGACCTAATCTGTACACTCGGAATTTTAGTGGTTAGTTATCAACGTAATTATCAACCCTGCTTCAGTTTGTACCATTCCAAATCTGATGATATATTTTCAACTAATATTCTAAGGATAAATCAACTGAAGTGTAATGAATTTTTAAAATTACTGTGTCATAAAATTAAATCAGTCACAGGGATACCAACTTGAAATAAATGTTAGTAATAACATATGATAGTAGGACAAAATTGGAAAAGGGAAAGAATTGGAAGACGGGTTTGCACATATGCCAGATATTCATTTCAGAACCACTGTTGCTGCAATATCCTCCCACTAACTTTTTCTTACCAAGTGCTATAATCCCACACAGTCCACATGATGCTCTGAGCTATTAAGTGAAGTGACAGAAAGGGAAGTGAGGGAACAGCTGGGCGATATCTCCCAGTGACTTGAAAGCCATGCCTAGGAAACAAGTAGTAAAAACCATGTAACAGAAATTTGGAGCACAATGGACACGGAACCACTGATAAGTGATGGCCTTCCCAGTATGGTTTTATTATTAATGGGCTTATTCTTAAAAATCAAAAGTCCATGGAAAATGAATATTGTACAAATTCCGCAATTTGGCATTCTGATATTCTATAGATGACAGCATGCTTTATCTTGCAGAATTTTGGTAGAGTTATCAAAGATACTTATACAAGTGTGCATTCAGGAGTTGAGGCCAGGTAATGATAACGTTAAGGATGATGTGTAGATACAAACTTATTCAACTGCCTGCGAACAATGCTTGAAGTAGTTCAGATTAGCACCAGGTTGGGTCCACTCTGAATTGCTTAGATCTTCAATAGAAACTGGCTATCCTCAAACTTGTGAAATTTGAAGTTCAAGAAAATTAAATCTATGGATAGAGCAAATCCATTTTTTCTCACAATTTTCTAACCAATGAACATTGTGTGGGAAATTGATTCCATATGTTTTCAAGTCATTTATGCAACTTGAATAATTAAAATATTCACTGGTAAGAGCTGCCTGATGTCTTTAAAGTCAGGAAATTATCTTATGCCAAAAGTAGACAAATCAAACACCAGAAGGTCAAACTAAATTTGAAAATTTCACATCCCAAAATGTAATTATTCTAAAAAAGTAAATGTTTGTTAATCTATCCTCTTTATTATCCCATGGTAAAGAAATCAATTACCTTATTCTTACATAGTGCTAGTTATTCAAGATCTACAAAATCTTTTTCTATATATCTTTTTCTTACTACAGCTACCTATAATGTACATTGAAAAGACTAGACTATTAATGACTTTTGCAAGAAAAATCTTGTTATCTCTTTTAAAAAACAGTAATATAATAAAATTAATAAATGTTTTTCTATGTTTTCAAGATAAAATTATAGTAAATATACTATCAAGTTCAGTAAAGAGATGTACATCATTTTAATCATATCGAAATATTCCCAAGTTTCAGCTATTATTCCCATTTTGTTGTTTGAAAAATAAAGGTCATGATAAGATTAAGTAGCCTGAGAAAGCACATCTTAACTGAATAAGCCAAACCTTACCCGAAACACTTTAGAAATCCCTACTGAGAAGCATTCTTAAGGGAGATAGCTAATATATCTTACCCGTACAAATTCAAGTTTAGACTACTTACTTGTGCCTGGAAAGAGAATAAGGCTGTGGAAAGATATAAAAATAAAGAATATTGAAAATTTTACAGTGTTTCCAACATAGAGATGGCTGCATCTGATGTTGAAGATCTCCATTCAAGTCTCACTCTTTGCATAGCTTTGTGATGTTGGTCAAATCCCTTGAAATCTGAATCTCTATCTTCTTTTCTCATAAGAAAAAAAAAACTTTATAAGTTTTTGAGGATAAATTGAGGTGGTAAGAGTTTTTTTATATAAATTGACAAGTATCGTGTACGTAAAATGATATGAATTATCAGAGTAATATAGAAATAATAGGTTGTTTCTATGCATAATGGAGTTGAAATAATCAATTCTATTATGTTTTTTATTTGTCTTATAGTACAGCTTTAATTTTTCTTCCTCCTCTTTGTATAGTAGAAATTTACAAAAACATAACATATAAACTGCTTCAAAGCATTTTTTTGAAAATCAAGAAAAATCTCTGTTTATCTCTCAGCTTTATATCAGTGTTTCAAAATGAGATAGCCCTTGGGTTGCTTTGTTTTTCTTGAAAATGTAAACTTCTTTAATATTTTCAAAAACTGATTAATCTAACAAAATGGACTATGGCTTTTCAAATAAGATATTCCTTCAGGAAAAATAACTGGGTGGTGGGGTAGGGGGTGAGCGTTCAGGGACAAAAGGAAGAAAACAGATGATTCAGTTAAAACAAGCTGATACCTGCCAGGACAATCCATGGAAATCACCCATCACTGTGCATACTGTGCTTATGCTATAATTAAAAAGGGATTAAAAGGAACTAGAGCATAGCACCTCTGATTGCTGTTAGCATTCACCCTCAAGAACAAAAAAGCTAGGGTGTTAAATTTAGCCTGTGGCTCTCAACTAAACCCAGGCGTCTAGCCTGGCCTGCGGGCTAGAAGTGCTTTGACAATGGATGGACAGTTAGTTTCCCTCCTGGACATGTTTCTTGAAAAAATAGAAGGGGGAAAATTTGTTTTTAAGCCAGAAATACCCTGTGTACCTAAGGAACCTGAGGCGTTCCCTCCTCCTCCTCTAATTGTGATGCCTGAGCTCTGGAATTGATAATTCTGAATGCACTGAGTTTTTTTCACATGCTTTATTGAGGTTTCAGAAATGACATTTTCATTCTCACAAAAAAATGCATGCTTCTAAATCCTATGTCCTGAGAAACTTAAACCCTTTTTCTCAGTTTCAGCAGTAGTAGAGACCTACCATTTTCTCTGAGTAAGAGGCTGCCTCCCTGTTCCTTGCCCTTTTCCCCTCCTCCTCTCAAAATGAGAGTTCCATTGTGTTTACCTAGAAATGGGGCTTTGTGGCAATTAAAAGATTCCAAAGTGGCAGAGGCTAATGTACCAGTAGAGCTGGATTCCAGCTTTCCATGGTAACACCCAACTTCCCTGCTCTAACCACCTCCTTCTAGTCCACCCAGACAATGCTAATCCTACCTCTGTGGTTACTCTGAAAAGGCATCCAGTTTGGTTATCAGAAAGGATCTTTCTTAAACAAATATTTGCCAGAGTCTGTTTTACTCCTCTGAGGAGTGAGCGAAGGATGGGCTTGATTCCCTTAATCCTTTCTGATCACACAATGTGTTGATGATAATAGAAGTAGCCAGGGTTACTAGCACCGGAGCCCAACCTGTGAGTAGACTGACCCTTTACTGCCTTGATGATCTTCAGCCTCAGGGAGATTGATGGGCTGTACATCGCCTTGGTGACTATTATTTCTTCTTGCCATCCACTGCCTGTCCCTTCCTCTGCATGGCAGAGATCCAGGAACATTCCATGAGGGTTACAACATTTTCCTTTTACAATAATGGGCCTTACCTTTCTCTTGGTTCCATGAACCCTTTAAATGTCAAACTGTTTCACATGGGAAGATCTGATCTTGCACTCCCCATTGAAAAGCTCAAAGATGTAAGATCATTTCTCTCACGAAATGGCATGATGCTATCAATTTGATAATAACACACTGTGTGTTTATCTTCATCCTATCATCAGTTTGCATACAGCAAGGAAGTCTCGTGGATAACAAGATATGAAGAATGTGTGATATCTGGAGAAAAAGTTCTCCATAAGTTTCTTCAGGTACCCTGAACTACTGTGAAGTTTTTGCTGAGAAAGGATTTATCGTCTGTGAACTTGCTACTGGATATTTTGTTATCCATGTATTAACTTGAAGATGATGTGTAGAGATGTCAGACCAAAACTAATTTGACTTTCACATAATGTAACTTCCAGGAGAACATAAATGGATGAAAGTTCATTCCTTCAAGTTGCTCTTGAATTAGATTTTAAACTATCTCTTCAACAAAAGAAAAATTCAGAAAGAAAGGTACACATACACACACATACACACACTCACACACACAAATCCTAATAAAGAACATACTCAGAATTTTAAAATTCATTCACAGTGATTTATTGAACACCTTCTCTAGTGTGGTTTCCCCCCTCAGAACCACCCCCTTCACTTAGAACCTGGATTCTCTGCACTCCTTCCTATTCAGGGATACCACCTCAAAAGTTTCTCTCTCTTACCTGAATCATCAGTATTTCCCTACGTTTGAATCTTTTTCTTGTACATATAAATGTGCTAATAGTCTCCTGTCTTTAAAACTGTCTATTAATCTAGCCCATGCCCAGCTACTACCTTATTTTTTCCTTCTCTTAGTAGACAAAGCCCTGGAAAGTGTTGAATACACTTGCAGCCTGTAACTTTTCTCATCCTCTTTTGACTTTATTAAAACCACACCTCTGTCCCTATTATTCCAGCGAAATGACCATTCTTGTCAAAGTCCTGACTGAGCTAGGCTAAATACAGCTAAACACAAAGGTCAATTTGATTTATCCTGTGGGTAGCATCTAGCACTACTGTAGCTCAGCTTTAACTGTGCTGTAATTATGGTGCACTGGAACTAGGTTTAACACCTTCAACTGCTTTTTATTGGCTGATCACTCCCAAAAGTACTTCTCCAGTCCAGTCCGGATATCCAGGCAGGCATGGACAGGTGAGTTAACTACCTTTCCTAATCTCTATCTTAGTGTCCTAAAAACGATATTATTAAATGTGAAAAAATAGCCCATATTGCTATAACTTTCCTCAATCAACAGCCTTCAAAAGTGTTTCCTTGTTATATGTAGCTTTACTAATAAGATTCTGAGGTGTGGATTTGTTTTTCTACATGAAAATATTTTTCTGAAGACAGTAAAATCCTACAACCTTATCCTTACACTTTATCCTCAGGAAATAGTATCTGATAGCTTTATCCTTTTGAAAAAGTGAAAGTTGCATCTAGGTAGATTATATGTCATACCAATTTGGTGATATTTTTAATCTTATAAGAATTAGCTTTAACACTAATTATCATCAATAATTAATTTTAATCAGGGACCTCACCAAAAAGTATGATGATTAAAATATTTTTGAACGCATTTGTCTCCCTGGTGTGGACCCTTCTTTTTGCAAAGTGTTCTTCCTGATCTGGGCTCAGCTCTGAGCTCCCGTGATTGGCTTGTGTTCTCACAACCAGGAAGCTTGGTGCCCAGAGGGTTCCCCGCCTGTCCGATCCTGCCCCACGCTTGGTAACCAGGTCCTGCTTTACTGATTGTGGTCTGTCTAACTCCATGCTTCCTGGTTCTTGACCTGGGCCACAAACTGGTTTTTGAAATATTCCTAATAAGCTTTTCTCTAGGAACTGAGCTTCCTGTAATTAGAGGACATTGACAGTAAGATTTTAATTTCCTTATGAATGCAGGAATGAAACAACCAGATTTTTACTATGATTTCTTCCTATAGCTCTGGATACACATAGGAGCCTAACATTCACTTTCTTACAACTTTCTTCGTAATAAACCCATCTCTTTACATGTGGAATTTACACTGGCATAGGGTTTAGATTGGCATTGATAATCCCTGCATTTAAAAAAAAATGTTTTTGTGTTTTACAATGCACTGATTTCTTGGATAAGAATGAACATCAGGAAGAATACGAGTTGGGATGTGAGAAGAGGGATTTATGCTACTCCGAATGGGGCAATTTAATGTGGCAATGTCACGTGACAACCACTTTTTACAAAAGTAATGAGATTTGCTGTCTCAATAAACAATGAGAACCAAAAGTAGGAGGAAAAGGAGAAAGATGAGGCATGGAGGAAGATACACAGGGACAGAAAGGAAAGAAGCTAGGAAAGAGTGCAGAGAGAATTTTCTTTGTGTAAGATCCATTAACCCCATACCTCTGGTTATATAGAAATTTCTTAAGAGACTTAAGTATTCTCCCTGTAGAGATAGTTCAACTCCAAGAAGTCCTAACACAGTATTATTCAATTAAAAATTATCTTCTATTTTTGCACACACTATAAAGAGGTTTAAACTAGAAGAAATCAGTTATGTTGCTGAGAACTATTATTATGCTAAAGAAAAGAAGTTAGCTCAAGTTTTAAGTTTAAGTCTATGTTATGATCATGTTGCCAAAAGGATTTGATTCACTGTGATCGGTTTAGAGTAATGGAGTAGGCATTGTTTTCTCATTGACTTTGCCTGCCGGGAAATTATAGGACCTTAAGGAACTCTCTGCGCTCTCATTTCCACTTAAGGAAAACAGGAATCCCATAACTTCTTTTATAAAACCTTAGGGTACTTTTACAGCACCCTATTTATTCTAATTTCTAAAGATTAATGACAATGAGATCAGAAGAGTTGCTGATTTAGAGAAAAAAGAATCTTAACATTTTTACCAGCGTCTACTGGCAAGATATGCACATGCCAAAAACATCCTTGCTCAGAGTGCTCGTTGATGCCCATATTTCGGAATCCTCAGAAGAGAAGCCAACATTTGACTCAGCAGAAAGATTGATCCCTGTTGCTGGGTCCTCCCATTTGGAATAATATTCCAGACGGTTTGCACTACCACTCCCTATGCTGAATAAATACATGAAGTATGCCTGGACTATGTGTCAGTCTTTCCGTAATGTGAAATTCCCAGAAACATATGATAGAAGGATTCTGATAGTTATTTTAGAAAAGACAAGTCTTACTACTTGGAAACCACCCTTCTGCCTACCATGCACAACCCAGCATGGTCCCTATAACAGACAGCTCATGTTGCAAAAGAAATACCAAAAATATGTCCACACTTTACTTGTTACAGGCTTCAAGCATTTGCTTGTGAGGACTGGCTTCATCCTTGACACAAGGTTAAGTGGCAGTTGTTAAGAAAACCAAAAAAAAGGTTGCCTGGCCAGTGCTAGCCATGCCTTGTCCAGTAAGACCTGTAAGGTACTGGAAAATGTAAAAGAATCAAGTACCAGTAAAAATATTTTGGTGCTAAACATGTATGTAGTGTGTGTGTGTGTGTGTGTGTGTGTGTGTGCCTGTAAAACCTAAGATGATGTTGGTAACATTTGAATCATAAGCAACAGGTTTATTTATGTCAATAAATCATTTGACTGTTTGATGAATTCACATTTATATTAATTCTTCCTCCTTAATCTTGGAATGATTTCTCAGATTTAACATCCAATTAAGAGAAGACTACCTAGAGTCTTAGTGATATATCAGCCTGGCTCCCCTGGAATGTGGTGACCCTTGCTTTAACTGACTGAAATATGCACTACATGGATTTTCATGTCACTACTGTCTTTCATGGTATTTTTAGACTCTCTACTGAAACAAAAGTCACAGTTCTAATACAGAGCTTCAGCAATCATGTGTCTGGATTAATCTGTCATCACAGCGTTGACACTCTTTGCCGCAAAAAAAAAAAATCAGAAACTTAATTTTCTTGGCTTCTGAACAACCTCTCGGTTAAGAAAAAAAAAAAAAGAGAGGGAAGGTTAGGCCCCTAGGTCACATATTTCTGAGAAAAGATACAAGTTTATCAGATAAACTTAGAGAAAGTTAAATTATTTTGGAAGAAGTACATCTTGGAAAGTTTCTGTAAGAATAACACAGAGCTCTGTCATCAACAAGGTGTAAGTCATTCATAATGAGGATTCTGTGTGAGATGACTCATGTCTCTTGGATAAATGAACATAAAAGCAATTAGTAGGGTGTGAATTATTTGGTTTCTAAATCGCCTGACAGTTACGACAACCAAATCGAGATTTTTATCAGTCCACAGGTGGTTCAATGTATTTGGTATTAAGTTAACTCCCCCTGCCCCTGCAATTCAGTGTGAAAATTAGGAGGTTTTTAAAAAAATACTTAATGTTACACTTCCTGTTTAAGGAACAAGAACACGACAAACAGCTGTGATTTCAATAAGAGGTCACCAAATTAGATGTGTCATCCCAGTGAGCCTGTCCAATGTAATGCAAAACTGCAGATTTCATGATGGACAGTCAAGTATCTACTCAGCATGCACTGTGCACACAATAAACTGGGAGAGATGGTAAAGTTAATTGCACTGAGTGCTGCAGAAGATGCTTCACATGCTCAAGGCTGTCGTGTTTCCTTACTTAAGAGAAATTTATAACCTGAAATGTACACATTGATACAGGCCTAGAGAACTGAGGCCCGTGAAGAGATTAAGGAGTTAATCATATTGCAGTGATTTATTCCTTAGGTTTAGCCGAGAGTTTACATAACAGCATGGGTGACAGAACACTCCATAAAAGCAAAGTCTTGGGGATAAAACTGAGCAAGGTGCAAGTACTGAACCCATAAATTTCTGCTTGGATGCCTTTATGCAATTTAAAACTCTCTCTATGCCTCAGTTTCCTAGTTATTGTGAGGACTAAATCCTGTGATGCTTAATAGATCATAAACTTCTTCAAAATAATAGTCTCTATGGTCTCTCATTAACAGTCCAACATACTTTCTGGAATATCACAGGGCTCATATATGTAAATATGTAAATAGTTAGGCAAAAATGCTTATATCCTGTGTATATAGTAACAAAATACTGTAATAGTGAAAATTCTCTATTTAGGGCTGTAAAGAATCTCTTTACTAATTTCTTTATTCACTTAGGATAACTTCCAAATTTCCACGAAGCTGTGTGTGATGTGAAATTTTTCTACCTTAATAATTTCATCTGGAATTAGTCTAGTCTTTTTCTTCTAACACATTGCTCTTCATTGTTTCAAATAACCTAAACTGTTTTCTAACAAATGACTTTCGCACGTGCCTCTCATACATTCTTGCCTTTTCCCACTCTGCATCCAGTTCTTTCCACATCCTGGCCCTTCTGACAGAGTTCTGCCAGACCCACCACGTCATGCTTTGTCATGAAGTTACAGAAGCAGTAACAATGCAGAGCCACAAACCTTTCATGGTTGTGCGCACCAACCTACTTCATGGTATAGTTCAACAGGTGGCCACATTTGGCTTCCTGAAAATTCAGCTGGTTTACTTATGCTGGGATGGGTTAGTGACTTGTTTTCTGATCCTTCGTATACTTTTGTTTCTGAAATGATTCTGTGGTTGTATAGTTGCAATTTATCTAGTGAATAACTTGTTCTATAAAATCCGCCTTTCCAGCCCTGCCTGATGAAATAGCAATTATTATGGTTTGGATCAGGAATGACTCCCAAAATCCTCATGTATTTGGATTTAGTGAGATAAATGTAGAACCGTGTGCGGTTGGAAGGTGAGGCCTGGCTGGAATTGGCAGATACGTGAGGTTTGACCTGAAGAGATTGTGTCAGCTTCTTGAGATTGGGAATGGAGATCAGGGTAGAGCTTTAAGATGTATGTTATCAACTTGTGAGTGAGGAAGTAGGAGAGGAGCACCCACCCTAGGTGTTGAAAGTCTAATTGGCAGCTTGAACTAAATAAAGGAAGGATGAAGAAGCATTGTTACAGTTCTTCCTGGGAATGTTTTGGCCTTTCCTCAGTCTGCAGACAAGGACTTGGTTCTGCTTCACTTGGCCTTATGTCTGCTATGCTATGAGCATTTCTCCATCCTCGGCAGTGTGTCTCCACCATCACCAGCTGCCCGCAAATGGACTATGTGAGACTTTCTGAAACTATGAGGTGAATAAATCTTTCCTCCCTTAAGTTGTGGATATTGGGAAATTTGTCACAATAATGAGTAAATAATTATGGAAGAAATTGGTAACAGAGAATTGGGGTTGTTGCCATGACTCTACCTGACCATGTCATTTGAAAGCCTGGGCAACCATTTTGCAGAAGGAGTCTGGGAAGTTTTAAAGATGCCAGCTAAAAAGGACTTAAAATGCTCAGAGCATGATGGGGGATTGTCACCAGAGCAGAGAAGACCAGAATGCTGATGGAAGTACCTATTTCTAAGGCCAGACTCAGTTTGAAAGAAGTTCCAGATGGGAAAAAGGACTTCATTGGCAATTGGTCTAGAAACCATGCATGCTACTTTTTGGCAAAAAGTGTACTCACATTTTCCCTCGTCCAGAGACTTTGATTGATTGAATCTGAGATTAAGGGTGGTGGAGTACTTAATCTGGTGGAAGAAATCTCAAAGCAGACCAATGTTCAGGCTATCATATGCATACTGCTTGCAGCTCTTAGCCAGCTCTACACTGAGAAGCAGCAAAAAATGCCAGAGAAAAGGGACGTAAAAAGTTTACAGTTTTGTAAGACTGGATGGAGCTACAAAGGCGAAGCAGAAGAGCACTGTGATGTTAAAGAGATCAGTATTAAAAGTAAGCCAAGTACTTGGAATAGGGACTATAGAAAGGATGCCTTGAGGGCATCTCAAAAGTCAACAAGACTCCTCCCTTTACCAAGTAAAGGGTTGAGAGATAAAAGACTGCACTAAGGAGAGTACTCCAGGGCTTCTTTTAGTGTCAAAGAGAGAAATATTTGCTGGAATTCAGCCATCTAAGAGCTCAGAAGCCTGGGCAGTGATTGTTCAAGCGGTCCAGATTAATTCTCAATCTAATGGCAGATTTGGAGGGCTCCACCCAGACTTCATAAGGAAGCCTGGGGATCAGGCAGTGTGCCCCTGGGAGGGCCATGCAGAAAGTTGTGAAGGAGAACCCTAAGGGGAAATGGATACCCAGAAATTTGGAAATGCTAGAAACATGGATTGTCCACTGAGAGTCTATTGGTTGTGAGCAGAACCAGTTCAAAGCTGTATAACTTATAGCTATATGCTGTGCTATAGGGGTAGGGCCACCCAGGCTCTTTGGAACCCACATCTTGCCACAGTTTTCTCCAAATGTTGGATACGGAGCTATGGGATTTGACCTTTGCCCTGCTAGGCTTACAGTTTATGTTAGATTGCTATCTATCCCCTTATTCCTCTATTTTCTTCCAGAATGGGACTGTTTACACTGTGCCGTTGTATGTTGGAAATATTTAACCTTTCTTTGACTTTCACAGGAGCTCACAGCTAAAAGTTTGCCCTGAGTCTCAGAGAGGACTCTGGACTTGAGCTTTGTAGCAGTGATGGAACTGTTAAGACTTTGGCAACTCTTAGAGATGAACTAAATGCATTTTGTGTAAGAAGCCGAAATTTTTTGGGAACGAGAGGTGGAATGCTATGGCTTGAATCTCTGGTGATCCCAAAAGCCTCATGTGCTTGGAACTGTGTGCTGTTGGCAAGTGGGGCCTGGATGGAAGGTGCAGATGCTTTTGCCACTTGACTTCAAAGGATTATGTCAACGTTTTGGAACTGGGGGTTCCCCAGTAAAGAAAAGAAGAAGAAACATTTTTAACAGCCTCTTCCTGGGCAAGCTGTGGCCTTTGTATAACTCTTTGGACATTGGGCTTCCTCTTCACTTGGTTCCTGCCTCACTTGGCTTCTATTGGCAATACCATATCAACTCCCCAGTCTGCCATGTGCTTCCACCGTTGTCAATTGGCCATGAATGGGCTGTGTAAGACATTTGGAAACTGTGAGCTAAATAAACCTTTCTTCCCATAAATTGCAGATGTCAGATATTTTGTATCTGCAACAAATAAGTAACTCGGGTAACAATTGCTATAATTATTGGAAATGGAAACTTTAAGTTCTTAGAGTAGCAGAACAATAAGAAATGGGTGTTTGGAATTGGTTCTTACCTTGTTTGATATACCTTTTTATTATATTATTTTTCAGTGCTGAAAATAAAACCAGGCTGATCTTGAACTTGCAATTCTCCAGCATCAGCCTCCCAGTTTACTAGTATAACAGGCTGGCACTATTTTGTGGGACTTAAAAACATCAATATTCCTGTGGCCAGTGGTAAAGAAGATAGTGGTAATCCATTGACAAAACAGTTATTTGAATGATCTTCTTTTTTTGAAATGTAATCAAGTGTACACGGCATAGAAAATAAGGCTTTAGGATGACAATTAGATATTTCACAAGACATTTTAGTAAATATAAAGTGTATGGTATGGTTAAGAGTTTGCTTTTTAAAATGTGGAGAAAGAAAATGAGTTGCTTGAGGTTTTAAATTCCTACCTAAGTGCTTTGGAAGAAGGTAGAAGGAAGAAATGTTAGGTCATGATGAATTTTGGTGATAATAGTTCACTTTACAGCGATTCTGGGTTCATGGTATCATCACCTTGAAAAGCAAAGTGAAGCTCTAGCATGCTGGTTGCTTGGTTAACCAAAGCCTAAACCCAAAGACCAACTACACCAAACCAAGATGTAATGCTAGACAGCTTTTTCAGTGTACTAGAAAGAAAGGTATCAAAGGTGTAGAGAGAATGCTAGAGTACATTTATAATATAAGATTGATTCATTTCCCTTTTAACTTTGAGAAGATCCAGAGATACTTCCTTCACAAATGTTACATAAGGCTCCAGGAAATACATTCACAAGCTTCTCTGAAGAGACCTATGGTAGATATTTTAATAGGGCAGTGCCATGGATTATATACAGCTTGTGTTTCCTAAAGGTCCATGTGCTAGAACTGTGGTTCAACACATACATGATAATGATAAGAGGTAGATGGACCTGTAAAAATGGGAGATATTTCAAGCCTGGTCCCACCTCTCACACTGGCTGTCTGCCCCTTATATAATCACTCACTTTTACCTATGCTCCCACCATGATGTCATCTACTGTTGAACTGGAGCTGGCACTATATTGTTTGGACTTGGAACCTCCAAACCTTTGAGCTAGATGAATCTCTATTTTTTATAAAGTACCCAGATTTTGGTGTTTCACTATAGCAAATGAAATTGACTAATGGAGCCAGGAATAGAAAGAAACTCTTAACCATAGAGGTGAACCCCTGGAATTCAGTGATAATAATGGGAATTCACAAGATGCCAACAGCCAAAAAGGTTCTCATAACCATCAAAGACAATGTGAATATGATGATCTTCATTGGCAAGGGAGCCAAGGCAGTGATCAGGATAACTTCACCGAAAGATACTGACAATGGCTAAATCAGGAGTCTGCAGCCTCAGGCCATGGACTGGCTACAGTCAGTGGCTGTTAGGGATTAGGCCCCGCAGCACAATGCGAGTAGTTAGCCAGCCTGCGAAGCTTCCTCTGTATTCACAGCCACTCTCCATCATTTGAATTACTGCCTCAGCTCTGCCTCCTGTCAGATCAGCCGCAGCACTGGATTCTCAGAGCATAAGACCTACTGGGAGGTGCACATGCAAGGGAGCTGGATGGCACACCATGTATGAGAATCTGCTACCTGGTGACCTGTGTGGATCTGAGTCAGTGATGCTAGTGTTGGGAAGTAGCTGCAAATATAGATTAACATCAGCAGAGAGGTATGATGGTACTTATGGTATGACAGTACTGTCTCCCATCAACACCAGAGAGGACTGTTGTTTATAATTAATGAAATCAAACGCAGAGTTGCTATTGATTCTGCATTCTGGTGAGTCATAGAACTATTTCATTATATATTATAATGTAATACTAATAAAAATAAAGTGCACAACAAGTGTAATGTGCTTAAATCATCCTGAAACCATCCCTCTCTTTCAGGCCTACGGAAAAAATTGTTTTCTGTGAAACTAGACCCTGGTGCCAAAAAGCATGAGGATCACTAGGCTAGAAGATAATGATATTCCTAAAATGAAAATTAATTAACTTCTAAAGTCTGATGGAAGCAATAAAGCTCTGGACTTTATGAATAAAGCTCTTACTTGAGTCATCACCATAGATGGTTGTTTTCAACTTCTCAACTAATTTTCAGATATGAGAGAGTTAACAGATTTGGAATAAATTTAATTAAGGAGCAGTCACATTCTCTTGAAAAAAGACCCTGTTATGTAACCAGACATTTATAGGAACTTCTTCCCTTGAGGCCTCTCCTAAGAGACTTGTAGTCACTTGCACCATGATTATGCAGTGGGAAAAGGTAAATATTGAAATGTTTTTAAGGATGATCCAGTACCATCTCTAAAACGAAATGAATTTCTGGAAGTTAAATCACCTTGTTTTTCTCTGGTTCATAATAGAGGCTTGCTGGTATTTGATGATGTCAGAGTTGTAGGTTAGGCTCAGAGTGAGCCAAAGTGCTCCCTGTGACTTTCCCCTCAGTGTCAAAATTACATGCTTCCAATGGGTTAAATAATTTTAATTATCCCCATATTGGCTATTATGATACAAAACTCCATAATGTGTGGAAGGTGTGACTTTGCGTATAAAGATATTAAACCAAAAAACAATTTTGCATTTCTGAAGGGTTTGTGCAGATTAGTGGCATCATCAAGTGTTCACGAGATGTGCAATTCTTGCCACACTCCTATTTAATCTATCTGTTTAGTCTGTGCAAAAGAGAGATGAGATTATAGTTACTTTAATCAACTGTTAACTCCAATCATAGCTGGTGAAAGAGATACCATTTTTGTCACTATGTCAATGAATGTATCCACTGGCTTACAGGTGCACAGGTATTGACTTGGTAAATGCTTGATCACCTGAAGATGTACTCTGTTAACATCAGAGCAGTTTGTGTTTATTGGTCAGGGCCAACATTGTACCCTTATTGTTCTATCTTAGAGAGGTGTTCATGCACAATTGTTATTTATAATTTCATCTTCAGGAATTTTGATAATGTTCTCATCATAGGACATGTTCTACAATGAGAAGGTTATCAAAATTCAGTATTAGTTCACTAGTGAAACGATCGTGTTTTGACCTGAAAACATGAAACAATTCTTTGGTAAGACACACATATGCTACAATGTAGAGCATCTCACAAAAATCCAGAGTCTAACCATGTAGTGACTTTTGGAGAGAGACTTAGCAAACCATTGGTTGTAGGGTTGTAGTTGCATCTTAGAGGGAAGCATGACTTTGCTAGGACCTTCACTTCCACATGGTCAGTCTAGTAAACAACTAGAAACAATTAGAATGGAAGTTAACCTCAGGCTGATTGATGATGGCGCAGAGGTTTCTTGACTTTAGTGAAGAACATGAATTCTGCTTCCTGCAAAACAAATGAATTTTTTCCAGTCAGACGACGTAAGCTGCATTCCAGGACACAGGTTGTTAGAGGGCACCTTATTTAATAGTGCCATCAAATGTTCAAATGCAGAATGTTGTGCATGACTATCTCTCTTAGAACAATTATCCTAAAGAAAATCAGGCTGTTTCACCATGCGGAACAAATGTTAGGTAGCCAAAAGTAACCAAGCAAAAAACAAAAATGGTGAATCACTGTATAAAAATGTAAAGTGGTACATAGCAATGAAAATGAAATAAAAACCCAATTAATAGATTTGGAGAAACTCTCAACAAACACATCATGTGTACATGAAAATTATATATATTTATAATTTATTAAAAGATCTTTCAAATCAATAAGGTAAAATCCTCCGCAAGAACGAAAGATAGAAAAGTAGGCAGCAGATAGAAAAGGAGAAAAATACAACATTAACAGTCATATGATACTTAATGCCACCACTAATCAGGCGTATGCAAATTATGTGACAATGGACATACGAGCTTTTCCCATCAGATTGTAAGCATTGAAAAGCATTATGTTAATTTGCTCAGAGGTAAGATTTTTGGGAGTGTAATATCACTACTCAAAAATCTATTTGTAAACAAACATGTTGAACTTACCATAGACATGTATTGTATGGTAGCAATGCTCATATTTATGCATAAAAATATGTGAAAAGATATTTGTTATAACATTATGATTTCAAATAATTGAAAAGTACTAAATGTACATCAGTGGGAAAGGTTAATAAAAATTGTGGTATGTCCACATTAGCAAATATTCATGATTTGTTAAAAGGGGGCAAGATATCAATTTACATCACTATAAAAATATTTGTTCACATATAGTGTTGAGTGATGATAGAAAAATACTTGCCCTAATTCCTTGCCCTAATTGGAATAAAATTTCTCTAGTTCTACTCATAATATTTAGTAATGTGATTATTATTTATGTGTTTCAGTTTGAAGCCAAGAAAACTGCAGAGAAACTCAAGAGTTGTTTCTTACTGAAGTCTGAGTTACGGAGCTCTTTGAAATTTGTGAGGTTGGGAGACATTTATACCCAGTTTGCCTTTAGTTTTAGGTTGAAAAGGCTAACTCTGGGAAAATGATGTAAGTATTGAAAAAAAAAAAGCCTCTGTTAGTAAAGTGTCATTTCTCTGCTGAGGATTGTTGTTTTATGGGACAATGAACAAAAGAGGAAATGTCTCAGTTACTTTTTTGTTGCTGGGATACCATACATCCACAACTTGAGAGGAAAGATTTATTTTAGCTTACAATTTCAGAAGGTCACACACCGTTCATTCATGGGTGGATGGCAATGGTGGAAGCACGTGGCACAAGCCCAGCAGATGGAAAATCTGTTCACAGCATGGCAATGGCATGACAGAGAGAAAGCTGAGTGAGGAAGGAAGGGCGGAGCTTGCATGCATCCTTTCAGGTCCTATCCCAACATCCCATCCCTTCCAACCAGGCCTCGCTTAACAGCACGTGGTTCCACAGCTTTTGGGCACATCCCAGGTCTAAACCATTTCAGAAAACATCCTCATACATTTCAGTTTCAAGGAAGGACTGTGTTCTGCTAGTATGTGACCCTGTGAGGTACACTCAGCCTCAGAGCTGCTGGCCCTTCATGTGTACATGTGCATTATAACCACTCTCCCTTGTTCGCAGTGTTGTCCTGTGAGCTTAGTGAACTTTCACATGAGAAGGCACATTATAACTGGACAAAAAGGATGGTCCCTCTTCCTGTACACGCCCCTCACAGTGTGTTCTTTCTTCTTATACCTTAAACCATTGCAGAAACACTGCATTTGGAAAGTGTTTAGTTAATGTTTAATATCTACCTCCATATCTGGTTTATAAACTTCGTAACAGCAAAAGCTATGTTTACCTTTTTGTTTTAAAAAGTTTTCTATTACTTACAAAACTATCTGGCCCTCAGGATCTGTTTAGTATGTAGTAGAGTGAGTGCTTAAGTCAATGAATGAGTGAAATGCAGTTAATATGACACTCCTGTGGGCCCTTGTGTTTTCTGAGACTGGATAGATTAGTGGCAACAGGTGAAAGCATTTGTTTAAGAAATCAGAGGCCACCACGTTCCGCAGATTTAGTGCAGTCTTTTCTGTATTAATTGAGAAGCCTTCCTCCTCTTGCCCGCTAGGCTCAGAGGAATTTCGTTTGGGCAGAGAAGCCATAATCCACCACGACACCACACCTCTGCTGGGCAGCTGAATACTCAAGAGAATAGCTCGGTGATGGAGTCTAATGGGTTTCTCAAGAGACAGGACCATCTCTTTCAGAATTTCTTATGTGAGGTCAGCCAGGGAATTAAGAAAAGCTCTTGACTTTGAAGAGACAGAATGGGCCAAAAAAAAAAAAAAAAAAAAAGCAAAAAACAGAAAAAGCCTCTTTAAATCCCTGCCTTTATTATTCTTCTACTATAACAACAACCATTTAAATACCAAAAGAATAATGGGGCAGTTTATAAGAAGAGGCCAAGCCAAACCAAAACCCAAAAAGCTTTTCTTGTCTTTGCTTCATACTGATGGAATGGTTCATAGAGAAGAGATCTATGGCGTGATTGCTCTTAGCAATCATTTATTGTCTTCAAATGTATTATGAAACATTATGTTGTGATTAAAGAAGAGTTTGAACTTTAATTTGCCTGGAGTTTTTTTTTTTTTTTTTTTTTTTTGACTACCAATCTCTTCAAATACTATCGCTACATTTCTTTGACTTCATAAGCATCTTTCTTTGCACTGCACATTAGGGGTAAGCAGACAATTCTGAAATTCCATAATACAAAAGATCCTCAACCAGATTTCAGCTCCAGGTAAAAATCTCAAAAGAAGAGGAATGATTTTTTTTGAGTTGTGAGAGGCAGTGAAAAGTATCTTGGGAAATGTTATAAGATTCAAGACTCAAAATGCACCTATTTCTTTTGCAAAAATAAGTCTGATTTTTTTTTCCAGTTGGCTATTCCAAAGCTCATCCAAGAGGAAGAAAGCTAATTCGGGAAAGATTTGTTAGAATTAAATGTGAATGACACGGGGAGAAAGAGGAGGGACCCTAACTGCCTCCACCCTCCCCTCCCTGCCCAGAGTGGAATTCATGCAGATTTAATCAGCCCTATTTGTGGTTTTAATTCGTTCTGTCGCCAGATGGTGCTGCGCTGTGCGTTAGTTCTGTGTGCAGACAGCAAGGCGTTGTGGTCTCCAGAACGCACGGGTAAGAGCTTGACAGCTAAGAACAGGGTGGGCTTTATTTCCCATCAGCCTGCCTATATTTATGCCTGTCTTTGTAGTGTAGTTTTTTGTCCTCAATCCTCTAACTTAATGTCCTTTATTGTCTTCAAATGTATTATGAAACAGTATGTTGTGAGTAAAAAAGAGGTTAAATAGTTAAAAAATTCAAACTGTAATTTGTCTACTTTACATTTTGCACCTCGCAGAGAGAGGATTTAGTAGGCAACGCCTAACTGAAACGTGTGCCGTTTGGGCTGTATCTTGGGAATTCTAATGATTTTTACTTTTTTAGCTGTTAAGGACTGGTATGAAAAATGAAAATTTGCACAAGATAATCCATTGTTGGAATGTGTTAGGGTCATTGAAACTTTTAAAATAAAACCAATCACTAAAGCCAGGCATGATGGTGCACACCTATAAACCTAACACTCTAGAAGCTGAGGCAGGAGGATTACTATGAGTTTGAGGCTAGCCTGAGCTACATATTGAGTTCAAGACCAACCTGGACTACACCAAGACCCTGTCTCAGAAAAGAAAAAAAAAAAAAAGATAAGAATCATTGTACTTGTAAAATTTTGATGCCATAGACTACAGTCTCCACTCATTCTGAGAAATACACTCTACCTAAAGAAAGTAAAACAAAACAAAATTTATTCTACTTTTATTAATAAAATACATTTCAAAGAAATACTCCAAACCAAACAAATGATCAGATTTTGGTGTAGGCCTTTCACAAAGTATATTTGAAAGCTAAATACTGCACAAAGAGACACTTTGTTCTTTAAACTACTGTTGACTTGATATTCTATTTTCTCTAATATGTAGTAGTAACCAAAGCCGAAATGTTTTAGGTCAATTCTTATTTCAGTCACTATGTCCTCTTGTCACATAAGCATGTTTCCCTGTAACCAGGAAGCCGCATTTTTTTTTTTCTTTTTTCATCCAAAAGACTCTTAGTGAGAATTTTCCTTTCTTGCTTATGCCCTCTCTTGCCCTCTTTCTTTCTTCAGCAATGGTCTCTACAGCTGTAAAAGTACAGCTCATAAAGGTCTCCTTATCATAACTGAGAGTCTCTTAACTATATAGTTTTCCTTCCTATTGTCATTCAGGGTCATAAAGAATTCTAAAACAATCAAACAAACAAGCAAACAAACAAACAAAAGTCCAGCAATATCTAAGGTTTAGAACTTCCTTTGTATGGGTTAGTAGGTAGCAATGGCCAGTAAAGCCTTCACCAAACCTGCAGTGCATTTGATGATCCAGAGTCATTTCCTATCACTCCTGCACCTGCCATCAGTTGGACCCTCAATATTCAACCTAATCCTTCTATGAATCCCCTGCCCCTGTAACTGCATTTTGACATAATTCTTGTTTGCTGTTATCCAAATTTCAATGAATTAAAATTTTACAAAATAAAGGAAGTATCAGTTGGCCATTTCTTTTATCAAAAATGCTATCACAGATACAGAAAATAAGTCCAATAAAAGAGGAACTTCTTAATTTCTTCTTTTGAGGGGAAGACGGTCTGTGTGGTGGCAAAGCTTCCCTGTCTGAATATATGTTAAACTACAGCAATGGTTAGTGAATGAATCATCAAATCTTGAATATACTTTGACTCTGGACTCAGTACTGATTACTTTATCAGTCCATCTAGGGATGAGTTTACAATGAAGTACACTCTTTTCAGGTGCATCATTTTTAATCTTTCTCAATAGAATAAATACAAGGGCAAGCATGCTTCATGAAGCTGCCTATCAGTAAATTTTAAAGTAACAGGAGTGAACATGTGTTTAGTAGCACTAAATAATGTATAGACATCACTCTTGTGGAAAACAATTATAGCAAATGATTTAACTAGGATTAAAGGATTAAGTAGTTTCATAAAGCATAACATAAGGAAGCCATTGTTAAGGGAGGCCTAAAGAAAAGATGTACAGCACGGAGCTGTGCTCCATTATGAATTGCTATCATTCTAATATGTTACTCCAAGAGTGGGGAATTGTTACTCCAAGAGGGGTGGTGTTTGGAGATCTTCTTCCAACAGAAAAACCTATTTTCAGAACCCAAGTGTTCCCTGATAGGTCTCTCAGGAGGGCTGGTAAGGTGATTACGTGTGGTCACATCATGGAGAGAGGAACAAAAAGGTTAAGTACAATGGTACCTCATGCTCATAGCTAACTGGTTATGGAGAACCATGAGTACCAAAAGAACCAGTAACAGATTGTTTTGGCTGGAAAGGATGGGAAGTCAAAGGACAAACCAATTTACCAAGTTCTAGCTTTGATATTAAGCTCCAAACAAAGGAGTCCCAGACAAGTATTTCACAACAAAATTCACTGAGTTTCAGAGCAGACCAGTATCAATCAAAGGACGACTGGAAATCCAATTAACTTGTCTTTTGCCAAGTTGTCACTTACAACTTTGTAAATAGTGAGCAAGGCCATAGCCCTACAATAAAGACAAATTAAATGGCTCTAAAGTAAATGACAGGTGCTAACTTCCTAATTTCATCAAACTGAACTTGTGGGGAAGTAGTGGAAGAACCAGCTGAGGCTGTTGTTAGATTAGTTCAGTATCCAGCTCTAGGACTTCACAGCCCTTTAGCTACCACCTGGAGAACGTTAAAAGAAAAGAAAAAAAAAAAAAAAAAAGGCTGTATAGGATCACCTTATTTCCAGAACCGTGTTTCCTTTTCTGACCTATTATATCATGAAAATGTTTGTAGTTTTACAGACACGAAGGCAAAGGTCAAGTTAACCTAGCATACTTGTAGCTAGAACTATTGCTTTCATAAACATAGGAAAACTCATTGAAAACAAAATACAAATACTTAAGACATCATATATATGTATATATATGCATACATATATATTAATGTATGTTTTAAAAGTTAAGCAATACTACAAAGGACCTTGGAATCCTGAGACTGCCAATCCCATTTCAATTTTCTGTACTAAAAGACTATCATTTGTAACACTTTCAGCTATGTACTCTTGTGGGAATTAATTTTATATTGCCAAATAACACGCTTTATTGCTCTTTCTGTTTCTTTAATTTTAGGCACCACCTAAGAATTTCCAGTTATGAAACATGGGAATATAGCTCTCTATGTCTGCACCTGTCACCCTCCCTTCTCAAATGCAGACATTTTCATGTCTTCTATCAGAAATACTCAACCCTTTGGAAGTGGTCTGTATTCATACACTCAATACTATAATTAAAAGCAAAAACTAGTTAGAGATCATCAATATAGTAACAATTGCATTTTATTTGATGTAGAATATTTTTTTCCTGGACTTCATATTTGATTTCATTTTTGTCCTTTTAGTTTCCTGTCCTAATCATTAACTTAACTTGTGGCACCCCAACAAAGCTGGAAATCTCCACCTAACACTTTTTAAAAATAAGGATTATTTTATTGACTTATGTCTTCTGAAGCCTCGTATTCTCTAGTTCCAATGAGATTTTCATTTCTACGCCTTTGAAGCCACTAGCTTCCTGAAGCTTCTCTTAATTAATATACTCAGGCTTTCTTTTTTTTCTAGGTTTTCTTCCTCATTTCAATAGGAATACTATCTAATTAATCATGAAAGATTCACGAGAAAAGTTTCTTGAGTCCATGTTTAATAAAATGCTTCGAAGCCAGCCAGATACCATGGTGCACGCTTCTAACGAGCTCTCTGGGAAGCTGAGGCAAGAAGACGGCCCGTCTGAGACCAGCCTGAACAACTTAGCAATTTAGTGAGTCCCCTGTCTTGGAATGAAAATAAAATAAAGGCCTGGGGATGGAGCTTCAATGTGAAGGCCCTGGGTTTAGTTCTCAGCAACATAGCAATAGAAAACAATTGAGCTAAGTATAGATTTAAAAACTGAAAAATAAATTTTCTTCCAGAGTTTTACGCCATCACCTTTTAGTATTTAGTGTTGCAGCTAAGAAGTTTTTTGTGCCCTATGAGGTACGATCACCAAAATGGTGAATATCTAAATTTAAAAACTTATCACAGTAAAAGGCACAACGCCATTAGTCCCCCTTAGCATACTCGGCCGGTGAGACACACTTTTGTCCCGTGGTTCTTCCCGCTCACTGGAGACTGTCTCAAGTCCTATTTTGTGTCTTATGCTGTTGTGGCTGCCTCTGTGTTCCAGATGGATTCAAAACCTTTACATTTCCTGGTTATTTTGACTTCGGGAGAGAAAGCGTGGTGCTAGATCTGGTGAGTGAGGCAGATGCCGATGGACTATAATGGTTTTTTTTTTTTTTGACAGATATCATTGTAAACTGCTTAGAAAGTGGATTGAAGAACAGTATTAAGTGTGTTCAAAGGGAAGGTTCATATCTTGAGGACTATTAATGATACTATGTCTTTCATTGCAGCAATTTTATTTGAACATTTTCCATATGTTCTGAACACACCTCTCTATATTTTTTTTTCTTCACTATTTCTAAAAGCTTTTAGGATTTTTCTTTGTCTGTGGCCTTTTGACAGTTCATGGGGTGAATCTTTTACAAACAATGTATGGAATTTTCAACCCGGGAGTTCACATTTTTGAAGTCTGAGAAATGTCTTGTCTACAGGTTAATTTATTCTTTTTCTTCAAACTCTCCATTTTTGAAAGTAGTACTTCCAGATTTTCTATTAAAATTTCTTATCCTTTCTCTACTTCTGTTATTGTTCTTGCTATCTTCTTTGAGATATTTCTACCTTTATTTTAGGACTTTTAATTTTATGCTATAATACTTTCAAATGTCAATATTTATTTATGATCTTTGGTTGTTGCCTCAAAAATGTAGAAACTTTTTCTCAATTCATAAATGTAATGGCTAACAATTTCTTCGTAAGTTTTTTTTCCCTTGCATTCTTTTGGTCTTTTTTTTTTTTGACCCTTGCAAATGTCTAATGATATTTGGATATTTGTTTACATTATGGTAAATCATATGAAATTCCCATATATGCAGGTTTAAAATGTTTGATTCCTGGCAATTTCAAAGAGTTTAATTCTGAGGAAAGCAATAAAAAGTTGAAATAATTCGAATAGAATGTAGGTATTAAAAGTTTCTCCATTTAGAGTCTAGACTCTTCAGTGCATCAGCATCTAACCTTCTGACAGATGTGTTTCCTCATTTAAGCACAAAGCCTTTTCTGTTCAACTTCTCCTGTGAGCAAACTTCCAGTTTTGTCCTGGAGTAAATGATGTTTAGTATTGTTTAGTGGCCTGAAAAAGAAGGAGGCTCTAAAAATGTATTTATTTAAAAAATTTCAACCAATCATTGATCTCACTTTTATCCCAAAGTTATACAAGTATCTAGATTTAGCAACTCCCAAGTCTTTTGAATGTTCTGTGGCAAAAATCAGCTTGTTCCTCTCGCCTGCCTCCTCCTTATAGTTGCCTAAATCAATTGCTCGGCCATTTTCCGAAACTGTGACTGTAGTCGTTTTATTCTTATTTATTCTGCTATTCCTCTGCAATCTTTGCCATTTTATTTACTTCTGTGTTTCACCTTGGACAAACAGAGTTAAAGTACCAGTTCAGTGTCTTGAGATCATCTAGTTTCATGATTCATTTTGTAAGAATACAAAATCCCAGAAAAATGAACTGGCCCAGCTAATCTGAACTCAACTGGAGAGCCAGGACAATAATGTTATTGCTGCTATACTATAATACATTACACTATAATACTGCTATATTATAATTTCTGTTATAATTGATCTCTCAAATTAAACCATTATTCTTTCCTCTTCATCACACCAGTGACTGAATTTATATTTGAAAAGCTTAACTCTACTTCATTATATAATTCAATGTCCAAAAGATATCAGCAAGTTCTTATAAAGTGCTTTTGCATTATTATCCCAGTATATATGTGTGCCACATTAGTGAAAGGTAATTTGAATTTTCATAAGTTGTACAGCTAAAGTCAACAGTCACTACATTTATACATAGAATTAATACTTAAAAACTAGATATAGATTTTATCTTGGTCAGAGGTGTGTGTTTTTCTTTTTGAAAACCACTGAGAAGAGAAACTATAAACTTCATGTCCTATCACCCCATCATCATGCCAGCATTTCTTTCTATAATGATAGTGAACTTACACTTTTTATTAAAATAACACAAATCCCAAAAATAAAAATTAAAAATTAATAAGCACTGAAGCATATAAAGGGAATAGTAACAAACTATGTCAAACACCAAAACACAGCCACAGCAACCACTGCTACCACTTTGTAGCCCTGCTCCCAGACACCCCATGTACACACACAGCGAAAGAAGGCGACACACGAAAATAAACAGGAGTTGTCAAAATAATTTTATAACAACAGAGTATATAAATAAAATGTAATTTATTTAATTGTATGTCAAAGGAACTTAATAGAGAACAGGAAATCAGATTAAAATGACATTAGTTATTGAACTACAGATAAACATGGCTTTGACATGTAAGAAAGCATTAAAAATGAGCCTTTGAAAGTCATGCTTCAATTTCACTCGGTATAAATTGACCCCCTGCTGTAAAGTTTCCTGCCTCTTCAGAGACTAGCCTTCAGAATAACAGCCAAGAGTTGCAACTCGAAACCCAAACCACTACATTCAAATCCTTTCGCTAATATTTCATAGCTGTATGGAATTGGGCACAAACTTCAGTACGCCATGACTCAGTTTCCCCATCTGCGTTCTCACAAGAATAATTTAGGCACCTCGGAGTGTTTGGGAGATGAAATAAGATCTTAGGATGCTTAAGAAAAACTAGCGAGTCCTCTGCAAGTGTTAAATATTTTCCCTCCGCCTTCCTCCACACACTCCTTCGATCTGATTCTTAGTGGTCATATTATTTTTGGGCTACACCATGGTCTAATATTTCATCCTGTTTTGTAACCTTAAGTTTTAGCACTTATTTAGCTTGGAGACCTATATATAAATTCAATATGCATAACCAATTCTTTTTACCACAGCTGCTTCATTTCTGAGTTGATTTATTTTATAAAAGGCTAATTTCTTTAACCCTATGTTGCTCATAACCTGGCTCTGGGCAGTACCTGCACCTCCATCTTCAGCCTGCCCCGTCTTCATCCAACATCAGTCATATTGCCCACCTTGATCATGCTCTTCTGTTGCCATGCAAGGCTCTTTTCAGCCTTCCTGCCTCGGTGCATGGTGTGGCCAGTGTTTGCAATACCCCTCTCTGCAGCCACTGAATCCACCTGACTTGCAACACCATCTTTCCCTCTTCAATAAGTAACAACACAATCTTTCCAATTACTTACCTTAAAACATGGGATCTTTCTTTCTTTTTTCTTTTTTCCTACATCATGTCCTAGCTCACCTACAAACTACTTCCAAAATTCAATCATTTCCGTTCCTCTTACTGTTACTGTATTGGTTCAAGCCGTGGTGCCTTGCTGAATAACCCAAGAATTTCCAAAATGGTCTCCCTAGTCCCTCTTCCTAGTCTTGTATTTATAAAGAACAAATCTCTCCTTTATTGAAAACTTATTTTACTTTTATGAGAACACTCAAGTATTTTTCAATGTTATTTTTGTTAGATGCTG
Source organism: Ctenodactylus gundi (assembly GCA_004027205.1). Lineage (NCBI taxonomy): Eukaryota > Metazoa > Chordata > Mammalia > Rodentia > Ctenodactylidae > Ctenodactylus > Ctenodactylus gundi. The sequence continues at coordinate 921,414 of PVKB01000033.1, forward strand.
CTAGATTTTTTGTTTTTGAGACAGGGTCTTGCTCTGTAGTCCAGGCTGGTCCTGAACTCACTATGTAGCTCAGGTAGGCCCTAAACTCACAGCAATCCTCCTGCCTCAGCCTCCCAAATGTTGGGATTACAGGCACACACCACCATGCCCAGGTCATGTGGTGCCATGGAATCAAACCCAGAGCCTTGTACTTGCTATGCAATTGCTCTAACCACTTTGATATTCCTCCAGCCTTGCTAGAAAACATTTTTTTTTAAAGTTACAATGCTTAGTAAGTCTGAATGAGAGCTAGAGATAATCTTTAGAGTTTGGGTTTCTTCTTTAACCCAAATTCTTTGCTTTCTAATTAATAAATACTACTTTTTCTGCACTAGGAAAAAATTCTGTACCTTTACTTTGACAATATAGGGGTACTTAAAAATACATTTTAATTTTCATTTGTTTCAGGAAGTTTTTGGAGATTTGACGCCCTGTAAATCAATGACTTATTGTTGGGAATTTAGTTCAGATACCTAGAAATTTTTTTGCATAATTATATTTATGAAAAATCATTGTTTGTTGAGAAATAAAAACCATACCTCTCTGCTACAACCTAAGATTTCTCCTACAGCAGTTTCATTTTTCCTACTTATAACCTACCAGAAATAAAATAAGAAGAATAAGAAAAAGAGTGAAGGAATAAACAAAAGAAGGAAAGAAGGAAGGAAGGAAGAAAAGATGGAAGAAAAGAGGGAGGGAAGGGAAGGATCAACAACGAAAGGAAAGCAGAGAGAAAACGAGGGAGGGAGGAAAAGAAGAAAGATAGAATACTATAATACATGCAAAAATTTCTCATCGTCAAAGCCAAAGTGAATAGTAAATACCCTAGTAGTAGTGACACTATTTTTCATAGAATTCTTTCCAATATTAATAAGAACCACACTAGTCATTTACTGAAAACCTTTGTGTTTTGGGCCCATAGTAAAACATTTTACAATCATCACCTCATTTAACATCTATGTTGCAATTTAAGACTTGTGCCATGACGTGGTAAGTAACTTGCCTTGTCTTCTAGCTGGTAGATATCATCACCAAAGGTTGAACCCGTGTCTCCTAATCAGATGCTCTGACACTACTCAACACTCTCTTTACAATATTTCTCATCATTAAATGATGAATAAAGATGCAAAAATATCCTTCAAGGTTGAGTTAAGAAACTGGAAGTATTTGCGGTTATGGTTCTTGTTTCCTCCATTGAAGAATAGATTGCATTTCACAGTTTTAAATCACAACAATTCCATTAGCATTCAGCTTTTGCTGTGAGAAGGTTTGGATCTTTGCCACAAAATGCCCTTCAAAGTAAAATTTGGCCAAGTCGTAGCCTAGGAGCAGCAGTGGAGCACAATTGATCTGCTAAAATGAAATTGCCAGACTTGAGTGGTCTAACAGCCATAATGCATAATGCTGACTGCACAGATTCCAGGTTCTTTTTTTAATGCTAATAAAGCACTAATTTTTTATATTCAGAGGAGTTTCACAAATAGTCTGTCTAATTTCTTTCACTCATTCTGGAAGCAGGTAATAATACCATCTTGTAAACCACAGCACAAAAAGATGCTTCCCTCGCATCCCCTCGCTACCTAATCGGTTCAGATTTACAGGAACTTAAGAGTTGTGAGTGTCTGGCTTGAACTGCAACTTACAGAATTGTTCTGCCTCAGCATTTAGGACCCTTAATTGTAAGCAAAAAGAGACTGGAAGAGTCTAGGCAGAAAAATGAGTTCTGGTTCCTGCAAATGTCTAAGGGCGTTTGCCTTAAAGTAGGTCTCCATCCGTGGGTCCAGGAAAACTTCGCTTTCTGTGTGTTACCTTAAATCTCAGGCAGGAAAAAAGCAAACGGTGCAAAAATGGAACATGCTTTCTATTTTCCATAGGAACGTATAACATTCCATGCGCTTCTGCCCCTGTCACTTCAGGCGAAGTTCCTGGAATGCTACCACTGGCTTCTTTTGTGTGAGGTGCTCATCTCCGAGGGATCACCAAGGTTGGGAGACTGACCGTTCAGACTTAGTGACTTCAATTTCATAGACTAGTAGATTGTGTTCCATTATTACTCTTTGGCTATGTCTTGGCCAAATTTTATTTTCAAAGTCTTTTGGGAGCACGCCTGTGTGCACGCGCATGTGTATTGTATATGCAGTACAGGAGATTAAACTCAGGGGTGCTTTACCACAGAGTTACATTTCCAACCCCCTTTACTTTGAGGTAGAGTCACTGAGTTGCCTGGCCCTTGAACTTGAGAACTTTCTACCTCAGCCTTTTTAGAAGCTGGGTTTACAGGCACAAGCTACTGTGTGCAGCTTGAATTTCCCTTGAAGCTGAGAACTCCGGTAAGTCCTGCGTATATGCCATGATGAGAAATACGAATTTTTTTTTTTTTACTAGAATGGTATATAGATGTTGGTTAAACAAAACAAGCCTACTATATCTAAATATTTTTTAAAGAGACATAGAAATACTGTGAATCAGATACAAAAAGTATTGCATGGTGCCTTTCCCATGAGATTACCGAAATACATGTATAAAAACATATTAGTGTAAGAGAGAAGGTGAGAAGAGAAGAGATGGGGTGCTCAGAAAGGGTAACAATAGTTAGTCTCAGAGTGGAAGAGGGGAAAGGACAGGGAAAAATGCAAGGGGGAGGGAAAACAGTGGTCAAAAAGCGATACCTATGGGCACAATTCCCCAGGGTATATGTAATTAACATGTAAATGACTCTGTAGTACATACATATTAAAATTAAAATTAAAATAAGACAAAGAAAAATCATAAATGTTTAAAATGATTGAGGAATTGCAAACAAAAATTAATTGCATTGTGCTCATCGTATCTATTAACCAAGATTAACAATAGTGTCTAACTTGCAGACGTGTTTTAAGAATTAAATGAGATGATAGCAACCAGTAAGACTTCCATAGTTGCTAGATACTATATTGAATGTAAATATTCTTCTATATGGACTGCTTACAGTAAGAAATCAATAAGAGCTTTCACAGCCTCCCTCATAACCTTGTTGCCTAAGTTTAATCTTCCCTGAAGTTTCTCAATTATTCATTTTCCAATGCAAATAATTTCATGAATCAGATTGGTAATGTTAATGTGGTTAGTACAATGAGTAGTGTTCCATGCTTTTGACTGAGAATCGTCATTAGGTCCGGGCTGGGAGGACGTCAGCGTCAGCTTTCCCTTCACTCTAGCCACAGAGACCTCGGGGCAGGGAAGGCGCAAGGGAAGGGCTGGGCTCTGTGCTGTCACAGTTGTGCTCAGATCCTGTTGACTGCCAAGAAGAGTTAGTCTGCCAACTCCTGAGAAGCTTGAACGCATTTACAGAGCTGCAGCGGGTGCCTAGGAAAGGCTCCACATTTACGGAAAACACCCCATTGCCAGTTTCCTATTCGCTCAGCCCCTTCTGGCCTGATGCCAATCCATTCCAAGTCCTGTAGCCAGAGTAATCTGTTTAAGATGCATTTGCTGTTGGTCCTGATTGATGTATTGCATAAACAAGAAAAGCAAGCATTGGGGCTAGGGTAGATGTTTTTTCTAGGCCCCGTTTCTCACCCTTCACATCCCATCAGACCTACTAATTCTTCCTCACGAATACTCCAGGCATTGCTTCCACACCTATCATTGGCCCTAGGAATTTATCAGGAGCATTTTATTGCTTCTTTCTGCTTCCCAACTCCTTCTTTCTCAAGTTATCCTTCACAGAGCAACCAGAGATCCTCCACCAAGGCAAAAGTGGCATCTCCCTTCTCTGATCACACTCTTTATGAGCTACCTCTATCTTTGGGAAAAGACCTCAGGTCCTTTCATTAGTGCTTAAGGACCTCAGTGATGTCTCCTGCTCATTCTCCAGCTTTATCCTGCCCCTCCCAAGAGTTGGGGCTTTTAACTTCCAGCCATCAGAATTATGCACAGTTCTCTGCACTTGTCACTCTGCGCCCTTTGAATTTGCATCTGTCTTTCCCTCTTCCTAGGATCCTTTCCTCCTGCGTTCTCAGAAAACTCATGTTTTTATCAAGCTTCAATTCAATTTTTTTTCTGTGAAATCTTTGCTGACCTTGATGTTTCTTAATTCACTTACTCATTCATTTGTGCTTTTATTCAATATGTATTGAGTTCTAGCTCATGCAGGACTCCTGAATGTTCCTTCTGTTATGTTCTTGCTGAACTTTTAAATTCAATTATAACCATGTTCCTAGGATGCCACTATTTTTGATTGTTTTATGCCTCCATCAATAAAAGCTCTTGATTATAATAAACAAGAACCAAGTCTTTTTAATTTAATCTTCACAGCCTACAAGAATACCTGACCATAATAGCTACACACTGAGTTAAATGAAACAAAATAAAACAACTACAGAATGAAGGTATTTACTTGGAAGAGAAGGAAAACGAAAAAGGCAGTTGGGATGAGATGGGAAAAACGAGGATCATTCTGAAGAGGTCTTACCTATATGGCAATCCTGCTGAGAACCACCTGTGTTCTCCCTGCTTGTTCTTCTTCAAAGGACCACTAGACAACCATGCTGGGTGGTCACCTAAGTCATGCCTGTACCCTTCCTTTAGATTCTTGTCCTGCTTCTGTGTCAGACAGCTGTTCAGTCCAGTTGATTGGGACTGCTCACCTCGCGCACAGAGCGGTGGTTGGGCTATCTGACTCGAATCCTTACTACACAAGGGAAAATTGGTATGACATTATAGCAGGAGATATTCAGTCATATTTCACAGGTCCAAAGAACTATTTAGGGCCCTTTTTTCTCTCTTATGTAAGGCAAATTAAGACTTAAACCTCTTTCCACATTACTTCGCTTTCCCACAACCATTAAGCAGGTAATTGGTTTCTACGAAGAGTAACTCTTATCCTGATTACGTGGATGTGTTAGGAGATGGGCTGGTGATCAGTGAGGAATTTGAAATGTATTATTTATTTCTATTTTCAAAATATCTATCTTTTGTGGTCCTCCTTCTTTATTTTGAAGTAGCATGGACTCCTGAGGCACATCTGGAAAAGTACATCGTGGTTTCACTTCACAGCCAAGGACATACAATTTTGTTTTTGTAGTAACAACAGGGTAATTATTAAATATAATTATTATACTCTAGTTTGAAGATTTATTTTTTTTGAGATAGGGTCTTGCTCTGTAGTTCATGCTGGTCCTGAACTCACTATGTAGCCCAAACTGGCCTAGAATTTAAGGTAATCCTCCTGCCTTGGTCTTCCAAGTGTTATGATTACAGGTGTGTGTCACCATGCCCAGGTATTACGTGGTACTGGAAGATTGAACCCAAAGCCTCATACTTTCTAGGCAAATGCTTTAATCACTGACTATCCCCCTGGCCCCTTATTTTGAAGTCTTGACTCCAAAAATTTTTGGAAAAAAATTTTGTAGTATCTGATGCCATTTGTTTGTAAATGAATATGGTCTTGCGGCATCATGGACATAAAAAAATAAAATTAATTTTTAAAATAGATAAGGGAGCAAAATATCTTTACCATCATATTTTTTTCTTTTTAGTTTTGTTCAAGGTTTCTTTTTTGTTTGAATTTAATATTTATACTTACACCGTCCATGACAATTGTCAGTAGTCACCGTGTAGCAAACACTAAGCACTCAAATTAGGGATAAATAACTACTGATCAATTACCTTGGGCCAGCACAATGCCAAGAATAAAATGTATATTCTCATTTAACCCTTGAACAGGTCACATTTTATCTGGTCTACACAATAGATAATATTATTGTCATTTTTCTAGAAAAAGAAAAAAATGAGCTCAAAGAGAGTTAACAGACTAAAGAAGGCCCAGTTCTCACTCTCCATGGGCCTACTAATCGTAATTACCAGAAATAGGAACCTTAGGGGATTAATGAGCAGTGAACTTTCTTATCATCCCTACTTATGCCTTCTGAATTGAGCAAACACTTATGACTACTGACAGATGAGGCCTTCAGAGCACAAGCGAAGCCACAGTCTTGTCACTGTTTTGACCAGGAAACTAGTGCTGTGTTTTTGCCTCTGTGGGATTGGTGAGTTTTGAAGACTAACCTGACGAAGCATGCTAGATTCTATGGAGAAGCTGGGCTACAGAAATTTGAGCACCACACAGAGGAAAGTTGATATCAACCTGATCTTCTGTGTCCTTGAACTCTGGCATTGAATTAGTGAATGAGTTCATATTCCTGGAACTGGGAAGGTTTAGGCCTAAGGAGTTAAGTCTCCATTTTGGTGTCACAATGGAAAACAACCAGCCATTTTGTTTACACTGTGGGTCTATGGGTATTCAGCCAATGTTCTAGATAATGCATGAGCTTAGCAAAACTTAGAATATTCTAAATCTTGACTGAAACTCCAAAAGTAGATATCTAAAAATAACAAAATAACTATTGGGACCTTGCTTCCAGAAAGAGGAAGAAAAGGGGAAAAATCAGGACAGAAGTTATGATAAAATTTAACGGGGCTAAGATGATAGACAAGGAAAATTGTAGCTAGAACAACAATAAAATACAACCCAACTTGAGAAGAAATCATAGTGTAACAGACTCTTCCCTCTTAAAAAAAAGTGTCAAGTAAAACAGATCAGTGAATGAAGAGTGCTGACATTAAAATTTGTGACCTCAAAGATCAAGGGAAAGAGATATCATAAGGCAGCAAGTGAAAAAATATAAGATTAATATCATGAGGAAAAAGATTTGGAGGAAATACAAAGCAAAATTAATCACAGAACTGGCAGTACTGCTTTGATCTATGAATAATGGGCACAAGGAGAAAAAAATACAAATGGATTAGAAGAAATTACTAAGTAACTAAGAGAAGTGCCAAGCTGAATGTGGACTGCTGATTTAGAAGGCTAATTGAGATCTCGGTAGGACTCAACAGAAAGGCATGTGTCCGGATATAGGCTGGCAAACTGGACTCGATGAAAACTGAAGAAACCCTGAAGGAACCCCTGAAAGGTATAAAGAGTTATTCACAAGTGGCAAAGAATAAGGCTAGTACTGAAATTCTGGAAGCTGGAAAATTGTAGAATAGGAATTATAGGCTGACAGTAAAGGAGATGAACCCAAGAATTCTGTAACCAATTTGGAATTTTTCTGTTTTCAGTGAAAGGAAAATATTTGTTGATATACAAAATTTAAAGAATGCAGTATACACATGCTGTCTTTGAGATAAATCTTGAGAAATGAATCTAAATGATAAAGAAAACTAGAATAAAGAACTTAGACAAGAAAGACAGGAAGAAACTGGTGAAAATGAACCTTGCTATTTATTTAGCTAATAGCAACAATAACAGTGAGACTGTTTGGAAGGTACATTGTAAGTGATACATAGGAAGAGCCAGATGTGGAAGGAAGAGCAACAACTAAGAATTAAAAAGGGGAGTGGCTGAAGGGTATAGCTCAGTGATTAAAGCGCTTACCTAGCAAACAGAAGGCCCTGGGTTCAATTCCCCAGCACCACATAAACCAGTGCTGTAATCCCAGTACTTGGAAGACTGAGGCAGGAGGATTGTCATGAATTTGAGGCCAGCCCTGACTCCATAGCAGATTCAGGACAATCCTGGGCTACAGAGCGAGACCCTACCTCAATATAAGTAACTGGAAAACAAAAACCTAATGCCCTCTAACTTGGAGAGGACACGAAAGTAAAAGAATTCTGGAAATTTATGGAAATCTAACCTTGAAGGTGAAAGTCAGTGACATGAGAAAAAACGAGTAAGATAATGAAGCAAAATTCTAAATGTCTTAGTTGTTGGGACCAGGATAAGAAGCAACATAATAATGAAACATCATGTTATTTTTATAAATTAGTAGAAAAATATGAGTTTATGACTATTAGAGAGAGAGAGAGATAATCACATATGCCACAGGTAAAACACAGTAGAACATACACATTAACAAATTGGCAAGGGTTGGAATAGCAAAAAGAAGTCATGAGATAAAAAGAATTATTGTTTTTATATGACAAAATCTGACAGAGGAATAAATGTATAATTTGCTATATTACATAGAAACAACCCAAACTCTCCGGCTGAAAGACAAAACCTATTTTGAGTCAACAAAACAAAATCTACTATGTATTTCTTAAAAGAAACAACATTAAAGGAATAATTTGAGAAATATCAAATAAATGTAATAAAAGCTACTGTTTCTAAACTAAGAAAAAACAAAATGGTTTTAAAAATTCAATGGATTGTTAAGATGGACTGTTGCATAATGATAGAAAAGGCCAAATAGCAAAGAAGAGAGCATCATTATTCTTTTTATGCAGTAATATTGCAGCTATCCAAATCTATGAGAAGTGCAAAGAAAAATTAATAAAAATATAAATGTTATGGAATATATCAGATTTATTTTACAATGAGAGAGTTTTATTCATAAAAAAGGAATATAACAGCATGGTCAGTAAAGTTAAAGATAATCCTTTGTATGTATAATTTTATTCAGTAGGAGAAGGGGCTGCATGACCACTTAGTACGTAAAAATCTGATTATTTAATCAACAGAAAAACCATTTTTTTACATTAGAGATTTTTATAAGGCAAATGCTCATATTACAATGAACTAACTTGTAAGTGATGAAAATGTCTTAAATAATTAAAAAAGCAGGAGGGTAAGGCAGGGAGGGTGGGAAGGATGGGTAGGGGGAGGGACAAAAGGAGAGTGGGAAAGTCCTTGTCACCTTACAAGATAAGTAGGTGCACAAAATGCTCAACTTCATTGTAACCCTTAAATCTTGCACTTATACATATCAATAAAATGGGGGAAAATAATTAAAAAGCAAAACAGAAAATAATATCTGAAACAAAGAGAAAAACAACTAAAATCATGAACTCTATGAAATAACCAAATCTTTCTCATATCGAACTATGAAAGATAGATGAACTAAGAAAACAAACTGCCACCTTAAATGCCTTTGTTATTAATGAAAACATATGAAAGGGAAAGACAACCACAAAAAAAGAATTAAAGAAAATAATTATCCATAGAAAGGTGTACTTAATTTTTTAAAAATTCAAACATAGTAATATTAAGAATCAGTATGTACAAAACCATTGATTTCATGACTATAAAATAGATCCTTTGAAACTTGACTAAAGGTAAAAGCAAGAATCAGACAAAAAGTAAAAAGTGAAATAGATTGGAGAATAAAACCAAAGTTTAAGTGTAGAATACATTACCATACAAAATTATTAAACACATGTTAAAAATACCAAACTTGAAGACCCTAAGACATTGTTCCCCTTGCAAAATGAAAATAACTAAGATTAATACCAGACAAAGCAGAAAATGAGATAGCTTACACAGAGTAGACTTGGTTTAAAAATATAATTCAGAGCTCTCCAATTTATGGTGACAGCAAAACCAGCCGGACTCACAAATGAGTCCTTAGGTTTATAAAGAAGAGAATCCCAAAGATTCTTCAGTTCCTTCAGTTGATGGAGAAAAAAAAAAAAAAAGAAATTTCCACAATTCATTTTTAAATCCTGCATAATAGGGAATTCCAAAGTTGATCAGGCTACCATGGAAAGGAAAATGTAAAGTTTGTGAGTATAAAGAAAATATTTCTGAATAACATTTGAAATCTTGAAAACTATTATGCAAAAATGTTCAAAGTCTGAAGATCTACCCATATAATTTATTACATAATGTTGTGAAAAAAGAAATGTATGAACAAAACAGACAGAGATGCTGAAAATACTTGAAAGAATCAAACAGACATTTCTTCAAAATCTAAGGAAAAAGGCATAGAAAGGAAGTGTAAGAAGAAGATAACATTGACTAGTTCTCAAACCCAACAGTAAAAGATCATTCTAAGATCTTTCAAGAAGAAAACCATTCAAATTAAAATCAGTACTTATACAGAGACCCGTTATGTTCATCCATATGGGACACCATCTTGAAATTTCTGATGACTACAGTAAGATATTAAAATGAAACCATTGTCATAAAGGGTATTGGTGATACATTTATACATTTAGAAATTCTAATTATATGTAAAAAATTCTTACCCCAAATGTAGTATATAAAAATATTAAAAAATATGATTTTTAGAAATGAGAATATGCAAAAATCCAACTTCTCACAATAATAAAAAAGGCTTATAAATTTTTTAACTTAGCAATAATGACCCAGAAAATGGGGAAACATTTAAAAATTTTGCCAAACATGAAACCAGACAATCTAATGGGAATCCTTACCATTTTCTAGGATGGGAAGAGTTGATTTCTTTGAAATGTCAATTTTCATAATGGTGACATATAAATAATGAGTTTTCCCTTAGAGTATTGTTTATGGTTTGGATCTGAAGAGTCCCCCAAGAGCCTCATGTATTTGGATGTAATAGAATAACTGTGGAACCAGGATATATAGAAAACAAAAAACAGACACACAAGTGACTACATCATATTATACACCAAGAAGATGTGACCAAAACAGAAGCTCTCCAATATACATCATAATAAAAGTATAGGTATTCAGTGCAAAGAGGACACCCCAAAATGTGTAAGAGAAAAACAGCAAGTTTATGACAGCTACACCAGCACTACAGAAGCTACTTAAAGGTCTTCTTGATAGGCATTAACAGGACAAACATAGCAAAGAAATTTGAGGAAGGTGTTTTGCTAACAAAGGGTACATCTAAAACACAGGAAAACAGAAATCAACATTTAAAAGGTAGGAAAATGGCAAGACTCAACACTTATAGGTCAATTATAACTCTTAATACTGACTGTCTTAAGTTGCTAATCAAAAGACATAGATTGGCCAACTGGATTAAAAAACACAATCCAAACACATATTTCTTGCAAGGGATCCACTTTAACCATAGAGGTAAACATAGACTGGAGGTAAAAGGACGGAGTTCCATATTCTACTCAACAGAAGGATGAAAACAAGCATGGGAGTGACACTGACAAAGTGGACTTTAAACCAAAACTGGTCATAAGAGACAAGGTCACCACATTCTCCTAGAGGGAACCACCCAACAGGAGGACCAAAAAATTCTAAAGGTTTAGACCCCAAATAATGGTGAATCCAACTACATACAACAAAAGCTACTGGACTTAAAAAATAAATAGACGGACCCCACCTTAACTATAGTGGGGGAATTTCCTACTTTTCTTTCCCAGGAACACAGGTCAAGTAAACAAAAAATTAAGTCATAACAGATTTGAAAAATACCATGGAAAAATGTGTATGACCAGCATCTGCAGAGGTTTTAATCTAACAACAACAGAATACACATTCTTCTTGACTGTCCAGAGAACATTTGCTAAAATAGAGCATATTCTAAATCACACACACACAAAAAAAAACAAATACAAGAAAACTGAAGTAATCCCATGTACTCTGTCAGATCAGAGTGGAATGAAACTACAAATCAACTACAACACAAACAATAGATACTACTCAAACAAATGGAGACTGAATAATATTCTATCAACAAACACTGAGTCATAGAAGAAATCAGGGTTGAAAACAAAAAGTTCATAGAGACAAATGACAATGGAAGCACATCACAACACAACCCCTGGGTTACAACATAGGCAGTGTTAAGAGGAAAATTCATTTCCATAAATGCATACATAAGATGAACTGAGAAATCCCAAATAAATAATCTAATGATATATAATTCAGGCTCATAGAAAAACAAGAACAAGCCAACTTGAAGATTAATACAAGGAAAAAAATTAAAAAGATCAAGCAGAAATCAATGACATTGAAATTTTTGAAAAATAGAAAAGATCAATGAAACAAAAAGTTGGTTCTTTGAAAAGATAAATAAGATTGATAAACCCCTACTTCAATTTACACAAAAAAGAGAAAGCCTACATCAAAGCACTCAGGAATGCAAAAGTTGAAATCACAACAGACAACATGGAAACCCAAAGGATTACAAGGAGTCATTTGGAAAACTTACACTTCAATAGATTTAAGATCCCAAAAGAAATGGATGTGTTCTTAAATGTATATCAATTTCCAAAACTGAAGGAAGAAGAAATGGAGCACCTCAATAAACCAATATCTAACTATGAAATTGAGGAAGTAACTAAGACTTCCAACTAAGAAGAGCCCAGGACCTGATGGATTCACAACAGATTTCTGCCAGAATTTCAGGGATGACTTAGTGCCAATACTTAGGAAATTCTTTCAAGAAACTTAAAAGGAAATAAAGCTGCCAAAATTATTCCTTGAAGCTAACATAACTTTAATACCAAAATCAGACAAAGATCCAGCAGAAAAAGAAATCTACAGTCCAATATCCCTAAAGAATATAGGTGCAAAAACACTCAACAAATTCTTGCCATCAAATCATAAAGAAGACACACACACCATAACCAAGTGGGCTTCATCCCAGAGATGCAGGGAGGGTTTAACATACATAGATCAACAAGTGTAATACACTATATGGACACATGCAAAGATGAAAATCATATGATCACATCAATAGATTTAGAAAGGGGATTTGACAAAATCCAACAGCCATTTAAAATGAAGTGCCTGAAGAAAATAGAAAAAAGAAGGACCTTACCTCAGTCTGACTTAAGCCATCTACAGCTGCCCCTCTGCCAACACCATCCTAAACAGAAGAAGAGTGAAGGCTTTACGCTAAAATCGGGAATTAGACAAAGAATGCCATTGTCATCCCTACTATTTAACATAGTGCTTAAAATTTTGGCAAGAGCAATTGTGTAAGAGAAACAAATAAAAGGAATATGAAATAGAAGGGGAAAAAAATCTAAGATATGACTATTTTCAGACGACAGAATACTCTAAAAAGAAGACCACAAAAACTCCACCAGAAGGCTATTAGAACTAATAAATGAATTCAGTGAAGTAATACCCATAAACCAATAGCATTCCTATACACTGATAATTAATCCAATGAGAAGGAAAGCAATAAATCAACTCATTTCCTGACAGCAACAACAATAAAAAATACTTAGAAATAAATCTTACCAAAGAAGTGAATGATTTATGCAGAGAAAACTACAGAATGCTGCAGAAGAAGATTGAAGAGGCATTTAGAAAATCAAGGACCTCCATCCCATGTTCCTGGAGAAGAAAAATAATATGTTCAAAATGGCCATACTTCCAAAGTTGCCATACAGATTCAATACAATACCAATCAAAATAACAACATTTGTCTCAGAATGAGATTAAAAACTCTAAAATTCATATGAAACCAGGAATTTCTAAAGGAATCCCAAGAAACCAAAACAATGCTAGAAGGATCACACTTTCATACTTGAAAATGCTATACAAAGCAACAGGGTTTAAATGTACATCGTACTAGCACAAGAACAGACAGGAAGATAAATAGAATAGAATTGAGGACAGACTCAAACTCAAGTACCTTTAGTCATTTGATTTTCAAAAAAGGGATCAAAACAATTCAATGGAGAAAGGACAGTATCTTCGACAAATTGTGTTGGGAAAACTGGGTATCCAAATGTAGGAGAATGGAACTAGACCTATATTTGTCACCATAAACTAAAATGGACCCAAGAGCTGGATATTAAAACAGAAACACTGAATCGGCTGGAAGTGAAAATAGGTAAAACACTAGAAGACACAGAGACAGGAAAGGATTTCCTGAACAGAATACCAGCTGCACAAGAAATAACAAATGGGACTGCATCAAACTGAAAAGCTTTACACAGCACAGGAAAGAGTCAACAAAGTGAAGACACCATTCACAGAATGGGAAAAAATTTTTATAAGCAATGCCAAAAGAGGATTACTATCTAGAATATATAATTCAAAAATAAAATCTCCTAAAATAAATGACCCAATTAAGAAATGGGCAGCTGAAATGAAAAGAAACTTCTCAGAGAGGAGGTACAAATGGCCAACAAACATATGAAAAATTGTTCAACATCATTGGCCATCAGGGAAATGCAAATTGAAAAAAATTAGGTTTCATCTCAACTCAGTGAGAATGGCCTACATTAACAACAAAAACCAACAGTTGTTGGCAAGGCGGTGGGAAAAAAAGTTCTACCCTATTGGTGGCACTACAATCTGGTTCATCCTTTGTGGAAAGTAGCCTGGAGATTCCTTAGAAAGGATAGAAATCCCACTTGATCCAGCTGCAGCTCTACTGGGCATGTTCCCAAAAGAAAAAGGTCAGAATATTCATAAAGACACATGAATATTCATGTTTATAGCAGCACAATTTTTAATAGCTAAATCCTTGAAACAGCCTGCCTGTCTATTAACAGAAGAATGAATAAAGAAGAGGTGGCATCTATGCACAATGGGATATTATGCAGCCATGTAGAAAGACAGATACAAGGTATTTGCAAGAAAACCCGGTGATCTAGAGTCAATAACACTCAGGGAAATGGACCAGAAATGAAAGACTAAGTATCATCCTGTGTTCCTCCTATGAAATTAACATAAATAATTCCATTAAAAGACCTTGCCATGAGCAAGAGGGTAGGAAGAGGGTCAATGGACGGTTAGGAAAGGGATGAGTCTGAGAGTGGGAGGTGGGAAGGCATAGGATTAAGTGATGCAAAGTGATGTAGATGGTCACTGTCTCCCAAGCCATAGATTATCAACATGTTATTGAAATGTACTTCATGCATATTCAAAAAATAAAATAAAAAGTAGTATTAATCAGACAAAATAAAAGTGGAGGAGAGAAAGAAATAATGTCATCCAGATTTAAGGACAAAATATGATTCTATTTTGATATTTTAAAAAATCACCCTCCTATACATGCATTCGTGTGAATGTATACATACACAAGTGGGAGCATGTTTCTGTGCATGTCTGTTTCTATACAGAAGGGAAAGTTAGGTGAAAGAAATAATCCGTCATCCTCTAAACTTACCTTCATGTTGTTTAACTCAGCATTTGAATCAGGTATTGATTCTGTAATTTAGAAAACACCTAATTAATAAACAAGAATACAAATACCTAAGGTGCTCATGTCTGGGTTAGTTGAAATGAAGTTCAATGTGTAATAGAGATTATGTTTTGAGGTTATTCAATCAATGTATTTTCATTCTCAGAAATCCCTAGCAGTAGTAGTATTCATCTGATGGGCAAGAGACATGCACAAAACCTGGGTCTTAGGCCAGTCTTCCCAGTAGGAAAACTAGATGTGTCCTCTGCAGTGACAGTCAGGACATGAGACTTACTCCCTGAGTGACCAAGACAAAAAGGGAGAGGCAATTTTCCCAGGAGGTGAAAGACCATTTTATTGGGGGGCATTTTGGAAAACTGCGAGGCTCCTTTACCATTGTCATTACACAAGGTTTGATGGTCCCTTTTTGCATTTGTACAGCAGAATCCAGAATCCAGGATTTGAGAAGGCTGAAAGGAGTGGCTCAGATTTGTGCATAAATATGTTAAGTTCTGGACAGATGTTCTTGCAGATAAAGAAAACCATTTCAAGTCATTTGGGGTGGAAGCCTATCACCTTTTGACATAAAAATGAAAAATATTTTTGCTCAATTTTAATGTATGCTGAATTTTAAAAGTATTATAGTGTAAACTGCAGGGATTTTTAATATACACTGAATTTTTAAAAACATGTACTATAGTAAAAATTGTAGGAAAATTATACTTTGTTTCATTGTCAACATTACCAGAACCTGCCCGCTAATTCATGATATCATAGATAAAGCACTTGTGCAGTTATAAGCTGCAGTGAAGAATTTGTAACTGTCCGTTTCAGGTGACTCTTGAAGAGCCATCCTCTGGAGGGAGTCAGTAGGTCTTTCACTGTAGTTACGATCACGCATTTGTTAACATTTTGAAGTACATAAAATATAAATTACTTTTGATTTTCTTCTCTTTTTATTACAATTGGAACATTATATTGATTTTTTGAAGTTATGTGAGGAAAGTTATATTATGTATGATTTCTATTTCTGAATAACACAGGCAGCAGCCCAAATTATTTATTATTAAACAGGTATCTGGAATCTGACAGGATGAGAATGACTCTAGCCTATGGTGCGTAGGAATGAAAAAGGGACTGAGAACCAGGAGGCAGGGGCCAAAGCCCTGGATTTCTTTCCACTTAGAAGCCCACATTGACAAAGCAGTGTTTCATAGAAGAATTCAGGTAAGTAAGGAAACATAAAGGTATCTGGTAGGTGTGGGAGCCTCACCTCACCAGTCAGTGGAAGTTAAGTTTGTTCCACTCTGGTCATATGAAAGGTAGCAGCCAGTTCGGGACCCTCCCGGGGCAAGGGAGCTGAGATGGGGGCGGGAGTTGGATGGCGAAGTCAGAGTTGCCAACAAGGCAAATGAATCTGGGAAAGCCTAATGTTAGAGCAAAGAGAAGCAGCAGACAGGAAGAGTTGAGACAGATACCCCAGCGGTAGATAGCACCTGTCGCTCCTAGCTAGAGGCAGATGGGCCTAGGAAAATCAGTCACTGATCCAAAAATATAACAAAGAGTTACTCTGAAGACAGAACATGTGAAAACATAGAGGAAAGTGCTAGAAGAAGACACCTCTTTGCCTCTTCTGCCATGAGGTCACGCATACCTTCCTGCCAAGAGGGAAGAAAATATGAAACTGGGCGTTTCACCTAGAGACTGTATTTATGTGAAAATAGTGTGTGAAGGTACTGGGTTGGCCTAGCTTCCTGGATAGAATTAAAGCTATTCTGTTTCCTTGCTATCCAATGAAAGGTCAGATCAATAAACAGAAAAATTAAAATCTACATTGTCTTTTTATTATTTAAATGGAGTAAATGTGAAATTATACTTGGCTACTAATGTAAATATTATGAAACACTCTTCTTAAATTTTTTGACAGAGAAGATTTAGGAGGATGCTGGGTACTGAAGGTGGAGGGGGAATGAGCAGGGCAAGGGGAATTTCCAGGCACAAGCCAAGTTTTTCCACTTGACAGTTTTGCCGTGGGCCTATCCTGTTTGTCTTTATTTGGGCTCAGATAACTAGCAGCAGAGGCCAACAGGCTTGTCCTTTGTTCTGCATGACAGAGCACAGTCCGGCCCAAGCAAGAATTATCTTAGAGTCTATTACAAAGAAAAGGGAAGCAGAGGGATCCTCTTTGGAGGAGGTATTTTTTTTCCAAAATTCTTCTGCATGACCAAATATAGTTCCAAGGTGCTTATGAGTTCCTTTAAAATGTTTATCCTTGTATAATTTCTTCTTACTTACTGCTGTGATCATTCTTATTTTTACTGATTTTGGACTTCAACCGCCCACATTTTGTGGGAAATGGAGTTGAGCTATGAGTGAGTCAATGCTTTTAGTACTAGTACAGAGGGTTATGGTCAAATGATACATCTAAAATTTCAATTGACTATGCTAGGGATTTAGTTTGGATAGTAGGTAAAGACATGTAATGGGTTTAGGAAGAACATGTAAATGCTTATTACAGGAATGTAGATACTGTGAAGAGATTTACTTCTTTATTCCACAAATATTTCTTGGGCAGTAAGTTTTGCTAGCTGCTGGAGAAACAACAGTGAAGAGAAAGAGAGAGAGAGAGAGAGAGAGAGAGAGAGAGATGAAGAGAGAGAGAGAGAATAAATGATAAGTTACCTGGTTCTATGGAGCATTAATTTTATGTGAGGAAGAGCAAGAATAAACAGATAAGTAAATTGGATGTCTGATGGTATTAATCATTACGCAGAGAAACATAGCAAGTTACCTGTTTGAATAGTGACAGCCAGGGAAGAGAGGAGGTGTGGCCATTTTTAAGAAGTTCTCTTCTGCGTAGATATGTGGCAGGAGAACTAGGTGAGATTGGGAGGCAATCCCTGAGATATTTGGAGGACTGCCTTTTCTGTAAATATACAAGTAAGTACAAAGGGCTTAGGGCAAGAATGAGCCTGATACACTGCAGGTGATGCGGAGCACAGCACTGCTGCAGCAATATGGGATCACAGAGGGTAGTAACTCAGTAAGCCATGGACAAGTCACAGGAAATGTCTTCAAGTCACTGAAAGGACCTGTTGTTTTGTCACCTTAGTAAATAAGATGCCATGGAGTTTTGTTGAGCAGAACTGTGAAGTAATCTATTTTAATCAAAGCAAATTGGCTACTCTGTTTAGAATAGATGAACAGAGAAAAGACAGAGGTTAGGAAAACAATGAGACAGGAACAGACTGGGAATAGACCTTTTAAAAGCTGAGAATATAAACTGTTTAAAGGTTGAGTCCGTGGTCAACTGGTCAACTGGTCAACTGTGTTGAATGCTGGTAGCAGGGCAAATAAGACATTGCATCTGGCAGAGTGGAGAAACTTGATGTTGACAAAAGCAGTTTCCAAAGAGTTAGGATTGGAAGACTGGATGGAACACTTTTTAAAAAGACTGGCATAGGAGAAGCAGGGACATTAGATAAACTTTTAAAGTTTATTTTATGTAAAGGACACGAAATGCACAATGGAAGAGGTAGAGTAGTAGCTGTATCAGGACAGGAAATCAAGGAAAGAAAGTGTTGATTTGCTTACTTTAGGGTGGGAGTTTAAATGTGCGCTTGCCTAATAATTATTCCAGTAGATAGGAAACAAATGATAATTCAGGAAGTAATGGGAACATTTAAAGGAACAAAAACACTGAGTAAGGCAGGTGGGATTGGAATCCAACACTCACTGAGAAGCTGTATGGTTAGACTCACTTTAGATATGACCATATTTATCACAACAGGAAAGAAGGCCAAGTACCTGGGGGAGACACTGAAGTGTACACCAAGTCACGGAAACATGTGGATATTCTTTCTCACTTCTGCTATTTTACCAGTGAAATTGAAATAAAGACACCAGCTGGAGTTAGAAGCCAGGAGTACCTAAGAGACTATGAGGAGAAAGGAAAGCGCTGAAATAAGTTTCTTTGAGAATGAGGAGGCAAATTGAGTTGAAGTATGTGTCAGAGAATGGGGAGGTAAATTGAACTGAAGTATGTCATAATCGCAGAATACTTTACAGGCCTACTTTAGATGGTAGTCATGCATTGCAGGTGAAAAAGACTGGCAGAGTTACATGTTTTGTCAAGTCATGTCTACCTTCTTAAAGTCAAACAAAATAGACAAAAGTTGAGATTAACCAGTGTGGAGCCTTGTGAGGCATTTCTACAATGAAAGAAGAGAGGTAGCAAGTTTTTCAAGATAATGTGTAGGGAAGAAATTAGAATAAGGGCCATTGTCTGTTATACCCACGGATATAAAGACATGAAGAAGATACGATACCAAGCAATGTCTATAGAATCTCTTTCCCCATGGGTTGAAGAATTTTTGAATGGAATAGGAAAGGCATTAAAGCAAAAATAAATGTAAAGACATGGTCACAAAGTGGCTACTTCAAAGGAGATTGTTGATATTTGTCACCAATGGCAACAAGCAGATCTAGGATATGGCCAGAAGGAAGGGCTGAACAAGGGAGGACGAGAACATTGGAATTAGGAGGTCAACCACTACGAACAAGAGTAATACGAGGGTATTCCCCACTATGAGTCTACGTGGATATCAAGACCACCAAAGATGACTGCAAAGTCATGAATCAGAGAGCTATTTGCTAAATTTTCTCTTAATGAGGGGTTACAACCTTCGAGTCACCAAAAGACTCAATAAGAAAGGGGGCATTCTGATGGGAGGTTGCCACGTGACATAAACTTCAAAAGATCTGTAATTCTTTTTAAAGGAAAGACGTAGTACTCATTTTGAAGGTACAATAAGGAGGTGGTCTTTAACCACACCTTTAGACAAAAGAGAAAAAAAATGTCATCTTGTTTAAAAGCTAAAGGAGAAACACTGTCTACAAGTGCAATCAAGTTCTAGTTAGAGCAGGAAAGAAAATATAAGGAAGAATTATGATTAAGTTGGTGAGTTATCGGAAAGTCCAGAGGGCATAGTGGAAGGATTCAAGGAAGATGGGGGCGGGAAAGATTGCTCCAGATTAGGACATGTGCAAAGTGACATATGAATGAGAGGATGTAGGTGATGAGAGATGGCCTGGAGGTGACTGAAGAAAGCAGGAATGCAGAGCATAACAGGATTAGCCCAGAAAGAAATTTTTGTTATCTGTAGAAAGGATTACTCATCTCCCTCATTACATTGGGAAGCGTGTAGGAATGCATGGAAAGGGGAGAGGAGAAAGTTTTAGTCTTTAAGATGTCAAAGGTAATGTGAAACCATGGCGAAAGGTTAAGGAGTTTTAAATGGCCCTGGTGTAGAGAGGAAGCGAAATCAGTTCTAGCACTAATTTAACCCTGCAGATAAAGAATGTCCATATTTCAGCATTGGACAAAAATGAATAAAAACTGCTTCCTTTCCTAGAGATCCTTGTAACCCATTGGTTGTAATGTACACAACAAAATAATAATCATTTTTGACACACATAAAGATAAAAAATGCCTGTGTCTAAGCAGAGATAGCATGGAGAAAGAAATGACAACTCCTGCGGGGAGATTTTAGGGGCTGCTATGGTTGGATCTGGAACGTCTCCCAGACGCCTCATGTGTTTGGATCTAATGGACACCTGTGGGACTGTGTGCCGTTGGGAGGTGGGGTTGACTGAAAGGGGTGGTTGCTTGGGGTTTGACATGGAGAGACGGTGTTAATTTGTTGAGATTGGGGGGTGCACAAGACAGAGATTTTAGGTGTTGTGTGTTTTTGGTTCGTGGATAAGGAATTGAGGGGCTCCCATCCTGGGTATGGGGGTCCAACTGGCAGTTTGAAGAAAGAAACATTGTTACAGGGAAAACTCTAGCCCCTTGGTCTCCAGACACAGCTTACTCCTGCTTCACCTAGTTTCTCTCTGCAATGCCATGAGCATCTCCCTAGCCTGTTTTGGGCTGCTCCATGAGCAGACTGTGTGAGACCTTCCGAAATTATAAGCTAAACAAATCTTTCATGTTGCCACTTGGGTACCACTTGTAGCTTTTAGCCAATTCTATAGTGAGAAGTAGGAGAAAATGGTAGAGAAGATACTGTCAAATTTTGTAATTTTTGTAAGACTAGAAGGGGCTGCAGGTGTGGGACAGAAGAGCACAGGGATGTTAAAGATATTAGCATTCTAAAAAGCCAATTGTGGGAGCCAGGACTATAGAAAAAAAATGCCTTGAGGACATCTCAAAAGCCAACAAGAAAAACAAAGGACTTTGCGCGGAGAAGAGTACCCCAAGGCATCCTGAAGGGTAAGAAGAGAAGCAAGAGCTCGGATGCCTTGTCTCCAGTTGTTCAAGGAGTCACACTATTACTCAAGCCAGCAGCAGATCTTGGTATCATCCACGTGGTGCTGATTGCACAGGGACGCAGAATGCAAGAGTTGTAGGGCTATGGAGTCTTCCACCCGGATTCCAGAGGAAGGCTTTGGAGGCCAAGCTGTGCGTCCCTGGGAGGGTATTTCACAAAGCTGTGAATGTGGAGCTGCAAGTGCAGTAGAGATCCAGGAAATTTGGAAATCTGACAAAGGCTTCGGGCTGTAAGCAAAAGCTTGAGAGTCCAAAGGACAACTGCAGCTTAAGCAGCACTATACGGGTAGGGCCACCCAATCCCTTTGGAGCTCATGTCTAGCCATAGTATTCTCCAGATGCTAGACATGGAACTACATGACTGAACCCTTGCCCTACTAGTTTTAGAACTTATGTGGGTCAGATTGCTTTTTACCTTCCTATTTCTCCCTTTAGGATTGGGAATATTTATCCTTTGCCATTGGACTGGAAATGTCTAATTTTTCTTTGATTTTCACAGGAGCTCACAAACAAAAGTTTGCCTTGAGTGTCTGAGGAAATGCTAGACTTGAATTTTTTAGTATTTCTGTAACTGTCAGAGATTTGAAAACTCCTAAGAGAAGGACTGAATGCGCGTCTTCCGTGAGATGGTGGACGTGAGTCTTTTGGGACCCAGGAGTCCAATGTTACAGTTGTGATCCAGAGTGTCCCTCCAAAGCCTCATGTATTTGGACATTTGGATATAGTAGAGCCTGGCTTAAAGGGACAAATGCTTTAGACTTGACCTAGAGAGACTGTGTCAACTTGTTGATATTGAAGGGTGCCCAAGTCAGAGATTTCAGGTGTGTTTCATTAACTTGTGGACCAGGACGTGAGGGAGGGGCACACAACTGGGTGTGAGAGGCCCAACTGGCTGCTTGAACTAAGTAAAGTAAGTAAAAAGAAACATTGTTGTAGCATTTCCTGGAGAAGCTCTGGCCTTTGCCTTAAGTATCTGGAGACTGACTTGGTCTGCTCGCCTTTGGCTTCCTGTTGGCCATGCCATGAACAACTTTTCTCCAACCAGACCTCTGCCCTGTGTTTCAACTGTTGCTGGCAACTTACAAATATGAGACCTTCTGAAACTGTGAGTTACAATAAATATTTTCTCCCTTGAGTTTTGGATGTCAGGTATTATGTTCCAGGAATGAATTAGTAACTAATCTTAAGGACCAATCAAAATTTGCCAGGCAGACAAAGTGTGTAATACATTCTAGAAGAGAACAACATGGTTCAAGACACAGGTGGAATAGTGAGGCTTGAAGAGGATGAGGTGACAAACATTTTCTGAGTTTATAGGAACAAAGATGAGGATTAGAAAAAATATGTGTAAGACCTGAATCAAATGAGAAAGTTGGCTGGATAAAAACTACTACCCCTTGGATTTTTAGTCTTTCTTTTAAAATCAGAGACTCAGGCAAAAAAAAAAAAAAAAAAAAAAAAAAAAAAAAAAAAAAAAAAAAAAAAAAAAAAAAAAAAAAAAAAAAAAAAAAAAAAAAATATATATATATATATATATATATATATATATAATTGGAACTGGTTACAGCTTCTGATATCAGTTTCATTCACCAGTGTGTCATATCCTTATTATATTACACAATGAGAAGAAAAGAGAGAGGAATCCAGATATATTTGATGCAGAAATCCATATACCTTATACAAACAGGATTCTACAATATAGCAAAAAACATTTGAGTCATTTAATCAAATCAGAACTAGTAGCAAGAGATGAGAAAGAAAATAAAAACAAAAATGAATAACTTAATATTACAGAAGGATTTTATATGTAAAAATACAAACTGCAAATAGTTCTTACTCAAATCATAAACACTCACTTAACTCGCCTAAAAGCCAAGGATACATATAGACTTAGAAGGACTGATACTTTGTATTAGAAATAGATTATGTATATGCAAATAGCTTAATGGTTCACTCATTAATTATTTCACACAAAATACATGCATATATTTAGGAGTTAACAGGTATTAGGGAATTTGCTGCTTGTGGTGAGATATAAAAATAAATTTAAAAATTCCCACTCTTAAAACAGTCAGATAAGGGAGACATAAGTAATCAATATATACAAAATATTAGAAAAAAGCTCTTAGCTTGAGAATCATGCTATACAAGCTTCAGGGAGGAAATAAATGTGAGTTATATGCCACATACTAGATGGTCAAGAAAGGCTATGGCTATTAAGTGTTGTCCAATGAATATGAGTAGGAAAAAAAAATGTCTCATTACCTGTTGGTTCCTGAGTTTCCGTCCATTCAACTAGAATGTCAAGAAAAAGAGATTGGGATATATGCATGCTTGATAATTGCTTCAAGTTGACACCTCTCAAGAGACCAATTTGGGAAGCATGAGTTAAGAAAGTGAACTTAATTATAGGCATTCCTTAGAATCATGTGGGAAGCTTGAAAGTGTTACCGGGTCATTTAGTCCCACTGAACCAGCGTCTCTGGAGATGAGTCTCACCCATCAGTATTTTAAAAATATTGCCCAAGTAATTCTTATGGTCATTGGCTTTCAGTCCACTGAGCTAGGGGATTGGCAGAGAAAAGGTAGCCAAAAAGGAGGGTAACAGAGAGCTTAAATGAACAAATGGCCCCACAGAATGGAGCAAATGCAAGAAACAAAGCCATTTTATGTCTTTACTGAAGTCCCCCCAAAAAGAGTACAGATGTAGTCAACTGTAAAATATCACAGAATCACTGAATTTCATAATTATAAGCTGGTGGGGAATTCTGATTGGACTATGTTCAATGGACAGCAAGACAGAAGGCAGAACTTAATAAATTGAAGAGTGAAAGTATATATAGAAAGAGGGTGTATGTGAGAACAGATAGATTATAGATAGATCACTCTCTTAAAATCTTATTCTGAAAAGAAAGAAAGGGTGCAAATTTGAGGAAGATCAAAACTCAGTCAAGAAATGATAATAGGTAAATCTGAAAGAATCTGAGACCTAGAATATGAAAGAAGTTCATAGGAGAAAAGTAAGCTCTTCTAGGAAAAGGCTCAAAAATGGCTGTACATGCACACAAGTTTATACCTTGGGGCTGCCGGAAGCTGGAAGAAGCTCACACTGGCTGACTGGTTACATCAGAAAGTGTTGAGAGGTGAAGAGGAATGCCAGGGAATTGGTAGATAATTTAAAGATATTGGGCAGAATGAGACTGAGAAAAGACAGCTCCAAATGCCTACTGAGGGCAATTCAAACTCTTTGTCAGGAGACATTAAAATGAACCAACTACGCAAAAGTTGGAGCAGCCTGGACTACAGAGCAAGACTGTGTCTCAAAGACAGACAGACAGAGAGAGAGAGAGAGAGAGAGAGAGAGAGAGAGAGAGAGAGAGAGAGCGAGAGAGAGAGAGAGAGAATAATTAGGCATAAGCAAGTGAATAGAAGAGAATAAAGGATGTTAAGGAAGGTTAAATGGAAATGATGTCAAACTCAGCAGTTAAGATGGCAGCAGTGACTAGTTTGATGAGTGTAGAGACAAGAAATCAGCAAGGCCCAATTGAGAAGGGTCTTGGGTGACAGGACAAGAAGACATACACTGAATCCTGGGAACAACAAAGATCCCTGTCTGCATTTGATCATGGACAGTGGTGTACAAATTCGACTACCCCCCCCCCTTTTTTTTGGAGACAGGGTCTCATTCTGTAGCCCAGGCTGGTCCTGAACTCATTATGGAGCCCAGGCTGCCCTCTGCCTCAGAGCAATCCTCCTGCCTCAGCCCCCTGAGCGCTGGGATTATAAGCATTCATCACCACACACAGCTTTTCAAAGGTAAAAACAGGTAATTTGGCAACCACTCATATTATGCATCTAGATTTTAGTGATCAATTCTTGGCTTTCACTATTGAGATTCTCTAGTGAGTTAGTGCCCCATTCCTTACAGTCATCACCACAAAACCCTGTGTGGCTACTTTCATCGCTATCATCATGGATTTTTCTCAGATTCCATTCTCTTCACCCTTTATGCCTCATTCCACAACTTCTGAAATTTCTTCCTGGTATAGTGTGGGCCCTGCTTCCATTTCTGTTTATTAGGTTATTCTTATTTCATTTTAAAACTCTTTTTTTCCCCTTCCATCTCCCTGATGCAGTTATCAACCTGGACCTTACGATTTTCTATGTCTTCATCAAAGGACTTTCTTTTTTAGTAGTTCTACCTTTCCCTCCATGCAGATGACTCACAAATCTGTACCCACAGTCAACAGTGCTACCCTGAGTTCCACATCCAAATTTTTAATTTCCAATTATAAATGGTCACATGGTGTTCCCATGTACCTCAAATTCAGCACTTCAAAAGCAAAATCCTCATACAAATCAATATCTACTCCCAGAGAGTTTTTAATTTCTGATCTTCTAATAGCAACGTGTGCAAGTTGTTGTTGTAGTTTCTTATCACTTGCCAGATTCTGGTGTTTTTCTTTCTTTTTTTTTTTTTTTGTTAATCATCTTTGAATAGAAATAAAACAAAAGGAAACTTCTTTATACTCACACTCATCTCTTCTAGAACCAAATATGTAGGCATTTTTTCCCACACTAAGAGATACCCCAGTTCTCCTCAGACATCAAAAGAGTATCATACAATTCAGTTCAATTCAATTCTGACATTTACCAAAGGCAGCCTGGATCCCCATGACAGTTCACACGCCAAAAGCAAGTAGTAAACCAACTATCAATTATCTGCAACTTTTGGCTAACATGACTGCAAGCTAGACATTCCGTGACCTTCCCATTGGGCTGAAAATTCGCTGGCATGGTTGTCAGAACCCCTCAAAAACAGTTTATCAATTTAATGAAAAAGATATGGTAAGAAGATACCAATGAACAGCCAGGGCAAGTCTAGAAGCCTTCCGAATGCAGAATGCAGAAATCTGTCCCCATGAAATGAGAACGTACTTTGCCAGAAGATAGATTTTTTTCTCCAACCTGGAAGTTCTCTGAATCCCATAATCCAGGGTGTTTTTTTCCCCCCTAAGACTTCATTACCTTGTTCTGGCCCTGTATTGCGTAAATCATTAGCTCATCTCTTCTCACAAGATGGGCAGAGTGGTGCTGAAAGTTCCAAGCTTCTAGTCATATCTTGGTCTCTCTGGTGGTCAGATTTCATCCAATAGTCCACTGAAAGTTACCTTATTAGAATGAAACAAGTTCCTATCATGCACAAAACCAAAGGGTAGAAGTTCAGTGTCACAACTGGGGAAAGATTTGATATTACGAAAGCATTTCACACCTTTATTAGGTAAATCTTTCTGAACTACCCTTTCATTCATATGCTATAGTTTGATAGTTCCTGAGCTTTCCCGGCTTCTCAAGCTTTAATGGATTTTCCACTGATACTGGATTTCAATGCAAAAGCTTAAACTTTTCAGCCTCAGTTATATGTCCCCATATGCCTTTCAAAAGATGTTTCACTTTAGGGGCAATAACATTCCTCTTATCTATAGTTTTCTATATTGCTTTTGTTTCCTAAATTGATTTGTATTAGCCCTTCATCTTCATTTTTATTTTTTCTATAGTAGGAATTTCCCAACATTTTCTATATTTTAATGGGCAGTAGGTGCTTCATCCTTGATAACTTACCAACCTTATATTTTTTTTGTTGACCTCAAACACAAACACTCTCTATACTTAACTCCCCAAAATTATTGTTCCTGAGAGTAGCTGTGACCTTAGTCAAAAGACATGAAGTTCTTTTTATTTACAAGAATATTTTCGAAAAGACAAGCTTTTACATGTCTTTCAGTCTCCCCCTACCAATCCTCCTCTGCCTGCTTCTTTAAACTAGACTTTCTCGGTGAATAACCTGTGAGGCAGTCATCTGTGTCACTACCTCCTTCCATAAATTATTGCATGCAATATGAATTTTACCTTCTGAGACGTCTCATAGCCCATTAGCTTTTCTGGTTGTAAAATAATTCTGTATCTACTTCCACAATATGAAAGAATTTATGTATGAGTTGCTTCATCTGGTATCTATGGTCTTATTCTTTAGATTTTCATTGCTGACTTACACTTTCGTGTCATGTAAAGAAATGACTAAGGATAAATCTAAGAGGTCCCAAGAGAAAGGAAATACTTTGCTTCTGGTTCTAAATGCCTTTCTTTATATTATGCCTGCTTATCTCCAGGAGCACTACATTAGTCCTCTGTTTACCCAACTCCCTCAGGTGCTTTTCTAATCATGTCATTTTTAATAAAGCTAACCCCATTGTTTATTTTGCCTTCAAAATACATTTTAACGTATGCTTGAGTCTTATAGTTAACTCTCTATCTTGAGCAATTTTCCCTGCCAAATATTAAGCCTTGTTTGGATTGATACCCTTTCTGGAAGTTGTATGTTGATTCCTGGGAATTTTAAAGAATATTATGAATGGGAAATATGAGATATTATGTACAGTTAATAGTAAGTATTCATTTTTATGCATATTTTTCCTTTGAATATGATTTGAAGCTTCACAGGAGGGATAATCAATCATTTTATAGTCGTTGTATTCATTTTCATTATCTAGTAGAATAGACACATGTAGGTAGTATAATTCAGTAAATATTTGCTGATTTTGAGGTTCAGGAACACAGCCAACCATTTGCTATTCATAAACTAACAATAGCAAATCAATCATGCTACTCTATTAAACTTAGAATTAATTTAAGCAAACCTGGGCTAGAATTTGAGAAACTCCTGCTTTTATCTCCCAGAGTCTTGGGATTTCAGGTTTTGCCACAGGATTGGACTCATCCTTTTTTTTTTTTTTCTTCCTAGAATAAATTTTTGTTTCCCTTCTCTCCAAATCAATAACAAATCATTTTGCTTTGATCTTGACTAGTATGAAGATCTCTCTCTCTCTCTCTCTCTCTCTCTCTCTCTCTCTCTCTCTCTCTCTCTCTCTCTCTCTTTCTCTTTTGAGACAGAATTGGGATCTGGAGTGTTGCCCAAAAGCCTCATATATTTGAATGTAGTGGGATATTGTGGAACTGTGAATTGTTGTAGGGCCTTGCTGGACAAGGACGATGCTTAGAGTTTGACCTGGAAAGAATGTGTCAACTTGTTGAGACTGCGGGGTGCCCAGGCAGAGTTTTCAGATATGGTATTTGTTATTGACTAGAGGGCCAGGAAGTGAAGAAAGGATACAACCCTGGGTGTGTGTGGTGCAATTGGCGATTTGAACTAAGTGAAGGAAGGAAGAAGAAACATTGTTACACCTTCATCCTGGGAAAGCTCTGGCTTTCTCCGGAAATCAGTTTGCTCCTGCTTCTGGCTTCTGGCTTCTGTCTCCAAGGGGGCCTGCAGTTTTCCTGCCTCTGCCAGGTGCTTCCACTATTGCCAGCAGCCCATGAAAGACTGTGTGAGACCTTCTTACACTGTGAGCTAAATATATCTTTCCTCCTTTAAATTTTGGATGTCAGGTATTTTGTCCAACCAATGAATAAGTTAACTAAGACAGAAATTTTACCAGGAATGGGGTCATTGCTATGACTTTACTTGACCATGGGGCTTGGAAACCTCTGGAAATGTTTTGAGGGAAGAGTTTAGAACGGTTTAAAGATGCCAGCTAGAGAAACTTTAAAATGCAGTGAATTGAGTTTGACAGGAGATTCTGATTAGAGCTCAGAAGACCAGAATGGTGATTAAAGAGTGGGTTGGGAAGGCTAGGCTCAAAATGTTTCAGGTGCAATGGAGAACTGTATTGGCAAATAGCCTAAAAACCATGCATGCTACATTGTAGGAAAAAGTACGTCAGCATTTTGCCCTTATCCAGACACTGCCTGAAATTGAGATTAAGGGCAGTAGACTACTTGATCTGTGGAAGACATTTCAAGACAGCACAATGGTCAGGTTCTCATGTGGCTACTGCTCGTGTGACTTTTAACCAACTCTACACCGTAAAGCAGGAAAATGGCAGAGTAAAATGATGTAAAATGTACCTACCTCTGCAAGACTGGACAGAACTAAAGAGCGGGGATGAAACAGCATAGGGATGTTAAAGAAATTAGCACTGAAAAGAAGCCAAGTACTTGAAATCAGAACTGTAAAAAAAGGATGCCTAAGGGCAAAGGCAAAAGATCTTGCTTCGAAAAGAGTACCCCAAGACACTTTGTAGGGCTAAAGTGAGAAGTGCTTGCCAAAGCTCAGCTGCCTAGACGTTCAACCTTCCAGGCAGTTGGAGGTATTGCAGCCAACGAGCAGGAGGCCCAGGCTACTGGTTCAGCCAGTGGCAGACCTTTAGATCATCCATGTGCTTCTAGCTTCATAAGCATGCATAGTTCAAGAGTTGTGGGGTCACAGAGGCTTCAACTCAGATTTCAGAGGAAGGCCTTGGAGGCTAAGCAGTGTGTGTCTGGGACAGCAGTGAAATTGTGAAGGAGAAGCCTAATGTGCAGGGGTGGCCCTGGAAATCTGAAGGTGCAAAAATGTGGATCATCCTCTGAGGAAAGCCACAGGCCGCGAGTGGAATGAGCCCCCAGAAGAGAAGCTATGAAGTTTGTTGCCACAGGCAGTGCTGTAAAGGAGGGGTCATCCAAGTCCTTTGGGGCTCACATCCCACCACAGTTTACCTGGAGTGCTGGACTTGCTGCAAGATTTCACCCTTGCCCCACTGGATCTAAAACTGACTTTGGTCTAAATGGTCTCCATATTCCTCCTTTTGTAGTGGAAATGGTTATCCTGTGCCATTGTGTGTTGGAAGTGCTTAAATCTGCTTACATCTATGAGTTTGCCTGGTGTCTCCAAAGATACTTTGAATTTGGAATTATTTTTTAGCAGTGCTGAAACTGTAAGACTTTGGCAACTCTTAGAAAAGTGCTAAATGTATTTTTCATAACATGTTGTACATGAGTCTTTTGGGGGCTAGTGGCAGAAGGATATGGTTTGGATCTGGAATGTCACCTAAAAGCCTCATGTATTTGGATGTAATGGGATAACAGTTAAGCTGTGTGTTATTGGGAATTAGGGCCTGGCAGGAAGGGGCAGATGCTTCGGCAGATTACCTGAAAAGATTGTTAACTTGTTGAGACTGAAGGGTACCCAGAACAGAACTTTCAGGTGTCTGTTACTGTTATACCGAGTAGTGGGCCAGGAAATGAGAAAAAGCCACCCACCCTGGGCTTGGGGAAACAAATTGGAAGCTTAAACTAAGGAAGGAAGAAGCAACATTGTTACAGTTTCTTCTGGGGAAAGCTCTGGCCTTGCCTGAATCTTCAGACATCAGGTTTTTTCTACTTCACTTGGTTTACTGTCTGCAGTAGGGACAGAAGCTCTCTAGCCTATGCCATCTGCTTCCACTATTGCCAATGGCTGATGAACAGACTGTGTGAGACCTTTTGAAACTACTGTGAGCTGAAATTGTGGATGTCAGGTGTTTTGATCCAGCAGTAAATATGCACCTAAAACAAGAGATGAGGTAAAGAATTAACTTTTCCTATATATTATTAATGATATCATCTAGAACCACACAGCTTGGGAAATCAAGAATAGTCTTGTTCCTTGAATTTATAATAAATGGATTAAAACATTCTGTCTTTTGTGCAAGAAGCTTATCTGTAGTATTGGTAGAACTTTAAAATGAATCCATAGGCCTTTGTACAGGACTTTGTACACACCTTTAAAGTTTTTAATTAAGAGAATTCACTCTAAAGTATGCTATCTGTTGATAAATAAAGCCTATTGTTTGATACTGGAAAAACAGAGGCTTTGGGGGTTGGAGGAATAGCACAGCTGTTAGAGTCCTTGCCTAGCAACACAACATGCTGAGTCTGATTCCCAAGAACCACCTAAGGCAGGCATGGTGGTATACACTTGTAATCCAAGCACTTGGTAGGCTGAGGCAGGAAAATTGCTATGAGTTTGAGGCCAGCCTGTATGAGTTCAGGACTAGCCTACACTATAGAGTGAGATCCTGTCTCAAAAAAATTCTCTAGATTATTATAGTTGTATATGCACTTGGAATTTTAAGTTAACAATTGAGCAAATAGTAAGGTAAATCACTTGAAAAGCCCACAGACAATCTATTTCAAGTAACTATTTGAAGACAGAAAAGTGTATTATGCATGAAGAATCTAAAGGAGAAGCCTAATGTGCAGTGGTGGCCCTGGAAATTGGAAGATGCAAAAATGTGGATCATCCTCTGAGGAAAGCCACAGGCTGCGAGTGGAATGAGCCCCCAGAAGAGAAGCTATGAAGTTTGCTGCCACAGGCAAACTTCGTAGAACAGTTCTAGTAGAAATTTCACACAAGAATGGAATTCAGTATGGAAACATTGGCTGTTAAGTCAAATCATAAATGTTTTAAAGTCTCTGCTAATCCTGTGTTTGATGCCATGAAAGTACATTTAAAAAAAGAAAAAGAAAAGAGGAAAATCTTTGTTCTACATTTTACTCTTTTTAAAGGAACGCATTGAAGTTGTAAAAAGTTAAGTAAGATTTACAAACCACTTCAAGATTAAAAACGTAGGACATATTACTGGGCAATAGCTATTCGCCACATATTATTCAGTCCACCCTGTGTTTAAATATATATCCCCACTCCTTTTAAAATAGCATTCCTTCCTTCTCTTCCAAAACATGGGTGAGCATCATTTGAATGGCCCTGTGCGAATCTTCAGGAGTCATTAGTAAACAGCTCAAACACTAGAGAGCTCAAAGTGGGGCATTTCTGTCCCTGTTGGATTCTTAGATATCTTAGTCCAATAGCTGTTGTATCTCAGTCATGATATATTTTGAGTATGGATTGTAACCAGCCCTGTACAGGCATATTCATGGAACCAAGTCAATTTCTCTAATCCACTCAGATTCAGAAATGACACCCGATTTAAGCTAGGTTAATTACATATTTAGGAACTGTATTAGGGAACCTATAATCCTTGCTAAGTAACTATAAGGTGAAATTCCAGACCATAAGGTTTGAAAGTCATTTTCATTAGACTCTAACATATGCTGAACTTCACCAGTCACCAACTATTTTTATTCCTGAAGTTTCACAAAACAGCATGAATCAGAAGAGTTCAGAATTACATGACAAAAAGCCTACTGTGGGTAAGGCATTACCATGACCTGTAAGTAAAGAAATTCTGCAATCTCTTGCACATGATAAATGATCAGTACAACTACTGTTAAAGAAAAGATTCTATATCACAATGATGGACAGCTTTCAGACAACAACTCTGGGGAGATGACTTCTGAGCCATCTTAGTGCCAGTGTCTGAGGTTCACCTGAGCAGAACGTGTGTATTCTCTTATTCCCCAATCAGGTCCGAACTTACATGTGGAAAGGGTAGACTATTGTGTTTTCATATTCTTTTATTTCAGGAATCATTATTTCTTGATTTTTTTTTTCTGTTGGCCTTTTTGGTTCTGGTACCATAAGTTCCATGAACTAGATCTAGAACTAGAGGTGCTGTTTCTTCCCCTTGTTTTAATACAAAGATTACAGTTTACTTATGAAGGGGGTCATGACATCCTGGGTAAATTACAGACTTAACTTCTTTTCATTTAACTATAGGATTTTGAACTCTTTCATCATATTTAGAATTTTAGACCATGTGCATGGAAAGCTGAGTATTGACAATGGAGTCTGGAACATTGCCATTATTTTAATTCAAGTTCCTGAAATTTTAAGACAGAAGATACTGTATTGCACTTTTTAAGCCTCTCCTTCAATTATTATGTTAAAATAATTACAGCTTAATGGAATGATGTCAGCCTGGTTTGGGTCCAAAATATGGGACTCCACTAGAGATTGTTGGAAAAGGTGAGTAACCTTAGTGCTGATAACTAAATTCTAAGAATACCCATGAGGAGTACGGAGACACTGACTGAACTTGGCAATCTATGTATTCCTTATGAAATAATCAAGTGTCAAGGCAACAGCTGAAAGGAAATGACTCTGACATACTCCTTTACCTAGGAAAAGAGGCATGCTGTTCCTTCTATACCATACTGAGGGTTTGCTGCGGTTCCTGGGAAGCAGAACACAGTCACACAGAACACCAAAGAGTCTAAATTTATTAATGATAATTACTTTGAAAAAGGATGAGTTGAAAGAAAATGTTAAACTTTTTAAGAGTCAAGAAAAACTAGGGAGAGTAAAGGAAAGGGTACATCACCTGGGAAACTGAGAATTAGCCACTGAGTGGGATGGGCAAAAAATAGGCCACTCTTACAGCAGGGAAGTGATCCAATCCAGTGAGTGACCTTTTTTCTCTATCTCTCTCATTGGAGTATTTGTCCACGATGTGCCTTTGGACAGATGCCAATGTACTTCAGCAAACTATTAATTCTGCATCTGTGAGGTGGGGCTTAAACAATTATTTCAGTTAGGTGGGTCTTCTGAGGAAATATGTTACTCTATTTGAAGTTATGGAATTCAAGAATTCTGTCAGCTGGAAACAAAAATAGAGGCTATTTCCTGGGTTCTATGTCTTCCTAGTATGTTTTTGGTTGCTTATTCATAATATTATTTCCATTCCAACTTCTTTCTTTATTTAGGTTTTAATAGTGTAAATGTCTTTAGCACCTCTTACGGTGTGGGAGGCAGATATAACTCATTAAGTATTCTTTTTCATGTGTCTGTTGTAAAGCTGTGTGATATAATAACTACTTTCATAAAACAGATTATTTTGAGGAAACAAAACTTAAGTTATACTAGAATCACTTCATTAATATTCTGGTTGCGCAGGCAAACAATTAAGTCAGGCTTCCCTCCTTCCTTTTTCTCATGCCTCACATCCAATCTAGCACAAAGCCAACGCTTTAACCTCAACCTATTTCCCAAATCAAACCTTTCTTACCACTTCCATTAACACCACCATTGCCCAAGCCTTGAAAGGAAGCTGGATTTTCAATGGTCTCTTGATTTGTGTCTCTAATTCTATTCTATCTCCTTCCTGTTTTCACTGCACAGTCAGAATAATCCTTTTAAAAACTGAGACTATCCCATACCATTTATACCATTTTCTATATTTCACTTAGAATGAGAATTAAGTGCCAACAAGGCTAGGGCAGAACCAGATTCCTCTAAATTAACAAACTACCATCCCACAGCTTGATCTTTCTGTTCCTTTGTACACATTGGATATGGTAGCATCCATCCCCTCTGAACTTTAGGAGTCCATATTTCCCCCTGAATATCTGTGTAACTCTTTTTTTCACATTCTTCAGTGCTAAATTGCTACAATTCTTTCCAGAATTATCTGATATTATATTATTCCTCCCCTCCAGAGCTGTCTCCTCTCTTAGCTCACATTTCTCCACACCACTTATCACTATACGAGCACTCCCATATATTATTTGCTGTTAATTTCCTTGATTAACAATGTTTGTAGGGAATTTTTCGTTGATTTGTCCCCAAGCCTTGTCAGTGCTAGAACAAATTCATGTTTCAGGAAACGTTTGTTGACTCAACATTGAATGATACAAGCAGGATTATTCTTCTCTGAAGTCAAAGTAGAACCACTGCAGGATTCAAAGTTATGATCACTACTCTCTCTCTTGTTCTAAACTCACCTTTCTTTCCAAATGTTATTGACATATGTTTGCCTTCCACAACTGAAAGAAAAAATTAAAACATCTAATTTACCATAGTTGCTGTGCAGGAAGGGAACATGAGACTTTGTCAGGACAGCACTGGATGTGTGAGTGGTTGGTAGCTGTTCCAATTCGTATCCAAACGTAATTTATAAGCTCATTATTCCAATGTAGTTAACAATTTAGCCTAAGGCTAGCCAGGGGACTAAATTTGCCCTTTTGTATAAATATCTACCAGACTTTTTCTCTAATGCATCAAAAGTTAGGGATACACACAAACCCGAATCACTGGGATTATGCACACTGAGATCATACCCAATGGGACAGATAAAATCTTTCTCCAATCGCAGCTATGGTAATTGTTGCTCTTCCTGGCCACATCATTTCTGATTTCTAGTTTGCTGATTCATTTCCTGTGTTTCACATTGTTTTTTCTATAATGCTTTCTCACATCATGGAGTTGTATATTAACTGGAGAGTATTCTTATTTGAATACTGATAGACCACTAGAAGTTCAGATTTTAACTACAGTGCTGTCTGTAGTGAGTATGCTACAGATTCTGTGATCTGTCATCTATATTACACAATCTTTGAGGTTTCTCAAAACACTAGTGTTTTCCAGGCATGGTAACACAGGCCTGTGACATCAGCACTCTGGGAGCTTGAGGAAGGCAGAATGGGAGTTTGAACCCAGCTTAGGCAATTTCATGACTTATGATGACCTTGTCTCTAAATCAAAACTCAAAAATAGGCTGGAAGATGTAGCTAAGTGTCAATGCTCTAGGATGGATTTCCAGTACCAAGAAACAAAACAAAACCAACCCACTAGGGCTTGTTTTTCCTTATCTCTAAAAAGGTGATGAAAATGTCACCTTAATAGAACTAATGAAATTTAAATTAGCTAATACACACGGCACTCCTAGAAAAGTGGCACCTACAAAGCCATCTATTAATGTTAACTTCTATCATTTACTTCAGTAGTAAGGTGACATTGTTCTATGCCAAGACAGTGTGCATTCTCAATTTCTCTTAATGTTGTTTGGGATGTATGCGTCTGAGAAGAAGGGTGAGATCTGACTGTTTCTTGGTTACAAAAGCAGTTTCTGAATTGAATGCAATCGGCCAAACAATGCTTTGTTTGGACAATTATAATTACTCAAATCTTCATACTGACTATTGTCTCCTGGGATTTTTCTATTTTGCATATTTTTCCATTTTCTTTCTGGGATCCTGCATTTGCTTGAGAGATTCAAGTCAGCTACACAAATATTCACTGAGCAACTACTATCAACCACATGCCAGGAAGATACTGGTGACTTAGCCAGTATCCTCATCCCTGCTGATGAGAATGTCACCTCTTAGGGTGTTTTGCTTTTGTCCACATCTTTCTCAAGCATATGAGCTAGGAAACTACAACAATCTAACCTGAATAAATACATACCAGCTCATTCCTGGATCTGGCCCCAATTCAGCAGGTTGTCTTCATCTGATCTAAGTTCCCAGTGACAGCAGTGGGAATCCTGAGGGTGCAGCAGGGAAGAATTTCTTTCACTATTTGCTTTCTCTGTAAGGATAAGCACACACACTGAGGAAGTATGATGTTTATCTGTTCTTTCTCAGGCTTCCACATGTCAGCCACCTACTCCCGTAGGACTGGTAGGAAAACCTGACACGTGCTTCTTCAAAAAAAAAAAAATTTAAAAAAACCCACAAAATAAGGGGTTATAGAAAATTTAAAAATTACTGGATCTAAAAGGAATCCATGGAAATTATCCAGCCACTAAATTCTAGACTCTCTCTCAAACCACTCATTAAAAAGAGGTTACATTGACAAGATTGTGATATATTGCTCAGAAAGGCCTTGTGACATTCAAAGGTCACTTATACGGTTGTAGTTTAGGCAGGAATTAGTGTTGACTCTTCTTTTGAGTATGGGACGTCTGATTAGTTCAGTTCTCAGATTCTGTGATACTATAATCCTTTATTATACCCATATGGAAAGTCTCAGCTTTGACAACATGATTTTTAAAGGCCAAATAGGGTTGAAAAATACCTAGAAAAATGATTTAGTTTGACACAAAAATGTGACTATTATCACTTCTTAGGGAATTCCTTTCCCTGATAGACTATTACAAATACAAAATTCATTCATTGTTCAGAGGTGCTGTGTGATGTTGCTTAGGAATTGGTTCTCATGAATTCTATGTTGTTGCCCTTCATCTCCCTACGCAGTCTTACTCTTGAGAGAGGGAGCAGGTTCAAGAGTTAAGAAACAGCCAAGAGTGAAGAACAACTCATTTGCAATTAACATGCAGAACAAGACATAACCGTTTCCTGTTTCATATTTTGCCCAGTTAATTATATACGTGCCCAAGTGAATTTCTAATCCAACAGAACCTGTAGAATTTTTTTTTTTTTTTTAGCAATCAAGGAATCTTAGAGACCATTAAGTCAAAAGCTGAGAGAAAGAAGAGTAGCTGAAAAGCATCCCCTGTAGGAAGACAAGATGCTAATTTTTAGAGGCACTCAGCAGTTAGAAAATCAATTTTTCTTAACATTGAAAATTATTGAGTGGCTAGAAAAGCATCTTACTTTATGAAATATAGTCACTGTTTAGTGCCTTTACATTTTATTTACTATTTAAAGCATACAACAGCTAGTTAACCAACTACTTATAAAATATATTTAATGTTTAGAGGCACTCAATGTGGTTATAAAATGATTTTAAGGGTACACAAAATTGGTGTGTTAACCACATTTCATGAACTATGGTTCCCTCTGGAAAAACAAAAATGTTTTCCCTGGCATCCTGCGGCATCTCATCCTGAAGTTTGTAAATGGCCCATACTCCTCAAACCGGCTGCCTTACTGGCTTTTGATGCCAGCCACTTTAAAGCACACACCAGAAAGATCAATATAACCCTCACATAAGTGATAGAGCACTGTGCACTCAAAGGCTGTTAGACTCTCCAATAAAGAGTGGACTGACAGACGCAAGGAAATTAAGCAGCACGCACAAAACCTCAGTGAAGAGGTCGTAGGGCTGCAGCCTTTTATCAGTACATGGTGGATTGAGGGGTACACAGTGATATAAGATATACTGAGACGACACTTGGTCCTTGCCATGTGCATGTCCACATTAGTGAGTTTACGGCCTATGGAAATGTGGAGAGAGTAACAAAGGGTGGGACTAGAATGGAGAATTTTCAAAAGAACCTGATACAAAGAATTATACTGTGAGACATAAAGGGACCAAGCATGAACGATAGGAGGTGCTCAGCCATATTTACTTCCAGGCATTATCCGCATTCCCCTAAAACAGTACTTCACAATGTAATAATCTTTACTTTTCATTAATGAAATTCATGGCATTGATTGTTGAGGAAATGTGATGGAAATGTTGCTTTCAATTTCCTGTTCATGTAATAAAGCTGAATATGTGATGATGTTTGCTTTGTTCTGTTAAATCTGCTGTCCTGCTAGGTACAGCCTGCCCCTAGCCCAAGACTATGCCACAGTCTTGGGAAATAATGCTGATGATACAGACCGAAAGAAGCCTTGCGTAAACCCATTCTTTGGCTTGCAATATAAAGGATAGTATTTTTAGCAGGGATTTGTGCAAAATTCTAACCTATTTTAGACAGTCGGTGGAGAAATAAACTCATTTGAAACCAGAGATATATAAAAATCCATAAATTATGAAAGAAATAAACAGTGGTAAGGAATAAAAAATAGACAAAATTGTGAAAGGCTTTTAATGAGAGTTAAATAGTTAACTATGCTCCATTTCTCTTGGCCTCTTCAAAATGTGCAAAACCAGACTTTCAGTTTCTAGTTTCACATGAAAGGATACTGGAGATCATTCCTTCATTTTAATAATTTCAAAACTGAATGAAAGGAATGCCAGAGAAACTTTATAGGCCCATCAGAGAATTGATATCATGAAACTAACTGCTATACATAACTTGGAGGCAGACAGATACAGATATCAGAATATTCTGGAGAAGAAATCTTTGTGGGAATCAGTGTTAGGGAAGAAAATGGAAACTTAAATTGGCTAATTGCTAGAGCAACAGCACGGAGAAATACACATGCTAAAACTTCCAGGGTAGGGTAGGCTGAGATGAGCTTTATTTCAAGTTCTCAAAGTCAAAATGGGAGAAATATTCCCTCAAGCTTCTATTAGGAGGACGGGAAAACTTGTCATTTTGAACTATTCCCAGAGTATTCTGTTCTTCTTAAAAATAAAGACTTGCCCTTAAGAGTACCTAGAATCACAGCCAAATCAAACAACTGAAATCTAATCACAGAATGTTTCTTCTCCCCCAGCTCTTACCACTGTATGATAAAGCCTTGTTTGCCAGACTTTCTTTTACCCAGTGTATCATATCCACCTTTAAAAACAAATTACCAGGCATATTAAAAGGCAACCTCGACCCACGGTTTTTAAATACAAAGGATGCACCAGAACCAAACTTACATAAGACAGGGTTGTTGCAGCTTTCAGACCAGGAATTTAAATCAACTATGCTAAATATGTTAAGTCTGTAATGGAAAAAATAGACAATATACAAGAAATGTGTAGTGTAAATAAATGAAAAATCTAGGAATGAATCCAAACAAAGGTAGAAATAATAATATTTTTAACAAAAATGAAGATGGACTGATTAGAAGACTGGACACAGTAAAGGAAAGAATCAATGAGCCTGGTGATGGACCCATAGAAACTTCCAAAACTGAAAAATAAAAAGGAAAAATACAAGAAATGTAGTAGGGCATTTTAAAAGTTTGGGACAACTAAAAAAAGTAAAATATAAGTATAAATCTGAATATCAGAAAAGAAAGAACAAAGGAAATATTTGAAATAAATTGACAATTTCTAACAACTCATGCCAGAAACCAAACCACAGACCAAGAATCTTACATCATACAAAGCAGGTATATTTTACAAATGTAAAAATAACACAAACCTAGGCATAACATATTTAAACTGAAAAAAATTAAAGATTTTTTAACTCCTGAAAGAAGCCAAGAGAAAGTGAATAAACTAGCTATGTAGGATCAAAGATAGAAAAAAATTCATCAGTCATCTTAGAAATCATATAAGGAAGGAGAACATGGGGGTGAAAGTGTTAATGGAAACGCACAAAAAATCCTAGAATTTTTATCCTGTGAAATTATCCTTCAATCCTTCAATGGAAAGGAGAAATAGACTTCCTCAGACAGACAAAAATTGATAGAATTTGTTGCCTATACAACTGCTTTGCAAAAAAATAAAAGCTTACAGAAGTGTTTAAGGGAGGGAAAATGATTAAGCCAGAAACTTGGATAACTATCAAAAAAATAGAACTACAGAATGAATAAGTGAAGGTAGAGTAAAACTTTTGTTTCTTCTCTTTCAAACTAATAACAGTTTGTGCACAATAATAACAGCAATAATTTATTTGATCACTGTGGCTTATGGACAGCCTTGGGTAACTGTGAAATAGTATATTGCTCAAGTTACTAAAAGTAGACTAGGATTAGTTATTAATGTATTTTCAAAGATCCAGGGCAACCACGACAAATGAATAAATAAGTACAACTGATATGCTAAGAAAGGCCAAAAGACAGAATCATAAAATGCTCAAAGTTATCAGAGGTAGAAAAAGAATGGCAGGCAGAAACAAGGTGCAAGGACAATCAACAGAAAACAGTAACAATATTATGCATATTAATCTAATATCATCAATAGTCACTTTAAGTATTAATAGTCTAAATATGCCAACTAAAAGAAATTGTCAGAGTAGATCAAAAGACTCACGCACACATCACCATAAATTCACTTTAAATATAAGATATAGACAGATAGATTAAATGCAAAGTGATGCAGGTGAATGTATCATGACAACACTAATATAAAGAAAGCTGAAGTAGCTATATTAATTTCAGTTAAGGCAGATTTTAGAGCAAGGCTTTTCATCAAGGCATAACAAAGGTATAATATAATAATGAGGTGATCAGTTTTCTAAGAAATTGTAACAACCTATAAAGTATATGCAGTTAAAAACAGAATTAAAATATGAGGCAAAACCTGATAGGGCTTCAAAAAGAAATAAGTGAATCTCTCTATTATGGTAAGAAACTTCAATACCCTCTGTGAGTAATGGACAGATCCAGTAGACAGAAGAATAAGCAAAGACATAGTACAGCTCAGGGCTGGAAGAATGACACAGTGGTTAAAGTGCTTGCCTAGCAAGTGCAAGGCCCTGAGTTCAATTCCCCAGCACCACATGAGTTGGGCATGGCGTATTCTTGTAATTACAGCACCTGGGAGCCTGAGGCATGAGAATTGCTGTGAGTGCAAGGCTAGCTTGGGCTCCATAGTGAGTTCAGGAGCAGCCTGGGCTACAGGAGAAAACCTATATAAAAATAAATGAAAAAAAAGGACACAGTTGAATTCAATAGTACCATCAATCAACATGACATAAATGACATCTTTCAAATATTTCATCCAACCATAACAGTTCTCCTGGAATATTTGCCAAAAGAGACCACATTCTGGGCCATAAATTGAACCTCAACACTTTCAAAGAATAGTAACTGGGAGGCAGGCAAGGTGGTGCATTAATTCCAGCATCTGGAAGGTTGAGATCATAAGTTTGAGTGTATCCCGGGAAATTTTTGATTTATCAATACCCTGTCTCAAGATAAAAAATAAAAAAGGGCTGAGCATATAGCTCATTCTGAAATTCCTAGGTTCAATCCCCAGTATAACAAATACAAACAAACAAAAAAGCTGAAACCAAAGAATGTCTGGTCTTAGTCTACAATGAAATTAAAATAGATACACAAAAATATTGCTAGAAATCCCATAACAGGTAGATATTAAATAATACATTTATAATTAACACATAGTTCAAAGAAGATATTCTAAATGAGAATCAAAATAAAATTTATCAAAATTTATGGGATGTAGCAGAAGTAGTATTTAGACATTTACATTGGTTGCATATATTAGGAAAGAAGAAAAATCTAAAATCAAAGCTTCTACTTTATGAAATCCGAAAAACAAGAGAAAATTAAATCTTAAGCAATGGACCACTAAAATTATAAAAAGTTGGGAAGAAATAAAAGAAACTGGCCAAAAGAAATCAATAAAGAAAAATAAAAATCAAAAGCTGCTTCTTTGAAAGGACCAATAAAATCTGTAAATATGTATCTTGGGATAACTAAGAAAAAAAGAAACAAAGAAGATATACATTACTAATATCCTAACTAGAAGACAGTACATCACTACAGATCTTACAAACATTAAAAAGATAGTTCAGGAATATTTTTTAACAACTGTTTACCCACACATTTGGTAACCTAGATAAAATGGGCCATTTGCTGGAAGACAAAATCTGATAAAACTCACAAAACAAACATTCTGAATAGGTCTGCATCAATCAAAGCATAATTAAAAACCTTCTGAAACACTGGGATCGTAGCTCCGTGGAAAAATGCATGCTTAGCATGCATAAGTTTTTGTGTTAATCTTCAACACTGAAATACACAAAACAATCACCACCGCCACCACAACAAAACCTTTCAACAGGAAACACCAAGCCCAGATAGGTTCAGTGGTGAATTCTAATAAAGTTAAGGAAGAAATTTACCACTTCTCAATCATTTCTTCCAGAAAACAGAAGTTTAAGGAATACTTTATACTTTGTTCTGTGATGCCAGCATTACTCTTCTACCAAATATATTAAGACATTAGAGAAACACATAAACCAGTTATCTCTTGTGAAAACAGATGCAAAAAACCCCAACAAAGTATTAGCAAATTCAGCCCAACAATGTATAAAAAGATTCATACACCATGATCAACTGGGACTTTTTTTTCCAGATAAACCAGTCTGGCTCAATACTCAAAAATCACTTGATATAATCCATTACATCAGTAAACTACAGAAAAATCATATGATAAGATTTATAAATGCAGTTAAGTCCATTTGCAACGCATCTGTACTGTCAATGAAAATTGTAGCAAGTTATTTAGAAGCACGGAAAGAAGAAAACACAATTGTTTTTCCAGGACCGGGGATTAACCCCATCCTTTTTTATTTTCTATTTTGAAACTGCGTCTGAGTAACTTGGTAAACTGCCCAGGCTAGGCTCAAACTTGAGACCCAGAGCAGCCAACACAATACTTATAGTGAACTAGAAGAATGACAGTACCTGTTTTCAAAACTTACTATAAAGTTACAGCAGTAATCAAAACAATGTATTTGTGAAAGAGACAACAGGTCAATACAACAGAGCAAAGAACTTAGAAATAGCATACAGTAATACAGTCAACTGACAAAAGAGCAAGGCTATATAATGGGAGAAAAATAAGCTCAGAAGGTGGAACTGGACACCGTATGCCAGCAACAACTTTACCATAGACGCATATATTACACCATTCAGAAAATTTCCAAAACAGTGAGAACAGCAACTACTTGAATGGATGCTGAACAAATAAAACACTCATTCATCGTTCATATGAATAAATACAAACACAAACACATTAGAAAACAGTGCGCAGGTTTGTTTCTCTACTGCTGGAGATTGAACTCAAGAGTATCACATTAGGCATGAATTCTACTCCTAAGGCCTGTACCTAATACTGCATGATCCACTAATAGCATCCTTGATATTTATTCAAATGAACTTAAATCTATGTCCTCACAAAAACTTGCACATAATTTAATTTTATTCATAACTCCCCAAAATTGAAAGCAACCAAAATTACCTTCAGTAGATGAAAAGATCAATAAAATTGCACTCAGACAATGGACTATTATTCAGTGGTAAAGATAAATGAACTATATAGCTATGAAAAAACACAATGAAAACTTAAGTGGATACTACTATGTCAATCTGAAAGGCCACATTCACATTATATGATTCTATGCAACATTCTAGGAGGACAAAATTATAGAAACAACTATAAATCCAGTTTCCAAGGATGTTGAGAAACTATTAAAGATAATTTTTTAGGACAAGGAAACTATTGTTATATGACAGATAAATGTCATTAAGCATTTATCAAAGTCAGTAGAATGTGCAAGACCAACAGTGAAATTTAAACTATGAAGTTGGGGTAATAATGATGTGTCAGTGTAGGCTCACCCAACAAGCATTCTATCTGATGTAGGCTGTTGATAGTGGAGTAGGATATACTGTGTATATTCAGAGTTTCTAAGCTCTTTGATACCTTCCATTCAGTTTTGCTTTGAATCTAAAATGTCTTAAAAAGTCTAAGGCTGGTGTGGTGGTACACACCTGCAATCCCAGCATTCTAGGTGGTTACAGGAGGACTGAAAATTGGAGCCAAGTGTGGGAAAATTAGTGTGATCCTGTCTCAAAAAATAAACAAAAATAAAATTTAAAAATAAATACAGGGATGAGAATGCACTTTAGTGTGAAGGTTCTGGGCTCAATCCAATCTCCAGTATTGAAAATAAGAAAGAAGGAAAAAAAAAAAGTTTTTAAGCTAAGTATTTGATTA
This sequence comes from Ctenodactylus gundi, assembly GCA_004027205.1. Lineage (NCBI taxonomy): Eukaryota > Metazoa > Chordata > Mammalia > Rodentia > Ctenodactylidae > Ctenodactylus > Ctenodactylus gundi. The sequence goes on from PVKB01000033.1 coordinate 965,722, forward strand.
TAGAACAGTCTGTTAATAGCTTTTAAAATAAAGCTTGCATTAGCAAATACTCTTGAAGGTCAAATGCTATTCTGAAATACAAACATAAGAATATTGACTAAGTTCAATGAACATATGCAAAAATTAATGCTGAAATTGGTGTTACTTTTGGCATTTTTTATGGAAGCATGGCAATGGAGAATATTGCTCGAAGACACACAGTAAAGAAAGGTTTATATTAGCTTTCTTTCCTTTTTTAAAGAGAGGAGAACGCTTTACTGTACTGTTCACTGGTGAGAGCAAGATGCTTAAAGAACCTTTCATGCAGCAGGGTTGCTGAAGGCTAGTCCCAGTGAGTCAGGCAGCCCACAGGATACACGAAGTCTGTTTACTCCGGCCTTGTCTCCAGGGCTGCTTCGGTTCCACTTGAGCCCCTTCCATGGCGTCGATGTGATTCACCAGACCTGCTGGAATAAGGAGGAGAAGCCCGGGCTCTGCGGTTAGAAATTCTACGGATGGGACCCAGCCTTGGATCGCTGACAGCCATGTGATCTCCTCCAACACACTCGACCCGGCTCCGTGAGGTGTGCTGTAGAGGCTGGTCGGGGCGCAAAGACGAGCCTTGATTGGAGGGCCTGAAGGAATTTCTAGCCTGGCGAAAAGCCACTGAAGGTCGCTGGTGATAGTGTAGGTGTGTAAGAGTGGGTGGGTGCCGCCAGGACAGGGATCCTTCCCCTGAGTCACCTCGGTGGTCTAGGAAATGCCTGTACTCCGGAGGCACTGAATGGCTGCGGCTATGGTAATCTCTGGCCTGCCAGCGCCTGCCGGAGGGCTCACGGCCTGGGAGGTCCACACCCCAGGCGTCTGCCACGTGGGTCAGCAGCAGCTGGGACAGCTGGCGGTGTGCTACCTCGTCCCAGTGTACGCCGTCCCGCAGCCGGTGCTGCCCTGCGTGGCGGAAGTGGAAGTGGAGATCCAGCACATCGAAGCCTCTGCGGGCTGCCGCTAGCGAGCTGTAGAAGTTGGCCTCCATCACGTCCAGGCGCAGACGGCCGGGGGTGGGGTAGCTCTCAGGAGGGAGGAACCTCGCAGTGACGTTCTCGGCCACAGGCATGGCGGTGTTCCAAATCAGCAGGCAGGAGTCGAGCAGCACCCGGTCCAGGCGACGGAACAGGGTCTCCAGGTTCTTCTGGTACTTCCTGGGGAAGTTCTGGTACCTAGACAGGTCCCAGAGACAAGAGTTCATGATGACCACGTCCGGGGCGTGCTGGCCGTGGTGCAGCTCGGCCAGGATGGCCTCCACGTAGGACGAGTAGGCGCGTGTGAGGAAGTAGAAGCGCACCAAGTGGTGGCCGGAGCAGAACTGGCGCACCTCGCGGTAGTGGTAGTGGGCGTGGTTGCGCATTCGGCCCCGGCGGCCGCCCTCCAGCAGCACGTCGTGCTCGAAGCTCAGCTCGCCCTTGGCCTTCAGCTGCTGGGGGGACAGCAGGCAGTCCTTCTGCAGCAGCAGCACCAGATCCTTGTACACCGTGCGCTGGATGGAGTCGCCCATGATCACCACGAACTTGTTGTGCAGCAGCTGGCGGACGTCGCGGGCCTGCAGGCGGGCCGTGGTGGCGGGTGGCGGCGAGGGCATCCTGCTGGCTGGCAGGGCGGTTCTGCAGAGGACCGCAGGCGAGGGTGGAACCTCACGCGAGGCAAGAGGGGCGCCGCGTCGCTTCTGCTGCGTGGCTGTGAAGAGGCTTGAATGGAGTCTGTTGGAGAGCTCTCCTCAGCCAAAGTTTGCGGCAGCCGGGCCGTGACCTCTGACCCGCGGGGCCCGTGCGTCAGGCTCCACCTGGCGGAGTGGAGGTGCGGCGCTCCGGCTGCTGCGCCCCCTCGCCTCAGAGGGTGAGTCCGCCCACACGCTATCGGAGGTCCCAGGCTGCTGGCGGTCGCCTGCGCCAAGGCGACTCCCTGGCCTTCTCTGGAGTTTACTGACTAGCCTGCCTCTAATGGGGGTTTCTTTCGCTTCTGGACGTCCCGTCTCTTGCTCCTGAAGTCTTTTGGTAAGCGCTCGGTCTCCGGTTGTGTATGTCTTCGTTGCTGGCCTGGTTCTCCATATCCACCTCCTATCCTTGGGGCGTTTGGGTAATGTCTCCGTAGTAGTAGGGATGCCATGCCGAGGAGGACAGCCCAGCCTGGGGACTGATCCACTGCCCGGTTGACTGAATACCTGCGTCCTTTGCAAATCCTGTAGGGCTCAACTCTGTTTCTTTCATTTAAGCTCTTTCCTGCCAGCCCATCGTTTATTCACATGCACTGGTAAGACAGAGATCCTGTGTACCTTTCACTCATTTTTCTCTATTTTGGCGAAATATTGTACACTCAACAAATGGGGCGTTTACTCCTAGAAGGATCCCTCCCTTTGCAGTTTTACTGCCACTGCTTAACTTAGAATGTCCCACTAAGCTACTCTACTTTTAGAATTTTGTCATTTGAAGAATTATATGTAAATGGAATTATATAGTGTGTAACTTGGGGATTTGGTGGGTTTTTTCCCCTTTCTCTTAGCATTTTTCTCTGGAGATTTGTCCAGCACATGGACATTGTAAACCCTGACCATCCCTTCTGTGTTTTAGGAAGTGAGTCTCACAGTGGTATAAATAAGTCAAAACTTTGTTCCTTTTTTTTTTAATTGCTGAGTGCTATTTGTTGGTATAGATGCAAACAAAGTTGATAAAGCCAGTTACCTACTCTCAGGACTGTGAAGTGAGTTGTCTGTCATTTTTGGCTTTTATAAGTCATGCTACTATGAACATTTCTGTACAGATTTTAGGGGTTTTATTGTTTGCATTTTCTTGTGGTTCTGGAGATTGAACTGAGAGCCTTGTACATGTTAGCCAAGTGTTGTACCAGTAAGTTGTTATATTACTAGCCTCCTGGACAGGTTTTTGTGAAAATCTAGATTTTCATTTCTCTGAGATAAGTTTAGAACTGTGGTTGTAGGATCCTATGATGGTTGTGCAGTAAACAATGCCCAGACTATTTTTTAGGATGGGTGCACCTTTACCTTTT